>OY740788.1:45720175-46371625 GCA_963514005.1 Raja brachyura
AGGGCGAGGAGAAGGGGGAGGAGAGGGGGAAGGAAAGGGGGAGGAGAGGGGTGAGGAGAGAAGGGGGGAGACGGGGGAGAGGGAGCAGGAGGGGAGAGGGGAGAGAGGGGGAGGGAAAGGGGGGGAATGGGGAGGCAGAGGGGGAGGGAGGAAGGGAGAGAGGGGGAATGGGGAGGAGAGCAGGGAGAGTGGAAGGGCGGAGGGAAGGGGAGAGAGGGAGGAGGAGAGGGAGAGATGGGGAGGGAGGATGGGCAGGAGATGGGGAGAGGGGTGAGGAGAGGGGTAGGAGAGGGGTGAGGAGAGAGGGGTGATGAGTGAGGGGGAGGAGAGAGGGGGCAGGAGGTAGGGTGGAGATGGGGGAGAGGTTGGGGGGAGGAGGAGGGAAGGGAGAGAGCAGTGGGTGGGGAGACGGGGGAGAGGGAGCAGGAGGGGAGAGGGGAGAGAGGGGGGAGAGGGGTAAGATGGGGAGAGAGTGGGGAGGGAAGGGGGAGGGGGGAAGGGGGTGAGAGGAGAATATGGATGGGGAGGAGAGGAGAGCGGGGAGGGTGAAGGGGGAGACAGGGAAGAGGGGTGAGGAGAGGGGGAGATGGAGAGGAGGAGGAGAGAGGGGTTAGGAGAGAGGGGTGAGGAGAGAGGAGTGAGGAGAGAGGAGTGTGGAGAGAGTGATCACGCGCTTCGACACAGGCGATTGGCCATCTGTGAGGGATGGCATTGTGACATCACAGAATGGAACGTGCTGCAACATCAGGTGGGTGGGGAAGGGGGGGCTGGGGCAAAGGCATATGTAAATGAGATCCATTGCGATTGGCCATCTGTGAGGGATGGCATTGTGACATCACAGAATGGAACGTGCTGCGACATCAGACGGGGGGGGGGGGGGGGAAAGGGGGGCTGGGGCTGGAGCAAAGGCATATGAAAATGAGATCCATTGCGATTGGCCATCTGTGAGGGATGGCATTGTGACATCACAGAATGGAACGTGCTGCGACACCAGGCGGGGGGGGCTGGAGCAAAGGCAGATGTAAATGAGATCCATTGTGATTGGACATCTGTGAGCATTGGGCATTGTGAGATCACACGATGGAACATTCGTCAACTGAGAAACTGTTTCATTTTGAACATTTTAAAGTTTTTTACCGAAAAAGCAAAGGGAAGGTTGAACCGGATGTTCTAATATTACAAACATTAAGTGGAGGAGGAAAAACCCTCCGGGAATATGTAAAAATCGTTTCGATTTTCAAATTTTGGGGGAGGGAGATTCACAAATGCCTAAAACGAATATTCGCGAAATAGAACCCGGCCAGAATTCGATACACTACACTCCAGTTGCCAAAGGACAAAGGCGGAATGGCACTTCCAATTTTAGGATATACTAGACCAAGTGCAGAGTCGTTGGGTCTGTTCCCCCAATGTGCGGTGTGCAGCGGAGGGAGGGCGGGGCAGCATGTCCCTGAGGGTGGGTGAGGGGGGGTAGAGAGGGGTGGGGTAAGGGAGAGGAGAGGGGAAGGTGAGAGGAGAGGGGTTATGGGGAAGGGAGGAAAAGGAGGTGGAGGGGAGGGGAGAGGAGAGGGGGAGAAAGAGGGGTAGGGGAGAGGTGGAGAGAGAGTGGGGGGGGAGGGAGAGAGAGAAAGGAGAGGGAGAGAGGGTGGGAAGGGAGAGGGGAAGAGTGGGGAGTGAGGGGAAGAGGGGTAACAGGGAGTGGTGCAAGAGCGAGGGGAAGGGGCTGGGGGGGAGATGGGGATGAAGAGGGTGGGGGAGAGAGAGAGATGGAGAAGAGGAGAGGGAGGAGGAGAGGGGGGTGGGGGAAGATGTGAGGGTTCAGGAAGGGGTTGAGAGAGGGGTGGGATTGGAAGGGGAGAGAGGAGGGAGAGTGTGGAGGGAGGGGTAGAGGGGTAGGGGAGAGAGAGGGAAGAGTGGAGGGAGGGGGAGATTGGTAGGGGGAGGGGGAAGAGTGGGGAGGGGGGGAAGGGAGGGGGAGAGAGAGTGGTGGGGGAGGGAGGGGGAAAGGTGGGGAATGGGGAGAAAGAAGTGGAAGTGGGGAGGGAGGGTGAGAGGTTTAGGGGAGAGTGGTGGCAGTGGGAGAGAGGGAGGGGGAAGGGGGAGTGGTGGAAGAGGGAGAGAGGAGTAGGGGAAAGGGGTGGGGGAGATAGGGAGGGAGGGAGAGAGAGAGGGTGGGGAGCATGTCCCTGAGGGTGGGTGAGGGGGTTAGAGAGGGGTGGGGTAAGGGGGAAGGGGAGGGGAGAGGAGAGGGGAAGGTGAGAGGAGAGGGGTTATGGAGAAGAGGGGAGGAAAGGGAGGTGGAGGGGAGAGGGGGAGAAACAGGGGTAGGGAAGAGGTGGAGAGAGAGTGGAGGGGGAGGGAGAGAGAGTGAAAGGAGAGGGAGAGAGGTGTGGAGAGAGAGGGGTGTGAGAGAGGAGGGGGAGAGAGAGGGAAAGGAGAGGGGGAGAGGTGGGGAGGGGAAGGAGAGGGGAAGAGTGGTCAGTGAGGGGAAAAGGGGGTAGCAGGGAGTTGTGCAAGAGCGATGGGAAGGGGTGGGGGGGAGATGGGGATGAAGAGGGGTGGGAGAGAGAGGGGGTGGGAGCATAAGGAGAGAGGGAGATGGAGAGGGGGAGAGGGAGGAGGAGAGGGGGTGGGGGAAGGTGTGAGAGGGTTCAGGGAGGGGTGGGAGGGGAAGGGGGAGAGAGGGGGAAGAGTGTGGAGGGAGGGGGGAGGGGAGGGGAGAGAGAGGGAAGAGTGTGCAGGGAGGGGGAGATTGGTAGGGGGAGGGGGAAGAGTGTGGAGGGAGGGGGAAAGCTCAGAGAGGGGGAAGAGTGGAGGGGGAGGGAAGGGAGGGGGGAGAGAGGGGTGGGGGAGGGAGATGGGGAAAGGTGGGGGATGGGGAGAGAGAAGTGGAAATGGGGAGGGAGGGTGAGAGGTGTAGGGGGGAGTGGTGGAAGTGGGAGAGAGAGAGGGGGAAGGGGGAGTGGTGGAAGAGGGATAGAAAAGAGAATTTTTAAAAACGGATTTTTAATGGGGTTTTTTTTTAAGCATTTTAAAAAAAATACTTGTCTAATGTAAAGTATAGATACGCAATGAAAACCAGAAAATGAAATAAAATTATCACTTGTCTAAAGATAACATTTGATAAACACGGCTGTGGAAATCGGCAAAGAAAAAAGCAATCTCTTCAAAGTGGAGTAATGGAGTCCTTTGAATAAAGAAAGAACATTAAAAAACCGGGAAAATGTGTGTTAATTTGGCAGAGCAAATAACGGAGAACTTCAAATATATATAAATATTGAAAACATCGTCTACGTTTACCTTTTGAAAAAAGTGTAAATCGATAATAAGATTTTCAAAACAAAAGTGTCAAATGAAAAAACGGCAGAAATCCAGCGTTTAGATCGATCGCTGTCAAGAAACGAAGTCTGAATGACCGTTGGGGAAGAATGTTCTTGAAAAGGTTTCCAAGGCAACGCGAGCCGGCAATGTCCCCCTAGTTACATGTCCACACAGGCTGCTGGGGGGAGGGGCTGGGGCTGGGGCCAAGGTAGATGTAAATGAGATCCATTCCGATTGGCCATTTGTGAGGGATGGCATTGTGACATCACACAATGGAACATGCTGGAACATCAGGAAGCTGGGGGGCTGGGCTGGGGCAGATGTAAATGAGATCCGTTCCGATTGGACATCTGTGAGCCTTGGGCATTGTGACATAGCATGATGGAATGTTTACCAACGTTCTATGGGTGAGAGCAGTTCGATTTTCGAAAAAGGGGGGGGGCGACGGATTTTATTGAAAACGGTGTAGGTAATGACGTCCAAACGTGACGGGGAGCGCCGTCGGGAAAGCGCGAGCGTAACGTCCGGGCAGGTGGGAAAAACGGCGGCGTCCGAGGGTCCTGTTTCGGCGGAGCGCGACATCAAAGGGTGGAGACGCGGCAGACGGTTGGCGGCAGTCGGCCACAGAGTTTTAATATATATATGATATGATTTCTATGCAGCCCAACTTCGACCACTAATTAATTGGTGTGAGGACAGCTATATAGCTAGGTGGAAAGAGATTGAGACATATATCCCTGACTTCCACATCCAAACACTTTTGGGAGAAAATGCGTTTCCTGGACATATCAGGAGTATAATCGATCCAATAACGATATTTACTTTAGAAACCTGGTTCATTCTTACCAGACAACTTAAACTGAATAAACAACAAAAAGTTTTAAGATGGATAGCTTTGGATAATGAATTTAAACCAGAGATGTATGACTCAACATTTAAAGAGTGGATGAAGAAAGGAATGATTGCATTTTGTACTGTTATTGAAAATGGAGACCTAAGAAGTTTTCAAGATTTGAAGGATAGATTTGCACTTCGGAACCGAGACTTGTTTAGATACCTCCAACTGAGAGATTATTACAATAAAAAGGTAAAAAAGGAGGCACTAGAAGAAAAGAATCCAGTGATAGAAGTGATAGTTAATGCGTATCATCAAAAAACATTAAGGATTATTTCTCAACTTTATCATAGTTTAATGGAATGTCAAGCTAAAACTACATTTTATGTAACATTTAAGTGGAAAAAGGAATTGAACATTACAATCTCAGAAGAAGAATGGCATCATATGTGTGTAACACTACAGACATCCACTAATTCACAAATTTGGAGATAATTTAATTGGAAAAATTTGATTTGTTTCTTTATTACGCCTAACATAAAAAGCAAGCAAATTCTAAGACAGCAAACATGCTGGAGGCAATGTGGTCAAACAATCGCAAATCATGCACATATCTTCTGGAGTTGCCCAAAAATAGAACTATTTTGGGACAGAGTGAATTCAGAATTAACAGAGGTATTAGAATATATAGTCTCCAAGAAGTGTTCCATTTTATACCTGGGTAATATAAATACAGTGGTGCTGAAGGAAGACCATTACTTGGTTAAAATCATACTCACAGCTGGCAGAAAGGCCATTACAAGAAACTGGCTTGCAGCGGACACACCCAGATTTAGACAATGGTTAGACATAGTACAGGAAATATTTGTCATGGAGAAAATGACATATTCTCTAAGAATGAAAGAAGACGAGTTTAACAGAAAATGGGAAAAATGGATTAGGTATAGAAATAAAGACATCAACACTGTATAATTTTATTGAAAATAATGTAAGTTATTGGAAAAAGTTTTAATATGAAAATAGTTCTGTATACTGCATCATTAATTGTAAACTGAACCCCCCGCTACACTGTTGTACGTTTCACTGTAATGTTGTATGTTTCATTGTTATATTTGTGTTTTATTTGTGTATACATAAAAGCAATAAAAACTAAAGTGGAAAAAAAAAGAACCCGGACAAACCAACATGAGAGTTTTAAATATATATAGATAGATAAGATAAGAGTAATAAGATAGTGTTCTGATTTTAAAAAATGTGCTTTTTTTCCTTTACCATAAGTAAAAGTTTTATGTGGAATTAAACTATCCAAACTTTGTCTAGATTCAGCAGAAACTGACGCAATCAAAGAAAAGAAAGAAATGCACAAAACTATCCAGGTCCAATAATATTAATTACAATTTTATCACGTTAATGCTTGCCAAATGTTAGCGAATGCAAAGTACTTGGCATGTTCATATACATTGTGCACTTATTACAGTTATTGTTTTTAGTATTGTTATGAAGCCCCTTGGTAACGATATCATTGATACTCAAACATACATTGTCTCATTTTTCTAACTCCTTATAAAGAGGTGTTTAAAACTAAATAGCTCCTCACAACATATTTTCTTTGTTTATCATTTGCTGCTGGAATCAAGGCTTAAAAGGGTGGATACATGGTAGATTTTTCTCTGGCTGAGGAGACCACAACCAGGAATCACTTGGGAGTTATTCTGATTCACCAAATTCAACAAATTGGTGTGTTCTGACTAATTAAACAAATTGGTGTGGTCAAAAGCAATACAGCTGAGGAAAATTTGAGGCTTTAATCCTGAATTATGCTAAATTAATTAGCTGATATTACTGATCATTTTAGTTGGTATCAATATCACAATGGTGAGGTCAGAGAAATTATCTTATATTTGACTCTTCATCTCAATGAACTAACTACTGATGAGTAGCAATGTATTTGTGTGGAAGACGGGTGTGCCTGTGATGCCAAGTTTGATAATAGTCCCAGTTAAAGTACAGCGAGAAATGCTTGAAATACTCAGGATGCCAGGCCCAGGCTGGAGAAAGAAACAAAGTTAACGGTTCAGGTTGATAATGGCCCTATATCCATAGTCATCTCCCTCAAGGGTGGATGTGCTACCAACTTAACTATTGCTAGAACCTATACATTATCAAAATATAAATCAATCACAATCACAATAATACTTCATTAGCCAAGTGTGTTTTGCAACATATGAGGAATTTCATTTGCCAAGTCAGTCATACAAATAAAAAGCAACAGAACGCACAAAACACATTTTAGCCTAAACATCCATCACAGAGACTCCTCCACATTCCTCTCTGTGATGGAAGGTGAAAAAAAGCTTAATCTCTACCCTTTGTTCTCCGCGGTCGGGGGCCTCGAGCCCTCCGTTGACAGGATCATCTTGACTCCCGTAGCCGGCGGTGGGCCCTCCACGTTGAGGCAATCAGCTCCTGCATCAGGGGGAAGTCGGCTCCCCCACGCCGGACGATCGAACCTCAAGTCGGAGCTGGTCGAGCCTCCTGTGACATTGGAGCTCCCAACTTCTACGGCCTCTCCTGAGTCTGCGAGCTCCAGATGTAAAGTCCACTGGCCGCGGTAGGAACCCAAGGCCATTCCGAGGAGGCCTCCAGCTCCATCGATGGCAGGCCGCAGAGCGACCAGAGACACGATCCGGAAAGTAATCGCATCTCCAGCAAGAAACTGAAAAAAAAAGTTTTCCCAACCCTTCCCCCTCCCCCTCCCCCACAAAAAACAAACTGGAGAACATTTACACAGACCTGTAACACACACTAACATTTTTTTTTAAAGACGAAAAAACAAACAAACTGTTGGCGGGGCTGCCAATCGTATGGCACTCCTGGTGGTCTTTTGTAAGGAAGAAACAAAAGACCACCAGGGATGTGTCTACCATCGATTTAAACTAAATGTGATGAAAATACTCAACATTCTGTGAAGGGAAAAAACAGTGTTAACATTTCAGGTTCATGGTGAGGTTGGAAATATTTTACTTTGTGGAGAGGTTTAGGGGTAGAGACCAAATGGAATGCCTACATATTTTGATCCACCGTACATTAGTGAGGTGTTGAAGAAAACACACATATGAATCTTTTAACATCCAGTAAAAACTGAATACAGGAGTAAGGAATTGAATAGTGCTTTGATGAGACTGCACTTGGAATACTGTCTACAATTTTGATTTCTTCACCTATGAGAGAATATACTTGCCGTGAAGAGAGTGCATTGAAGATTCACTGGACAGGTTCAGGGTTGGTAGATTTGGTGTGCGATTGGAGATGGATCAGATTGGAATCTATAATCTTAAAAATTTAGAAGAATGGGATATCTGATAAAAACATACACAATTCTTAAAGTGCTTCACAGGCTAGATGCAGAGAAGATGACTGCCCTGAGTGAGGAGTCAAGGCCGAAGGACACCATCTCAGAATATATGGTAGACCATTTAGGACTGAACTGAGGAGGAATATCTTCACTGAGAGGGAGATGAACATAGAACAGTACAGGTAGACACAAAATGCTGGAGTAACCAGCATCTGCAGTCCTTTCCTGCACATAGTATAGTACAGGAACAGGCCCTTCAGCCCACAATGTCCATGCTAAAACCTTTGGAATTCTTTATCACAAAGGGCTGTGCCGCTTTATACATACAAAACAGTGATAGACAGATTTCTCTAAATTAATGGAATCAAATGAAATGAGTGTAGTGATTGAAAATAGTAAGATTAAACAAGAACTTACCAGTTTGAAGTTTGATCTTTATTTTATGAGCAGTTACGATGAGCGATTACGTGAAGAAGTCCCGCCAGTCCGCATGCGTGTCAATTTTCAAAGCAGCGGTGTGAAATCACAGGTAACAGTAATTGAAGTAACATAGTTAGATTAGAAACCTAGAAACTACCAGATGACCTTTGCGATATGAGGGTTGGGAGCGGTGGGCACATAATCGCTCATCGTAACTCCTCATAAAATAAAGATCAAACTTCAAACTGGTATGTTCTCATTTAATCTTACTATTTTACTTCGGAGTCACTTGAGTGATTCCATGAAGACTTCAAAGCTCTGTGATTTCATGCCGTGCATTCAAACATGATACAGAATTAACACGTTGATGCTTTATTTAACAAAAGAAAACCCAATAGCGACCCCTCTCTCCCAGGATGAAGCTACAAAACAGAACTCAAAATAGAATGGCCATACACCCCTGGCATGGCAAGAGGTTTGTGATAGAACCTTTCAAAACTCAATTCTTTGGACCATCCTGTGGCTGCGTGGATTTGGTCTAGAGGGACGTCCAGTGCCCTCGCTGCTGACGTTGATGTCGCCCTGGTGAAGTGCGATTTTAAAATATCAGCGTCAACTCCGGCAGAAGCCAGAACCTGTTTCAGTCACCTTGAGAGGGCCTGTACCGACACCTTTTTATGAGGCTGTTTGTGACAGATTAATAATGCCAATTCGGGGCCTCTGAGGCACTTGGATACCTCAATATACCGCCGTAAATGCATAACTACACATAGGCGAAGATCTATGGGATATGCCATAAAATCAAGTTTTAGCCCTGACGTCCCTGGCCTGCTCTGTTTAAGTAAATCATAAACATAAAAGGTTATGTTGTTGACAGATGAAACCATCCTGTCCAGTCAAAGCTTCTGCAATGTCTGGACATGTTGAGCTGAAACCAGCGCCATGAGCATAACCCCTTTAAGAGTCAGTCTGGGCAATGACAGAGATGTTACTGGAGCCCATTGATGAAGCAATACAAGAACCACATTCACAACCCAGATTTCCGTGTACCTGGGCCTGGGGGGATTACAGTTAAAACATAGAAACATAGAAACATAGAAATTAGGTGCAGGAGTAGGCCATTTGGCCCTTCGAGCCTGCACCGCCATTCAATATGATCATGGCTGATCATCCAACTCAGTATCCCGTACCTGCCTTCTCTCCATACCCTCTGATCCCCTTAGCCACAAGGGCCACATCTAACTCCCTCTTAAATATAGCCAATGAACTGGCCTCAACTAACCTCTGTGGCAGAGAGTTCCAGAGACCCACCACTCTCTGTGTGAAAAAATTCCTTTTCATCTCGGTCCTAAAGGATTTCCCCCTTATCCTTAAGCTGTGACCCCTTGTCCTGGACCTCCCCAACATCGGGAACAATCTTCCTGCATCTAGTCTGTCCAACCCCTCAAGAATCTTGTAAGTTTCTATAAGATCCCCTCTCAAGCTCCCAAATTCTAGAGAGTATAAACCGAGTCTATGCAATCTTTGTTCATAAGACAGTCCTGACATCACAGGAATCAGTCTGGTGAACCTTCGCTGCACTCCTCTATGGCAATAATGTCCTTCCTCAGATTTGGAGACCAGAACTGTACGCAATACTCCAGGTGTGGCCTCACCAAGACCCTATACAACTGAAGTAGAACCTCCCTGCTCCTATACTCAAATCCTTTTGCTATGAAAGCTAACATACCATTGGCTTTCTTCACTGCCTGCTGTATCTGCATGCCTACTTTCAATGACTGGTGTACCATGACACCCAGGTCGCGCTGCATCTCCCCTTTTCCTAATCGGCCACCATTTAGATAGTAGTCGGTTTTCCTATTTTTGCCACCAAAGTGGATAACCTCACATTTATCCACATTATACTGCATCTGCCAAACATTTGCCCACTCACCCAGCCTATCCAAGTCACCTTGCATTCTCCTAGCATCCTCCTCACAGCTAACACTGCCCCCCAGCTTAGTGTCATCCGCAAACTTGGAGATATTGCCTTCAATTCCCTCATCCAGATCATTTATGTATATTGTAAATAGCTGGGGTCCCAGCACTGAGCCTTGCGGTACCCCACTAGTCACTGTCTGCCATTGTGAAAACGACCCGTTTACTCCTACTCTTTGCTTCCTGTTTGCCAGTCAGTTCTCTATCCACATCAATACTGAACCCCCAATGCCATATGCTTTAAGTTTATATACTAATCGCTTATGTAGGACCTTGTCGAAAGCCTTCTGGAAGTCCAGATACACCACATCCACTGGTTCTCCCCCATCCACGCTACTAGTTACATCCTCGAAAAATTCCACAAGATTCGTCAGACATGATTTACCTTTCGTAAATCCATGCTGACTTTGTCCAATGATTTCACCACTTTCCAAATGTGCTGCTATCCCATCTTTAATAACTGACTCTAGCAGTTTCCCCACTACCGATGTTAGACTAACTGGTCTGTAATTCCCCGGTCTGTAATTCCCCGGTCTAACTGGTCTAAAAATACCCTTCATGAACCGAGATATTAAAGGGTGAGACCCAACAGAGTGTTGTCCCCATCCTTGCCATAGGTAGGACGATAAGGCACTTCTGGCAATACTGATGGCAGTATAGCTAAGTCACTCATCAAAATATAGCGTGGAAAGAAATTCCAACATGTCAGGTACGCTTGCCGTATGATATGAAATGTTCGACTGCAAGCAAAACACTTTCCATTTCTTGATATGAGAAATATATTGTTTTTTAGTACTATCCCTCCAGGCCGCGGTAATCACATCCACCGTATGCCCTGATAATCCGAGCCCCAGGAACGGTCTCCTCAGAATCTGCAAATGAATAGATTAATACGATCATGTAGTGGATGATTCTCCCCAGTTACAGGATGAACCAGCAGGTTACTGCTTTTGGGAATCGCCATAAAAGGCTGTGTTATTTGTCTCAGAACTCGTAGAAACCATGGCTGTGTAGGCCAATCAGGAACTACCAAAATGCCTGAGGCCGAGTCCTGCTCGATATTAGTCAAGCACCGGCTGATGAGGCAAAATGGGGGGAATGCATATAAAAACATTCCACTCCAGTTTAGCGAGAATGCATCTACCGCCACTGCCCCAGGGCCTGGTTCCCATGAAACATAATTTGGTAACTGGTGATTCAATCTGGATGCAAACAAGTCAATCTCTGTTACGCCATACCGAGCGACAATATCATTGAATATTTCACTATTCAACATCCATTCTGTGTTGTCATTAAATTTATTTATTTATTTATTTATTTATTTATTTAATTAGAAGTAACCAATTTGCAATGTTTTATACAGATTTACAAACATCAACTTAATTCAATATTTGAACAAATAACACATTGATAATTATTATCTTCTATTTTTTTAGAAATAAAGATAGAAAAGAGATAGAGCAGTTAGAAATCAATAAAGATATGATTAAATAATAATTTGATTATATATAAGAAAAAAAAAGAGACAGGAAAAACAGTTAACAAAAAAGTGAAAAAATATTATATATATATATAAATGAAAAACAAAATATATTGTAAATAAAACTAATACGAATAATAATATCAATAGAGACATGCATATTAATCCTATTATGAAAATAAATTATTCTCATCATTCATAAATTAATTCCCGCAGGGTACCCGCCGAGCTGTGATGCCAAGAACAGCTACTTCTCTAAATACTGTATATATGGAGACCATATCTGTTCGAAGGAATTATACTTGTCCAATAGGACAAATCTAATTCTTTCTAAATGTAACATCTCCAACATCTCTGCTGCCCACATTTTAATTGTGGGGGATAATGTTCCCTTCCAAAATTTCAATATGATTTTTTTCCCTATTATCAAACAGTAATCAAAGAAATTTATTTGATTTACTGTAAGTACCAAATTTGAATCCGGAATTCCAAATATTATTAACTTTGGGTCAGGGTCCAATCTAACTTTAAGAACTTCAGAAATAACTTTAAAAATTTCTATCCAATAATAATTCAGTTTGGGACATGTAACAAAACTATGTATTAAATTTGCTTCTAAATTCTTACATTTATCACAAATAGAGGAGAGATTGGGAAAGATACTATTTAATTTAGTTTTCGAATAGAGTAATCTATATAATACTTTAAATTGTATCAATGTATGTCTGGCATTTAACGAACACCGATGTATTCGTTGTAAACTTTCTTCCCAATTTTCTTTTGTTATAGATAAACCAATTTCATTTTCCCATGCTTGACGATATGTTTCAGTTATTGGATTCTCCTTATCCAAAATAATATTATATATATAAGCTATTAATTTTTCTGTATTTGGGTGCAAGTTAAACAGTTCATCTAATAATCCTGGTTCTTTATTTTTATAATCTTGTGTATTGGATTAAATATAATCTCTAATTTGTAAGTATCTAAACAAGTGTTGTGGAGACAATCCGTAGATATCTTGTAACTCCTGGAATAAAAGAATTTTTCCTTTTCTATAAAGGTGCTCTATCCTTTTAATTCCTAAATCATCCCAATGTCCAAGCCCCCCATCTAATATGGAGGGTTTAAATAATGGGTTATTCGTAATTGGTAGTCTAAGTGAGAGATTATCTAAATGTAAAGTCTTAACTATTTGTTTCCAAATACGTCTATTATTATAAATTATAGGGTTGTCCCTATAAATTTTTTTTTGTACTTCCTTTGGGGCAAAGAGAATCGAGCCTACATTGAAAGGTAAACAGTCTTCCTTTTCCATCTTTAACCACATTGGTTCATGATCCATATTTACCCACCAGCAATTCATATTCTTAATCTGGACAGCCCAAAAATAATATTAAAAATTTGGAAGTGCTAATCCTCCATTTATCTTAGATTTACATAAATGTTTTTTACTTATTCTATGATTTTTATAGATAAAAATAAAACTATCAACAATATTATCTATTTTTAAAAAAAAGGTTTTCGGGAGAAAAAAAGGAATAGCCTGAAACAAGTATAACAATTGTGGTTAAAAAAAAAACATCTTTATAGCATTTATTCTACCAATCATAGATATAGGAAGTGTTTTCCAATATAAAATATTTTTTCTAAGTTTGTCTAGTAGTTGAGGATAATTAGATTTAATTAATGAATTATAGGATTTAGTTACATTAATTCCTAAATATTTAAATTTGTCTGTAACTATTTTTAATGAGTATTGTTCTAATATATGTAAATTTATTCCAGTTATAGGCATAATATCACTTTTGTTCCATTAATCCTATATCCAGAAAATGTGCCAAATTTAGTTATAACATTAAACAGCTTGGGAATACTAATTTCCGGTGTTGTAATATTAATCAAAACGTCATCTGCATATAAAGATATTTTATTAGTTGTTGTGTCAGTATTATAGCCATATATTTCAGGTTCAGATCCAATTCTTTCCGCCAGAGGCTCTATCACCAAAGCAAATAATAAAGGCGATAACGGACATCCCTGTCTACATCCCCTAGAGAGCTTAAATTTAGCTGATAGTATTTGATTAGTTAAGATTCTTGCAGTAGGGTTCGAATATAGAATTCTTACCCATTTACAAAATCTATCCCCCAATTGAAACTTTTCCATTATATTAAATAAATATAACCATTCCACCTGATCGAATGCCTTTTCTGCATCTAACGATACAACCGCTAATTCCATGTCCCATATTCTTTTTGAATATATGATACTAAACAAACGTCTAAGATTATGGGATGAATAGCGTTTTGGAATAAAACCTGTTTGATCATAGTGTATTAATTTAGAAATCACCAAACTTAATCTCCGAGATAAAACTTTAGTTAATATTTTTTGGTCTGTATTTAGAAGGGCAATCGCTCTATATGATCCTGGATCTTCCAAGTCCTTGTCTACCTTAGGAATAAGTGTAATTGTGGATTCATTTAAAGATTCTGGTAATTTTCCTTGTTCATATGCATATCTGTACATTGTATGTAATCTTAGGGAAATCAGATCTTGAAATTTTTAATAAAATTCTGCACTCAGGCCATCAGGGCCCGCAGCTTTTCCATTCTTTAACGAACTAACTGATTCTTCAATATCTTTTACTGTTATTTCAGCATTTAACAAGTGTCTACCTTCCTGATCTAAACTATTAATTTGACATTCTTGTAGGAATGTTTCCATACCATCTGTTTGTCTTGTTAATTTCGATGAATAAAGATTTTGATAATATTGTAAAAATCTGTCATTAATATCTTTTGGTATAGTCAATATATTTCCATGCACAGATTTAATTCCATGTATCATTTTTTCATCTTCTAATTTTCTAAGTTGTCGTGCTAGCAATTTTTGTGGTTTGTCTCCAAATTCAAAATGCACTTGTTTAGTTTGTTGAAAAAGTTTAATGACTTGGTTAGAATATATTTTATTTAGTCTGTATTTTACTATTGCAATTTTATTACTTAACTCTTTAGAAGGATGTTTTATATTTTCGCTATCTAGTTGTTTTATCTCATTTTCTAACTTTTGTCCCATCTTTCAATTTTCTTTATTAAAATATGCTTGTGCTGATATTATTGCACCACGCATAAATGCTTTAAATGTATCCCAAAGTAGCGATGGTGGAATTTCAGGTTTGTCATTAGTTTCAAAAAATAATTTAATCTGTTCCACCACATGTTTACAACAGTCCTTATCCTTTAATATCTGGGGATTAAATCTCCAAGTGGTAGTTTTATTAAATATATCTTTTAATTTTATCTTAAATGTTAGTGGCGCATGATCTGAAATAATAATATTGTGATATTTTACATCATACGTAAAAGGAAGTAGTTTTGAATCTACTAGAAAATAATCTATCCTCGAGTAAGTTCCATATACGGGCGAGAAAAAGGAATATTCTCGTCCGGATGGGTTATCTAATCTCCAAATATCCTTAACATTAGATGTGTTAATAAAAGAATTTATAAGTTTACACGATTTAGAGGCAGCTTTCCTTTTTGTTGAAGATCTGTCTAGATAGTTAACTAGAGTGCAATTTAAATCACCCCCAATAATTAAATTATATTGAGTGGATATAGGAATATTATTGAATATTTTCTTAAAAAATAATGGATTATCAAAATTAGGGGCATATATATTTATAAGAATGACTTTTTTTGAGTATAATTCCCCTGTGATTATTACATATCTGCCCTCTTTATCTTCTATTATAGAACTTTGTTTAAAAGGTATACCTTTACGAATAATTATTGCAACTCCCCTAGATTTATGTATAAATGAAGAGTGATACACCTTTGAAATCCATTTAGCTGTTAATCTATGTTGAGCATCCTTTTTAAGATGAGTCTCTTGAAGGAAAGTAACATCTGATTTCAATCTATTCAACTGAGATAACACCTTTCCCCTTTTAATTGGTTCATTAATTCCCTTAACATTCCAGCTACAGAAGGTAATTCTTCACATTCATGTCTTGCATTTTGCTGTTAGGGTGGGTTTTTTTTGGAGTAGCCTTCTCGACTCCTCCAGCCCAACGGTATACCCAAACGCCAACCTGATGAAAATTACTATCCTCAATAATCCATATACATGTCTTCTTAAAGTAATTATACAATATCGTTCATACCTACATTCATATAATATATAACATAAAATCAAATACTTGATATATAAAAAAAATAAGAAATGTAAATAAAAAAAGAGAACAGGGTGTTAATAGGGTGCCCAGAAAAAAAAGAAACTACACTAATATGTTGTGTAGTGTGCATTAGTGTAAGCCACACTAGCGTGGCTGTTAATCTACTGACTTCCGTTTTAAAAAAAAAAATGTTAAATGTTCCAGCTCCTATCTAGAATGCTGTGTATATTGGGGTGGGGTACTAACTTTAAATACTTAGTAATTATTTCTATTATTCATATTACTAATTACTAGTTACTAATTTCTATTATAATTAGTATTATAATAAGTAATACTATATTAGGGGAACAATTGCATTTCACTAATTAATACCAAACTACAACTACATGTCCATTATTCCCCCTCTTTCTCAATGAATAATTCATAACCGCAGGCCAGTGATAAAAGTTCAGTCTTCGTCTTCTTCCTCCCGTGCTTCTTCTTCTGCTTCCTCTTCTGCCTTCTTCTGTATGTCTCGAGCGAATTCCAGTGCTTCAGTATGCTTAACGAAACGATATTCCTTGTTGTCGTAGGTCACTCTCAATGTTGCTGGGTACATCAGACCATATCTGAGATCCTTTGTATCCTTTATATTCCGCAGAATACCTCTTGTTTCTGTGAATAAAGATGTTCTCTTAGCCACTTCAGCCGGGTAATCTCTGAAGATACTGATGTTGTCTCCCTCGTATTTCAAATTTTTCTTTCTTATTATTATCTTCATCATTTCTTCAAAGACGTGATCATAGGCCACCTTTACAATAATTTGTCTTGGTGGTGCACCTCTCCCAGGGGCCCGTCTTAAAGCCCTGTGCGCACGGCCCATCAGGAGCTCTTGATCCAAATTCAGAATGTCCTTTAGGAATTTTGCAGCAAATTTTCGCGGGTCTTGATTTCCTTCACGACCCTCGGTCAATCCTACTATACGCAAATTCTTACGTCTTTGTCGTCCCTCCAAATCAATACATTTCTCGTTTATTTTATGTAGTAGCTCTGAGAGACGTTTATTCTCGGCGCGTAGCTTCTCACTTTCCTTAGCACTTGATACAGCAAAATCAGTCAGTTCTTTAATTGCATCATTTTGTTGGTCGAGTGAGATTAAAATAGGATTTATCTTCGCATCCAACATTTGTTCCATCCCAGCAGCCTTGTCGTTTACCTCAGCCATTCGGTTTTGAAACTCAGCGTCCGCCTTTATTTTCCATTCATTCATCATAATCTTTACAGTCTCTGTAACTTCTTTTGTTAATTCTTCTTTAATTCTCTCGTGATACAGCTGGATATCTGCTCTTAAAGTTTTTATTTCATCTTTATATTCCTTCTTCATTTCTTTCAGCAGTTTCTTCATCTCACCTAGCAAGGAGTTTTTAAGTTCTTCCATTTCACTTTTCCTCAGTGAGATCTCTTCCTGGGAGGCAGCCAAACTCGAGCCCGAGGCTTTGGCGAGGCCTACCTCCCTTCTTGGACCTTTTTTTGTCACGGGGGGGGGGGAGGAGGAATGCATTTTAAATTTCTTACTGAAGTCGCGCGCCTGATGACGTCACGCAGCTTGCAATCGCACCCGGAGCCGTTTAAAGTCGTTCTCCTGTGGTAAGTACGGTTAGTAGCCTCCTTTAACCCCGTTTTTTTTCCAGATTTTTTCGGAGCTGATCTGGCGCGGTTCCTTCTTAGAACATGGCGCCACCGGAAGTCCTGTTGTCATTACATTTTCATGATCCGGTGTCAGCCACCATGTTAAATCTACCTGGTAAATAGGTAGCTAAAATCCAGATGTTTCTTGTAATACACCAGTTCCAGATAAAGTTAGTCAACTTATCACATGATACCAACTTGATTCTACCCATGTGATTAACGTATGCTACTGCTGTAGTGTTGTCAATCTGAAGCTGCACATGCAAGTCATGCATACTAGTACAATACGCTTTTAAACCATAGAGTGCTCCCAACAACTCTAAATAGTTAATGCCACGGGATTGAAGGATTAATGCCTCATGCATGTTCCATCTGCCACCACAGCTGGAGATGGTATCAGTAGCTGCCCATCCTAGAGCACTAACATCAGTTTGTAAAATTACTGAAGGTGTATCAATCCGAATTTTACTGGAGCAGTGCCAAATATTCAGTATCCACCAGACTGAAGAAGGGTTTTGGCCCAAAACGTTGCCTATCTCCTTCGCTCCTTAGATGCTGCTGCACACGCTGAATTTCTCCAGCCTTTTGTGTACCCTCGATTTTCCAGCATTGGTAGTTCCTGCTTTAACAGCCGAAGTTTATCCATTAGGCAATGCCTTAAACTGCCATAATTACTACATCCAGCTAAGTTTCAAATATCTCCGGTGATTACGATGAATGGGTACTGAATAGTATGCATCTTTGAGATCTATGCATGCCATATAGCATCCTTTGGAAACCAGTTGTTTGGCAGTAACAAAAGTTTCCATTTTGAAATGTTTATACTGCATATAGGAGTTAAGTCGAGTTAGATCAAGAATGATGCGACACCCACCATCTTTCTTTTGTCTAGGGAATATATTAGACACAGATGGGTGAGATTGATGAAAAGGTTTCTCAATTACCCTTTTTTTAGCTAGCGTTTCAATTTCAGCTTGTACATCTAAAGACTGTTGTTGTGAAAAACAGTATGTCCGTTTAGGTGTATGCTGTGTGGGTGGACATAATTTGGAAATTAATTCAATTCAGAAACCTAGTATACTGTGCAGTATAAATAAGTCTGAGGTTATACAATTCCAATCATTGAAAAACAAATGTAACCTCCCACCAACTTGTGACTGTCCCATACATTTCTGAAAAGAACCAGATCCACCTACCTCCATAGTTGGTGTTATATACTTCTGCCCCCATGTTTTCGAGGAGAAAGTTGGTGTACGCCAATTGCGCATAGTTGGCTGGGTTCGGCTTGGTCCTTGGCCTGAAGCCATTGCAGTGAACTGTTGGTAGGGGTACTGCCACTGGGGGGGGACTTTTGCTGGCTGGTTGAGCTGTTATGAGGCCAACCTTTTTTGCCTCATCATCCAATTCACGGACCTGTTTGGACAGGTCATCCCCGAATAGCAAAGTCGGCGGCTACACATCGCTTGTCTTGCATAGTGCAGCAAATTTGGGATTTAGCATGGGGCGGATTGCACTTTTCCTTAAACAATTGATCTTGAAATGTGCATTGCACATGAGAGCAAGTGCATCCTGTTGCTCCTCAGAGAGAGCCCCATCACCAACAGACCTGGCGAATGCCATGATTCCTGAGTCAAGCAGCTTCAGGAATTTTTGGAGCCTCAATTCTTGGGCTCTGATCCCACACCCATGTAACCCTAGATTGGGGTTCACCGTTGGAGCTGTAAGGGAGGCACAATTCGTGGGTGTTTGATATTTCTTGGAGGTGTCCTCCATCGTGAAGTCTTGCATTTGATGAGAGATCATGTAATTAATGGTCCTGGCCAAATCCTCGTTCAACTGTCCCCCAGTTCCAGCCGGAATAGCAAATTTGGATGCCAGGCTTGGCACCCCAGGGTCCTGGTCTCTTTGTCTGGAGCTATGCTCACTGGCCATACCCCCGACCTCGGAGTCAGAACAAAACTGACTCCTTGTACTCTCCTCCTCCATGAGGGGTACATTAAGCAGCCTTTCTACAGGCACTGCTGCCACGGGCCCCCGAGGAGACCCGCGGATATAAAGCTCATCTTCTTCGAGCATATTGGCATGGAGCATCCTCTCCATCAGGAGCTCCATTCTGGACAGCCGTCCAAACACGGCATCCATCATAGGAGGGCTTCCCTCCTGGCCTGAGCCATCAGAGTCTATGGACCACACTGACTTCTTTGTGGCTTTCCGGCCCACCGGAGTAGCCATGGTGCCTTCCACCGGCACCAAGTCGGAAGCCACTGGCCGTGCTGCCAGTGACTCAGAAGGGGAAATGGACGGCCGCCCGCTACCTGCACTCCCGCAGTCTTCCGTAGCTGTTTTCGCAGCGGACCGCCTCGACCTTCCCTTGAGCATTTTTTCCATGGTCAACTTGTTTCCTGTAAACAAGATCCTCAGACTGCAGAAAGACCGAAGCTAAGTTTAAAACACTTACCTCGGGTTTTTAACTTACCGCTGGTGGGGCTACGCGCCTGCCAGCCCGTCAGAGCGCCATGCGTCAGACGTAACAACGCGCATGCGGACTGGCGGGACTTCTTCACGGAATCACTCACGTAACTCCAAAGTAAAATATCTCTCAGGTAGATTAGCCGTGATATTAATGAATGGTGGAGCAGGCTTGAAGTAGCCAGATGGTCTTCCTCTGTTCCTGTTTCCTATGTTGTAATGTGTAGGAAGGAGCTGCAGATGCTGATTTAAACCGAAGATAGACACAAAAAGCTGGAGTAACAAAGCGTCTGAAGAAGTCTTGACCCGAAACGTTACCTATTCCTTTTCCGCAGAAATGCTGCATGACCGGCTGAGTTGCTCCAGCTTTTTGTGTCTATCCTATGTTGTAATGTTCTCAATAAAGTGCTGGCAGAGGATTCCTGTAATCGATCTCACAATCTTTTTCTTTGCATGTTTACTTTTTGTATAGTTGCATGTTTACGATTTACTTTTAATTTTCATTTGCTACATAGGAAAGAAAGATTCTTGTTTACAGAGTTCATTGATCATTGTACAACCTAATGATGTTGCGTATTGAACAATTGAATGAATTATATTCATCACAATTACAGCAAACAAGTAAGTAAGTTGTTCAATATGCAACATTTCATTAAGTTGTACAATATCAAATGTGGTTTTAACAAATATGTTACGTTTAAAAATCTTATCACACTCTGGTGAGGTTGAAGTTCTGTAACAATGAATTCAAATGAGTGAATCCTTAAAGTTTCAGCTATAAGATATAATCAGCATAGTACAAGAAGCCCATTCAGCCTCTGCTATCTGCTTTGACTCTTGAAGAGGAATCACTCAGTTCCACTTTCCGACTACTTCATTCTACTTCTTCAAGTAACTAATCAAATTCCATTTTGAAAGGTACAATGGAGTCTGTTTTTGCAATTCTAGCAGACACCACATTCCACACCTTAACTTTTCCAAGAGCAATGTAAGGCTTGGTTCGGCAACTTGAACGCCCTGGAGAGGAAAATACTACAAAAAGTAGTAAGCACTGCCCAGTCCATCATTGGCTCTGACCTTCCTTCCATCGAGGGGAGTTACCGCAGTCGCTGCCTCAAAAAAGCTGGTAGTATCACCAAAGACCCACACCATCCTGGCCACACACTCATCTCCCTGCTACCTTCGGGTAGAAGGTACAGGAGCCTGAAGACTGCAATGACCAGGTTCAGGAATAGCTACTTCCCCACAGCCATCAGGCTATTAAACCTGGCTCGGCCAAACTCTGATAACTAATAACCCATTATCTGTTATTTGCACTTTATCAGTTTATTTATTCATGTGTGCATATATTTATATATGGTATATGGACACACTGATCTGTTTTGTAGTAAATGCCTTCTATGTTCTGTGCGCTGATGCAAAGCAAGAATTTCATTGTCCTATCAGGGATACATGACAATAAACGCACTTGAACTTGAAATCTAACATTGCCTTTGCTTTAAATACATGCTCATTGCTCATCCTTCTTTCAGCCATCGGAAACAGTTCCTTTTTATCTAGTTCATTTGAAAACTTGAACTGAACTGACCTGACCAGGCCTTCTCATTCATAAGTGGTGCAGAATCCAAAAGGACAGAAATGAAAAGGACAATTTTTGAACACATGTCAAACTAAGAAAAATAATATATTTTATAGATGCTGTAAGGCTGGAGAATTTCATGAGCAGTTTTACATATTCTGCCTTTTATCATAAAATATAGATTTTCACAGATTTTACAACTTAAATATTTATTACAATAATCATGGCAGTAAAGTTACAAGAAATTTTGAAATGCTTGTTTTGTTGAATTACCTGATTTAGAATAATTTATTCATGAATGTTGATGATATCCTCCGACTAAATGGCTGGGAAAGCTGACAATATCGGGGGATTCTATAAGAAAAGCTCATTAGTAAAGGTGCACTAGTTAAATTTTATGCCAGCAAACCAATTATAAAACTACATAATTTTAATTGTAATGATATATATGTAAAGAAATAGAAGTGCAGAGAAAGATGGGAAAGTGGAGGGAAATCACAAATGAAATGATATGTGCTGTGAAAATGTGAAATGCTGAATAACTTGATTTTGCTCTTATGTTTGTTCATGCAAAACATATGTGAAGACGTAGGATGGTGGAGTGCAATATCTAATTTAGGACCCAAAATGACTGGGAATTGGAGATAATGAACCAGTACTCATTTCAGTATGTTGCTGGAAATGAGAAGCTTTTTGAAAATAATCACATTTTGCAATCAATGACACTCATTACGTGTAAACAGTTGTTCACTCCGTAACCAGAACAAATTGTAAACTCTTTCATTCAATAAGCATCTGTCATGTATACATTTCACCATATGTAACCTGGAATGGTATTTTGTTCCAGTATTATTGGGGAAATTACCTCCCCTTGATAGTGGATGAAAATCCAAAGAAAATCAAATCAAAGAGATATTGGAAATCCGAAATGAAACAGAAAATGCCAGGAAAATATCAGCAGGTCAGGCAGCATCTGGGAAAAGAAAAACAGTTGACAATTCAGGATTCGGAGCTTCATCAGAATGTGTTTTATTTGTTACATCGACTCTTCTTGAACTGAAATGTTATGTTTTCCCCCTTTCCACGAATGCAGCATGACCTGCAGAGTGTTTCCATCATTTTTCTATTTTATTATTCACTTAGCTGTCGTATTGTTGCACTGTAACTTCACAGAGTAATTTCACAGTAAGTTCACAGATTCACCACATGTGGTGAATATGATAGCTGATATCAAGGAAACAATATTCCCTTCCAAATTTGATATCACTCGTTGTGCTGGCTCGAAGGGCCAAATGGCCTACTCCTGCACCTATTGTCTATTGACAGGGGTGGTTTTTTTGCGATGGTACCCATCAGTATAATCTACTGGCAACTCTAAAAAAATTTGAAAAACTAGATTTTCAATTTTTTTGTTTTAATTTTATGCTCTTCAATTTTAAACCCCTGTCTCACGGTGCGAGTTGGCCCACGAGTGACCCCGAGTTTTCACTCGTGGTGATCACGTACAGCCAACGTAGCGGGAACGTCGGAAATCGCATGATCAACTTGTCCACTCGTGACGCTAACGGCAGGTACCCGTGAAACTTGTGAACTCGTGAAAAAGGTCAAACATGTTTGACTTTTTCTACGAGTCAAATTTAGTGTTCAAGTTTAAAATTGAAACATTTAGACTCGTTGTAAGAATGTAGGGCCCGTGCGTTTACCTTTGTGATTCGTGCGTCTACCGTGGGAATTCTTTAAATTATTTCAGTGCCATTCACCCTCGAGTCTTAATCGCAAAATTTAATTCACCCCCGACTTTGTTTTTTTGGTAATTTTCGTCTTATTTTCCCATGTGTACAATTTTATATATAATGTATTTTTGTCACATGAGCAAAATACATGAATTAACTAATTTCGTAAGTGTTTATTTTATTCAGCTTTAACATCCTAAAAATATGTTAAAAAAAAACTAGGAGCGAAAAAAAAGTTTAATTACCACAGGAGTTGGAAAATCATTCTATTAGAATGATAAAAGAAAACATTCCAACGTCTAAACACTGGGCTTCAGCCCTATCCTACCGTTTTGGGCTTTGATTACTGCAGTTATTTCTTGGAAAATTAGCTATAAAAACCATGGAGTGTGTGATTTAATATATTATTCTCCTACTAATATCTTTCTATAACCCTCCCCGAAAGCTCACAAAACCACCAAATATCAACTTTGGTAGCTACATTTCTACACAAAATAAAGTTACAGTTCAACAGTTGCATACAGTGATCCTCCAGTATTGCCATTTATAAATGTATGATCACACTAGCTCGTCTGGTCTTCCCCAAACGGTTATATTACAGTAAATTTGGGAAATATCCTGTTAGTTTAAAAATTAGACAACCATAGGTATCGATAAAAAAAACATATCAAAGTTCCAGCTCCACTGCCATTAAAACCAATGAGTTTACTAACCACTTTAATGGCAATGTCTTTTTTTAAGTATAGAAAACAAAATCTGGATAAATTATGTCATTCACCATTCACCCACCCCTCTAGTTTAATTCACTCCATAAAGTAATTTAATTCGCGCTTGGGTGAACCATTCACCAGTTTAAGAAGTACATTTAGCGCATTGCATCTGTAAAGTGAAATCAGACTTCAGGAAGGGTGTCCGAACTTCTGGACAGCAACGGGCCGTGTGTCGCTGTTTCTGAGATTAATCAATGAATGTTGGATTTTCCTGATGCGTAGATTTACAACCAATAGCGATTACAAGATCACAAGTTTCCTGATTTACAGCCTGTAAACGATCACAACCATCGCTCGGTCACAGCCCACGTTGATCAGTCCGAACTAACATTATCAGTATGAATAGAGTATTCACAAAGGGAATTTTTTTCCTTTTCCAAGTACATTCTATAAATAGATTGCTGGGTTTTCTCCGCTCTATCTTTCGCTCAGGCGCCTTTCCTCCCCTTCCATCAGTTAACGATTCACTTCTCTCCACTATCTTTCCTCTCAGATCACATTCTCGCTCTTTTTTTACTCAGCGGGCAGGCAGCATCACTGGAGAGAAGGAATTGGTGATGGGGTGACGTTGTGCTGTTTGATTGGCCCCTGTGAGCTCCAGCTTTTTGTGTCTATCTTCGGTTTAAACCAGCATCTGCAGGCAGTTCGTGTCGTGTCCTACACTTTATTCCTTTCTTGGCGTCTTCTGGGCAAATGTTGCCTTCTACACGAACAGTCTTGGATGATAGTTAGTGAGTGAGTGAGTGAGTGAGTGAGTGAGTGAGTGAGTGAGTGAGTGAGTGAGTGAGTGTGTGTGTGTGTATTAGGAGATGCTGTGGTTTACATTGGCAGTGCCCTCTTTAGATTCCTTTGTGGCGGAGAGCGCTGACCGGTAACCCTGGGTCTTGCGGTCTGGCCAAGAGGAGGTGATGTGGACACGGTTTCAGTTAAAGTTCTAGAGGAACATTGCTTCCGATTGAAGTCTCTTATGCACTCTTCAGAAGAACTGGGTGTGCTCTTCACCATTATGGCTCCCAGCCTACAGGTTTCTGATCTGAACAACTAACTTCTTCCCTATTTCTCCTCCACCCACCCCCCTATTTCCCTCTCCTCCTCGGCGCTCTTGTTCACTAACACCTTCCCTCCCTCCCTCCCACTCGCAGGGCTTGGTTCAAAGGGGGCAACGAGCCAAGCGGGGTCTGAACCCTTTCTGAAAACGAGCGCAAAGAGCAAAAAAAAGTATTGTCAAGCGCTCCAAACTTCGTTTAAAATAAGTAAATGCGACCTTGGCTAATACTTTAAAAAGAAATCCTTATACAAAACCAACACCCTACAAACTCTCTGCCTCTCACGCTGCCTGTTGCCTTGTGGGGGGTGTGTGTCGGAGAGAGGGGGTGTGGGTGTGGAGGGGACCCGATGCGACTGTTACCACTATAAGATGGCGAGGTTGGGCTCTGAGCTGCAGTGAGAGAGAGCAGAGAGAGGGAGAGAGAGTGAGAGAGAGTGCGTGTGCGCGTCAGCAGCAAAGTCATATACAACGGGCTTGTATACAACGGGCTTGTACGCGGTGGCAAGAGAGGTTTCCTTTGTTCTCGTCCGGGGTTTCAGAGAGATGGGAGAGAATTAAGCTTCCCTTGCACACCACTCCTAACCCAAGAGCCTTGTCACCCCCGGCAGATTAAAACCCCCCCCCCCCTCCCACCCCCCCACTTCCCCAACCTCTCTCCACCTCAACTCACGCCTGGGCACCAAAGCAGCTCAGGAGGCGAACCCTGAGCTCCGTCTCCCAACAATCTGATGTGAAAGAACAGTTTTGAAAACATACCTTCATTCACGGTTGGCTCAAGAGTAACGGGAAAGGAACTTGCTAACTCGGGAGAGGAACTTGAAACATCGCATAAATGACAAACCCGTGGAAACTCGGTTAAACACTTGATCATAAATGTGAAATCTCGTACACAACCACGAGTTTGTTTTTTTTTCTTTCACTTGGGGTCACTCGTGGGTGGACTCGCACCGTGAGACAGGCTGTTTATTGGTTTATTAAATTCAAAGTTAATGGGTCACTATTATCTGAATGGTGGCAGATTAGGTAAGGGGGAGATGCAACGAGACCTGGGTGTCATGGTACACCAGTCATTGAAAGTAGGCATGCAGGTGCAGCAGGCAGTGAAGAAAGCAAATGGTATGTTAGCATTCATAGCGAAAGGATTTGAGTATAGGAGCAGGGAGGTTCTACTGCAGTTGTACAGGGTTTTGGTGAGGCCACACCTGGAGTACTGCGTACAGTTTTGGTCTCCAAATCTGAGGAAAGACATCCTTGCCATAGAGGGGGTACAGAGAAGATTCACCAGACTGATTCCTGGGATGTCAGGACTTTCATATGAGGAAAGATTGGATAGACTCGGTTTGTACTCGATGGAATTTAGAAGATTGAGGGGGGATCTTATAGAAACCTACAAAATTCTTAAGGGGTTGGACAAGCTAGATGCTGGAAGATTGTTCCCGATGTTGGGGGAGTCCAGAACAAGGGGTCACAGTCTAAGGATAAGGGGGAATTCCTTTAGGACCGAAATGAGGAAAACATTCTTTACACAGAGAGTGGTGAGTCTCTGGAATTCTCTGCCACAGAAGGTAGTTGAGGCCAGTTCATTGGCTATATTTAAGAGGGCGTTAGATGTGGCACTTGTGGCTAAAGGGATCAGGGGGTATGGAGAGAAGGCAGGTACGGGATACTGAGTTGGATGATCAGCCATGATCACATTGAATGGCGGTGCAGGCTCGAAGGGCCGAATGGCCTACTCCTGCACCTATTTTCTATGTTTCTATGTCACATAATCAATACAATGGAGGGGGTATATTGATGGAAAAAGATTGTTGATAAATATAACTTTTTTTAAATTGATATATGTACTGGAACTAGTTTGCCTGCAATAAAAAGTACTAAATGATTAAAAAATAACTATGGATTGTGAAAATCCTAAATAAAAACAGAAAATGCTTCAAACACTCAGCAGCAGGCAGCATTTACTGAAAGACTGACAGTTAACATTGTGGGTAGTGTGAGGTATTTCTGCTATTCACTTATCCATGTTCCCCAGAGACACTGCCTGACCCGCTGAGTTACTCCAACACTTTGTGTCTTTTTTTTGTAAATCAGCATCAGCAGTTCCTTGTGTCTACTTCTTGAGTTTATTGTCAGATGCACAAGTACAGTGAGGGACAGGTGCAAACAATGAAAATTCTTGCTTGCAGAAATCTTCACAGGCATATAGGCTCAGACAAATACACAAAGACAAATTATGCATAAGTTATTCATAACATTTCTAAAAGAAAGAAGACTGTCAAAGAAAAGCAAGACATTAGTGCAAAACTCAATTAGAAAACAAAGTACATAGTTTTCCATTCTTGAGGTTGAATAAGGGTTACGCAGGTTGGTTTAAGGACCTGATAGTTAAAAGAAAGGAGATGATCCTGAACCTGGTGGTCTGAGATTTTAGGCTTCTGTACCCCATTGCCTGATGGTAGCAGTGAGAGGAGGGCATGGCCTAGATGGAGGGGATCCTTAATGATATGACGTCTTCTTGAGGAAGCACCTGGTGTAGATGATTTGGATGGGAGGGAGGACTGTGCCCGTGATTGACCAAGCAAGTCCACCACTCTCTGCAGCCTCTAGCATCCTGTGCATTGGAATTGCCACACCATACCATGATGCACCAGTCAGGATGCTTTCAATTGCACCTTACTGGAAGATTGTATTTGAGTATTTGGAGAGATGCCAAATCTCTTTCTACTTCTACAAAAGTAGAGGCACTGGAACACCTTCTTCATGATTACATGTATGTGCTGGGTTCAGGTGAGGTCATCTGAGATGTTAATGTCCAGGAATATGAAGCTGCTCACTCCCTCCACCAATTATGTACCAGTGAAAATTAGTGTTGTGCTCTCCTGAGTTTGTTTCTCTGAAGTCAATGATTAGTTCCAAGGTCTTGATGACGTTGAGCAAGAGGTTTTTCTTGTGGCTCCACTCAACCAGGTTGCATCGCTCTGCTGTAAGGTGACTCATCACCACGCGTAATTTGGCCAACTACAGCAATGTCATCAGCAAATGTATGTGTGCTTAGCCACATAATCATAGGCTCAAACAGTTCAATAAAAAAATAATCAAAATGTGGTAATTGCAGATGTTTGCAAATTATTTTAATATAGTGTCATCGATATTGTAGCATAAGGTTCTAAAAATATAGTGAATTCATAAGAGTTATGAATAAAAAATTTGTGTTATTTCCACAGAAGTTGCTTCTTAATACATTACCATACTTAGAAAAACTGGTGTAGTGATAGTAACTAGTGTAATACAGGAGACATCATAACTAGTGTACAGCAGGCTTTCACAAACGTAAACGAACAGATAAGTTAAAAATACTACCAGGAGATTCCGTATGAGCACATTCGGTGAACTAGGCAAAATTTGCTACCACTAGTTTATGGATGTGAATGTTTTCCTGAAAAAAATAATCAGATACATCTGGTACGGTTTGATTAATATTATTATACAACAATTTCATAAAGAATTTGCATTTTTAAGCAAAATGTTTGCTTGCCCCATGAGTAACACTATTTTAAGTGACTGTAAATGGCCTTAAAAATTATACAGAACTATTTATCCACTATATTGAATGCCAGAGGTGATGTCCTGAGTAAATTAAGAATAAATTACTTGTCTTTACAGGAGGTAGTGAAAAGGCCAATCACATTGATCTCAAATAAACCAACTCACAATGTGTTTACAGGCTCTCAAGATTTGTTTTCTCGTTTTCTGATGCTAGTTATTGTTAGTGAGTATGCCGTATGAAGAATTCTGACAGGCCTCAGTTCATGAAATTAAAAACTCCATTTAAAACATTTCACATGCATATAAAAAGAACCAATGCAAATGTATCGATTTCCATGGAAATTGAAATGTCAAGACATAAAATTACTGAATTTACAAAATAATAATTCTGCAGGATTAAATAATACATATTTAAGCTTAGCTGTTTGAGACCAGACTAGCTGCTCACATGTAATTACGGTTTTAGTGTGGTATAAAAAAAAAATTATTATATCATCTATCAATTAATATTTTCAATGGTGTGGGCATTATATTTTGAAGTTCACATGGATTCTGCAGGGATTGCATGGGTGAACACTGCATTTCAATAGGAATACGGAAGCATTGACAATAATGATTTGCTCTGTTTAACTGCACGTGAAACCAAATGTTGCTGATAGTTTTATGGAGTGCTACGAAGGAAATTGACTTGCGATTATTAAAAAATAGCAAAACATGCTTACTTATGTAGCAATGTTACAAAATTTTGAGATTTTAAAAATCAAGTCTGCAATTTATCCCATCAGATAAAGCATAAAAAGAAGTTTAATTTGACACCCAATTTACTTTCATATCTTCAGTATTAAGAAAGTTATGGCCATTTTCATACTCGGAAATGAGCATCTTGCTTCCCATTGCCTTTCAATTGACTTAACTCAAAAGCTGTGATCTGGAAAAGTTAAATGTCCATAACATTCTTAAAAATTAAGAGAACTCAATGAAATTTTCAGTTATTATAGATTGAAGCATTCTGAAACAAATATTAAACAATCTTACTTGGATTACCTGAAATTAAAGCATATAATTAGTTAGTTATCTAATTGTAGCTAATTACAAAATTCAATGAGTAGATCTAAACATCTATCAATTTCTTAAGAAAAGATAAACTTTTTTAAAATTGCCTAAGTGTCCAAATAACATTCACACAATAATCCACAATATAACATAATTTTTAAATCTCATTTTCATGAATTTCTGGGCCAAATGGAAGGAATTTAGTGTTTTATGCTGTAAATTAATGGCCATTTAAATCAACTAGCGAGTGGGTTTTAGTGGAATGCGGTGGATTGGAACGTTGCGGTTAGCGGTGAAGTCGGGGGGAAAAATACTGGGGGTTCATACATTTTTTGGGGAACCCATTTCGCAACATAAAAATATTATTAATGCCTCCCGAAAAACAACTTTTAATATAAAAATAAAGTATTTACCTTTTTTTCTTCCCTACGCAAAATGCTTCCGGTTGTCTGCGGTCACGGCTTTTGAAGGTGATTTTTAAATTACTCTAGTTAATAAATAATCTAGAGTAATTTAAAAATACCACCATTCATTAAATGTCGGAGCGATTTTTCTTCAGCAACCAAATCGCCCGACATTCATCAATTATCCAGGCCTGTGGAAAAACGGCACTTTAAGCCCGCCCCCCTCTGCAAGGCGCGAAAGTCGCGCACACGGGGAGCGGCAGAAGTGCAGCGCCGCTAAAGGTAAGTTTTGTAACATACCTAACTTATGTCCTTGTATTTTAGAAATAAAAATAATTTTAATTTCTGCATAAAAAATGCACAAATTACTAATAACTCCTTTGTTATCGGTAGAATTCAAGTGTCATGTTTTTCCAAATAACTGAAGACTGCAGATATTCAAATCATAATGAATGCAATTTACACTTATATTTCAGCAGACTTTTGTCTTGTTAGGAAAGACACAATATGCCAGAGTAATTCAACAGGTCAGGTAGCATCCCCGGAGAACATGGATAGGTGACATTTCCACCCGGGAGCCTTCTTCAGTCTGGTTAGCTTATTCCAAGGATATTGCAAGGAAAAATAAAACAGAAATCCTGCACAAAAGGTCTTCAGAGGTGTTTAAAGGATAAATATTCACCAGACTACTGGGAAAATCTTTGTCTTACTTTGTATTTTGCATAATTTTTGAAAGGGTGCATGGATGGCACTTTAAGATCTCATCTGAAGTGGGAGGAACCACAGACGCTGGCACTGGAGAGGCAATCCTTGAAGTTTGCTTGATTTCTCTGGCATTTTTCAGGTTCAGAGGCAAGAGCAAATTGATCAAGGTGTTCTTAGTTCTGTGATCACCGGAACAAAAAAACATACCACGGAGGAGCTCAGCAGGTCAAGCATCAAGTGTGAAGGCAAAGGGAGAGTTGACATTTCAAGTCGAGAGCCTGCATAAATTTGCTTTATGCACAACTTAAGCAATTTAAGTCAGTACTTTTCGGAGAGTTACATACTGAGCTGAGACTAACAACATTTATGAAGATAGCTCAGAAAAAAGATTAGGCTAGTTAATCTCTAGTGGAACACAGTTCGCTTGAGGAATGACAATATCTTTGTAAAGACAAAAGACAATGCCTGAGCCTGAAGAAGGGTCTCAACCCGAAATGTCACCCATTCCTTCTATCCAGAGATGCTGCCTGTCCTGCTGAGTTACTCCATCATTTTATGTCTATCTTCAGTATAAACCAGCATCTGCAGTCCCTTCCTTCGCCTGAGAACAGAAAGCCATTAGCACAGTGGGGCAGCTGGTTGAGCTGCAGCCTTACAGTGCCAGAGACCCGGGTTAATGCTCAGGTACCATCTGTGTGGAGTTTGCTTGTTCTTCCTGCAATTACTTGTGTTTCCTACAGTGGATCCAGTTTCCTCCTACATCCCAGACATGTGGGTTTGACAGGGTAATTGGTAACTGTAAATTGCCCCTAGTGCATAACGATTTGATGAGAAAGTGGGATAACAGAATGAGTGTGAACTGGTGATCGATGGTCGGTGTGGACTTTGTGGGCTGAAGGCCCTGTTTCCATGCTGTATCTCTAAACTAAACAAAATAAATTATTTCCTCGTATTATATAATAATGAAATATTATTTTCTTCTGCGGCATGCAAGTGATTTTCAGATGAAAATAAGTTGCTCTTTTTTCTGATTATCTAAAATTAAAGACTTATTCTGAATGCTTAATTATCTAATGTGAGTGTTTAATGTTCTGCCTGTCTATAGCTGTGACCCTGGTAGAGCTGAGTCATCGTTTCCTAATTGATATATCAGAGCAAGAGTGCTATAGTAAACCATTGTTTTACGTCTTAAATAAGGTGCCTGCTAAATCACTTTACAGCACTGAATACTCTTTCTACCAGGTTTATATGCTCCTGTTTATGAACTCAATTAGATAATCAGATTTACCATCAGGAAACATTCATAGGAAATGGTCGTTTATGATCCCATGTCACAAACACAACACACAGAAAATGTTAATCAATTGATTAAGATTTACAATTTAGATCTACTTATTGCTGCCCTGAAATGCATCTTCATCATTCTGAACAAGCTTCCCGGATCGAAATGTTACCTGTCCATACTTTGAAGAGTTACTGCCTGACCCGCTGAGTTACTCCAGCACTTAGTGTCCATTTTTGCAAACCAGCATATTGTAGTTCTTGTGTAGGAAGGAACAGCAGATGCTGGTTTATACTGAAGATAGACATAAAATGCTGGAGTAACTCAGCGGGACAGGCAGCATCCCTGGATAGAAGGAATGGATTACATTTCGGGTCGAGACCCTTCTTCTGTCTGAAGAAGGGTCTCGACCCAAGATGTCACTCAATTCTTCTCTCCAGAGATGCTGCCTGTCCCGCTGAGTTACTCCAGCATTTTGTGTCTATCTATAATTTGTAGTTCTTTGTTTCTTCATTCACAAAATGTCTTCATAGGAGTTTTAAGCTATTTGCTGGCACAGTTGATAGTCCTCTGGTTTGCATGTGTTTATAGAATGCTCACAGATATACACTTTATTTATGTTTATTTAACATTTTATTGATGTTTCTTTCTAGCTGGAAATTAGTGACCCTTCATTTTTTCTCAACATTCCAAATGAAACTCATACAACTTGAAACTCCGCATAAGATAATGTACTGGCTTTTTACTATTGTAAATCAATACTCAAAGGGATCAGTTAGTTTATCCACAAAGGCCTCTGGCACTTCACCATTATAAAAGCTTGCTGTTTGCTTAGTTCTTTGTTTCCTTTAGAAACATAATCCCTTTCGTTGCATACTTCGGCTTACAATTCATTTGAAACCTCTGTGGTTTTTGAAGAATTATTATTGTTCATTCGGTTAGTTTGGCTTTTATATAAAATATTTACCTCACCATTTCGGAACTACCAGGTTTAAATCTGTAGTTTACCGTATTAGGGTACAGTAAATGCATTTGTTTACAACAGTGATATATAGGTAAATACACTACAATACTAATGAAGATGTTTTGCATTTCTGATGCATAACCAAACATAAAGCCAAAAAAACAGAGATGGGAACAGATGTGATGAAGAATTGAGTAAAAATGAGAGGATTTTAAAGGATTCCAAGACGATTTTACAAACAAATGGACAAGAATGGGTATTGAACCAAACAACAATGAGGGGTGAGTAAAATAAAGGTCTCACAGGAGCAGTGAAGTGTAGAGACAGAGAGATTTAGCAAGGAATTCCAGAGTTTATAACTTACATGAGTGACGGCACCACTGGCAATAGCAAGTAAGATTTGTAAAAGTTGCTTCGGTAGCTAATGATGTGGTGGGCTGGAATATTTTACAAAAATAGAACAGATAAACTCAATGGATGAACGGGAACACAAGAATGATATCTTTAAATCCGATATGTCAGAAGATCAAGATGTCCAAGTAAGAAAATGATGGATGAACAGAACTCGGCATGATATAAGGTGAGGCGTTTTGGATGAGCATTATGTTGTGAACAAAAGGATGAGTGGATACCATTGTATCACTGACATAGTTGAATTTGGAGGTAACAATAGTTTCAGGGTTTCAGCAGCCCATGGTTAACATAGAGCCCAAGATTGAACATTTTGTGATCTTTGAAATGGAGATTAAATGTGTTTAGAAACTGATACAGATACATTCCTGAAAATTTCACTTAATTGTATGAAGTTTTAGTGGACAGCCCTTTGGGAATTATTTCAATTGATCATTTGTGAAATAAATTATTTTTTTTTGTACATTAGACTGTTTTCGAAGAGCTCCATTATAATTTTCATTACTACTTCATTATAATTTTCATAATTCAATGTACAAAATCGATAACCAGATAATGACAAAATTCAGCACCAGTTATCATTACAATAATTAATTTGTGGCAACATTTTTTTAATTGTTATTTATTTTCTTCGATTAGATAAAAAGCATTTGCATTTTTCTCATCTAGCATTTCAAAGTTTTTGACGAACTAGTATGTAAAGATTTAAATAAATGTTACTAGAAAATCCATACTCAAAGGGATAGCATCACAGGTATTAATTCTGAGAAAATACAAGTACAGTAGCATACACAGTAGCATTACTCTTATCCTTTTGAAATAATTGAAATTGCCTGTTCATCTTATACAGTATTGTAAAACCAAGCAACAAAGAAATAAATCATGGTCTTTTAAGAATCACAATAGTTAAAAAAAAACACAAAATTGATTACCGTTGATTATTCCCCGAATCACTGAAAGAAACTGGCTGCACTTTCCAGCAGGGGTCACGGGATCTTTATGTGCACTGTCTGGTTCTTCTCCTCCCTGGGCCTGCAATGTTAAATCAATTGTTATTCTGACTCAAATGGGATCAATTAAATTTGGGGTGGCATGGTGGCGCAGAGACCTGGGTTCAATCCTGACTATGGGTGCTGTCTGTATGGAAACCCGGTGGAACGAGGGTCTGTTTTGGCGCTGTGTCTCAAAAATGAAACCAAATCTGATTTTTCTAATTGGAGTATTCAATCCCTTGGTTACAGGTATAATATAGAACGGGGACACATGAAACATATGGGCCTGTACCACTTATGCAACTTTTTAGGCGACTGCAGGAGACTATGCGGTCACCACATGGTCGCGGGTGGTTGCCGGGGAGTCGCGTTCATGGACGTGAGGAGTTCCCGCATTCTGGGAACTAGTCGTGGCCTCATTATGGTTGCTGTGAATTTTTCAAAATGTTTAAAAATTAGCGGCCACCAGAATGATGCCGCCATGGAGAGTAGCGGGAATTCTCATGCCGTACGTGGGTCGCCAGGCGGTCCTAGTGGGTTGCAAGGAGGTCGAAGGTTCTCATAGGTTGTAGCCAGTGCTGACCGATGAATTTCATTGGCTCATTGGGGGAAAAAAACGTAAGCAGTAGTTTTCAGAACCAAGGATAACCGACCAGTAATGTTAATGTCCACCGAGCTTCACAGCCATGAATCTCTGGCTTCTTAAAAGTTGTCTCCACTCCTCTCCCCCCCCCCCCCCCCACCCCCGTTATAAAGGACTTACGTGACCCTTACCGTACACTGTGCTTTCACCCGCTTAATTACAGCACCAACACCCTGTTCATCGCAGTGTGTGTCTGTATCACATTGGCTTTGCACCGTATGAATTTCAGTCAGACAGCGCTCCCCCGCTTGCCATGTCCCCGCCTGCATAACGGGCTGGTGAAGGAAGCTTGGCAGTCGCTGGCAGTCGCCTGAAAAATCGGTGGGCCAGGCCCGATACTGTCATTCATTTCTGAAACTTGAAAGCACAAGTTGACAGATGGATTGATCCTCCAAATTTTCTTACAGAATGTATAATTATGCAGTTAATGTGAATGCTCCATTATAGCTTTGTTGATATCATATTACTTTTACCAAGAATTGTACTTTCTGAACAAAGGATAAACCACATGAATTTTCTCTCATTCAGGAGCTGTTGATGGTTCTTACAAATCCAAATGATTTACAAATATTCTCGAAGGAAATAAACTAGCTGCCTAAATCTTGTTGGGCCTTTAGATGATTCTAGATACATGAATGTAGCTCATCCTTAGCTGCCTCTCAAGAAGACTAACTGGTCAGTCTGATGCCTCATGGCACCTGGGATGGGCATTAACGGGCAGTTTTTCCAACAATACTCCCTACCTGGAATAAAACAAATTAATTATATTCAATACACATGACCCTATCAAAGGAACAATGAATGATTGGTGTGGTTTAAATCCATTATCTATGCTTAACATGGCAAATAAGGAGTGAATAACAATATATTTTTGATTAATTACTACCATCATACCTTTCTTGTATGTAGCCCTGTTTGCAGCTAAATATTGACTTGATGCCTCAACATTAAACAATCTTGTGGATTATCTACCTTTTACAGAATTCACCGAGTTTCATTCCTATTCAAATGAATCAATGAAAATGAAAATAAAACAATACTCCCTATCTGAGGTAAAACAAAATGATTATATTGATAAACAGTGGCACAGTGGCGCAGCGGTTGAGCTGCTCCTTCACAGTGGTAGAGACCTGGTTCATTCCTGATTATGGGTGCTGTCTGTGCAGAGTTTGTATGTTCTTCCTGTGACCACATGGGTTTTCTCCAGGCGCTCCGGTTTCCTCCCACATCTCCAAAGACATACTGTTTTTTTGTAGCTTAATTGGCTGCGGTAAATTGCCCACAGTGTGTAGGATGTGAAAGTGGCATAACAGTGAATTAGTGTAGGGTGATTGATGGTTGGTATGGACTCAGTGAGCTGAAGGGCCTGTTTTCATGCTCTATCTCTAAAATAAAATGAAAACTGAATAGTTTCTACCGCACGTGAACTTCAGAAAACGTAGTTATTTTTTCTCCAAATGCCACACAGAAATTTATCCCTTAACTTCAGAGCTGGGCCTGGAGAGTTGATCAAATATATATTGTTTGATTCTGATAATGTGAGCCACCAGGCTGGATCCTGTCTTGCAGAGAAATAAACACTGAAACTATCTCTCTAAATTTGCAATATATTACTGCAATGTGAAAAAACTTCTTATTTGCATGTCAGTTGAGAATCTTATCAAAAGCTGATCAAGAGCTGACAACATAAAAGCAGATCTTGAATGCCTTCTTTTGTTATATGGCACATAAACTGCCATATAAGGGTTGTCATTAGTAAACTGTCAGGATACAAATAGGAAACACTCTTCGGGGGAGCAATTCAAATTTTATTTTCAAGGATGTGATTCTATCCTGACTGCAAAAACCACTATTCAAAACTTTATTTTGTGCATTTGCAAATCTGCACTGTATCCTTGGATAGCCTTTTGTTCTCAGCAACTGTGTCATCACTCCAGAAATGAAAAGATGACATTATTCAGTGAAAGGGTGAAAGGATGCAAAAATAAACAACAGGGAAACTTTGATACATCCAATTTTTCTTCTACATTCAACTCCGTGAATGCCAATAATAGGGTAATCAACACACTTCCTTCATTCCAGTTTCTACCAGAACAATGTGACCTAATTACACCATGTCATACATGTAGACATAGGTGACAATTTAGAACTGCACATTCACAAATCTGCCTTTGCATAATTCTTTGCTGCTTGTGATACATTTGAAGACCATTTGCAACTTTCAAGAATTTACATTGAGAACATTTTCCCCGTAAATTGCTGCTGTATTTTAATAAAATCTCGGAGCGGAATTCATGTCTTCACTACTAGTACTTCTGCTCCCTACTGCCTGCCAATTACAATGAAATATAATTTCTTCCAGATACAATATCTCCCACCGATGAACAATGGGAAGCTTCAAATTTTAATGGTTCCCTTCCTTGAATTTGGCTTCTAGCTACCACTGTTTTCGGATGATCAAAACATAAGTGGCTATTTTTTCAACTAACTAATTAAAACTTAGATAAATAAGTAATTCAATCTAAACCAGGTCATACATTTTAAACAAATCAGTGACAGCAAATTAGAAAACACATGAGCTCCTGACTTTGTCTACCATTTGTGAATTCCATGGGATGAATTTCCATTACCCAAACACCCACAATGAAGGAGTTACCTGTAGACCTTTAAAGCAATGGAGAAACTATTGGAACCTAAAGCCTACAACTCTACAGACTGATACCGAACATCCTGGATTCAAAGAAAAATGGCTGCAGAAAAGGTGGATGCAGGAGGGGTGATCTTTGAAGAAATCTTTCAAGAAATAAATTGGAACTATAGGGCCATTAGTCTGAGATCCTTTGTCGGGAATACATTAGAAACTAGAAGAGACTAGATTAGGCAGAATCAACGTGATTGTATGAAATGGAAATCATGCTTCACGAGTTTTCTCAACATGTATCTGGCAAAGTAGACGAAGAAACCAGATGAAGTAATTTTTCAGTATTTTACATTTTCATAAGGCCTTGGTGATGTATTAAACAAAATGTTCAAGAAGTAATGAAAATGATACCAAGAAGATTGTTGGCGTAATATTTTAAAGGATTGTTTAAAGGGCGGCAAACAAAGAGAATACATGGGCAATTTGCAGGTTGGCAGACATTTACTTCAGAGGTGCCACATAGATTTATATAAATGATGCAAATGACAAGCCAGTGTTTACAGCATTCAAGATTACTGATGATAAAAAGCTACATGGAAAAGTGAGGAGAATGTAAATAATCTAAACAGGAATATAAGCAGGTTAAGTGTATAGAAAAGAAGATGAGACAAGAGTATAATGTGGGAAAATATAGGTTATTTGATTTAGTAGGAAGAATAGAGAATAATTATTTTTGTATAATAAATTTGAAATTGTTGAAGTGTGGGGTCTGGGTATTCTGCTTCATGAAATGTAGAAAATAATTTTGCAGTTGCAAGAAGCATTTAGTAAGCATGTATGTCAGCCTCCACTGCAACGATTCATCAATAAGGAACATTTGCCACAGTTGCACAGTTTTTGAACATTGCATTTAAGGACGTATATGCATGTCTTGGAAACGTTGAACAATGTAAATACACAATAGGAATTCCTGAAATGGTGGCTTTGTTTTTTGAGAAGAGATCCAGTGAATTTGGCCAAATCAAATTTGAGTTTGGTAGGTGATCTCACCTAAATGTACAAGATCAAAACACAAATGGCTGGAGCAACTTGGCTCTGAGTTCCTCTTGCACTTTGTATTTTTGAACAAGATTCCAACACCTGCAGTTCCTTGTGTCTCCTCAAGATCAAGATGAATTAGAAGGTCAAGTATCAAGTTTCCTCCAACTTTTGCTTGGTTGATCATTATGGACTGAGATAAAGGAATCTTTTTTCACTGAAAGTTGTGAATCTTTGGAATTTCATACCTCAGAGGATCATAATTTATGATGTTTGATGTATTCAAGACTGAGATTGTTGGATTACTAGTGGATCACAAAGGAATTCAAAGGTTGTGGGTATATAGTAGATTAATTAACTTGAGGTAGAGGATTAGCCATGATCTTTTTAGATGAGGATATACTTAAGGAAAGGAAAGCCTACCATTGCTTTAATGTCTTTAATAATTGGTCTTGAAGCTTAAACTGCCATACATTTCAAAGCATAGAGTTAAAATTATTTGTGAAGGGATTAGTTAGTGTAAACTCATTCTGTGATGTTGGGAATCGGGACTCAGCCTGGAGGTGAGGTCGAAGCAGAAACTGTTGTCACAAGAGCAGCACAGTGGCACAGCCAGTACAGCTGCTACCTCACAGCACTAGAGACCCAAGTTCGATTCTGACCTTGGATGCTGTCTCTGTGGAGTTTGCACATTTTCCCTGTGACTGTGTGGGTTTCGGCCGGGTGCTCCAGTTTCTCCCCACATCCGAAAAACATGCGGATTTGTACGTTAATAGGCCTCTGCAAATTGCCCTTACTGTGTCGGGGGTGGATGAGAAAGTGGGATAACATAGAACTGGTGTGAACAGGTGATCTATAGATGGCGTTGGCCGAAGGGCCTGTTTCCATATAGTATCTCTAAACTAAATTGAAGTACACTAAATTTAAAACACTTGAGGGATGAGCATAAGACACACACAGAGGGCTGGGAAGTGGGCATTTGCTGGATAGCACTTTGAAAGGCTAACATGGATTAATTGAGTTAAATGGTCTCCTTCAGTGCTTATATGGTTCACACTAGTTTCTCTATGCCTAAATTATTGTGCATTCTGGGTTTATTTGTAAAACCAAGATATGCCAAATGTGTGACTTCTACCACATAATAGTTTATTTTGTTTGGTTAAAAACTGGAATTATAAACTTTGCCCAAAATTGCTTAAATAAAGAAACATTTATATTTCTGATTGCATAAGGACTTTTACTTCTTGCTTTGGTCATGTTTTTCCATCAAGAAAAAAGTTCCTGATCAGGGGTTCATCCTGTGACAGTTTCAGTTGCTGAAAACAAAGGAACGTTTATATTAATGGTCAACTTTCATAATAGTGTTTGATGGACTAGATAAAACAGCAGCACATTCCACTCGCTGTCTTTTTACCCATGGGACCTTAGTTTAGTTTAGTTTAGAGATACAGCATGGAAACAGGCCCTTTGGCCCACGCCGACCAGTGATCCCCGCTATCATGGATCAATACTATCCTACACCCACTAGAGATCATTTACATTTATACCGAGCCAATTAACCTACAAACTGGTACGTCTTTGGAGTGTGGGAGGAAACCAAAGATTTTGGAGAAAACCCATGCAGGTCAAGGGGAGAATGTACAAACCCCGTACAGACAGCACCCGTAATCAGTAGTCATGGGTCTCTGATGCTGCATTTGATGTAAGGCAGTAATTTTACCGCTGCGCCACCGTGCCGCTCTAGAGTGGAGTCAAACAGAACAAGAATCCCATGACCAAATGTCACACATAGAAATGAATTTAAGCAAATTTAATAAAGCCTTCAGCCAGTGTAAATCCACATCAACTATCTGTTCAATTTTTTTGCACAAATTGGCATTATATTGTAATCTTGGACTCTTGCCGCTTCAACTACATTTTGCCGGAATATTAATAAGCAATTTGTTTTTCTATTCCTACTTTAGAAACACAATATTTTTGCATATAAATGTGTAAGATTTCCAATGTTATGATTCTTGATGGGGATAAAACTACAAGTTAGTTTTAGTAGTAAGATTAAATGAGAACTTACCAGTTTGAAGTTTGATCTTTATTTTATGAGCTGTTACGATGAGGGATTACGTGAAGAACCCGTCAGCTCGCATGCGCGTCAATCTCCAAAGCAGCGGTGTGAAGTCACAGACAGGAACTGTTGGCCTGAGAATAGTAAGATTGAAGAAACTAGAACTACCAGCTGACTTTTATGGGGAGGGGTTGGGAGCGGAGGGCATGTAATCTGCCAGAACCTGTTTGAGCCATCTGGAAATGGTCTGAGCTGAAACCCTCTTATGTGGTTTCTTGAGGCTAATAAATAATGCTAACTCAGACCCCCTCACTTGGTGATGTTGATGTATAGCTGGAGGTAAGTGACTACACATAATTTGGGATCCAAGGGGTAGGCCATGAACTGTAACTTAAGACCCGAAGTACCTGGTCTACTCTGTTCAATAGTGTCATACACGAAAAAGGTGATACCACTGGCAGAAGTGAGCATCCTATCCAGACGTAGCTTCTGCAATGACTAGACTCGTTGAGCTGACACTAGAGCCATGAGCATGGCCACCTTGTATGCGAGCCGGAGTAGAGACAGGGATGCTGCTGGAGACCATGAGCGAAGCATATTTAGGACCACCCCTACAGCCCAAATTTCAGTGTATCTGGGCCTAGAAGGGTTCAAATTGAAAACTCTCCTCATGAACCTCAGTACCAAAGGATGAGACCCCACAGGCTGGTGTCCTGAACTCGGCACCAAGTATGACAACAGCGCACTTCTGGCACAATTTAGGGCACTGTAGCTTAATTTGTTACCAAAAAGTAGTTTTGATAGGAACTCCAAAATATCCGAAATGTGCGCTGTGTCATATGAGATATCGGACTGCGCACAGAACGCTTCCCATTTCCTTATGTAGGAGGTGTATTGTTTTTGGGTACTACTTCTCCGGGCCGCAGTTAGCACATCCATAGAGTGATCAGCTAGTCCCAGTCTGAGGAAAGGTCTTCTCAAAACCTGCAAATCAATAAGTTCAGCCAATCATGCAGAGGATGTACTGCCCCAGAAATGGGGTTAGTTAACAGAGACCTGTTTTTGGGAACCGTCATGAATGGTTCTACCACCATGCCCAGGATGAGAGGGTACCATGGTTGAGTAGGCTAGTCAGGGACTACCGGGATGCCGGAGGCAGAGTCCTGCTGAATTTTCTGCAGACATTGACTGACAAGGCAGAATGGGGGAAATGCATAGACAAACATTCCTCCCCAATGTTGCGTGAAGGCGTCTATCGCTACTGCCCCAGGGTCTGGCTCCCATGCAACATACTTTGGTAACTGATGATTTAATCTTGAAGCAAACAAATCAATATCCGGTGTTCCATACCTAGAGACAATATCCTTAAACACTCTATGATTCAACATCCATTCTATGTTTTCATTGAATTTATGTGACCTGATGTCCACCACCGTGTTGAATCTACCTGAGAGGTAGGTAGCTGAAACCCAAATATTCCTAATGATGCACCAGTGCCAAATGATGTTAGCCAATTTATCACAGGATACTGACTTGATACCACCCATGTGATTTATGTAAGCCACCGCTGTGGTGTTATCTATCTGTAATTGAACATGCAGATGGTGCATATGCCCGCAATAAGCCTTCAGACCATAGAGGGCTGCAAGCAACTCCAAATAGCTAATACCATGCACCTGTAAAAAAGATAGCTCATGCATATTCTATCTGCTACCGCAGCTAGAAATGGTGTCAGTGGCGCTCCACTCCAGAGCACTGGCATCAGTCTGTAAAAGAACAGAAGGGCTTTTGATTGAAATATTGCCAGAACAATGCAAAATATTGGCTTTCCACCACTGCAGCTCGGCAACAGCTTCAGCCGGTAATTGCATAGCCCTGTCAAAGTGGCCCAAATTGTGTTTAAGTGCCTGCACCTTTGCTCTTTGTAATTGCTGATAGTGCAAAGGTCCATATTTAGCAGCTGGAAAGGTGGCCACCAATTGTCCTATTAAGCTGCTATGTAATAAGATAATTGCAGGCTTCTATTTACTTCAATCTCTTGCCTTTAGGCAGAGTCACAGACATGTGATTGGAGTCAATAGTAAATCCTAAATAGTCCATACTTCTAGATAGTGTCAATCCGGATTTTTCTGGGTGAATTAGGAACCCCAACTGCTCGAACACGTGCTTGGTAGCTGACATCGACGAGATAGTCAACTCCAGAGTTTTACCTATGATAACAATATCATCCAAATAAGCCATTACTCTGTGTTTTTGAGCTTGTACTAGAGCTAAAACCGGTTTTAATGTTTTAGTGAACAATCTGGAAGCTGAAGTTAACCCATTAGGCAACGCTTTAAACTGCCATAGTTGCCCCATCCAGTTAAATTTCAGGTATTTTCTGTGATCCTTGTGAATAGGCACAGAATAATAGGCATCTTTGAGGTCGATGAAAGCCATATAACATTCCTTGGAAATCAATTGTTTGACAGTAACAAAGGTTTCCATTTTGAAATGTTTGTACTGCAGAAAGATATTAGGTTGGGTTAAGTCCAGGATGATGCGGTACCCCCCCCATCCTCCTTTTGCTTGGTAAATATGTTGGAAACGAATTGGTGAGGTTCATGAGATGTTTTTGCAATTACCATTTTTTGATATAATGCGTGAATTTCAGCCTGAACCTCCAAACCATCCTGTTATGAACGAACAAAGGTACAGTTTGGAGCATGCTGCATGGGTAGCAGTGAGCCAGAAAACTCAATTTGGAACCCATCTGTACTGCGCACACCCCGTATATTACACACCCCATATATTACATGGTGAGCCAGACCCACCTACCTCCGTGGTTATTGGTGGAGTCTTGATGTTCATTTCCTCCCCCGTTGGGGGGATTGAGGTGCTGGAGTGCCCAGTGGCGCATCTTCGCTGTCGGCCGGCTTGAGCCATGTCCTAAAAAAGACTTCCGGCGGTTTTTTTCCATCCTCGAGCTGGAGGTGGGTTCTGCAGACCGTTTGTTTTTTTTTTAACATATTTTTATTAGAGGCCATACATATAACAAATAATATAGCAATTTTTTCCAAATGTAGTTAATACATCTTTCCAAAATTATATAAATGTTAACAAAATATATATATTGGCCTCACTTTTTTTTATAGAGTGAAAAAAGTATAAATAAAGAATAGTGAATAATTATAAGAGTATGATTATAGTTGATTAATATAAAGAAGAGAGAAATAAAAAAATTAAAAAAAATAAAAAAAATAAATAAAATTTAAGCAACAAAAAAATATATATATATTTGTGGAAAAGAAAACGGTATACAACTTATCAATGAATGGAGCAATTTCTAATTATAATATATAGAGACAAGTATATAAATCTGAGCTTAAACATTTTTGTTTGATCTTTCCACCGGGTACTCATTGAGTTTCAGTGCTGAGCCCAGCTACCCCTTCATATAATCAGTGAATGGAGACTCTGCAGACCGTTTGGTGTTAGTAGAGGCATAGGGGTGCTACCGTTGTAAGGACCCGTGTCTGTTCACAAGCGGAGCCTGAAGTAGCCCCACAGCCTTCGACTCGTCGTCCAGTTCCTTCATTTGCTTGGACAGGTCTTCTCCAAACAAGTAATTGGGAGGCTGTACATTGCTAGACCTGCACCCCCCCGCAAATTTGGGGTTGAGGACGGGACAAATGGCATTCTTGCGAAAGCAATTTATTTCAAAGTGTGCATTGCACAACAATGCCATTGCGTCCCATTTCTCCTCAGATAGGGAGCTGACGTCTACAGACCTAGCGAATGCTGTCACCCCTGACACTAGCAGATTCAGGAGTCTCTGCATTTTGACCTCTTGGGTCATAATGCCGCCACCAATGTAGCTCCAAATGGACCTATTCACAACTGGTACGTTAAGGGAGGCGCAGTTGCTTGGCATGTGGTACTTGATGTCATCTCCATCTTCACCTGTTCTTGAAGCTGGTGAGAAGCGAGGTAACTGGCCGCCAGCTCTTCATCCAGCGGCTCCCCGACCAGTGATGGCACCGCGAACTTAGAGACCATGGTAGGTATCTCTGCTTCTCATGGGTCCCGTATTGCGAGACGTTCCATCGGCTAGCTCAAATGCGAGTCCACCCAGGACTGTTGCCCTACGCTCCCCTCCTCGGATAGGGAGATATAAGGTAGCCCTGCACCAGGCGCTGCTGCCTCCGTGGCCTCCGTGGCCCGCTGTGATATGACTCCCGACTGTGGAGTATATCATGTTGGAGCATCTTCTCCATAAGATGCTCCAGTCCGGAAAGACGTCCGAAGACGCTTCCCATTGCGGGATGCGAATCCTCCTGACCGGACTCATCCGAGTCCACCAGCCTGGTGGACTTGAACTTGGCCTTCCCGACCTGCGGGGTAGCCACAGTGCTTTCCAGGTGCACCGAGTCCGTAGTCGCTGGCTGGGTAGTCAGCGACCGCAATGGCAAAACGGACGCCCGCCCGCTGACCATACTCCCGCTGTCTTTGGAAGCGGTTCTCTCTGCGACTCATCGAGACTTCACCCTCGCTTTATCCATGTTTGTCCGTTCTTGAACTGTAACAAGAACAAGAGAAAAAACGACCGCAAACTAAGTGGAATCACTTACCTGAAGGCCTTTTGAAACTTACCGCTGGTGGGGCGATGTGCCAACCAGCCAGTTGCAGCGCCATGCGTTAGACGTAATGATGCGCATGCGAGCTGACGGGTTCTTCTCATAGTCACTCACGTGACTCCCCAGTAAATTTTAGAGAAATAGCGGGCAACCAGGCCCCTTGCCCCACCGAGTTTGCACCGACTTTTAATCACCGGTACACTCGTTCTATTTACCGAAGTCAATTAACGTTCAAACCTAAATGTCTTTGGAATGTGGTAGGAAACCAAAGCACCCGAAGAAAACCCATGCGGTCACAGGGAGAATGTACAAACTTCCCACAAACAGCACCCGTTGTCAGGATCAAACCTAGGTCTCTGGCACTGCGAGGCAGCAACTCTACTGCTGCGCCACTGTTTCACCATCTTCAATAACAATTAATTTTGAATTCAAATTGTTTTTTAAGGAAGAGAGAATTAATAATTATAATTAATTTCGTGTGTTCACCCTAAAAGGAGTGAACGCACGAAAGGCGGCAGGCCCTGATAACATACCAGGGCGGGTGCTCAGGGAATGTGCTGATCAGCTGGCACATGTCCTTACGGACATATTTAACACCTCGCTGAACCAGGCTGTCATCCCATTATGTTTCAAGACTGCCACCATCATACCAGTGCCAAAAAAAATCCAACATACAATGTCTCAATGACTACCGCCCTGTAGCACTCACCCCCATAATGATGAAGTGCTTCGAGAGGATGGTCAGGGACCACATTACCTCCAGACTCCCCTCCACACTCGACCCATACCAGTTTGCTTACAGGCCAAACCGCTCCACAGAGGACGCTATATCCTCCGTTCTCCATCTGAGCCTGGAACATTTAGAGGAGAAAAACACCTAAGTGCGAATGCTGTTCGTGGATTTCAGTTCAGCATTCAACACCATTATCCCCCAGCACCTGATAAGCAAACTGGTTCCATTGGGCCTCGGCACCCCCATGTGTAACTGGCTACTGGACTTCCTCACTGACAGACCCCAGTCTGTGAGGGTTGGAAATAACACCTCCAACACCATCTCTCTGAGCACCGGCTCCCCTCAGGGCTGTGTCCTGAGTCCACTGCTGTTCACCCTGATGTCTCACGACTGTTGTGCCAGGTTTAGTACAAACCACATCATGAAGTACGCAGATGACACAACAGTGGTGGGCCTCATCAGGGACGACAATGAGCTGGCTTACAGGGAGGAGGTGAAACAACTGGTGGACTGGTGCAATACGAACAACCTGATCCTGAATGTCGAGAAAACAAAGGAGGTTATCGTCGACTTCAGGAAAACCCGGCACAGTCCCACACCACTTCACATCAACGACAGCGATGTGGAGGTGGTCAGTAGCACAAAGTTCCTGGGGGTGCAGATCACTAACAGTCTGACCTGGTCGAATAACATCTCATCAACTGTTAAGAGAGCGCAGCAGCGGTTGCACTTTCTGCGCCGGATGAGAAGAGCTCACCTCCCCCATCCCATCCTCACTACTTTCTACAGGGGCACCATAGAGAGTATTCTGACCAGCTGTATCTCTGTCTGGTTTGGGGACTGTAGAGCCTCCGACTGGAAGTCTGTGCAGAGAGTGGTGAGGACAGCGGAAAAAATCATTGGGACCTCTCTCCCCTCAATCGGGGATATTGCGACCAAACGCTGCGTGTCTAAGGCCAGCAGTATTATAAAAGACCCCACACATCTCCATCACGGACTGTTCACTCTGCTGCCCTCGGGAAAAAGATATCGCAGCTTAAGGAGCAGTACATCAAGGTTCTGCAACAGCTTCTTCCCACAAGCCATCAGACTCCTGAATGCCATGTAATGGGCTGCCACCATTGTCTATTTATCCTTTTCATCCATGCCTATCCTTCGGTTAATTTATTGTTGCACAGGGAGCCAAATGCAACGTAATTTCGTTTGGAACTGCATATATCAATGTATTTCTAAATGACAATAAAGTTTGTTTGACTTTGAATTAATAAGTTTATTGACCAAGTATGCACACATACAAGGAATTTGCCTTGGTGCTCTGCTCGCAAGTAAACAAACCCTTTACTGGAGTAACTCAGTCGGTCAGACAGCATCTCTGGAGAAACAGGATGGGTGACGTTTTGGGTCAGGACCCCTTCTTCAGATGAAAGTAGGCAGTTGGTGCGGGGAGGTGAAGAGCTGGAGGCGAGAAAAGACCAAGACCAAGACCAATTAGGGCCAGTGACAAATGACCTCAGGCAGGGCGGTATCTGGTAGGTCCATTGTGGGCTGGGGAAGGTGTGATTTCAAGAGAAACAATGTGGAGAACTGTAGAACTGGTAAAGCGACTGGGGTGAAGGAAGGGGGCAAGGAGGGATGGGGGAGAGGAGGGAAATGTGAGATGAAGTTAGTTAAAATTTCAGACGTTTCCTTGACTGGTAGTGCTCAGACATCCAGTAGCTGTATCCACTTCCAACCTCCATTTGTATCATCTGCTTTTTTTCCTCCTTGCCTATCACCCACCAGCCTCCTTCTCTCTATTACTATACTACTCCCTCTCTGCCACTTCGCTGTTCATTATTATCCTTCACTCCTCCTCGGATTGCGATGACCTCATTCTTTAGGGAATGGGGGTTCCCCTCTCCCATCATAGATGAGGCCCTCACTCGTGTCTCCTTGGTACCCCGCAACTCTGCTCTTACTCCCCCTCCCCCGTCACAACAGAGACAGAGTCCCCCTAGTCATTACTTTCCACCCCATCAGCCGTTGCATACAACGTATAATACTCTGACATTTCCGCCACCTCCAACGGGATGCCACCACTTGCCACATTTTCCCATCTGTACCCCTTTCAGCCTTCCGCAGAGACCATTGCCTCCACAACTCCCTGGTTAACTCATCCTTTCCCACCCAAACCACTCCCTCCCCCAGGTACCTTACCCTGCAACCGCAGAAGGTGCAACACCTGTCGCTATACCTCCTCCCTCAACTCTATCAAGGGACCCCCAATCAGGTTAGGCAGATGTTCACTTGCGCCTCCTCCAACCTCATCTACTGTATCCATTGTACAAGATGTGGACTCTTATACATCGGCGAGACCAAATGTAGACTGGGTGATCATTTCGCGGAACACCTTTGCTCAGCCCACGTGAACCAATCTGATCTCCCGGTTGCCGGACACTTTAATTCTCCTTCCCATTCCTGCCCAGACCTTTCTGTCCTCAGTCTCCTCCATTGTCAGAGTGAGGCTAAACACAAATTGGAGGAACAGCATCTCTATTTTTCTTGAGCAGTTTACAGCCCAGTGGTATGAATATTAATTTCTCTCACTTCAGGTAGCCCCGGCATTCACTCTCTCTCTATTCCTCCCCCACCTAAGTCGCACCAGCTTCTCATTTTCACCCAAAAAACAGCTTACAATGGCCTGCTTCCTTTATCATCGTTACTTTTTTGCATATCTTTTATTTATTGTTCTTTATCTCTCCACATCACCATCTATAACTCTCGTTTCCCTTATCCCAAACCAGTCACCCATTCCTTCTCTCTAGAGATACTGCCTGTCCCACTGAGTTACTCCAGCTTTTTGTGTCTTTCTCGGTTTAAACCAGAATCTGCAGTTCCTTCCTACACACATCACCTATTTGCCCTCTACTTTGTATACTGCTATCTTCTCTCTCCATTCTCAATTCTAAGGCAGGGTCTTGACCAGAAAGGTTGATATTTGCTTTCCCCCCCCCCTTCAGATAAAGCTTGTCCCATAGAGTTCCTACTGCAGTTTGCTATTTGCACTCAATTCTAGCTTCTGCAGTCTCTTGGATCTCCACAGACAAGATAGCGAAGGGGGTGCCTTGTCTTACATGATGTGGAAGTTGTTTTGTGTTTGCTACTGCATGCATTTCCAGAAAGAGATGGTTTTCCACCATTCCCCCCATTACATCTTGTAGATGGTGGAACGCATTGGAGATGGACACAAAATGCTGGAGTAACTCAACGGGGCAAGCAGCATCTCTGGAGAGAAGGAGTGGTTGTCGTTTCAGGTCTCGAAACGTCACTGATTCCTTTTCTCCAGAGGTGCTGGCTGTCCCGCTGAATTACTCCAGCATTTTGTGTCTATCTTTGGTTTAAACCAGCATCTGCAGTTTCTTCCTACACACAATGTATTGGGGAGTCTGGTGGTGGGTCATGCAACATCGAATGTATAACCCCTGGCTTACTCTTGTAGGTACAGTATTTATGTGGCCTCAATGGTTTGCCAGTACTGAGCGTCTTGATCTGAAGTAAATATATATCACCTAATATAGTTCTGGGGACACACTAGATAGAGGATTTTCTCTGAGTGAAGACAGCATTTTTACCAATAAAGTCCAACTGATGCAAACAGAATCAAGTCAAGTCAAGTTTATTCGTCACATACACATACAAGATGTGCAATGAAATGAAAAGTGGCAATGCTCACAGACTTTGTGCAAAGAAACAAACAAACAAACAAGCAAACAAACTACAAACAGAACGGAACAAATTCACATATTCTTTTACATATTGCATATTGTGGAAGGAAAAAGGAAAAAAAACTGAAATTTAAAAAAAACTGTAGAATGATCCAGTAAAGTTAGTCCCTGGTGAGGTAGGAGTTTATAGTCCTAATGGCCTCTGGGAAGAAACTCCTTCTCAACCTCTCCGTTTTCACAGCATGGCAACGGAGGCGTTTGCCTGACCGTGGCAGCTGGAACAGTCTGTTGCAGGGGTGGAAGGGGTCTCCCATGATCTTATTCTGATGTAAAGTTCCTGCAGAGGGGCGAGTGAAGTTCACATAGTGCGTTCAGCCGAACGCACTACTCTCGGCAGAGCCTTCTTGTCCTGGGCAGAGCAGTTCCCAAACCAGATCGTGATATTTCCGGACAAGATGAGATGATGAACATGAGCTCAAGTAGGTCTCATCTCCTGACACAGGAGCAAATTGATTTAATTTCTGAACAAACATGTTCCAGAAAGGTGAACGGATAATGATAGCAAAATGGGTATACTTGGATTACCAAGGAGGTTGTAAGTTTGGTCAAAAAGAAAGAGGGAGCACATGTAAGGTTTAAGATGATGGAGTCAGACAGGGCCTTTGAGAGATATAAAGAAAGATAGAAATAATTCTAGATTGAGATTAAAAGGGCCAAAAGGGTCCATGAAATGGCTTTGATGAATTGGATTAAAGAAAATCTTGAAGCTTTTAATACTTAAATTAAAAACAAGAGGGTAACCAGGTAGAAGGTATGACCACCCAGGACATGATGGGATATATTCCTGGTTATTGAGATTGCGGGAGCCTTGATAAAGATGTTTGCATCTTCTCTAGCCACAGGTGAGGTGCCAGGAGACTAAAGGGTAGGAAATGTTGTTCTTTTATTTAAGAAGTGGGGATAATCCAGGGATTATAGGGCAGTGAGCTTCACATCAGTGGTAGGTAATCTATTGGAGAGGATTAATTGGGATAGGATTTACTCTCATTTGGTAGAATATGGTTTAATTAGGGACAGTCAACATAGCAAATCGTATCTTTAGGGCCTGTCCCTCTCACGTGTCCTTGTAGCGCAAATTACGCGACCTCGTGGTCGTGTTAAGCCGTGACGGTCCCGCGAAGGTCGCGCGTGATGTCATTTGAAGATGGGCACAAAATGCCGGAGTAGCTCAGCGGGACCGGCAGCATCTCTGGAGAGCAGGAATGGATGATGTTTTGGGTCGAGACCCTAGTTCAGTCTGAAAGAAGGGTCTTGGCCCGAAACATCATCCATTCCTTCTCTCCAGAAATGCTGCCGGTCCCGCTGAGTTACTCCTGCATTTTGTGTCTATCTTCAATTTTCTTGGCCCCGCTCTGGGAGTAGGAGTGGGAGGCGGATTCAGACGCAATGGCCGTGAGCCCCAGACCGAACTCGGGGATCGTTTGCCTGCTTCTGCTGCTGTTTGAGGTGACACGTAGCGTCACGCCAGGGTCTTGGGCCTGTCCCATTTTGGCCGTCAGTTCCGCGACAGGCCGTTGGCGTGCAAAGATTTCGCTGGCTACAACAATTTCGGAGCCCCGCGCGATATCGAGCACAATTACATACCCCTCCGCGCTTCTCAGTGGGACCAGCCCCGCGCGACCATACAATGCCCGTGCATCTCAACGCGACCATGAGGTTGCGTCATTTGCATGCCAAGGACGTGTAAGTGGGACAGGCCCTTTACTAACTTGATCTCGTGTTTTGAAGAGGTGTCAAAGGTGATCAATGTGAGTAGGGTGATGGATGTTTGTTTACGTGAATTTTAATACGGCATTTAATTGATAAGTTTTCTCATAGTTTGCTAATCCAGAAGATTAAGAGGCATGGGATAAGCAGTGACTTGGTCGTGTGAATTCCGATCTTGTTTACTGACATATCCAGAGGGTTGTGGTGGACAATATTCAGACTGGAGATTCCACAGGAATCTGTGATGGGACCTCTGCTGTTTGTAATATATATAAATGACTTGGCCAGAAACATAGACAGGTTGGTTAGTAAGTTTACAGATGACACCAAGATTGCTGGGGTCATAGACTGTCAAGATACACAGTGGGATAGAGATAAACTGCAAAAAAGGGGTGAGAAATGACAGGTAGAGTTTAATCCAGGCACTTTGTATTAAATATCTTTTCAAAGTATCACACTTTGAAAAGTCAAATATTAAGGGGAAATATACAATTAATGGCATGAGCACGTTGATGTACAGAAGAATCCAAGACATAACTCCCTGGAAGTGGCAACATAAGTAGATGGAAAGGTAATGCTTACTTTCATAGGTTGGGACAGTGAGTATAGGAGTCACACAGTCATGATGCCACATAAGGCCGTATTTGGACTATTGCGTGCAGTTCTGATGGGCCCAATACAGGAAGGATGTGGAGGCTTTGGAAAGGGTGCAGAGGAGGTTTACCAGAATGATTCCTGGATTTGAGGGCATGAACTATAGGGAGAGATTGTATAGTCTTGGATTGTGTCTCTGGAACACAGGAGGTAGCTGGGAGACCCGATAGAAGTTTATATATTACTAGACTAAGTGGGACCCGTTGGGTCCCAGCTTCCCACGGGAGGGCTGGACCCCCAATGCAATATTCCACCTCTCCACCAATTCCAATATTGCTGGCCAGTTGGGGGGGGGGGGGGGGGGGGGGGGGCGCTAGTATGTATGTTGTGAGTCAAAGGGACTGGTTTCCAGAGGGCTAGTATGGACATTGTGGGCCGAATGGATTCTTGGGCTGGCAGCTCAGTCGCTCAGGCCAGGTAGCTCAGTCACTCTGGCCAGGCAGCTCAGCCACTCTGGCCAGGCAGCTCAGCCACTCTGGCCAGGCAGCTCAGCCACTCTGGCCAGGCAGCTCAGTAACTCTGGCCAGGCAGCATTATAGAACCAATAGAGACACTTTTTGCACACGTTTTAGAACCAATAGAGACACTTTTTGCAAGCATTTTAGAACCAATAGAGACACTTTTTGCAAGCATTTTAGAACCAATAGAGACACTTTTTGCAAGCATTTTAGAACCAATAGACACATTTTGCAAGCATTTTAGAACCAATAGAGACACTTTTTGCAAGCATTTTAGATCAATGGAGCCACTTTTTGCCACATTAGGCCTTGGTGCAGATAGAGACGAAGACGGTAATACGACAAAAAAGTCGCACCCCCCCCCCCCCCCCCCCATAGAGAACCAATAGAGACACTCTCTCTGCAACCATTTTAGAACCAATAGAGACACGCATTCTCCAACCATTTTAGAACCAATGGAGACATTCTTTCTGCAACCATTTTGGAACCAATAGAGACACTCTTTCTGCAACCATTTTAGAACCAATAGAGACACTTTTTGCAACCATTTTAGAACCAACAGAGACACATTTTGCAACCATTTTAGAACCAATACACTTTTTGCAAGCATTTAGAACCAATAGAGACACTTTTTGCAAGCATTTTAGAACCAATACCTTTTCTGCAAACATTTGAGAACCAATAGACACTTTCTGCAAGCATTTTAGAACCAATAGAGACAATTTTTGCACCCATGTTAGAACCAATAGACACTTTTTGCAACCATTTTAGAACCAATAGAGACACATTTTGCAAGCATTTTAGAACCAATAGAGACTTTTTGCAAGCATTCATAGAACCACTTTAAGGACATTCATAGTTGAGTAGACATGTGTTCAGTGCTATTCAGAGCTCAGAGAGATGTGACCCTCTGGCTTCCTCCATCTTGCAGAGACTGAGTGAGGCACACCACTTCCTGGTTTTGTAGTCCCTCCCCCTCCCTCCAGCTGGGGCAGCAGAGAGAATGGCGATTTTTTAGAAAACATTAATATCTCTCTGATTTTTCATCGATGGGAAAAATCCTCTGATCCAGGAAGGCGGAGGTGGGCTCTGGGCGAGCTGACCAAACATGACGGCCGTAGGTGGTGGCGTTCTCTCGGAAATCACACCACAGTGAGCCAAAAGCGGTCAAGATCAGACTTTTAGTAATGTAGATGAGAGGCATAAGTTGCTGAGACAGTCAGAAACATTTTCCCACAATGGAAAATTCAAATACTAGAGGGTGTAGTTTTAAGGTGAGGAGATGTGAGGGTGGCGGTGGAGGCAGATACAATAGTGGCAATTAAGAGACTATTGGATAGGAGGATGGATATTGAGGGAATGGAGGGATATAGATTATGTGCAGGTGAGATGGTCTTGTCATAATTCTTGTGCTATAAAGTTTCAAGGCCATTCTGGCTGCCAAAACATTCAAGTGTCAGTCAGCTCAATAGGTAGTATCACCACTAAGCTACTATTGATGAATACTGAAGTAATTCTTCACAGTATTCTGATTGTGGCTGAGCTGTCCACATTCTATCTTCCGAGAACTGTTCAACAGGGAGGATTATTAATGGAAGACAGTAGGTGTAACCTATCACTGGTTATCATACTCCATTCAACACAGCAGGCAATTTCATAGTATTTGGAGGAAAATATATATGGTATTGTGCTATTCCATATATAGGGGGGGGAGGTCCTGCAAACTCATGATTTGCCTAGGCCTTAGACTAGAATTTGGAGCATTGTTCAGACTGTTGTATGATTAGTCTGTGGTAAACTCTTCCTAACATCAACGTAAGTCCCCAGGGAGTGTTAAGCATGATCCTGCCCAAGTGACAGGGCATCCTGTGTCTTTACTGCATCTTGCTCTGATACTTAAGATTGAAGTCGGGGATATGTTTCATGATGATGATTATTATTAGAAAATATTTTTGAGTTGTAATATTAGTGAAGCCATCAGTGCTCTCCACCATTAAAACTAACGCCATCACTGGGATTTCCATTTCACGCAGAAGTCCCAAAATCGCCATCAATGATTTAGATCGTCGCCATTGGCTGCTATTTGTTTTATAGCCTTCTGAGTTGCAACTCAGGGAAATGAATTGAATTGATAAATATCTCAGATATTTGCAAACTAGTTACACTGCAAAATATTCCGAAAAATTTGTTTTGTTGTTCGAGGAGCAAGCACATTATAAATGATGTATGTGGCCATCATCATCGGTGGTCACTCAAAACGGGTATGACAGTCTTTATAGACGCCGGTGCCTGACTCTGTTTAACGTGGGGAGACTGGAGCACAGACAGTCACCACATGGTCCTTGACAGATCTGGGTCAGGATCAAGTGGCATGGAGTCCAAGGCGACCAGGGACCCTTTTCTGCTGCAGTCTTCATCCGCCTTCCCAGCCGTTGTGACGCTCCACTAAAGTCAAGATACAAGATACAAGATTTATTTATTTGTCACATGTGCTAGTTGGCACAGGTAAATGTGATCACCATACAGACATACAATAAAGAACACAACACTAGAGCGTTCAACATAAAACATTCCCACACAGCAGAATCAAAAGATTCCCACTGTGAGGGAAGGCACCAAAGTCTCTTCCTCGATGTTCACCCGTGGTCGGGGCCTCCGGAGCCCTCCGCAATCGCTGCTACGGGCAGCCTGCCATTCAGGCCCGCTCGCCGGGATGTTGGAACTCCGACTTCGGGACTGGAGGCCAACCTCACCGGCTTGGACCTCCGAATCAGCTGCATCCTACCAGAGTCCGTGGCTCCCGACGTCCCCAGGCCGCGCCGGGCGGAGACTCACGCTGGTGGCCCTCGGCAAAGGGCCCCAGGGACTCCGCGATGTCGGTCAGTGCTGCCCCCGTTGGAAGCTCCATGAACCACAGCTCCTCGTCATCATCATCCTCCGCCTGTTCCATCGTTGAGGTCTTGGTTGGATTGCTCTTTGTCAGGGACCTCCCTCTCGACCTTACCAGGAATATAGCTCGAGACGGCATCGCTCTCAAGATCACACAAGCTTCTCAACCATGACAATCCACGGCGAAGATGTAGCCATAGATACTATGTATTTAAACTTTTAATAATTTTATTTTGTTGATCCCGTTTTCTTTTGCAATCTGTAAAATGTTTTTTGATTAAGTTAAAAATGTGTTCCCTGTAAGAATGTTTCCAGTGCACTTGACCATAGGTTGGTCTGAGTCCAATTATTTGCTACATAGCATAAACAAAGAGAGACCACTTTTCAACAGAAAAATCATATTAGGTGGTCAGCTAACAAAATAATATTTTCATAAAAAGACTCATTTTTCTGAAATTTCCAATTGTTATAAGAACTTATAGTTTTCCATTCTGTATATTATGGGTCAGCAGGTAAAATACAATTAATAGTAATTCATGCTCATCCACGGAACCTGAGTGAGTCCAAAAATAATTCTAGATGCAATTAGGTTAAGAAATTAATTCATTGAAACAGAACAAAAGCTTACAATTACCGAGTACAACTTAGAACATAAGTCACACAGAAAAGAATACCAATCAAACACACTCAAGTACATAGTTTTCAGCAAATGTTACTAATTTGAATCAAATTCTAATTTGAATTATTTTTGAATGTGGTATTGTATTAGGTTACAGACAACAGTTTTGTTCTCTTACAGAGAACATGCATCATTGAATTTACCACTAATTCTGACATGACGATTGGTAAATTTAATGTTAAATTTGTGTTATTAGTGAAATTATCAAAACCTATACACTTGTGGTATTTTACAATTATTTCATCATTTTGACACAAGATTTAATGACGTTCTTCTTTCGTGTGGCGTGCACAGCCTAAAGTTGTTGGACAACTTGTTCTATTTGATCTTATGTTTGTGCACGTCGAGTTGATTGCATTAATCAAAACAGGGCGGACCACGTGTAGGTTGCAATCTTCCACCTTTTTAATGACCAATTGATTTTCAATTGAATTTAAAATACCATCTGGTATTGATTGGAAATTTCACTTAAATCTTTATAACTTTCAGTCATAGAATCATATAGCATGGAAACAGCCTCTTCAGCCCAACTTGCCCATGCTGGTCAACATGTTCCATAGTTCCCTACCTTGCAGCCCTTCTTAAATAGAGGCACAACATTAGCCACACTCCAGCCTTCACCTCAGCTGTGTCTAATTATTCATATATCTTAGCCTGCAATTTCTTCTCTAACTTCTCACAGTGACCTTGGATATATCTGATCAATCCCAGGAGATTTATTTACTTTCACATGCCTTAGAATATTCAGCATCTCCTTGACTGTAGTAGGGACTGTCCCCAAAACATCTTTTGGAGTCAAGAATCTCAATTGGGGTTTACAATTAATGGCTATTGCATCCATATGTATAGGAACTTACCAATGACATTGTTTGTATAGTTTGGTCCCATTCACCAGGTCATCACATACCACAGCTTTGCAAATGGTCACCTGTGCATACATTTGAATTGTACTTACAGAGGTATTGAAAAACATTTAGCATATGGACATTTAATGAAAAACAATGTTATTATACACTTAAAATTGTGGTTTTGATTTTATCATTAATTTACAAAATTCCAAACAATTAAGTAATCCAAATTCATTTCTTCTATTACTTACTCCTTCCACCAGGAAACCAAAGGTTTTTGCCGTACCTTCCTTGTCAGTTTCTGAATCATCCAATTTCTGTTGTGGCCTGTTTGTTTTGCAAAATATCCTCCATGACATGTTCTAAATTTGCAAACTCTTGAGATTAATCAAATCAAACTACAAATTGCTTCTAAATAGGAAATGGCATATATTTTCTTTTTTATAATGTTTGTTTGTGTATTTGTATACTTAGCAAAAACACAATGCATTGTAGTGTCTGAACTACTGCATCATTGTTGTCATTGACTTTGCTTCAATACATCAAAAGATTTTAAAATCCACGCTTTAAAAATAATTAATTGCTTCATTAAGCTGAGGATGAAGGTGACTATATCTTCTCTATTACTAAACGTCTGATCTTGACCACTTCCTGTTGTTCTGTATATTGATTTTAGAAGAAACGCTGCCACTTACGGCTGTGATTTTTGGCCATCTTACTCAGAGTCCCCCTCCGCTGTGCAGGACAAGAGGATTTTTCCCATCGATGAAAAATAAAAGAGTTATGCTTGTTTAAAAAATGTTGAGATTCTCTCTCCTGAAGGCCACACCCCTTCCAGAGGGACTATAAAACCCAGATGTGTTGAGTGCCTCAGTCAGTCTCTGCAAGATGGCGGAGCGAGAGGGTCACGTCTCTCAGTCTGAGCTGTGAATAACACTGACCACATGTCTACTAAACTGTGAGTGATTTTACTGACCTGTCAGTTCCCTTAATGTGGTTTGAAAATATAGTTTGGAAATGCTAAAGCTGTGTTGCCTTTGGTTTGGAAATGCTAAAGCTGTATTGCCTTTGGTTTGGAAATGCTAAAGCTGTGTTGCCTTGGGTTTGGAAATGCTAAAGCTATATTGCCTTTGGTTTGGAAATGTTAAAGCTGTGTTGCCTTTGGTTTGGAAATGCTAAAGCTGTGCTGCCTAATTAAAGTTGCCTTGCCTATTTAAAGATGCCTTGCCTAATTAAAGGTGCCTTGCCTAATTAAAGTTGCCTTGCCGTCTATATAATTAAAAGTCTAATCTTGCCCACTTCCTGTTTGCGCTTTATATAGATTTTAGAAAAACGCTATCACATATGGCTGTGATTTGTGGCCATCTTACTCAGACTCCCCCTCTGCTCTTCAGGTGCCGAGGATTTTTTCCATCGACAATAAATGAAAGAGTTTTTAGTGTTTAAAAAGTGTTGTGATTCTCTCTCCTGTCAATCACGCCTTGAAGGCCACGCCCCTTCTGGTGCAAGGGGGGAGGGACTATAACATTCAGCAGTGTGGGCGGGGCTCAGTCTCTGCAAGATGGAGGAGAGGTCACGACTCGCTGTCTTTAGTGGCCTTGCACCTTGCTTTAAATGGTATGAAACTGCATTTGAATTTGGTGGCCTTGCACCCTGCTTGAAATGGAATTTCAAGGAATAGCCATGAATCAACTGCCAACCCACCAACTGTGAGTGAATGAGCTGCCAGTACAACAGGCTAGAGTGACTGAGCCGTCAGCCCAAGAATCCGTTTGGCCCACAATGTCCATACTAGCCTTCTGGAAACCAGTTACTCAGCCCACAACACCCATTCTAGCACTCCAGAACCCCCCCCCCCCCCCACTGGCCACCAATATTGGAATTGGTGGAGAGGTGGAATATTGCGTTGGGGGAAGAGCCCTCCCGTGTGATGCTGGGACCCAGCAGGTCCCACTTAGTCTAGTACTTCCTATTTTGTGCGGAGAACCCATGGACCCATGCAGAACTCACTGACCATCCATTTCACCACTAATTTCCATCCGGCACTCAAATTCACCTCGACCATTTCCGACATTTCCCTACCATTTCTAGATCTCACCATCTCCATCGCAGGCAACAGACTACTGACCAACATTTACTACAAACTTACTGACTCCCATAGCTATATTGACTAAACTTTTCCCCACCATGGTTCCTGTAAGGACTCTATCCTCTACTCCCAATACCTCCGTCTGTGCCACATCTGCACCCAGGATGAGGTGTTCCATACCAGGGCATTGGAGATGTCCATATTCTTTCGGGAACAGGGATTCCCCTCTTCTAATATAGATGAGGCTCTCACCAGAGTCTCCTCTATATTCCACAGCTCCGCTCTTATTCCCCAACCCCCCACTTGTAACAAGGACAGAGACGCCCTTGTCCTCACCTTCCACTGCATCAACCATTGCATACAACATATAATCCTCCAACATTTTCGCCACCTCCAACGGGACCCTACCACTGGCCATGTCTTCCCATCTCCTCCTCCATCAAATCCATCCGACCCAATCAGTCTTTCCAGGTGAGGCAGAGGTTCACCTGCACCTCCTATAAACCTCATCTGTCCGCCTCTTCCTTTATTTCCCCCCCCCCCCCCCCCGACATCAGTCTGAAGAAGGGTCTCGACCCAAAATGTCTCCTATTCCTTCTCTCCATAGATGCTACCTCACCCGCTGAGTTTCTCCAGCATTGTTTGTCTACCTCCCATTTTGAACTAAGGCTTTTGAATTCAAGGACAATAAATAACATTAAGAATTAATAAAGAAACAAGAAATCTCTAGAACGGGAGAAGGTTAAGTTTGTTAATTCATGAACGGAATTGTGGGTCACATCTGAGACCATTGTCATGTGCCCTTTGTTGCAGGAACAAAGGGCACATGAACTCATTGATGAAAAAATAAGATTAATGAACATTTTTTAAATTAAGAATTTCTCTTTGAAATTACTTAATGAAAATGTTTTAAGAGTATGAGGTGAACACGCAGTTATAAAGTCATCTTCTTCTGAACATATCATTACATTTTATTTTGATTAAGCAAAATACTTGACTGAATGTTCCCAATACTGCTTAGTTAAACTGTCTCACTTTACTTTTCTAAAAATATATCTGATAGTTACTAGGGAATAAGGTCCATGAATCAGAAATAAAGCAATTAAACTGGTATTGTTTGATAAAGTGCTGACAGCACTTGTATGTTTCAAACATAATAGTAAAGTTCAGTGATAGTCAAGCTTCAATTCTTCAAAGTTGAAGGCAACCATTAGCATGTCAAGTTTGCTAGGCATAGCTGTATATCCTGTACTCTGAATTTTCTAGGCAGCCTTTTGTTATTTCACCTTACTCTATGAATAGTGTTCATAAGCTCAAAAGTGATAAAAATGTATACAATATAACTAACTGCAGGTTCTTTCATAATTCTGAAGATTTCATGCTTATAATAATTAATTTGATATCACAAGACAAGCAACTTAATTATTAACTTATTACTCCTGGAAATGTCTTCAAGATGACCTGGGGATTTGTACATAATATCACGAAGGTCTTCTTAATTGTTTTAATTGTAACGTTAGTCATGACTTTGACCATTAATTATTCAGTTCTTTCACTGGTAATGTACTACATGCTGTTCTTTTTGCATTGAGTGCTACTTGTACTTTTGGAAGCTAAACAAAATTAAATAATCCATTAAAAGCTGGGTAAACATTATCTTGATTGTGGTTCATTAAGGTAAATATAATTTTACAAGTCACAGCAATGGTTGATTTTTTAATAGAATATTTCAGACCAAAATAATACAACACAATAAATATTGTTAATTCTTCCTGGGATGCATATTACCTGGCATTCATTTAAAGATGTCGAAGGTCTTCAATTCATCTAAAGACATAGGTGGCACGGTGGAGCAGCGGTAGAGTTGCTGCCTTACAGCGAATGTAGCGCCGGAGACCCGGGTTCGATCCTGACTACAAGTGACGTCTGTACGGAGTTTGTACGTTCTCCCCGTGACCTGCGTAGGTTTTTGCCGAGATCTTCAGTTTCCTCCCACACTCCAAAGACGTACAGGTATGTAGGTTAATTGGCTTGATAAATGTAAAAATTGTCCCTAGTGGGTAATAGGATAGTGTTAATGTGCGGGGATCGCTGGTCGGCGTGGACCTGGTGGGCCAAAAAGGCCTGTTTCCATGCTGTATCTCTGAACTAAATATTGCTAACTCAATTGAAATCATGTTAACATTAATATTTTATTTCTGACCAAAATATATGGGTAACTTCATAAACCACATTAAGATTTCTTAAGTCAATGATAAGGTTCCACATAGCGGACAGCTCTGGAAAGTTAGATCACATGGGATCCAGGGCGAGCTATCTATCTGGATACAGAATTGGCTTCATGGAATAAAGCAGAGGGTGATTGTGTAAGGGAGCTTTTTGAACTGCAGGCTTGTGACAAATGGGGTGTCTCAAGGATCAGTGCTGGGCTCATGGGTGTTTGTGCTTTATATCAACAATTTGGATTAGAATGTACAAGGCATTATGAATAAGTTTGCAGATGGCACTAAAGTAAGTGGTATCGTAGATATTGAAGATGATTATCAAAAATTACACCAGACTCTTTATCAGCTGGGCAAGTGGGCTGAGGAATGGCTATTGGAGTTTAATGCAGGTAAGTGTGAGATGTTGCATTTTGGGAAGTCAAACTGAGGCAGTATTGATTGGATCTAGAGTAGTTCAAGTTCACATTTATTGTCACATGCACCCATTGGTGTAGTGAAATTTGAGTTACCATACAGCCATACGAATAAAAAGAACACAATACACAATAGAGTTTAACATAAGCATCCACCACAGTGGAATCAACATTTCTCACTGTGATGGATGGCAATAAAGTCCAGTCATCTTCCTCTTTGTCTTTGGTCGGGCACCTTTGAACCCTCCACAGTCGCCGCTACGGACAGCCCGATGTGTAGGCCCTCTCGCCGGGATGATCGAAACTCCGACGTTGGGAGGGAGGAACACACTCGGTTTGGAGTTCCCGAATTGGCCGCTTCTCACTGGAGACAGCGGTTTCCGAGACCACAGGCCACGCTGGACGGAGCTCCAACACTGGCGATCCCCGGCAAGGGTTCGCCCGGCTCCGCGATGGCAATTCTGTGCTGCGTCTGTTGCTGAAGCTCTGGGCCGGTCCGGGGGGGGGGGGGGGGGGAGATGCAACACAGAGAAAAGACACATCTCCGTCCCGGTAAGTGACTGAGAAATGGTTTCCCCTATTCCCCCCCCCCAACCACCCCCCACATAAGACATACTGGGATACATTAAAACATATATTTAGACACATATATTTAGATCACTCTGCTATAGGAAGGATGTCATTAAGCAGGAAAGAGAAGACTTACGAGGATGTTGACAGGACTTGAAGCGGTGAGCTATAGGGAGAGGTTGACACCTGTGGCATATGGTTGGATACTGGCCTTCATAGGACTTTAGTTCTTGGAGCGCAGAAAGCTAAGGAGTGATACAGTGTAAATATATATAAAACCATGATGGGAATAAATAGGGTGAATGCACAGTCTTTTACCCAGGGTAAGGGAATAAAAAAAAGAGGACATAGGTTTAAGGATTTAATAGGAGCCAATGGTGCAACATTTTCACTGAAGAGAGTGATGGTGCATGGAAATAGGACAGGTACTACAACAGCATTTAAAATTCACTTGGACAGTGGATAGGAAAGGTTTAGAGGGATTTGGGAAAATGAGACTAGCTTAAATGGGGCATTATGGTCAGCACAGATTAGTTGGGCTGAAGGGCCTGTTTCCATGCAGCATATCATAAGAGTCATGTTGCATGGAAACAGGCCCTTTGGCCCAACTAATCTGTGCTGACCATAATGCCCCATTTAAGGTAGTTTAAGACTGTACCTTCTTCACATACATAATTGTTGTTTAAAAAACGCTAAGATTCCCAAACTTTGTTTGTTGTCTAAACTTTGTAAATATGACCTCTACCCTTACGCATAAATTGTGTGCACAGCAGACAATCTATTTATGGTATGGGTTTGAACATGAATCAGTTGCTTTTGACCAACCTTCTGGGAGGTTGGTCATTGACTTGGATTATACAAGATATTAGAAATGAAGAAATGTTTTCATTCCCAATATTCATCCTCTCAATCCTCAGAAAGAAAGGTGGACTACTTCATTAATGCTTAAAACAAAACTAATTGATGAAGATAGGATAATTCAACCTTTAGTTATATCAAGCATTTGATCGTGCAACAAATATTTAAGTAATGCAAACAACTTGAGACACATAACAAGGATTCCACACTAAAACAGTGATTCTTTGGAAGAAGGGAACTACAGGTCCCATGGGAAATTTTTTGGACTGGATTCTGAAGGACAGGATGTACCTGCATTTGGATATGCAAGGACTAATTTGAGAGAGCATGACTTTGTGCTTTGGAAATCATGTCTCACTAACCTGATAGAATGTTTTGAAGAGGTCACCAAGATGATTGATGAGGACAGGGCAGTGAACATTGTCTATGTGGACTTCAGCAAGGCCTTTGACAAGATCTCACATGGTAGGCTTGTCTAGAAGGGTAGATCACACAAAATCATGGGTGAGTTGGCTGATTGGATTCAAAATTTCTTGGAGGAAGGAGACCAAGGGTGGTTGTGGAGGGTTGTTTTTTCTAAATGGAGGCCTGTGTCCAACCATGTGCCACAGGTGTCAGTTATCTTGTACACATGATTTGGATGGCATTGCTAGTAAAAAATGCAGATTATACCAAATATGATGGTATTGTGGAGAATGTGGAATAATGTCTAAGTTTACAGCAGGATCTAGATCAGATGGGGCAGCGGGTCAAGGAACGGCAAATGGAATTTAACTCTGACATTGTGCGGTATTGCACTTCAGTATGTCAAACCAGGGCAAGTCTTACACAGTCCTCCAGTTACTAATACTTTTGCCATTGAAAGCAATTCATTCCTTTTCATTATGTGAAAACACTCATAATTTTGAAACCCCATTTAAATCTTCCATCAATCTCTAAACCCCACCTCTGATCTTTGCACTTAACAGAAGCAATCTTGCTTTGTACCATTTTGGTAAACTGTCCTGCACTCTTTCCTCTCAAAGTTGAATAACCAAGAGTGGGCGCAAAGCACCAGCTTCCTTGTTTGTGTACTCTGTGTCACTATTTAAAACTTTTAATTGTACATTCTTCATTAACAGATCCTGCCATCTTGAAACATTTGCACTTCGTTATACCCAGATCGCAATGTCACTTAACTCTCTACAAAATAGTGCAATATAGTTTTTATTGACAGCCGTCTCCAACCCCCCGCCGTCCACAATGCCTTCCATCCCACTTCTCCGCATTAAATTTCATCTATCACCTGTCTGTTCATTTCACCCGACTGACAATGGTTCCCTGAGGTCTGATCATATACAATATATATTCCTTGCGGGCTACTACTTTTCCCGGCAATATTAAAAACAATTAAATAATAAATAAAATAATCACTTTCACAAAATACCTCGTCGTTTTATGTGGGACTTTCTAAGAATCTTTAGTCTTTTGGCGGAAATCCTCTCAACCTCAACAGCACAGGTTGGAAATTGCGTAGCAATGCGCACTTAAACACATGCCCCGTCCTACGTGTGATCCATGTGGATCTGCGAATAGACCATTGCATTTGATTCCATGTGAAGTTTTAAATTCAGTTTGAGTTTTGCACCGGAGCTTTGCTTTGCTGCCTTGCCAGACGTCAGAGCCTCAGTAACAAAATAACAATGACTCATACTGGTCATTGCGAAGATCCACGGACTTCACTGTGTATCCCACTGGAATGCGATGACCCAGTGACAAGGGTCACTTCACAAGTGACCTTGTGAAACTATTTCGATGAATGCATTTATGCACACAATAATCTCGCCAGGCGAAACGTACCACTTCACGTCACCCCTCCAGGTTGACCTACAACTTTAGGCTGTGCACTCCATACGCAATAAGAAGAACGTCACCCCCGAAAGCTTCTAAAATATCATGCCAAACATTTCCTATCTATCCTTTTGCCAAATTCCAGATAAATGCAATTTACATCCTTCACCTCTGGTGCAAACAGACATCCTTTCAGATTGCGCACGGTCTTCTGATACTAATATCTGTCCAGGTGATACAAAATGGTAAAATAATTCCCTTTGACAATCTAATATGTAACAGATTATATCTTCCGTGTATCTTTGTATTGATTTGTACTGCAAGAATGCGGATTGGGCACTTCTTGGATCTCCTTCGCTGAAAGTCCGTGGATAAGCGAGAGTGTCTGCGGTGCAGCTGGAAGGGCTTCCGACTGAGTGGCCGCCGCTGGGATCGTTCTCTCTCTCCCCCTTTCTCTTTCTTTCTTTCTCTCTCTCTCTCTCTCTCGTTCGTCGTAGGCACCGGCTCTCTCAGGAGCGCTCGTACGTCGGCGAACTCCCTCTCAGTCCTTCCTGTCTGCCCGTGGTGACAAGTACAGCCGTTTCCGACGGCTTCTGTCTCAACAACCCCCCTCCCCTCCTCCCTCCTCGCTGCTCTTCCACCCCTCCTCCCCTCTTTCTCTGTCTTCGCTGCTTCAATTCACACCAATTTCTCCCTCTCTGTCGGTCTCGCCTCCCCTCCCCACCTTCCTCTCACTAACCAACAGATGCCCCGGTCAGTAATGGAGGATTTCCTACCCGACATGTAAAAAGCCAGCCTTGTCTTCGCCGGCTGACCTTTTCCTCCGATTGACAAGGGGAGGAAAAAGGGACAACAAAACACAGCAAACAGCAAAAGAACGACGACCAAATAAAAACGGGTCTGTAGAAGGACGAGGAAAATTCGGCCTATGCACCGAGTGTGACGCCAAAATGTCGACCAGAACGCCATTGCCTACCGTAAATGAGCGCGACACAGAAAATGTGAGTGAGATGATGCTTCATTTTATTTGATTTAAAAATGTTACTTTTAACGCGGGGGGTTTGGCAGAGAGCTGCTATGTGACTGAAGGCGGGTGTTTGTGTGTGTGCAGAGGGATGCGGCGGCCGGGATCTCCGGGAGATGGATCCGGCGCAGAGGAATGAAAATCCCTGGGAGAGGAGGGAGGGAGGGGGGAGCAGCGGACGGCGGCGCCCACTCGTCCGCTTCCCCGTCACACAGGCTTCCCGGCTTTGTTCGCAGGAGCGGGTTTTTTTTTAATTTCCCGAAGAGACATTATTTTCGTTCAGACTGAATTAAAAAAAAACCTGCTTCTCATTTGCATGTTGTCTTCCTTCCCCCGGTACCCTCAGGTCTCGAAATACCCATTTAAGGCTGCCTTTAGCTGTGGATTGCAACCCAATGGCAAGGACCACAATAGAGCCCCGACCCGCTTTAGTGTCACTCAATGCAGACTTGGGGCTGACGCAGTATCTTTCAGTTTGATCTATTATTGAGGGAGGATTTTTTATCCCTTGCTTTTGAGGGGTCCATATGCAGATTCCGATCTGCATTCCTGTTCATGTTTCTTTCATGACCTGTTCACTCCCGGCGTATTGCAAGGAGGAAAATGGGTTGATGGAAGGACTTCAAAAACTGGCGACTCACTGAGAAGGTGAAGGGTCAGGCCGACGATACACCAGCACAATTCAAGCCCCACATGTTGTTAGAACGTATCTGTTTTTACCACTAATAGATTAATCATAAGTTCGGCACCCTCCCCAACCAGATCTTTATTACAACAAAATATTAAAATAATGGTTACATCCTATCAGAGATGAGTTGCATTGTGCCTTTCGTCATCATTTATGCTTTGGTTTAACGTAACCCACAACATTCAAGTCATCCAAGTCATACAGTTACAGCCGAATTACTGTGCAGTGATAGGACTGTTAGATGTATTATTTATGAAAAACGTTGATATTGTAAATCTAAGTTGTTGTAAGCAATTAAACGTGTTTACTTTTTCTCACAATTCCCATGCAATGCTTCATGTCGTATGTACCTGACTAATTTACAGCACACGTCTCTTGATGGATATGCTGAATCACAAAGCCAGCCCACCAAATCAAGTAGCAGACAAAGTCTACCACGGTGCAGGAATTCAGTGGCATCTACGACCGACGAGCAACCCCACATTGGAAATTACAGGCTGTTGAAGACTATCGGCAAGGGAAACTTTGCAAAAGTAAAATTAGCACGACACGTTCTAACTGGAAGAGAAGTGAGTTTAATATAGTTTATTTTAGCTTTATCCGAATTCCACACCCATCTCTTTCATACTGATATCATTTTGGAATTGCATTTATTTCATATCTTTGAAAGATTTTTTACAGTTTAATAATTGTTTTTGTGATCCTCAGCATATGGATTGCACTGAAGGCTGAAACAGTCATGCTGATTGTTTTGGTGTGCCTGTGGTAGTGAAAGGCAAATGTCCACTTTTATGATATGTGGGACAAGGCCGCAGTAGCTCAAAAGTTGCATTTTTGTTCATTTCCTCTGCTGCATCTGTAACAACTTGGTGAATGCTATAAGGTTTTCTGATGAGCTTCTGGGATGCCATCAGAATCATTGTTGGTATTCTAATACACATTGGATATAAAACAGTGTTATAAAACTTTTAACTGTGGATTATCTCAGTAATGCTTGTTTATTGATCTTAATCTTTAATGTGGTTGTCGCTAATTATGTTAGAAGTTAAACAATTTCTGAGTTGTGCTCGGAAAATACTGATTATATCTGTTGAAGATTAACCTAACATATGTAAAAAGCAAATGATTTGTTTCAGTGAAGGCAAAATGTTTAAATAACCTCTAGGACTACAACGTTTTCTGCAAAATGCTTGTTTTGCAGTATTGCTGAAACCAAGAACAGAGCAGGGTTAAGTGTTCAGAAATCCTAAGACTTAAACCTGCAGCCTTCAGAACCTAATCAGTACTATGGGTGTATATCCATTTTAGCTAAAAAATGTTTTAAATATAAAGCATATCAATAAGCATTCTGTTAATTGCTGTCAATCATTTTCAGGTTGCTGTTAAAATAATTGACAAAACACAGCTTAATCCTACCAGTCTACAAAAGGTAAGGTTTTTTTAAAATCAAATACAAAGTTTATTTATTTGCTGCTGGTTTAATAGAGACAAACCAAGAAAATATAAATTATCCAGTTTTGTGTTTGCATGGACAGAATTTATTATACTTCAATTGCAAAGGGAAATTAAACCTACCTTAAATTATGCACCTAATGGGCGTTGACCTGACGCAATGTTACTGTGTACAGTAGTGAAAAAACATGTGTTGTTAAACAAGTAGTAGCTGGTTGTCTGCAGAAATTTTGTTTCACCTCCATGTATTGTTTGCAACAGACGAACAGCTATTAACCCTGCAACTAGGTGTTGAATACAATTGTGAGGAAAATGTTGCTAATTTATTTTTACTCCAATGGTTACAGTAACAATATTGTTTCACATCAGAGCACTATGTTGTGCAAATTCAGTAATCCTAGTAATCAGTCTTAAATTCATGTGTTTAAATGTTGATGTTTGTAGCTTTTCAATGGAAATTATTACAGTTATAGAAGCATATTCTCTTGATGGCAGGAGCTTTGTTATTTATTGTGTTGTTTATGTTGAGGACTGTTGAACTCTTTGACACTAGATTTACATAGCAGGGTAAACAATGCAAAAGATGATGGAATGTTGGCTTTGTAAGAACAATAAGTTAAGATATTGGCCAAAGATTGTGTCATCGTGCTTAAAAGAGCACAATATTTTTGAAAATGTCTTTGTTTGTTTTGGGGAAAGCCCAAGAATAAAGTGTATATAAAGAACACGGGCTTTTCACTACTGTTTAATGTGTAATTTAAGTATGAAAAATGTTCAGCAATATGTCATGAAAACAAGCGATCATCAAATCTTGACATCATGATAAATGCCTTTTAAATTGTTCATTATACTAATTACAGTGTCTTCTTTATGGTTTCTCAGTCCAGTTCAGATTTTCATAGAATATCCTTCCTGAATTCTTCAGTTGATGAACCAAAGGAAGAGTATAGGAATGCGTTGAGTGTAAATATACGCTCATTCCATAGGAGGGTATCTTGTGCTGTAGTTCAATGTGTGGTGGGGGGGGGGGAGAAATCTGTCAGTTTATTTTTGTGTGTTCATATGTAGTTTGACAAATTATTTAAAATAAAACTGCATTTGCTGAGTAGATCTGCTGTGTGCTGTAAATGAATAGTGTCATATATGGTCATTATATGGATGTGGTATAATGCCATTTACTCGTATTTTGAATATCATAAATATTGGGTGAAAATAACTTGATGAATATGCGGGTACATCACTATGGCTTTACTCTTCTTGTGTTGAATGACAAAATGAGTTAAAGTGTACAATGCAATGGATAAATCGAGTGGGCTAAAATATCAGATCCCTGATGCATGTGTAAGTGATACTGTCGATGTGATATATACATTTAAAAAAAAACAAATTCAACAATGTTTAATTGATCTGAGGGGATTACTGTATTTATTGTTTGTTTAGAATCCCTTTGCCAGATTAATTTAGATTTTTTTTAACTGTACCCACTTGATGTACATAACCTTAAGGCTCTCATGAATATCAAAAGTTTACCTGACCTGACCACAATTGTTTTTAGTGAATATGGAAGAGACATAAGAATCCAATTTTTTTTTTTTTTTTTTAATTGTAATTTTCTTTGAAGTCTTATTGCAGCATTGATTATTCCTTCGAGCATAGGTTCAACATTGAAATGTAACAAGACGCCCCTAGTAAGACCACTGATGGATATGGAGAATGAAATACTTAGTGCATCGAGGAAGTCTGTGTTGTATCTCAAGTAACATCAAAGAGTCCAGCATTAAATGGAAGGTGGTGCACAGAGCTTGGTGTCTCTGTACATCGTTGTATGTGCTTTTAGACGGAACATGTAGGGCACTATCTGGCTGATGCAACAATTTCCTTTGCAAGCAGTAGTAGTCACTCAATTTCAGAGTAAAGCTTGGCACTGAAAGATCAGATTGGTCACGTAAGCTCAAGTTGCTGCAATGGAAGCAGGCAGCTGCCATCAGGAAATAAGAGAAGAAAATGCTGGAAACACAGTATTTCAGGCAGCATCTGTGGAAATAGAAATAAACTTAACATTTCCAGTTGAGGTTCCTTCATCAGAACTGTGAAGAAGAGAAAACGTGTGCAATAGTGTGAAAAGATCTTGCAGGGTTCAGAAGTTGTTTTCCCAATTGATTACGAGTATTGTTGAAGTGCTACTCTAGCGCAGGAGCCGTGGCTATGTGGAATGTGATCCCTTTGTTCTGTCTCGGATAAAAATCATTTACTCTGTCATCCCTGCTTCGCCATCAGTGATGATGCTTTTCAATGATACTGAGTCATGGTATAGAAACACAACTGCAGATGCTGGTCAATATGCCAAAGGCACAAAGTGCTGGTGTAACTCAGCAGGCCAGGCAGCATCTCTGGAGAACATGGATTTTGGTCTTGGAGCTTTCTTCAGACTCTGAGTGGAGTGATGACTGGGGCCATCAGGCAGGGTCTTGACCCGAAATGCCACCTATCCATGTTCTCCAGAGATGCTCCCTGACCTGTTGAGTTTATCCAGCTGAGTCATGGACTGCTGCTGCTTGTGCTGAGCCAGGGTGGCAAGAAGCTGGAGGTTCTCTGTCGTGAGTTGTCTGTGTTGATCTTCTGAAGCCCCGTGCAGCCTTTTCTACTGTTAGCCAGGGTTATTGGAAAATTATGGCCTAGGAATGTTAAGAAGCAGAGGAGCATAAGACCAATGGAATGTGCAAGGAGGATTAACTCATGATCGTTTTCAGTATGGCATGAATTTGGTTTGGGCTATTTATATTACATTATGTTGGCTTTTATTTTGGTTCTTTGGCCTTGCAGGCACCTGGTGACTGATGCATTTCAGATCAAAACAAATAATGCTGGAAAATCTCAGTTGTTCAAACTGTATCTAGGGAAAGAGCAACATTTATTTGTTAACCTTAACGTTCACTTTGCAAAGATGCTTTTATTTCCCCCCCAACATTTCTGTTTTTATTTTATATTTTAAGCATTAAAAGTTTTATATTTTTTCATTTACTGAGTTATTTGAGGAAGCCAGATTTATATTCCATTAATGACAGATAGCCCTGGAAGAATATGTTTACCTCAGTTGCCTTCCTTCCTCTTGCATCTTCTCCTCCTCCTCATTCTCATGCTCCAATTTAAGACGGCTTGCATGACACGCGCGATAATGTGCGTGAACGATGTGCAAAGTTACCAGTCGGAATTATGCTCAATGAAGCATTCACATATTATTTCAGTTTCAAATAATGTCGCAAACTAAACATATTCACCAATCAAGACATGATATATACCACAATGTCATGCAGCAAAGTTACAATACGGTATCTCAACTCTTTTTACACAATGCAATTTATGCAATTTCTATTATTTCTTTCCACTTCCCAACAAAAATGTGGTTGGGTTATTCAGTGTATGATCAACCTGTGTAAATAAATCCTGGACCATGGTAACATATATGCTTAACCATGCACACTACAGATTGATACAAGCATGTTTTCTGTGAAGGACCGAAAATTATCATGACACGGCCATACCATGGGTCGTTATTGCTATGGGTACAGAAACACTCTTGCTTCCCACATAATTTATCCACAATGAAATATACAGGTTGCAAGGAATTTTCTGAAGGCATTTTATGATATGGGGGGGGGGGGGGGGGGTAAGATGGGGAGCACAGGGGATGTCAGTGAGGATTGAATAGATGCGGGAATGGGGATCAGTGGAGAGGAGGGGTCCCAGGATAAGGGGGTCGAGAGAGAGAGAGAGAGCAGGTGGGGAGGAAGGAAGGTCAGCGCTCATCGGACAGGGACGGTATCATCTCCCCGCTGCCTTGGCCGTCCCTGTCCCGGCCAAATGCCGCCGCCAAAGGGGGAGACAGTTGGGATCTCCTTGCCACCGCCTCTCCTCCTTTGCCAGCAACCAGAAGGTGCGGGGCCGAGCGGTGCAGCTGCTTCGGACGGGGGCCTCTCCCTCCTCCCGGCCTCGGCATGCGGGAGGGTTTGTTTTGAAAGCAGTATCGCCGTTAGCGGAGTGGTAAGCGGAGGAGGTGGAGCCGCTGTCATTGCCAAAGATTCTATAGGATCTTTGGCCGCTGCTCTGCGGGGCCCGCCATTCGCTCTGACCCTTTGTCACCCCACACCCCTTATCTTTGCTCCGCACTACGTCGCCGCCTTCGCTGACACGAAAAGTCACATTCCTTTTCTCCAGAGATGCTGCCTGACCCCCTGAGTTACTCCAGTTTTTGCGTCTATGGTACAAACTAGTATCTGCAGTGTTAAGCCGGGCAAAATGGGTCGGCATTTAGGTTGCCCGGCGGCTCTTTGGGTGGTGATTGGCACCCGGGCAACTGCTAATTTTGAGCCCTGTAGTCTGTAAAGCAATGTATATATAGTCCATGGCATCCTGTGCTATAGGAAGCTTGGAGTCCTAAAAAAAACATTTCATCTTCTGCCTGGTGAGCAGGAATAACACCATTACCTGTTTGAATAAAATGCTTCAGTGGTGTATCCTATGACTACAGGATATTGCTGGCTTCTCTATCTCCAGATAGGCATGTCAACCTTGACAGTCTCTGGCCACATGGTTGTTACTGACTCTGAGGTTCCAGCGGTGACCTCAGCTGTGGCATATTTCCTACTGGAAACCCAGACTGAGTTTGGAAACATCTTGCCTTCATTCAACGTTACCCTCGGAATCTTTGTAGTGCAAGAGATTCTGTATTCCATTAACCATTGCAACATGTGGCTTTGTTTTCATTGAGTGCAATTTTTGTCTTGAATAGTAGCTGGTATGTCTTGAATAGTAGCCAGAGACAGCAGTTTTGGCTCCAGGTTTTGCAGTGGAAATATAGTGGGCCGTTGCAGTGTCAGCATTTTATATGTAGGTAGGTGAGTTGTTGATACACACCTGGTTGGTCATGGCCTCTTACCTACATTTTCTTCAACTCCATTCCTTACTTTTGTTTTCCAGCAAACTGCCCTGCACAGTCTGCTTATTTGCTCAGTCTTGGTGTACTTACTTCAATAGGAAAGTCCATACTTGTAATTATGTTGGTTAGCTCATGGTTTATGCAAAAGTCTTGAAGCAAAAAGAAATTGCTACTAACATTTGTCACATTGCTTTCTGTAGATTTTTGCAAATTAAATCAACTAAATGCACAAAATATTTATGGAATTGTAGCAGCAGCCAAAAGAGATAGCCTAGCAATTAACCATTACCATTAAAAAAAAAAAAAAATTTTTTTTTTAATTAATTAAATAACATCAATGGAGATGAATGTTGGTGAATTGGAGTGTTACGACAAGGGATCCTTTGCATTACTTAACATGTTTTGCTGCAATTTGAAAAATGGATGTGATTGACGCACTGCACTCCAAGATGGTAACACTGGCATCAGATCGGATCTGGGTGCTGATGAAGCTCGCACTGTGCATGCTTCTGGTAAATATTCCAGGAACACCCATTTGTGCCTTAAATATTGGAACATTCGATGTCATTCACAGCAGACCTGAATAATGACGTGAGTGCATTGGAGATCATTTTGGTACCCAAAAGGTAGCTGAAGCAAACATAACTTTGGGCCTTCCAGGTTTCTAGTTTATTTCAGTGAGTGTTTAATTTTCTGAAGCTTACGAATTTACTGTATTGCTTTATTGTACATTGGCTCAAGTAGGAAAACTATATTGCCTAAATTTGGTGGACATTCATATGTGGGGTAGTCAATTATGCTAGTGAATCAAGTTTAACATCTAAATGACATTTAATAAATGAGATCTGTAATCCTGGAATAAAATTGCAAGTAATTTGTTCAGATGTAATTGAAAAGGCATCCTCCTGTAAACGTAAACCCAGCATGCTTGATTTATTCAGAGAAAGTTTTAAAGGGAAAAAAATGTTTTTTTGCGTTTAATCTGAGCAAGTGTGAAGTGTTGCAATTTAGGAGGTCGAATGCAAGGGGAAAATATACAATTAATGGCAAGACCCTTAACAGCATTGATGTACAGAGAGATCTTGGGGTCCATAACTCCCCAAAAGGAGCAACACAAGTGGATAGAGTGGTAAAGAAGGCATATGGCATGCTTGCCTTCAATGGTAGGGACATTGAGTATAAGAGTCAGGAAGTCGTGTTGTAGCTTTATAGGAATTTGGTTGGAGTATTGCTTGCCCCAATACTCGTCGCCCCAAAATAGAAAAGGTGTGGAGTCTTTGGAAAGGGTGCAGAGGAGGTTTATCAGAATGATTCATGGATTAGGGGGTATTAGCTACAAGGAGAGGTTGGATAGACATGAACTGTTTTCTCTGGAATGTTGGAGGTTGAGGGGAGATCTATATAAATTATAAGAGGCACAGATAAGATAGACAGTCAGAGCCTTTTTCTCATGATGAAAATATCAAATACTAGAGGCATAGCATTTAGGTGAGAGGGCAATGTTGAAAGCAGGGCGGTTTTTTTGTACAGAAGGTGGTAAGTGCATCGTACCTGATAGGATAGTTGCATTTTAAGAGACTTGGATCAGCATATGGATATGGAGGGATAAGGATTATGTCCGGGCAGATAAGAGTTGGTCTTGGCATCATTTTCGGCACAGACATAGTGGACCGATGTGTCTGTGCTGTACTGTGCTATATATTATGTTATTTAACATGATTATCACAATTCCAACATTTTTGTACAGGTTTCAATTTTCTTGTTGCATCTTCCTTTCTCATCTAATGTTGAATTCTTAAAATGTTTCTGATGTTTGCTATATTTTAATTTATTTTCTAAAGCTGCATTTTCTAAGGCATTTTAAAATCCTCCGTTTATAACCTTTATGCCTTTGCATGCACTCCTTATTCTTACCATGGATAGTGCGGGGATATGGGGAAACAGGTCGTGCTGCTGGAATGTAAGCAACTGGTGTATTCAACTCCATTGTTGGTGTAGATATGTGTATATTTATAATTATATTATATTTATTATATATATATATAAAATACTTGAATAATCTTGGGAAGAGATTGATCATTGGAAGATGTCTGAGGAACTTGGAGATTAGATGGCAAGGAATGGGGGAGTGATTTTCAATGATTTGTAAAGGACATCGGAGAGGAGATTGGCAGCAATAAGAAGATTAATCATGGGGTGGGGGGAAGGAGTTGGGAGTAGAATAATAAATCTGCAGAGGACTTGGACAAGATAGGGGATACAATCACTCCCCGAGAAGAAGCAGGAACTTCAGGAATTCTTGGGGAATTGGTAATGCCCAATTCCTCAGCAGCTGCTGTGTGGGAATGGAAATTGGCCAACACATCTCTAGTTGAGATATGGTTCTCCAGTCAGAGGATTAATCTTTCGTCAGTTGTTGGAAACGCAAGAAACTACAGATGTTGGAATCTTGAGCAAAAAACAAAGCGTTGGAGGAACTAAGTGGGAGAGCAGCATCTGTGGAGGGTTTGGACTGATGCTATTTAGGGTCGGGACCATTCCTCTGACTGATTGGAGCAGGGGAGCGAATGCTGGAAGAAAGAGTGGTAGTGAGACAACACCTGGCAAGTGATGGGTGGATTCAGGTGTGGGGGGCGGGGCAGGGCAGTGATGGGCAGATGGGTGGTGTGACTGACAAAGATTAGAGGTGAAAAGGAGACAAAGGACGTCATCTAAGGAAAGAAGAGGTGGAGTGAAATATAAATCTGAAGGGAGTGCAATGAGTGGATGGGAAGGGGAATGAAAGTGAATTGTGGAACTCTGGATGGGAGATGAACATACGGAGAAGGGGAAAGGAGCAGGATGATGGGGGTGGTGGAAATGTGTGCAGAGGGCAGGAAATAGGGATTGGGGGTAGGGAGGTATATTGCTTGAAAGTGGAGAATTCAATATTCATACTGTTGGGTTGTAAACTACCCAAGCGGAAGATGAGGTACTCTTCTTCCACTTTGTGTGTGTCCATGCTCTTTGGCAATGGAAGAGGCCAAGGACAGAAAGGTCAGCGTGGGAATGGAAAGGCGTGTAAAGCAGATTTTGGCAGAAAGAATGTAAATGTTCGACAAAATGTGGGTCACCTATTGTGACCTTAGAACCTCGTTTTCCTTTTTATAGACTATAGGTGCAGGAGTAGGCTATTCGGCCTTTCGAGCCAGCACCTCCATTCAATGTGATCATGGCTGAACATCCCCAATCAGTACCCCGTTCCTGCCTTCTCCCCATATTCCCTGACTCCGCTATCTTTAAAAGCCCTATCTAGCTCTCTCTTGAACGTATCCAGAGAACCGGCCTCCACCGCCCTCTGAGGTAGAGAATTCCACAGACTCGCAACTCTGTTTATACTCCCTTTTTTTTCCCCCTAGCCCCTGTCCATATCTTCTCTCTGGCTTCTTCTCTCTTCTCTCTATTTACCCTCTTTGTGAAGATCACTGATTTATTACATTAAAAAACACAAAGGAAAAAGTATTGAAATCTTTCTGATATTTCGCCATGACCACAACTTCCTGTGGTTTTGCCAGAGTTAATGATGCTCATCGAGCACAACCTTACTTGCATAGCTGCTAACTTGACCTGTCTCTTAAGTTTCTGATTTCGAAGTAGGGAAGTAGTTTTGGTACAATGAGATCAGTCAGAGTTTAATTGCTATGTGATGGGGGAAGTTTGCAGGTTGCCTGGTGCTTGTAATTTTATAGCCCCAGGTTAGAAACTAAACTGCATACACTTTGTTCTAATTGGCATCTGACATTTGTAATTGTGGTAAACTTATACCTGAATTGTACACGTTAGAACTTTGTACAGATTAGTGTTTTTTTTTTAGAAATAGTACTATGTTTTATTGTCCCTTTTTTCTGTATTGGAAATCCCAATCCAATATAGAGAAAGCAATGCTTGGAATGAAAATAAAGGACAGTAACTTTGAGACTTTCAAGCATTTCTTTACTAATAATTTGCTGGTCTTACTGCCAAGAAATCCATATTTTCTTCTGACTCGCTTCTGGAATTTGAAAACACAGTGAACATGTTTTTAAGAATCAATTGATTTTGTCCAGTGCAGTAGCATTTCACATTACAAACTAGAGAATAATTTTCTTGATTATTTAGTAATCTGGCATTTATGGTTCTGTTTTCATGCCCTGCTGGTAACATTTTTCTGTGTCTATTTTGACCTATATATTCCTGGGCAGTCAATTAATCGTAATAACAAATACTATGCAGTGAATGCTTGTGATTGTAAATCACCCATTGCTTTCTCTGTATTGGATTGGAACTTCCAATACAGAGAAATGGGACAATTAAACATGGTACTGTTTCTCAAAAGAAACGCTAATCTGTAACAAGTTCATTTTTTATTAAAGGAACTCGCTTGCATTTGGGAATAAAAAAAAATCAATGTTTCTTTTGCACAAATGGATTAATTGCAAATAGCGAGGTCTTTCATACTGATTTATTTATTCATTTCAGCAATTGGAAAATGTTTCATTTTACCTAAACCTGGTCAATAGGCAATTCCTGCTTACTAATTCTTGCAATGGAGTCTATTAAAATCCATTTGAGTTTGCTACAGATGTGATTTCAGCTGAGTACCAGTGTATTTATATCAAGAATTCATTCTTTACATTTTCACAAGATGTCTTGTTTTTTTCCCTCCTTCTCCTCCACAATCTGTTGTGGTACACTGTAGAAGGGGATTAGACAGAGGTAGAATCGTGATCAATCCTTAGTGGTGCAATTGCCAGTCCAATATGTTGCACATTCAACTTTTGAGCTGCCCAGGTGTGGGGCAGTGTTGCTTCGAGACGTTATTATGTCAATGGCACATAGTGGACTTGTCGCTGTTTTTGCAGCTTAAAATATAAAACAAGTAGTTTAGAAAATGTATTTTTGTTTTCATATTTGTAATTATTTTTAAAGTTACCATTAGTCTGCATTTCATCTTGTATCAAAGGAAATATTGCATAGAGCATCCTTTTCACACGCCATTTAAACTACTGTCAGAGATGGAGACAGACAGCATAGAAATAAGTCTTCAATCCCCTAATTCAATACTGGCCATCAAATAACCATGGATTTCATTAACCAGCACTTGGCCTTTATGCTTTATCGAAACCGGCGTCAAATTTGTCCCTCTTGGGTTTTTTTAGCCAGACGTATTCCATGTTTATGTAGTAACTTTTAATGCATGAAAATAAAAAGTTGAAATGATAATAGAGATACTGCATTCAAATCCAACTAAAGGGCACCGAATAAAAAGTTTGACGGTGACTGGGAGGAGTAGGAAACAAAGCCAACATGGTGGTCAGAAAGTTTTGAATAAATGAACAATATATCTCTATTCCTATGGGTGCTGTCATCATTCATATTCATAATACATGGGAGCTGAATTAGGCCATTTGACCCATTGAGTCTACTCTGCCAGTCAATCATTGTTGATGTATCATTCAATCTCGTCCCCTTTCTCCTGCCTTCTCCCCATCACCTTTGACACCCTTACAAAATTCAACCCAATCAATCTCTGCTTTAAAAACACCCACAGATTTGGCCTCCACAGCTGTCCGTGGAAACTAATTCCACAGATTCACAACCCTTTCGCTTAAGAAATTCCTCTTCATCTCTGTTCTAAAGGTACATCCTTTTATTCTGAGACTGTTCCCTCTGGTCTGAGACTCTCCCACTAGGTGAAACATCATCAATTGGTTCAATAGATGGGATTTTTTTCAGACAAGTGGATCTGAGTGGATTTCAGTTTTATGGAATTTGTCTTGAAAGGTTCTTGTTGCTAACTGGTTGCCATCCAGATTTCCTCCTTTGTTGAAAACAAGATCATTTTTTAACATCTTTGAAAAGGATAACAAACAAGTAACACCCTTGCCTTTCTTCAAAGCAGTGTTTGAGTATTCAAATGTTCTTAATAATTTTATGTGGGAAACAGTTTGGTAAGGCTAACATTCATTGTACACCCCTAATGGATTGCCAGGCCACAGCAGAGGGCTGTCATTTTGCTGTTTACAGCTTTTGGTAGATTCATCTGTTGATTTAATTCCATTTTTACTCCATCATTTTGAAATCCCTGGGGCTAATGAATTTTAAATGATGAAATAAAACCTTGTGTTTCTGGATCAGTAGTATAGGCCTTCGGTTGCTAATCCGGTAACAAACATAATGCTTCCCTTCATATGCCAGCTTGTCGGGGAATGTTCAAAATAGATTTAAACAAAAAAGAGCTATTCACAAATTGATGGCCACTATCTCCTTTAGGCCCCTATCCCTCCATCACTGCTAACAGAAATGTATCTACCTGTAGATGCTCCTCGGATATTCTGATTGAATCACTCCCTGACCTTCTGAATTATAGGAATTACGATCCTAGTTTGTTATATGCTTCTAGTATTTTAACCCAGGGAATCCAAATATCATTATTTTACTCTATGCTGCCCTTCTTCTGCTTGATCATGTAGAAAACCAAAAAATCAGCTCTTAGTGTTTCTCTTACTTTGCATTTAATGCATTGTGACGGAGGGAGTATGCATGTAAACATTATATGAGAGTAATATGAAGGTTAGTTGTGACATTAACACAACTTGAGTGTTTTACTCGAGGCTTGTGTGAAAGATGGTAACTCAAGTGATGTGAGAGAGAGAGAGGATAGCAGAGATGCATGAAACTGCAGATGTTGTAAACTTAACCAAAAATCCAAGTACTGGAGGAATTTTGGTATAGCAGGTTAGACATCATCTGTGGAGAAAAAATTAACAAGTTACATTTTGTGTCAAGACCCTTCTTCGAATCATGGGTACATTGACTATATCGTATCCCAATAGCTAACCTGTTTCTGTTGAAGGTGGGAAAATAAATAGATGTATGAAAGATACAACTGCAGGTTTAAAGGCAGTCTCAGCAAGTTAAACCTGGCTTCAATCTGGAACGGTTGCTGCTAAATTTTAGAATTAATTTTGTTTAAGTTAGAATCCATAGCGATATTTGCTGCTCGAATTAGTGTGCTATTGTTTCATCAAAGCTGTGAAACATAATTTTCATTTGCCTTCGGTTCATGATAAAAAAAATGTGTAATTTATATTAAAAGATATGAGAATAAACAAATTAATGTTGTGGCCACACGAAACAGTTTAGTTGTCCTTTTGTTTTCTAGTAAGTACAGTGGTCAGGATTTGGCATGTAAATATTTTGGTTTGGTGAGATTTGAGCAGTTAATTTTTGCCACAGTTTCGATTGAGCACTGATAAGACATGATTCTGTACAGCAGTAACTTAATTTTGTATGTACTTTGGCGTAATGACATTTGATCCATGAATGATGTCTGATCTGATTTGCTGCAGTAAATAAGTTGCAATAGGAATTTAAATTTGTAATGTACAGCTTTTTGATGGTCATATTAAAACTGAAAATTAGATTGCTTGCTCTTCTATTTGATAATGGTTTTATGCTTCAGAAGCAGAAAAACCAACTAACCAAAAAAGGAGTATTAGCTGCTAAATCAGGAAGGTTTTAACGACATCTCAATTGTAGATGATATGTGTGTACACCTTTAACAGTAGTGATGCAGCCCTTGCTAACCACTCCCCCATCATCTATTATAATTGTGACCTTCCTACCCATAGCTCCCTCTCTAGTGTCCGTGACAGACCACGTACAGCTAGGGCAGTGATGTGTGTGTATAATTAATAAAGTGTAGTAAAGATTCATATGTGTATGCGCCTATTCTTTACATGGCGTCAGAAGTTTTCTATCCTGCGTCTCCTGTCTATCGGGTTTTGTTTCTTTAGTCCCAGTACCCCCTCCCTGTGTTGCGATGGCTTCTGCTTGTCGTAAACCTGACATCCTGATCTTTGATGCTGACATCGCTCACCGGTGGAGCGTTTTCAGACGTGACTTTAAGCACTACGTTACCATCGCTCACCCTGCGGTTGCCCCTGCGGTCAAAGCCACTCTCCTGCTCAACTTGGCCGGTCTCGAAGCTCTGGAACGATCGGAGTCGTTCATCTACGGGGTCAACGAGAACGCTCAGGACCCGGTATGTCTACTTGCAAAGTTTACTGAGTTGTGTGACATCCCTACTAACTGTATCCTGGAGCGTTTCAAACTTTTCGGCCGCCGCCAAAACCCTGGGGAATCGGTCGACAATTTCGTCGCCGCGTTGCGGCACCTGGCTTGCCGCTGCAGTCTGGATGCTTTAACCCCTGAAACTTTAACCCGGGACATTTTGGTCTTTGGCCTCCGGGATGAGAAGCTGCGATCTGAGTTCCTTCGCAAGCCTGATCTGACTTTTAACGAGCCATTGCATGCCTCTCGCCTGGCAGAGGCTGTCTCCTCCGCTGTGTCGCCGCCTGATCATGAGGTCCACGCGGCCAGTTTCATCGGCCACCAGTACTCTGCTCCACAACGACGGAGGGTAAGCCCTGTGCCCGGGTCCAGACCCCGTCAATGCTGCCCAAATTGCAACTCTGCTTCGCATCGTTTTAATGTTTGTCCTGCGCTGGGAAAGACCTGTAATTTCTGCCACAAGCAAAACCATTTCTCGGCGGCATGTCGTTCCCATGGGAAGCCTGCACAGCCACAGCAGAAGCCCTCTAACTACCTGACACGTGCTGATACAGAGTCTGGTTCCCATAACCAGCAAGAAGAACTCCCCCTGTCTAATTCGAGCTCTTCCCAGAGCGAGCTGAGTGTGTTTTCCCTGCGAAATGCTCCTGCATTGAAAACTGACCCGACCGTGCTAGTCACTGTGAATGGCACCACCTTCTCTGCTAAGGTCGACACTGAGGCTGCTGCCAACGTTATGTCAATAAGCTTGTTCAAGAAGATAAGAAATAATGAGCATGTTACCACTGAACGCTCTGTTTTGCGTGCCTATGTGAGAGGCGTGCTCGTTCCTGTGGGGAAGGCCACTCTCCACTGCAAGGTACTGAAGGCCTCTCGGCCCCTCTCTTTCTTTCTGTTGGACAGTAAATGTGACCCCCTACAAGGCATTCGGGCCTGCCAAGACCTCGGATTGGTGAACTTCCACTGTGACATTCGCTTAGTGCAGTCACCCCTGGACCCGCTGGCCGAATTCCGGACCGTTTCGACGCCAAGCTGGGGAAGCTTTCCTGCAGCTACAAAATCACCCTCAATCCGGATATCGAACCCGTCATCCGCCCACCGGACTGGGTGTCCTTTGCAATGAAAGTCGAGTCTACTCTTCGTGAGATGGTGACCATGGGCATCTTAAAGGAAGTGAGTGAGCCCACCCGGTGGGTCTCTACCATGGTCGTTGCTGCAAAGAAGGATAAGAGTGAACTACGAATCTGCATCAACCCAAAGGATCTGAACGTGGCCATCAAGCGCCCGCATTACCCCATGCGAACCGTTGAAGATGTTGCTGCACATGTCGGTCCAGCCACTGTGTTTTCGGTTCTCAACGCCAAGAGCTCATTCTGGCAGATACCACTTGATGAACGGTCTTCATACCTGATAACGTTCAGCACACCCTTTGGCAGGTTCCGTTTTCTCCGCATGCCGTTCGGGATCAACTCTGCCAGTGAGGTGTTCCAAAGGACAATGGAACAACTGTTTGCTGGGCTCCCGTGTGCCATCATTGTCAACGACATCCTAGTCTACGGGAAGGATGTCACTGAGCAAGACCACAACCTCCGCCAGGTTCTGGAACGAGCTCGGGAAGTCAACCTGAAACTTAACCCAAAAAAATGCCGGTTTCGTGTCCCTGAGGTCACCTACGTGGGACACGTCTTCACAGCATCGGGGCTGAAGCCCGACCCGCAGATGATGGCCGCTATATCCGAGATGCTTGCACCTACTGACGTGCCAAGCCTCCAGTGCTTCCTGGGCATGGTCAGGGAAAGTTCATCCCTGACCTAAGCGAGCTGAGCGCACCTCTGAGAGATCTGGTAAAAAAGGACACTGCCTGGGCCTGGTTCCTGCAACACCAGAAGGCGTTTGACATTCTCAAATCCAGGTTGGTCAGCACCCCAACGTTGGAGTATTTCGACCTCCAGCGCCCCATCGTTCTCACATGCGATGCGTCCAAGTTTGGCCTCGGAGCCGCCTGCTTGTAGCTCCACGATGGATTACAACTGCCGTACGCATCCCATACGATGACTCCCGCTGAACAGCGCTATGCCCAAATCGAAAAAGAATTGCTGGCTGTCATCTTTGCCTGCTCAAAGTTCAAGGACTATATTCTGGGCACCTGCTTTTCTATTGAGACGGACCACCAACCTCTGGTTACTATACTTAACAAGCCGATACACGTGGCCTCTTCTCGGCTTCAGCGCATGATGCTTCAGCTACAACGGTTCACTTTTAGCGTGGTTTATCGCAAAGGTAAGGACATGTTTGTTGCCGACACGCTGTCTCGGCGCCTCTCGCATCCACTACACGTCACCCCTACGAGGCGTCCGATTTCATAGTTCTCAACGTTAATTTCGTGCCCTCTAATCAGATGAAGTCTCTGGTCCAGCACACGGCGTCTGACACTTCGCTACAACAGCTGGCTGCGGTTATCAAGCAGGGCTGGCTAGACCGTCATTCTTCCCTGCCGGCTGCAGCGGTGCCCTGGTTCGTGACGAGCTGGTGTTGCGTGACGGTGTGATTGTGAAGGGGCACAAGGTGGTGGTGCCCGCAGCACTTTGTGAACAATACTTTGAAACTGCTCATCGTGGCCATCCTGGGGCCGAAGCCACTCTTTCCATCGCTCAGAGCCAGTTACGTTCCAACCAGAGGTTTGTATAGCTGTTACAGAACCTCCATTAATTAAACATTTTACATAAAATCGGTGAAAGATACTGCTAAAATAAAATTAAAAAAAAAATAAATGCAAGAAATATTCAGCAGGTTGAGGCAGCATATTTTGAGAGACGAAAACTGTAAACTCTCAGGCTGTTGCATCAGAACTGGCCTGCAATGTCTGGTTATCTGAAATTGACTCATTTGGTTCTGACGGATATTACATACTGACTCAAAAGTTGAGGTGCCATTCCCTGAGCTTGCATAATGCTTCTTTGGTGCAAATGTAACAAGTCTCTTCACCTTTGCTCTACCTATTGTACTTGAGTTTGACCTCGTTGTATAGATGTATAGTATTATCTGATCTAGCATGTAATAGAAAGCTTTTCACTGTACCGCAGTACACGTGACAATAATAAACCTAAACCTGAAAACTCCACGTGGGAATGGGATGGAGAATCAAAATGACTAAAAAGTTCAGGGTCACCCTACTAGACAGAATAGAGACGTCCCACTAAGCATTTATCCGATATTCATTTCATTTCACCAATATAAAAGAGACCAATTTGGAAAAAGAAAAGTGAATCACTTCATCTGAAAGTAATGTTCAGATTCCTGGACTGTGGAAAAAGATAAGATAAAAGGGCAGATATAGTCTCTTGTGACGACATGGGAACAAGCGAGGAGAAGGGTTGTGATTTCCAGTGGATATGAACGATAAAGACAAAGGAACCGAAGATGGCATTAGTATTGATTTATTTTGGTATTGATTTAATTGTGTATTGTGTACTGAGATACAGTGGAAAAAACTTGTTTTTGTGCAATCCAGCTCGGTCATACTACCTAGCTTTGATTGCGAGTACAATCAAGCCAATTCTACTATACCAGGTAGTACAAAGAGAAAAATCCCAGAGTGCAGATCATAGTGTTGCAACATGTTAGTTTAATAGTGGCAGAAAAAGTGCAGATATAATACAAGTGCAACAATGAATTAGATTGGGGTTGCACCTTAGCTTATGAGAGGTCTGCTTACTAGACTGAAGACAGCGGGGAAGAATCTCTTCCTGAATTTGGTGGTAGGTGCTTTCAAGCTTTTTTATCTTTTGGGAGAGGGGAGACGAGGAATGACCAAGGTGTCAAAAGTCCTTGATCATGTTGGCTGCTTTCCCTAGGCAACGCAAAGTGTTGATGGAGGGGAAGGCAGTTTGCCACATAGACTGGGCTACATCAACTTTGTTGCCGTGTTCGGCAGGTTGATGGATATGATGAGCAGTCCAAGATGTTCAATGTATTGGATCCACTATATTATGGTTCCTGACGAATCAAAGAATGCTATAGATTGCTCAGCACCTTTATTTAATATCTGTTGCTGGCTTGACATGAATGTAGGGGTGGGCAGGGGTTCTATTACTAAATTCTTTAAGCAGGAAATAGGGGATAATCAAAGACAAACAATTTTGGAAATAATTTGGTGCTTTTGTTGTTCCAGTAAATGTGCAAAATGTTAAGTAAAATCCCTTTCGGGACTAGTATCTGGCAGATGTCGCAGAAACCATGGATTTTAGGATTTGAAATGTAAGTGAAAGGATCAGAAGTGATTGCTATAATGATTTACTACAGATTTATAGAGCTACAGCCACAGAAAATGGTTCTTTGGCCCAACTCGTCCGTGCTGACCAAATTACTTAACTGAGCTTGTCCTACTTGCCCATTCCTGGCCTACAGTGCCCTCCATAATGTTGTGACAAATACCCATCATTTATTTATTTGCCTATGCACTCCACAATTTGAGATTTGTAATAGAAAAAATCACATGTGGTTAAAGTGCACATTGTCAGATTTTGATAAAGGCCATTTTAATACATTTTGGTTTCACCATGTAGAAATTACAGCTGTGTTTATACATAGTCCCTCCATTTCAGGGCACCATAATGTTTGGGGCACATGGCTTCACAGGTGTATGTAATTGCTAGGTGTGTTTAATTGCCTCCTTAATGCAGGTATAAGATATTTCTCAGCACCTCGTCTTTCCTCCAGTCTTTCCATCACTTTTGGACTTTATCAACATGACGACCAAAGTTGTGCCAATGAAAGTCAAAGAAGCCATTATGAGACTGAGAAACAAGAATAAAATGGTTAGAGACATCAACAAACCTTAGGCTTACCAAAATCAGCTGTTTGGAAGATAATTAAGAAGAAAGAGAGCACTGGTGAGCTTACTAATCACAAAGGGACTGGCAGGCCAAGGAAAATCTCCACAGCTGATGATAGAAGAATTCTCTCTATAATAAAGAAAAATCCCTAAACACCTGTCCAACAGATCAGAAACACTCTTCAGGGGTCAGGTGTGGATTTGTCAATGACTACTGTCCACAGAAGACTTCATGAACAGAAATACAGAGGCTACACTGCAAGATGCAAACCACAGGTCAGTTGCAAAAATAGGATGGTCAGGTTACAGTTTGCCAAGAAGTAATTAAAAGAGCAACAACAGTTCTGGAAAAAGGTCTTGTGGACAGATAAGACGAAAACTGACTTGCCTCAGAGTGATGACAAGAGCAAAGTTTGAAGGAGAGACAGAACTGCCCAAGATCCAAAGCATACCACCTTATCTGCGAAACACGGTGATGGGGGTGTTATGGCCTGGGAAGGAATATATGCCGAAGGTACAAGCTCACTTATCTTGATTGATGATACAACTGCTGATAGTAGTAACATAATGAATTCTGAAGTGTATAGACACATCCTATCTGCTCAAGTTCAAACAAATGCCTGAAAACTCATTGGCCAGTGGTTCATTCTACAGCAAGACAATGATCACAAATATACTGCTAAAGCAACAAAGGAGTTTTTCAAAGCTTAATAAATGGTCAATTCTTGAGGGGCCAAGTCAATCACCCGATCTGAACCCAATTGAGCATGCCTTTTATATGCTGAAGAGAAAACTGAAAGGGACTAGCCCCCAAAACAAGAAAAGCTAAAGATGGCTGCAATACAGGCCTGGCAGAGCATCACCAGAGAAGACACCCAGCAACTGGTGATGTCCATGAATCACAGACTTCAAGCAGTCATTGCATGCAAAGGATCTGCAATAAAGTACTAAACACGACTACTTTCATTTGCATTGCATTGTTGTGTCCCAAACATTATGGTGCCCTGAAATGGGGGGGACTATGTATAAACACTGCTGTAATTTCTACGTGGTGAAACCAAAATATATAAAAATGGCCTTTATTAAAATCTGAACATTTGCACATGTGATTTTTTGTCGATTACAAATTGTGGAGTACAGAGGCAAATAAATAAATGATTGGTCTTTGTCCCAAACATGATGAAGGGTACTGTCTATCCCTCAAAATCTTTCCTATCCATGTATCTGTCTAGATGTATCAATCTCTTCCATTTTTTCTGGCATGTACGCAACATACTCTGTGAGCAAACAGCTGCCCCTTGGGTCCCTTTAAATATTTCTCCTCAACTTAAATCTTGTCCCCCTCGTTTCAAATTCATTTTTAAAATTGCCGATGACATGACCGTTGTTAGATAAATTGCAGAGTCAGAGTACAGAAGGGAAATTGATCGACTGACTGATGCCAGAACAACTTTGCTCTCAGTGTCAGTAAAACGAATACAGTGTCCCCCATAATGTTTGAGATAAAGACCGATCAGCAACATCTCCCAATGCACGCATCCTGCAAATTACACTTCTTTCTTTTCCACTTTTAATGATGGGTGTTCTTTCCCCTTTGGCACTGCGACGGGGACCGAAGGGTGATGTCCAGGCTTTCAGAGAATCGCTGGGACAGTCTTGCAGATAATTGATGGGGGTTAGTCTGCCTAGAACTGAGGGCATTAGTTTATTTAGAAAGCCGTCAACAGTTCAGAATGTGTCCGCTAGACACTGGCAAAGAGCAATTTGTGAGCACAAAGTTACAATTAATAAGAACCTAAACAGTACTGTGAACAAGAATCCCTCAATGGTACAAAGGTGCTACCAACTGATATGAACATGCACAGTGCTGTGAACAATAATCCCTTCAATGTTACAAAGGTGTAACATATATTGTGATCACCCTATATAGATAAGGAAGCCCGTTTCAGCAGTGTGATCTGTGTGAAAGTGGTTTGTTGAATGTCCAGTGTCTTTTGTCTGCTGGTTATGTTCAGTCTTGAGTCTTTTAGCTGTAATTCCATAGTTTTTTGTTTTGTTAATTATAACATGTTTAGTTTTATTTAAGGTCCGGAAGTATTTAAATGCTTTGCTCTGATGCCGTATAACCGTTGCGACTGAATAAAAAGATTTAAACATTACTACTGGACTCGGCAAATCATTGAGAATTCAGTGATACTGCAGGTGATCTCATCGAGGTATGTCAATACATAGTGGCCCTAGAAATGCCACTCCCCAATCTTTACAACCCCCTCCCCAACAGTATGAGAGTCAAGAGTGCTTTATTGTCATAATGTCCCTATACACAGTATCTGTTGTCTGTCAGCAGTCTTTACTGTATTGTGGAATATGGGTAGTGATTACTGTCATCTTTTGGCCCGCTAAATGCTACTCTTGCTGAAGCTGATTTGTTCTGGCTTCAAAAGCTACAAGTTAAATATCTTTGAATAGCATGCATGTTAGAGGAGGACTCATGCTGTTTTTCTCAAGGATATTTTCCATTCCTTTCTGAGACTGCATCACAAAGGCAGAGGTTGCTTAACACAGATTATCTGTTTCAAGATATTTCAATTGATTCCAAATTCTTAAATCACCTAGAATATAATTCCAAAAATAAGAAGCTACTGTCTTTCATTGTTAGCATTTTAATAGTTAATTAACTGCAAAATTCTACTTTTACTGGGTAATTACTGACAGATGTGAAAATATTTTGTTATGCATACATTGAGCGATGTACTGAAAGTGAACCATCTCTGATTTGATGTTTAAATCTTTTATTTAATTATGTTTTAAAATCTGTTAAGTACATTTTCATAGTTTTCCTTTATTTCCTGGATTGTAATCCCATACTGAAAAAGAGCAGACACTTTATTTTTCGAGCCTCGTTGAATGCTCGGCCTACTTAAACCTGGCTTCGATCCCTTTTTTTTTAAATGGAGCAACCAAGACAGATAGTTAAGGCAAGTATGGAACTCGGTGGGGTGGGAAACATTAACGGAGAAGTAAATCAAAATGTCAATTTGGTGAAGTCAAACCTGGGTCTCCACCATTGTCAGAGTGAGTTAAACACGAATTGGAAGAACAGCATCTCATATTTCGCTTGGGCAGCTAACAGCCTGGTAGTATGAATATTGATTTCTCTAACTTCAAGTAACCCCGGCATTCCCTCTCTCCATCCAGCTTCCCATTTTCATTCAACAAATAGCTAACAATAGCCTGTTTCCGTTATCATCATTACTTTTTTGCATATCTTTCATTCATTGTTCTTTATCTTTCTGCATTATCATCTATATCTCTCGTTTCCTTTTCTCTTGACTAGTCCCGACCCAAAACGTCACCCATTCCTTCTCTCCAGAGATGCTGCCTGTCCTGCTGAGTTACCCAGCTTTTTGTGTCTATCCTGGGTTTCAAAAGTTTAGAAACAAGTGCGCAATTGTAAAAGGAAGGTTGGGGGAGGAGTTGGTGAGACAGACTGAATTTATCAGAGAGCCTGGCAACCACAACAGGACATTGGAGCTCATTGTGGGACCGTGTTGCCAGAGAGATCGTGGTAATACTCGTGCATGTTATCCAAGAAAATCTGCTGCCTTTGTCTGGATGAATATGTCCAGCTTCCTAGGGGGGTTGAACAGTGCAACATCTTCGTTGCACTGTTCAGGCAAAGGATTCTTGAAGCATTTGAATTCTTGCAATGCAGAAATAGTTATGAATGTGGCTTTCAGAAACCCTAATAAAATGGTGCATAATTCTGAAACTGGTAGTTGAGTGCCTTCTGTGTCCTTCCAAGCGAAGTGCTCCCAGCAATATTAGTAATAATTTTGAGTAAGTGGTGATGGGGTTTTTTGGAGCAGTTTTGGTAATACCGTTTGCTAGCCAGAAAGCATTTAGTTTAGTTTAGAGATACAGCAAGGAAACGGGCCATTCGCCCCACCAAGTCCACGCCGACCATCGACTACCTGTTCACACCAGTTCAATGTTGCCATGATGATAATGGAATCAGCCATGATCACATTGTAGGGCGGTGCTGGCTCGAAAGGCCGAATGGCTGACTCCTGCACCTATTGTCTATTGTTATCCCAATTTCTCATCCATTCCCTGCACAATAAGGGCAATTTTAAAAAGCCAATTAACCTGGAAACCTGCATGTCTTTGGGATTGTGGGGGAAAACCAGAGCAATGGAGAAAACCCACGTGGCCACAGGGAGAACGTGCAAACTCCACATAGACAGCACCCAAGGTCAGGATCGAACCCAGGTAACTGTTGCTGTGAGGTAGTTACACTACCGCTGTGCATTGCAGTGCGATATCTATCATTTTTGGAATAGAAACTGCAATACAATTCTGATAATCCTCAACTTGATCATTCAGAAATCAAGATTGTTTGGCACCTGACTCACAGGGTACTGACTCCACTACTCCACTCAACACACCTCTGTTGGGACTTCTACTGTTCGTAATGTATCTAAATGACTTGGACATAAACATAGATGGGTTGGTTAATAAGTTTGTGACACCACGATTGCTGGGGTAATGAACTTTGTGGAAGGCTGTGAAAGTATACAGAGGGCTATGCATCAGCGGTAGATGCACTATGCAACCATCAGAGGGCTATACACAGTGGCGCAGCAGCAGAGTTACTGCCTTGCCACGTCGGAGACCCAGTTACTGCCTTGCCACGTCGGAGACTACCGGTTGTGTCTGTACGGAGTTTGTACATTCTCCCCATGACTGCGTGGATTTTCTCCAAGATCTTTGGTTTCCTCCCACACTCCAAAGACATACAGTTTTGTAGGTTAATTGGCTTGGGTTTGTATACTTGGTATATGTGTAAATTGTCCCTAGTGTGTGTAGGCATGTGCTAATGTGCGGGGATCGCTGGTCAGTGCGGACTTGGTGGGCTGAAGGGCCGGTTTCCGCACTGAATCTCTAAACTAAACTAAATTAAATGGGTGGAGTTTAATCCGGGGTCTGTGAGGTGTTACATTTTGGGAAGTCAAATGTAAGGGAAAAAATATAATTAATGGCATGACCCATAATGGCATTGATGTACAACGAGATATTGGGTAAAACCCCCCTGAAAGTGGCAACACAAGTAGATGAGGTGGTGAAGGAAGCCTAGGGCACACTGGATTGTGCAGGCAGATGTTCTTGGCATTATGTTCAGCACAGACATTGTGGGCCAGAGGCCTGTTCCCATGCTGCACTGTTCTATGTTCACACCTGGACTGGGTTCCCCGCACTCCCCTCCGCAAACCGGGTCCCGGAGTCAGTGTCCTCCCCTCCCCTCACGGGGATGTGGAATCCCTCTCCTGCACACGCGGGGATCTGGGTTCCCTGCTCTGACCTCCTGTCCCCTCCACACACTGGGTTCTGGAATTCCCGCTGTCTCTTTAAACTCGTCTGATTCTATTTCCTGCATCGACTTAACTCGCTGGCAACCTATTTGAACATTCAGTGGCTACACACTAGATTCTGTTTCCCACACTCCCCCCAAAACAAACCAGATTCTCGGGAAAATGTATTGTTCTACCGTGTAACATCTTAAAACAAAGTTAAGTGTGTTTGAGGCATAATTTGAATAGCATTCTGTAGTCCAGACAATCTGCAAGTCCACAAACCCCTGAGGTTTTCAAGATTGGAAAAATTAAATGATCAGTTGATAATTTTTAATGGTGCACCATTTCTGTGTTGCATTCAAGCCAGTTAATGGTACTTTTTCTCAAACTGGTCAGCTGCTTTATCCACATATATATCTCTCTAAATGCACTATGTTAACAAACATGCTCAAAAATCAGAACCCTGGGGGGTTTAAATCTGCTCCACATCTTTCATACTGTCCTGTAACAAAGTCTCTGGCAAAAGAGTAAAACCTTTTTATAGAATAATAAATAGTGTACACATTTATTAATGCAATACCATTAATGGGTCAGACGATCAATCTAGGTTTTTATAATGTATTACTGAGGCACTATTTTCTGTCCATACACTCTTTTCCCATTAGCGTTCGGAACAGTGTGCATGTGTTTTGGTGCAACTTTGCAGAATTTTGGAGAAGGTAATATATTTCAGAGTGTGTATGGCACAAGTAATCCATCAAAGTATCAGGGAATAACGTTGATAACTTTGGAAGGAAAATTGTATCTTGGGTTCTGAAGTCGGGTCAAGTTATATTACATTGAAGTGAAGGAATCTACTGGGGCTTGTGCATCTTTTCCCAATAACTAATGTGCTGAATATCTTTGCAACTTAAATAGATAAACTGTTAGGAGGAAATTTCCACTGCCCATATACTTTGGAAAGTGGGAGCACTCCTTCCCATAGTTGATAGTGACAATCATGTTGTTTGTTTTAAAAACTCTCATTTGTTTTGCCATGTCATTCATTTGGAGCTGTATTCATTCTAAAAGACTCTTTTGATCATTATCATAACATTTTGGTGATTCTAAGATGCTGATTAAAGTAATTGGTAACATTATCAGTGTACAATTGACAAAGACAGGAGCATGGATTGAGCAAATAAATTAAAAATGTGAAGTGATCTGGCTCTTGCAAACCGTCAATTACAATGGTTTTCACTTCAGTGAAAACTAAATTATTGGACTGCATTCAAGTAACGTTCAGGCAGATGACAAGCTTTTTTCGCGCAAAACATTGCAGCAATCATTTTGATTATTCAGTAGATTTTTTTTGTTTCCCATTCCTTCCAAAAGTGTTTGTTAATCATAGGAGGCGATAACACAATGCTACCAGGGCACTTCATTTATTGAGTATGTTTAAGAAAGAACTGCAGATGCTGGAAAAATGGAAGGTAGATAAAAATGCTGGAGAAACTCAGCGGGTGAGGCAGTATCTACAGAGTGAAGGAATATGCGACGTTTCGGGTCGAGACCCTTCTTCATTGGCCTGAAGATGGGTCAACCCGAAACGTTGCCTATTCCTTTGCTCCATAGCTGCTGCCTCCGCCACTGAGTTTCTCCAGCATTTTTATCTACCTTCATTTATCGAGTAATTGAGTTTGCAAATGGCCAAAGTAAGGGGAGGTAGGTTTGTGGTGGATGTGCAGCAGCTAATACTTTGGAAGGTGAATAACACTACTGGTGATGACAGACAGTGTGGAGATTGACCCTCAAGACTGGCACTGAGTTTTGTGCCCAGGGTAGAGACAGGTTGGCATAGTTTGAAGAAGGGTTTCGCCCCAAAACTTTGCCTATTTCCTTTGCTCCATAGATGCTGCCGCACCCGCCAAGTTTCTCCAGCATTTTTGTCTACCTGGCATAGTTTATAATGCAGGTCTAAAACAATGTCTGATGTTTTGTTGAAGGGGTTTTCAAGTCGCTCTCGCCACACAGAATTAACGAGGTTTGGGTAGATTTGGGTAAAACTGTGGGGAGATGGGCCAGCTGCCTTTAATTATGTATTTGATATTCAGACCTTTTAAAAGTCTAACATGGGCAGGACCTACACAGTGCATGGTAGGACTATGGGAAGAGTTGTAGAACAGGGATCTAGAAGTGCAGGTACATAGTTCCTTGAAAGTGGAGTCACAGATAGATAGAGTGGTCAAAACAGCTTGCGGCGCATTGGCCATCCGTCAGAGTATTGAGTATAGAAGTTGGGAGGTCATGTTTAAGTTATAGAAGATGTTGGTGAGACACATTTAGAGTTTTGTGTTCATTTTTGGGCACCATGTTAAAGGAAATAAGTTGTCAAGCTGGAAAGGGTGGAGGGAGAAGATATGAGGATGTTGCCAGGACTCGAGGGCGTGAGCTACAGGGAGAGGCTGAGCAGACTAGGACTCTATTCCTTGGAGCTCAGGAAGATGAGAGATGATCTTATAGATATACAAAATCATGAGAGGAATAGATTGGGTAAATATATAGAGTCTCTTGCCCAGAGTAGGGGAAATGAGAACCAGAGGGCATAGCTTTAAGGTGAGGGGGGGAAATATTTAATAGGAACCTGAGAGGGAACTTTTTTTTTTACACAAAAGGTGGTGGGTGTATGGAACAAGCAGCTGGAGGAGGTTGTTGAGGCAAGTACAGTCGCAACATTTAAGAAACATTTAGACGGGTACATGGAGAGGATAAATTTAGAAGCTTATGGGCCAAACGCAGGCCAGTGGGACTAGTGCAGATGGGACGTGTAGGTCAGTGTGGGCAAGGTGGACCGAAGGGCCTGTTTCTATGCTTTATGACTCTACGATTCTATGACCTTTGTTCTGTCTCCATATGCAAAAAGCTGGAGTAACTCAACAGGATAGGCAGCATATGGAGAGAAGGAATGGGTGACATTTCGGGTCGAGACCCTTCTTCAGACTGCTGAAGTTTGAGTCTGAGGAAGGGTCTCGACCCGAAACATCACCCATTCCTTCTCACCAAAGATGCTGCCTGTTCCGCTGAGTTGCGCCAACATTTTGTGTCTGTGTTCAGTTTAAACCAGCATCTGCAGTTCCTTCCTACACCTTTGTTCTGTATATTCTGTTGTCAAATGGATAAAATGTAAATAAAAGAGTGGGAAGTAAAAGTGAATCATTTGGTGATACATGGGGAGGAATGAACTCTGCCAATGTAGAGAGAGGGGAAAGAGGCATATTCAGGAATTTCATTGATTTCGTCCAAACATAATTGAACCAAGCAAAGAAAAATCATTTTTTGCAATTATTAGAGAAGGGGATTGTTAAGTGTTTCTGAATAAATGGCGTTAGAACTGATGCAACATCAGTTCTAACGCCATTTATTCAGAAACACTTAACTTTGAGGATGTCACGGGAAAGGACTTGTTTTTTAATCACAAGAAGGCATAGAAGATATTAACTTTAGGTGTAGACAAAAAATGCTGGAGAAACTCAGCAGGTGAGGCAGCATCTATGGAGAAAAGGAATAGGTGACGTTTCGGGTCGAGACCCTTCTTCGATTTTTCCAGCATCTGCAGTTCCTTCTTTAACATTAGGTGTAATCATTTTGGTGTAGTGGAAATCTAGAAATATCTACGAGATTTATCAATCATTGAACAATATTATACATTATTTTAGTGAATAATTATCAAGGCAGCAGTCAGATTATGAAACACTAATAATAAAAAAAGAAGAGGGAGTGATGGCATTCTGAAATACTGACAGACAATATTTGTGGATCCTTTGTTACAGAACATCTGTAGAGAAAGAAAAAGAGAAATTTTGGGTGGTATAAGCAGTTATGATTATAATATCTGCAATGGGAACTTTTACTAATCTAAGATATGTCTCTAGCATTTTCTGCTTCAGCATCAAATAGTAACCAGTTTGACAGTGGAAGATTATGAGGAAGTAACTGTCACATAAACTTACACTCAATGTAGAAACTAGGATCTGCAGATGTATGTTCATACCAAAGATAAACATGACGAGCTGGAGTAACTCAGTGGGTCAGGCAGCATTTCTGGAGAAAAAGGATGGGTGCCGTTTCTGGTCGGGACCCTTCTTCAGGCTGAACGTGATGGGCGGAGAGGTGAGAACAGCCCAGTCGGGGCCAGCCACAAAGGACTGCTGGCAGGGTGATGCTTGGTAAGCTCATTGTTGGCTAGAGAAGGTGTGATCTCAAGAGGAAAATAACGTGGAGAACTGTGGAGCTGGTAAAACGAGAATGATGGAGCAAGGGGAAGGGGGGAGGGGAGTGTCAATAGGTTACTTTAAATTAGAGAATTCAATGTTTGTATGGTTGTGTGCTACATTATATTGAGGTGCTCAATATACTCCTATATTGAAGTGCTGTTCCTCCACTTTGCGTGTGGCTGCTGAATTACTCTTAAGCCCCTGTCCCACTTAGGCGATTTCTTTTGGTGACTAGGCTGTCGCCACATGGCTGCCGGGTTGTCACCTGTATGGTCATGAGTAGTCTCCTCAGGTCGCCTAAAGAGTCGTAAGGTTTTTCTGGTCGCCACTGAATTTTGAAATGTTCAAAACATTTGCCACGGTTGTTGCGAGTTGTTGTTGGTTGCCACCGGGTGCTGACTTAGGTGAATTCCATTGGCGACTACCTACATCAACTGGCGACGGGTACCGGCAACTTAATTGTCTTCAGTTGTCGCCGACAGAGTCTTTGCTTTTCGTAGCTTGTCAGGGGTGGACATAGGTTGACTTTGGTTGTCGCCTGTGTGGTCGTAGGTTGTCGTAGGTGGACGTCCTAATGGGTCGCCAGTTGTTGGTAGCTTGAAGTTGACTGGGTGGTAGCTGAAGTTTGTCGTGGGGGGGGGGGGGTCCTATCGCCGCTTTTTCAGTGACTTGCTACGACTGACATTTGCCCGAACAAAATCGCCAAAGTGGGGCAGGCCCTTTACTTTCTATTTTCAAATATACACAATAGCTACATGGATATGAGGTTACATCAATTGGAGTCATTACCTAGCCACAGAGTATTGGTTCAAATGTAAGGGACATCGTTAGTAAAAGAGAATATTTTCAAACTTGTCAATTAAAGAAAATGTGGCGGTTATTTTTTGTAGGTTTCATGACCTAATGGCATCCATTCTTCAAAAAATTATTTTCCATTATACTGTTTGTTAAATTAAATGTTATTGATGTGATTGGAGTACTGGCAGTCAATACATTTATTTTCAGCATTAAATGAAGTCATAAAAATGTTGGTTTGGTAGTTCTGTGTTATGTTGTGTGCTAGTTCACGCTTTTAACAGTATAAAATATATATTAATCATTTCCATTAACAAACAATGTGTGGCTGGGAGCTATGGTTATATGGAGCGTAGGGATAGACTAAGCAAGTGGAGAAAGACTTTAGTAGTTGCAACTCCATGTGGAACCAAGAAAGCTGAACTAGAATATTTACAATTGTGAGAGCTCAGAAATGGAGGAGCATAGCGATTTAGCTATTCGTTTACTCAAATTTGTAAGGCCAGTTAATGGCAAAAAGTGTAATCAAACAACTTCTTATCTCAAGAGTTGGAATTCAAAATGGAACATATAATGCTTCAGTCATGTGCTAATCGGGAAAACAGCTTCTACATATTGAATTTAGAAGGATAACGGTTATCCAATCAGGGTATTTCAAATGAATTGATGGGGTAATGACAATGAAATTACCTACCTTGGTTGGGGAAATCGGAAGTGTGTTTTTTTTAAATCGCAAGTCAGCCATTCAGGAATAAAATGATAGATTTTGTTTTACTCATAGTAATGGTGCTCTTCTCTGAATCTGATTGCTGAGTCAAGTGAAATTTCAAGGATGAGACCAATTGTGAGCTAGAACTAAGTAGGTAAATGTAGTAAGATGATGAATAACTATAATGAAATTGAATGCAAAAGGCTGAAATGTTACTTTTGTACCAATATGAAATGCAATATTAATCCATTAGCTTCCATTTGAATAGGATCTTACATGTAAAAAAGTACCTTGGGGGCATTGTGGTGAATAGAAAGTTGCTGCTGATCCACAGAAGTAGGACTGGTTTGAATTTAAAGAAGGCACGTGAATCTTTAAGGATGGAGAGATAAGGAAGTGGAGATGCTTGGAGGTTGTGATGGGAATAACTTTGAGTGGAGCCCGGTCAAGTGGTATTGATGATTGAAAAGGGAGAGAATGGATGCATTTGTCAGATTGCAAGCAACACAAGCAGAAATGTTCTTTCTGTCCCAAGTGTTAATGTGTGATTTGTAGCAAATGCCTGTTTTGCTCAGCTTTGGGAAGTAGAGTATGATGCGCAAACATTGCTATTTCATGTTTGCGTAACGCTGATGAAAGAGGATTTTCTCATCCAGATGTTTGCGTTTTGGAGGTTTGTAGGATTGTACGGGGCAGGAGATGGAAACTGGAAGGATCTGAACATATTAAATAATTTGAAATGTTATATTAATACAGGATTGAGGAGAGATTACTGGTAGACTGAGGTGGATGCTGGTTGCAAAATGGATTGTAGTGTTTGTGATGTGCTGTAGTATACAAGGGTAACAGATGGAAGGGTGGCTTGAACTGTGACTGAGTAATTGAGTCCAACTCCAATTAAAGGCATAGACGATAGTTTCAGAAGCAAATAAATTAGTCAAAAAAGGAATGGTTGGTGAAGGCATTTGGAGCGGAGATAGTAATGTTATCTGTAGGAAGGAACTACAGATGCTGGTTTAAACAGAAGATAGACACAAAAAGCTGGAGTACGGGATAGGCACCATCTCTGAAGGGAAGGACTGGGTGACAATTTGGGTAGAGACCCTTCTTCAAATTTCTAAACAATCTTTGACGCTTCAATAAGTAGAAGAAAATCTAACTATCTGCTGAATACTTGACTTTGAGTGGTTATTGCAAATTTCAGATTTTCTGGCCTGCATGAGTTTCTTCAACGTTAGCAATAATTGGTGTTATACGGCTACAAACATAATTTTTGTGATATTTTTAATTTGCAATGCCATATTTCCACCTTTAGTATAAACAAGCAGAATGATGACAGCTCGTAATGCTTCAATGGAACATAGTACTGCACTTGAAATAGACTTCCCGAATCCTGGAATCCATGCCAGGCTGTACATTATAATTCATTGTGCTAAACAAGCTGCAGCACTCTATTTCCACTGAACTGCAGAAGGTCCTGTACGCCAAGCACCATATGACTTCATGATGGATGGCATGCGTCTGCTATTGTTATCTCGTTTGCTCAAGATGACTTGGAGCAAGGCAGAGTCAGCTGGATAATAGTCTGGATTAATTATTTAAGGAAGGCGCATTCAATACTGAGTTACATTATTCTCTTAATAAAACACAAATGTGACAATATATATCAAAATACTGCACATTTATTTTCCTGTTCATCTTTCATTCTGAAATGCATGATTTTCCATCTTAAATAGATTGGTTTGACATATTTTTGAGTGTCATGAATGTGAGTTCTGGTTTTGTACTGAGTCTATTTTTAAAATGGCTCAAGGCCTGTTGAATTTTGGTGATGTTTGTTACAACAGGTGACTTCTATATCTTAGTTGTTAGGGACCAGACAGAAAGCAAGCAAAGGAAATTTTGGTTTGGCCACTTCAGCCTACTGGCAGTGACTATTTTTAAAGAAGACAAAAACATCACAAATCACGTGATTCCGCTCTCTTTTGATGAATGCATCTCTTTAGATGCGTGTTGAAAATGAGAAGAAATACTGCAGAATCTCACTTCCCAAAGGAAAACAAATGGCTAGAGTGTACAACTTTGTAATTAATAAAACGTTTTTGCCGATTATGTTAGTAAGGAAATTTACAATTATAAATATTGAGAAGCATGATCAATCAGTCATTGTAATAAAGTTTTGGGGTTAAATGTGTGTTTTCTATGCAACATTTCTAATGCGATCCTGCTCATTTCCCGTTTCTAGTTTCCTTGTCCCACTGCTTTATGTTTTCTTTTTCCTATATTTGTCGTGAATACATTCGGACACTGTTATGTCAAGAAAAGGCAACGGAAGAAAGAAAATTGTTTGTTTGCTTTGAATATTTTCACCAAGCTGCTTTACCCCACGAAGCATTTTCAGTAGGAAAGCCAGGATGACTCTCACCACAGCTGCTGTTTGTACCTCTGGCACAAGGCACTGTTTGTAAAACAGTAGGCCAAGAATTAATTCTACACTCTGTTAACACCAAGTCATAACTTATTTGGGACCCACATATTGACAAGCATAAATGTGCCAAACCAATCTATTTAAGGACCCAATAGAGGTTGTGCATGTTAGTGTGAACAGTAAACAGCAAATAGTCTTCATGTTTCAAGAGTGTATGACTGACAAACCTGGTGGTTTGATTACTGGACATCAATGCTTTCAGGATAATACCATAATACAATGTTCATTTAGGAGCTGTTCTAGGACAGTGCAGGTAGCAGCACTGCCGTTATACCACTGCAGCCACAAACATGGGAGGAACATCTTGCAGACCTTGACAGTGGAGTCATCATGGGCAGGAGGGCAACTGAGCAACTTGTTGCAGGGAGAAGAGGAGCAATCGATGACCCTAAACTGTCCCTTTTATTAAATAGACCAATTACGAACTAACATGGTGAAAGGGGGCAATGATACATTACATGAGAGCTGCTATCACAGCAAGAGGCGAACCATGGAACATCACCACCTGTTCACTTGCACTGGACAGGCCGTGCACTGTTTGGGATCTTGCTGAGACCAACCTGTGAGTGTGTGCCTATCAATGGAAGGATCTAAATTTTTGAAGGATGGACAAAGTATGAAGTTTATATCGGGTCTCCCAATTTTCTTCCAAGACTGCAAATACAGTAACTGAATAATAGGTGGCACAGTAGTGCACCTGATAGTGCTACCTCGCAGAACCAGAGGCAGGGGTTCGATCCTGACCGTGGGTAACATCTATGTGGAGTTGGCACATTCTCCCTGTGACCGTACAGGTTTTGTCTGGGTTCCTCCCACATTGATGTGCAGGTTTGTATGTTAAATGGTCTCTACAAATTGCACCCAGTGTGAAGGGTGTGGATGAGAAAGTGGGATAACATCAAACTAGTGTGAATGGCTGAATGCCTGATCAATGGTCAGCATGGACTTGGTGGGCTGAAGGCCTGTTCCATGCTGTACCTATAAAACTAAAAACTAATCTTAACTTGAAACAGATATTGTCCCTTGAACACTTGAAGAAAGGTTTAAAATAAATTATTAATTTATTTGATTTTTGAAATAAAATTTCTTTAGTGTGTGACCAACCGATTATATGGTTGATTTTATTTGTAAATTCTTGTAAAAATGCTGTTTTTAGAATTTTTCTTTAAATCAAATTCACATTGATCTTCAAAGATCACTTCTCAAGGCTAATGGTGTGCAAATCACGCACCAGTTACTGGATACTCAGCAAACAAGCTGATGTATCTGTTGAACTCTATTTTTAGCAGTCTCAAACTACTGGATGTTATATTATTTCCAACTCAGTCCCTATGCCATGCACAGAGTGATTAAATGAATATGTAACTCTTTGGTTACATAAAGGTTGGAGGAGGGAGAGATAGATTGCATTCAAATGAACAGGTTTATGGATTGCCAAGGTTTGGATTTTTTGTTTTTAAATCTTGTATGAAACTTTCACACCTCCATTGTATTACATTAAATTTATTTTCAGATTGTTAGCAACATTTTTATTTATGTTTGTCAAGGTACTTTGAAGGTCACAAAGTTGGTGACTATCAGCCTTTGTTGTGTTAGCTGCGGAACATGCTCTTGACCTAGCTTAAATCACGACAATATAGAGTGGTGTATAAATAGAAATTCAAAATCTCTGGAGAATTGTTGTAAGATTATGACAAGCCAAAAATCATTGTGATTTATATCTATCTCTTTAATGAAGATAAAAGCAGTTCCTTCATGCGTTCTCAACTATCAAGGACAATTTTTGTGGTTCATGAATTTAAATATAAAGTGACAATGCTATGCCTCACTGGCTGTTGTAGCTATGCCTCACTGGCTGTTGAAGAATACTTCATGTATTAAGTTTATACTTATAACATGATCTTCAGCATATGGTCTTTGCAGGTCATTGTAAAGGTGCACACCAAAATGTGGCTTAAAAATGTTGGTTCAAGTGTCATATTTCCCGACATATCTGTTGGTGAATCATACCACCATTATGGATATTCTGCTTCAAAAGGGCATCTATAATACTGGTACCCAAGAAGAGTAAGGTGACGAGCCTCAATGACTACTGACCAGTGGCAGGAATGTCAGTGGTTATGAAGTATTTTGAAGGGCTGGCTGTAGTGCATATCAACTCTCACCATAGCAAGAACCTGGACCCATTACAATTTGCCTACCACCATAATAGATCAACAGGAGATGCAATCTTGCTGACTCCCCACTATGCATTAGGCTACTTAGACAATAAGGACACAATATGCCCAGCATTCGCTCATTAACTGTAACTCCGCATTCAACGTCATCACCCCCTCCATACTTGTTATCAAGCTTAGGGTTGTGGGTCTTTCCTCATCCCTATACAGCTAAATCCTTGACTTTCTCATCAACAGACCACAATCAGCAATGGCTACAACATTCCCTCCTCAAATACCATCAGAACAGGAGCACCTCAGGGCTGTGTACTCAGACCCCTGCTCTACTCACTCTATGGCCATGACTTTTTTAGACAGACTCCATTCTAACTACATCTTTAAATTTACTGACATCACGTTATTGGACGAATTACAGGTAATGATGAGAGGGAGTGTAGGAGAGAGGTTAATAATCTAATTGAATGGTGCCAGAACAACAACCTTGCTCTCAAAGTCAACTACTCCAAGGAGCTGATTGTTGACTTTAGAAGAGGGAAACCAAGGATCCACAAACCTGTCTTCAATAGGGGTTGTCGGTGGAATGAATCAACAACTTCCTTCCTGTGTGCATAGCTCTGAAGATCTGTTCTGGGTTCAACACGTAAATGCAATTATAAAGAAAGCCCATCAACGCTTCTCTTTCCCTCAAAAAGACAGCCAGCAACATCCTGGCCATGCTCTCATTCACTCCTACCATCGGGAAGAAAGCATAAGCAAGAACAACCAGGTTCAAGAATAAAGGCCCTGTCCCACTTGCGTGTCCTTGGCACACAAATTACGCGACTTCGTAGTCGCGTTGAGGCGCACGGGCATCGTTTTGCTGCACTGGGCCGGTCCCACTGAGAAGCGCGGAGGTGTATGGAGTTGTGCGCGGTATCGCGAGGTGCTCCGAAAATTTGTAGCGAACTAAATCTTTGCGCGCCACCGGCCTGTCGCGAAACTGACGGCTGACAGGCCCAAGAAACTAGCGTGACGCAACATCTCACCTCCAACAGCAGCAGAAGCAGGCAAACGATCGCCGAGCTCGGCCTGGGGCTCACGGCCATTGCGGTCCGGATCCGCCCCCCACTTCTACTCCCAGAGCGGGGCCAAGAAAATTGAAGATAGACACAAAATGCAGGAGTAACTCATAAGTGGGACGGGCTTAACTTATTTCCAGGCGATTGAACACCACAAAGCTCCAATTAATCTGTGTATACTCTAATATATTGGCGAGACCAAATGCAGGCTCTGCGATCATTTTGCTGAACACCTCTGCTCAGTCCGCCTAGGCGTATGCAGGCTCCCGGTTGCCAAACACTTCAAGTCAAAGTTTCTTTGTCTGAAGAAGGGTTTTGACCCAAAACGTTGCCTATTTCCTTCGCACCATAGATGCTGCCTCACCCGCTGAGTTTCTCTAGCATTTTTGTTTATCTTCGATTTTCCAGCATATACAGTTCCTTCTTAAACAATAAAGAGTTTATTGTCATGTGTCCCAGATAGGGACACATAACTCTCCCTCCCATTCCCATACTGACCTTTCTGTTCAAGGCCGCCTCCACTGTCGGAGTGAGGCCCAACGCAGGAACAGCACCTCATATTTGGCTTGAGCAGCTTACAACCAAGCGGTATGAATATTGATTTCTCTAACTCTACCCCTTGCTTCCCTTCTCTCTCTCTGTTCCTCCTCCACCCTAGTTCTACGACTGGATTCATTGTCCTCCTGATTAATTTTACTCAACTAACAAGTGAACCATTCTACATTTTCTTGATCATCATCTGCTTTGATCTATCGTTCTCCCACCTTACCCTTGCATATCCCTAGTCTCCCACTCCCTGACTCTCACTGAAGAAGGGTCTCGACCCGAAACTTCACCCATTCCTCCTCTCCAGTGATGATGCCCGTCCTATTGAGTTACTCAGCATTTTGTGTCTACCTCAGCTATGGACTGTTTTTGATTGAACTTTGGTCTTTTTGCATTAGTATTGCGGTTATTAATTTAAATATTTTTGTTTTGTTTATTATGTTATCTATGAGTATTGTGTTTACAGGTCTATTATGCTGCTGCATAATTTCTTTGTTTCAAGTAAGAATTTCATTGTTCCATTGTTGATGCAGATGCTTCAAGACTCTTGACTTTTCATATTTTCATTAAAGTCCTCCCCAGCAGAACCATGAGTAGAGCTGAAGCTTGATGCTGAGTAATTATTTAGGCTAAATGGGGTGGGTAGAAGGAGGATATTGATACTGAATAACGCTAGATTGAAGTCCCATGTTTGCTCTATGTACGTGCATAGAATATTGTAAATCTGAATTTTGACAGGAATGGATTTAGTCACTTATGGAATAGTGTAGTATCCAGAAGAGCCATGTGGCAAACTACTGCATTTGTTTCTTATGTAACATCTACACCATTACTCCTAGTATGATATAGCTGATCCTTCATTAGAAAATATTACAAATAATTTATGTTGCTGCAAATCACCATTTATGTTATTGGTGTTTATCACTGTCTATTATTTCGCAAGACATTAGGATGTGATTAGGTATCCCTGATCCAGATCTCAGTAAATTATATTATAACCTTGCTGACATTGGATTGTCAATTGATAACATTTCTTTGAATTTTCCCAAAAGAGGCAACATTTCATGGGGCTTTTCAGTAAGGCAACAACTGCATCGCTGTGCCAGCTACAAAATGTTTGTATTTTGTCCTCCTTTTCTAATTACTTTCTGGAAATAAAATTGTTCAATTAGTTGGCATACATTTTTCAATTAAATTCACTATCACTAGATATTTTATGCATTTTATTAACACGCAAACTGCATGTGGAAGAGTGCATTGATTAATTAGTGGCACTTTGGAGCATAACTGGATTGAGCTCATGTTATACCAGGAATAAATTGCAGTTAGTGTTGATTGCCATATAAGGTTGATCCTCGGAGTGCTAAGAATATTAGAGGCAAAGTCTAGTTGTTACCCATTTGTGTAGGTTATTTTTAAAGTTATTTGTGACCTAATTCACTGAAAGAGAAGCGAACAAGTTTGGGTCACCTGCTTGCCCCCCTTTTTTAAAAATTGATCTGACTTTACTGTTGATTTGTTATTGGAGAGTTAGCTTTGACATGGGGAAAATAGCCCATGGTTCAACGAAACAACAAGGGTTATTTATTGAACAAAAGAAACATTTAGTGAGAGAATGCATCCTTGCTCTGCCTTATTTCCAGATGAACAAAACCATTCTGCCTGGTTCTTTACTAAACCATTTGCATTAACTCTGGTAAATGCTGTACCCCATGATAACTCAATACCTGAGCCCCGCTTTCAGCACTGAGTGGTTGCAGCTCTCACCTCTGGCTGTCCAGTGTCCGCCCTCATGGACTCGTCTTTACGCTGCGTTGATTCATTACCGGCATAGCATCAGTGATGGACAGGAGTTCATAATCAGGTTCCTGACAGCACACCACAAGGATTAAGAGGTACTGTCCAAGTGATCTAAGGGTACCATAACAAATCGGGATTCTTTGAGGTACCAGTACAGTAGCTGTTCCCTCAGCCCAGACTTCTAGATTTCACAATCACTCTAATCTCTAATGACCAGGTCCCAATCTGGTAAAAGCCATAACTCCGTTAAATTGAGTCTTTGTACTTTTGTTGGAAATTAAAATGGTAACATCTACTCTATCAAATCTCTGCCGTAGTGGGGAAGGTTACATCACTTGCTTCTATTTTCGGGTATGCTGACCCCTTTTCAGCCACTAGCAAGGCTTACCATCAGCCTCCACCAGTCCCAAATCCAAGATTCAACTTTTCATCAGTGGGATTGCCAAACCAAACCAATCACTGATATCTATTCCCGCAGTTACCTGGGCTACACTTCGTCCCATCATGCCTCTTGCAAAGATGCTACCCTGCACTATCAAATTCTCCAGAAGATAGACACAAAAAGCTGGAGTAACTCAGCGGGTCAGACAGCATCTCTCGAGAAAAGGAATCGTGACCCTTATTCAGATTCTCCATCTCGGGCTCATGGGCTCCACAGATGAGACTTTCTATTCTAGGAGATGTGAGATGTCCTCGTAAACGTGTACCAATAGCTTACAACCCAATGGTACAAACATTAAATTCTCCAATTTTAGGTAACTACAAACACCCCACCCGACCTCCATCTCTTCCACTTTCCCCTGTGGCCCACCTGGATTTGCACCTATTTCTCCTCTTTCCCACTCTCCTTCAACCTACATTCCTTCCTCTAGCTTCACACTTTGTAACTCTTCAATCCTTTTGCCTCTCACCTTTTCATCTCTGGACCTTGTCCAACCATCTGCCTGTCAAAAACCCTCCTCACCTGAATCCACTTGCCATGCCTTGTCCTGCCCCTCCACTCTTCCAGCTTTCTTTCCCCTCCCCCCCCACCCCTACAGCCTGAAGAAGGATCCCGACCCGAAGCGTCACCTATCCATATTCGCCACTGAGTTGCTCTGCTTTCAGAAAACGTATATGCCTACTGAATTTTACATGTTACTGCAGTCTATAAAACCAAAATGTGATGAAAGATCATCACTCTAAGGTAACTCTGTTTCTCTCTCCGAAGATGCTGTCGGACATGCTCATTATCATTTTTTATTTATTATAATTAAATATTGCTTCATAATTTTGTTTGTAGTTTTAAAAAAAAGATTTAATTCGTACTACAGTATGCTCCCCTATCAATTGGAACACTGATTTAGTTTACCACTCCAATTTAGCTAGATTAAACATTAGTCTTCTATAGTTTGATTTCTTTTGAACCCATCCTGCTTTGGAATGCTCCTCAGCCCTCTGGCCAATGTACAGTGTGGGGGAAGATGCCAGATGTCAGAGCATTAGTTTTGATGAGAGATATCCTGTAATGGGAGATATACTGTAATGTTTTTCAATTTCCTTTGCCTTACATTAATATGGATACAGTAGGAAATTGCATGATACCAGGACATGGAATGCCATGTGGCGTTTCTTGCAATGTCAAGAAATTATTATACCTGCCGTCAATCCTCCCTCGCATTACTCACAGGCCTAGCTTCTTCATAAAGTGTACTACTTGACAACTAGACAAAATAGGCAAACGCTGAGGTCATGGTAGAAATATCTGAACTTTCGATCTCCAAAAACACACATTGGGGCAATAGGCAAAGAAGGCATAACTGGTACTATAAATGCTTTTTTTTTAAATGCTTTAAAATACATAAAATGTGCAATACACATAGAATAATAGTTGCTACCTCAAGTAAGAAGCGCAGAATGTATAAATGCCTTGTAATTTGGGATCAGGCTGAAGAAAACAAATGGGTGCTGCAGTTAAATTGGAACAGTGGAGTTTTGGTTGTATGTTCAAACTTTTACCTATCTGATCAGTTGAGGCGGCACGGTGGCTCAGCGGTATAGTTGCTGCCTTACAGCGAATGCAGCGCCAGAGACCCGGTTTCGATCCTGACTACGGGTGCTGTCTGTACAGAGTTTGTACGTTCTCCCCGTGAACCTGCATGGGTTTTCTCCAATGTGTACAAAGGTGTACAGGTATGTTGGTTAATTGGCTTTGTGCATGTAAAAATTGTCCCTAGTGGGTATAGGATAGTGTTAATGTGCAGGGATGGCTGGTCGGCGCGGATCCATTGGGCCAAAAGGGCTTGTTTCCGCACTGTATCTCCAAACTAAACAGTGTAGCATGTTGGAGGTATCAGTTGGCCTACTCCTGTTGCTAATTTGACGTAAATACACAATAATCTTGGTAAAAAAGTACAGCAGAAGTGTTCTTCATTGTGGTATGTCAGAATAATTACCCACAGAAATTCAGGTATTAAAGGTGTTTTGGTGGGTTCCTGATTGTTTTTTTAAGAAGCAACATAGCTGTATTGTCTCATGATATACTGCTCTTGGGTTAATAATCTAAATGATTTGCTGTGTTAATTGCCTCTATCGTTATGATTTGTGATAGCCTCCATATTGGGTATTCAGATGATTAAGTTCAAAATTAATGCTTAAATCATATATACTTGGTCTCACGTTCCATGGAAATTCTTATGCAATAGGATATCAAACTTTTAGACATGTCTGAAATAAGGCAACAAATCAGTTTTATTTTCCTTTTGATGTGTTATTTATGTGTTAACTATGGTGCAACATTGACTATGTAAGATTGGTGGGGACTCATTAAACCTATTTAAAACATTTTGAAACAATTGTAAACATTGAAAATAATTTGTTGCGGTTTATTTTGTAATCATAATTTACAGTTTGGAGCTAGATCTGTGCTTGCAAAGTCATAAATAGCATAGACTGATCCGAAGGCTGACTATCAACAGAATAATGATAGAATGTCTGAAAATTATGGAATATTTATTCATTGTGTATGCTACCCTTCAAAATAATAGGGAAAGTAACTAATGATTTGGTATGCTTTCTCATACTGAGATTGAAACACAGTAGATTGTGTAATAAGGCTCAAGCAGTAGGTTATTGGTACTGGCATTGAATCTCGTGAATAGAAATGATAGTGGTTATGGGAAATCTAGTTAAGGAGGAGGTCACTTATCACCAGGCACGTGCTGTCAGGGTAGGCAAGGTAGGCAGTGCCTACCCTGACTAAAATTATAAAATAGTAATTATTTTATACATAAATATAATATATATGAAACATACATAAAATGGTCATAAATAATAAAGGCACGGGAGAATTATGCCTCCCTAAGAGAGCAATCTCTTAGGGAGGCATAATTTTCCCGTGCCTTTCATCAGCAGTACGTTTTAAACGCGGATGTATGTGCTACTCGCGTGCCGTCGATGCTGCTTCAAGCCATCAATGGGAATGGTCCGTAAAGGCAGCTGAAACTCTGCCTTTACACTGTGAACCAGTGCATGTGCTGCAAGGGTGGATAGTGATTACCTGAAGAGTTTCACGAAGCAACCTTATGGATATTTTTGCTGCAAACAAAGAGAGAAGAATGGATTTTGTGCACAAATAATATGGTAAGTTTTTTTGGAGCTATATGTTTTTAAATACTTTATTAAGAGATAGGACCTATTGAAAACAAATTACATGATAAAAGTCGAGATAACAATCTGAGCATGCGCGGTTTCCACGATTTAAAAATAGTCGAATGACAGTACACCGGGGAGGGAACAATGTGCACATGCGCAGTTACAAGATTAAAAAAAAGCCGACTGACAGCTCACCGGGGAGAGAATAATCTGCGCATGCACGGTTTTCAAGATTTTTAAAAGCCACTGCCTACCCTGGCTGATTACTCACGGCACGTGCCTGCTTGTCACCGTCAGCAAGGAATGTCCTCATTGTAAGTTTTAAAATTGTCCCAGTCAAATTAATTGTATGTAAAGAAGACATTCATTAGTTGCACCTTAGGTGGAATAATGATCTATGCATTTGAAACATATGATTGCTAATTAATATATTCTGTAATCGAACTATTTATTTCAAAATATGAGTTTTGTGATCAGAAACATTGATTGCGGATGGTGATATATCTCATCTTTTCTGAGTGTTTTGTCACAAGCCTATTTCTTGTTAAAATTAATTAGGGTTTTTTTTTCCTGTCTTTGGCTCAATAAAGGGAACCCCAGCAACTTTCACCTTTAGATTATTAAACTTCAACATGTTAAAAACTCTCAAGTTACAAGATGAGATACTGAGGTAGATACTGGGTAAATTTTATAAATGAGTGTTTTAAAGGGGGAGATAAATCCACCAAGGTTTTAAAAATGAATTATAGATCTTAAGGGTGGAGATAGGTAAGGATTTAAAGAGATTAAATTATTAAAATTAAGACAAAACTATATAAATCTAGCTCACCCTAACATGTCATCCAAAGTATTGTTTATGAAAGTTCAAAGTTAGCTGACCTTGGAATGCACAACCAAGCCAGACACTGTTGATATGTCTCATTCCAAGATGTTTCTGGAAAGGGAGATGCATCTGTTTGCTTTTCACTCTCCTTTCCTTGTTGGGGCTTTTGAGGTCTTTATTACCAAAAATTTGTAAATGCATACTTAACAATTCTCAGAAATATCGCATGAAGTCCAAAGCTCATGTCGGTAAATTATTAATTCCAGGTTTATTTTACGTTTACTTTCCATTAAGTATGGCCATTATAACGTACTTTCAACCAATTAATATATGATGTGTTCCTCCTTTACAATTGGTTTCAACAATAGCTTTTCAACTATAAATAGACAATGGAATGTGCAGTCTCTACGTTGACTTGGATTCATCCATTGGAAAACCGATTTAGTTTATTGCTCCAATTTAGTTGTATTAAACATTGGTCTTCTATATCTTGACTTCTCTTCAATCTATCCTACTTTGAAATGCTCCTCTGGCCAATTTTCAGTGTGGGGGTTATGCCCAGATTGCACTTTATTACTTGTGTAACAGCCACCCATTCATCAAATCTGCAGAACATTAGTTTTGATGGGAGATATTATGTTTTTAAATGTCCTTTGCCTTGCATAATATGGATGCAGTAGAACGTGGGACTTTGCATGATACCAGGACAGGGGATGCCATGTGGAGTTTCTTGCAATGTCAAGAAATTATTATGTCTGCTGTCAATATTGACTCTATCAGTAAAATATTATGCCATTAACAGATTGCACACCATAAATTTCATCAAAAGAGTAATGCTGTTTTCCGTGGTGTAATCCTAATGTTTCGTTGCATGCGTATCTAATCTGTGACACACTGCAATATTGTGTCAGATTTCTAAATCATACTTCAAATTCAAAAAACAAATTTATTCATGTAATATAGGAGTCAGAATATCACTTCTTGGCAATGGTTGAGTGCTTGCAATCGATTAGCAAATGAACAGGACTGATAAACACCAGTTGCATTTTGAGGCTTTAAAGGAAATCAGTTGCAATTTGGTAGTGAAATGAACATTGAGTTGGGGGAGAAATGGGGAAAGATGCGGAATATGCAAATCAAAAGTGATTTAAGCAGATGGGCGTGTATCAATGAGAAAATACAAAAGACATGTAGATGCAACTGATCAGAGGGACACGCATGGAAAAAGCAATGAACCCATAGAGTCACTTCAACCAACTTCCAATTTATTCTTACTCGTCCTGAAAATTGAATAGGCTTTTCATTACGGTTGATCATTTAGGAGTGGGAAGAGAACTCTTTTGATTCTGAGTGGCATGAATCTTTGTAATTCTCCACCTGAGATGGCTGTAGATGCTCTGTAATTGAATGTTTTTTCAGACTGAAATCAAAGGGAATCAATGTAGGACAGTAAGTGGATGAGGCATAGGATCAACCATAATATTGAAAGGTGCAGCAAGCTCAAAAAGCCACACAAAAGCCACACCTTCCGAAATCAATATACGGGAGAGGGTGCACCAATGGCCATCACCTGGGGAACAAGTTAGGTGAAGTGACTGAAGTGTCACTTGGGGAGCACTTTGGGACCACTGACCATCATTCTATAGTTTTAGAATAGTTATGTAGAAGGATAGGACTGGCCCACAAGTTGGTGCTTGAAGATGTTCAATAATCTGCTGTTTGACAATGACAATTATTGGAAAGTATTGATGAGCAAAACACAAAGTAAGCAAATATGATATTTTTCACTTGTAATCATCGTATGCTTTGAAATGACTGCCAATATTTTGGTGACAGTAAATTAATATTAATTGAATCCCACTTGCTGCCACAGATCTGTGCTGAGATATATGGCAGATTCTGTGCTAGTTAAAAGGCAGGCTTTTGGGGGTTTGCAGTTAATAGTGTTAATCAGCATTGAGCAGCATAAAGTCTGTCACCAGCTCAATGTACTGAACTCAGTGGGGAGCTTGGCAGTCTTGTCAGAGAACAAGGTGCTGCATCTCTGGATAAACTGTGGACGGCAACTCTGTGGGTCAGGCTTTTTCCGTTGATAATATCTTCATTTCTACCTCTCTGATAATTGGTTTTCCCCATTGTTTGTAAATATTTATGGTTTAGCGTGTGGCTCACTGGGTGCTATTTCCCATGCTCCCTGTAACCACACTGGGACCCTGTTCACACACGTCTTATAAATTCTCCAGAGCTGTTTTCAACAGAACTTATTTAACACACTGGGGCCCCTTTACAACACTCCTCTTAAACTCACCAGAGCTGATTCCCAGACTGCACTGGGGCCCTGTCTCCTTACTAAATTACCAGGGCCCCATACACAGCATTCCTTATCACTTCACTAGAGCCCTGTTGCCATGCTCCTCATTAATTTACCAGGGACCCATTGCAACATTCCTTTTAAACACACAGAAACTTTGTTTACTGTGCTTCCTTTAAACTTGCCAGTTTTTGTTTATCATGCTACCTTTAAACTCGGGTTTTTGTTTCCTGCGCTCTCTCTTGGTTCACTGAAAATTCTATTGTATTACTGTGTAACATCAAAACAAAAGCCGAAAAGCATTTTGGGTTATCAGAAGAAGTGATATCCAATCGTCTGGAAAATTGCAAATCTTGTCCCACCAACATCCCAAGTGCTGAATTCTTGGAGTTTTTACTGGATTTACCTATAAGTAAACGGGGAAAGGAAGATTGTACTGATTTTAAATTCGAGCAGGTGCTCCAGACATAGCTCCTCAAGCCTTCTCCATCATATGACAACATTACACCCTTTTTGTAAAAAATAAATTGTCCCTTGGGTTTCTATTATATCTTTTGCATGCCCCACCCCCCCAACCTCAAACCTATGGTCTGTGGTTCTCTATTTCCCCTGCTCTGGGCAACATATTCTGTGTTTACCCAATCTAGTCCTGTCGTGATTTTGTATACCTCTATAAGATCACCCCTCATCCTCCTGTGCTCCAAGGAATAAAGTCCTAGTCTGCTCATCCTCTCCCTATAGCTCAGGCCCTCGGGTCCCGGCAACATCCTCGTAAATCATCTCTGCACCCTTTCCAGGTTGACAACATCTTTCCGCTAACATGGTAACCAAAAGCAACTGGAGATGCATGTTGGGAAGTCAGTTTTGAGTGACAGGCATTTTTTCAAGCTGGTTCTACAGCTCCCTCTCCTAAATGGGTGGATCTATAAATAGAACTTGGAAAATGATGCCAATCCTTCCTTAACATTATTTGGGGGAGCAAAGAGAATGTAGGGGGAAATTCAAAGATAAATTATAGGGAGATCTAAATATTTCAAAGCTCATTAGTACAAATGGAGATCCCCAGTTGCCTCCTTAATAGCTCGGAGTGGGCAGAGCAAACGCACTCATGGGGTAGAGTTATAATTTGGTGTTACGAGTCTGCAGATGCTGGAATCTGGCGCAACAAACAATCTGCTGAAGAAACGCAAACAGTCGAGCAGCATCCATAGGGTAAAATGGATTGTCGACATTTCAGGTCAGGATCCCTCATGCTGCTCGTTTGTTAATCCCTTAATGCCATTGTATGAAATTTGCAGGACAAATACACTTCTAAACATTACAAAACGAATGATTTAAAAAATATATATATCCAGTGGATCAACAGTAAAATTCCAACGGAGATTATAGGGAGATAAAAATATTTCAAAGCTCATTAGCATAAATGGGGATCCCCAGCTTCTGGTGCAGGACACTATTCTAATCTACTCATTGTTAAGATCCACATAGTGCATCTCTTTGTTAGTTTGAAAAAGCAGAGTCTGTTCTCAAGAGTTACCTCATTTATCTCTGTCCTTTGCTGCTCCTCAGTTATCATATAAAGACATATAAAAACTTTATACCTAAACTGCCTCTGAATGAATGAATAAAAGATTCCAGAACAGTGCAAATTACAAATGGCCCAGACTCCCAGATGCCCCGAGAACCAGCTTCAAAAGTAATTATCAGTGGCAGAAATCAACATTTGTGGGTTCAGTAAAATCGTCACTACTTTCTGTGTCTGTGCCAATTGGACGTGGCAACAGCCAGGTTATGTAACTTTCACACTGACTTATCCCAGAGCTACCAAGCAAATTCATGCCTGTTGCACCACTGTCCCTCATTTTGAATTTCTTCCTAGAAGTTCATTTAAGCCTCCAAAATCCAAATACTGAAAGAGCAAAATGTGTGACGAAATTCAATAGGATTGCTTTCTGTACCCTGTTTTGGAGGCAGTGAAATAACACATCATTAAAGATCCACACAAATTAACTGTGGAATTGGATTATCCACTATCGGCCCGAAACATCACCTGTCCATGTTCTCCAGGGATGCTGCCTGACGCACTGAGTTACTTCAGCATTGTGTCCTTTTATGGATTATCCATTTGCCATTTCTGAATGAAGTTAAACTGAAAGAACACTATAAATAATCCTTGGACCGGAAATTATAAGTGTGCGTCTTATTCTGTTTCTTACAAAATAAAATGTGAAAAATGTATAAAACTTGGCGAAGTATGAAGGTTTGAATTGACGTTTATTTGTAAAAGCTGTTCGGGATGAATATTACAAAGCATAACTTGGAAAAAATTATTGTTGCGCTTGTCCATCAATCAACTAATGTTATATATATATTCCCTTTAACATGGTCATGCATTTCGAACCTATTTACATGTTTGACACAGAGCCACAAAGAGATAATGAGGACAGATGGAGGTGTGTTTTAAGGAACGTATAAAAGTGGAGAAGAAAGCAGAGAGGCTTTTAAGTGAAGGTTAATAGTGGAAGAGTAAAGGGCCTGTCCCACCAGCATGCGACTCCATGCGGCGAGCGCGACCAAATCGGCAGCGGGGGCCACGCGGAGGTCGGGTGAGTGGCGCTAAGTTGGAGCGAAGTCCGCGGTAAGTTCGCAAGGACAGAGAGGCACACAGAGAGAGGGCCACGGAGGCACACAGACAGAGGGCCACGGAGGCACACAGAGAGAGGGCCACGGAGGCACACAGAGAGAGGGCCACGGAGGCACGTATAGAGAGGGCCACGGAGGCACGTATAGAGAGGGCCACGGAGGCACACAGAGAGGGTCACAGAGGCACGTATAGAGAGGGACCTGGAGACACGACGTCGAGGCGGTGCGTAATGCGTCGAGGCAGCTGCGGGCGGACAGGCCGTTGCAGCACGGAATTTTTGAACCCGGTCAGTTTTTCGGAGTCCCGCGTGATGTTGGGACCAGCTCCGCACAACTCTATACGGCTCCGGCGATCAAAGTGGGACTGGCCCCGCGAGGCCGGACAGCTCAAGCGACCACGTTAGGTCGCGCGCACCGCATGGAGTCGCATGCTGGTGGGACAGGCCCTTTTAGATTTGTGAATTCACAAGTAGCCGGGAAGGGCAAGGCCGTGAGGTATTTAAAAAAAACAAACAAGGATAGAGATTTAAAATCCATGTGTATGTTGAAAAGGGATCCAAAGTAAAACAGCAAGTCTACAGGATAAGAAGACTTTGAGCAAGTCACAACATGGGAAGCACAGTTTGGGATGCACAAACATTTTTGGAATGTTCAAGAAGTCATGTTGTACATAACAAGAATGTATTAGAATGGTGAGGTCCACAGGTAAGGGAAGAGCATTTTGGTGGCTGATGAGCAAAGACGTTTGAGGAACTGGATGATGTTGCTGTAATGAAATTCATAAGTCTAGATCATTGTGTAGATTTCAATTTCGAAGATCATTTCTTATTACTTGCTCACTACATCAGCACAAAAGGCCATTCAGCCCTTTATGTCCATGACAGCCTGTTACACCACTTACTTCCTTGTAACTACATCTATCATGCTTGCCTGTCGACCACATCCTGACACGCCCAGCCCCAACCACACTCACCTATGCTTTGGGTAACGCTCAGCTGGCATGTCTTTGGGATGTGGGAGGAAAGTGAATTACATAGAGGAAACCCATGCAATCTCAGGGAAAACATGCAAACTCCACATTACATTGATTGAATGTCAGGATTAAACCCGGCTCCATGGAACTGCAAGGCAGTGGTACTACTTATCTTGTAGTCCAATGCAGTAGAATGCTTTGAATATTCGAGGAAATTACTGAATAAGGTAATTAAACTTTGAATTTGACCATCCCATGAGTAGCGATGTTATGCTGCTTGAATGCACTGAAATACAGGAGGAATGACAGGTTGTATCTGCATTTCCAGAGTTGGCACTATTTCCGTAACTAGAATGTGAAGCCAATATAACATCGCTGTGGCATTGTGTTCCCTGACACTAGGAAACATAACTTGGTGAATGATCATGCCTTTCAAAATCCTGTAAAGCTGTTGGTTGGTATTTTGCTTTTTGGGATAACGCATAGTTGGTTTCATCGAAGATCAGTGAAATGAACACTATACATAACGTTACGGGTAACATGACAACATTTGTGTGGCATGTTTTGGGGCTCTATATGGTAATGCAGTTTGAAAAGGTTTGAAGCACTGGAAATCTAAATCTTTGCTCTTGGGAAACATTCAAAGGAGCAGCAGAATAATGTTGCAATGACACTGCCGGTAGAAAACAAATGTGCCGACTCCCAAAGCATCTGAAAATACTATAACATTTTAATGTCATTATTATAAAATTTGTGCCTATAAGACTTTCATTAGGAGCGGGCTTTAATTTGCTGTGAAATCTTGTGATAGAGCCAACCTTTGTGTGCTCCAGAAATCCACGTGGAGATGATTAAGAAATGTGTATTCACTTTTTGTCCATATTTCGGAATACTTTGGCTAATTTTATTGGAAGCATTAGCATTGATTTATTTAGAAATGTATATATTAAATTGTGACGGTTTTCAGGATATCCATATAATGGATTATGAATCCAAAAATGAGAAGGAAAATAATAAAAACTCATCTTGCGGGGAAGAATTTGCAACTTGACAACTTGCACTGATAGCTTAGATTAATTTATTAATTGTCACGTGTACCGAGGTACAGTGAAAAGCATTATAATGATTGGATCCCAAGGGTTGCATCAGGGAAGCAGCTTTGAATGGGACCAAAGGACAGCTGACTGAGGGATTATTCAGTTTAAGTTAATTGGTATTGTCTACTAAAGAGGACATCATGTTATGACCTTTTGATTTACATCATTATGCAAACTTAAGATTTATTTGGTTAGTTTTTAGTTTAAAGATACAGTGCGGAAATAGGCCCATCGGCCCACCGAGTCCACACCGACCAAAGATCCCTGCACATTAACACACACGAGGGGCAATTTACATTTATACCAAGTCAATTATCCTTCAAAACTATGTGTCTTTGGAATGTGGGAGGAAACCAAAGATCTCGGAGAAAAACCACTCTGGTCATGGGGAGAACATACAAGCTCTGTACAGACAGCACCAGTAGTCTCGATCGAACCCGGGCTTCTGGTGCTGCAAGCGCTGTAAGGCTGCAACTATACCGCTGCGCCACCATGCCGCCCATTTGCTTGAACTTTGTTCACCATAATTTTTTACAATGTTTATAGAATAACACCATCTGTAATTTAAGTTAAACTTCACCTAGTTTATGATAACTAAGTCAATCTTTGGGAAAGAAAAGTAGAACATCACATACATAGAAGATCCAGGGTAGATTACAAAATCATTTTCTTATTCCATTACTGTGATCTCACTGTCATGCAAAGAAATATGGGACCTTGAGTCTCCTAAAAAATGAGGCTGCCAAAGCCTTTTGAGGAGGAAGATATGAGCATGGACCTAAGCTTGATACTGCAACAGTCTGAAATTCACAAGCATGATGTCAGTAAATGCAGATCACGTCATCTCGTGGATAATAAAATATAACGATGTGCATTTGTAACAAGGCTGCAGAGAGTGATGGACTTGGCGCAGTCCATCATGGGTACAACCTCTCCTTCGAGAGTATCAAAATGAGGCACTGATTCAAGAAGACAGCATTTATCATCAAGGATCGCTATCATTCAGGCCAGGTCCTCTTCTCACTTCTACCGTTGGTCAGGAGGTACAGAAGGTTGAATTTGCATACCACCAGGTTCAGTTACAGCTGCTTTCCTACATCTATCCAGTTCTCACAACCTTATTCCTACCTCAATAACAGAACATTGCGACCCACCTCTTGCACGACCATGGACTTCTATTTTGTATTGTGTATTACACTAATGCCTTTTATTTTGCATAATCTTCTTTCTTCTAGAAATTTCATGTGTAATTGATATATATTTTGTGTATATGCCTGTGATGCTGCTACAAGCAAACTTTTCATTGTACCTGTACCACACTGTACTTGGGAATATGACAATAACCTTGACTGAACTTCACTCTAGAACTAAGTGCACTTTCATGTCATATATTTTGAAATTCTTTTTCTTTTAAAGTTGTGGCAAGTTTGCAGAGGTTCTTGAAACCATTCCATCAAGCTGAAGGATTGAACTGAAGATTTAACTCTTAATTCGAAAGCGAGCTGTATACATTAATTAAAAATCCTTCAAATATTATGTGCCATTCACTGCCCCCGAAGTTAGTTTATTGTGAAGAAAGGGAGAAACTTTCGCATTTGGTGCTATGAGTTTGAATTTTGATGTTCAAATGGAAGCATTATTTCAGTGAAAATTGAGAAACTATGCTGAACTTGACATGACTTGAGCAAGTAAACTGGTCTTGGAGGGGTTGCCGATTAATGGGGCATATTCTGTGCTAGTTAAATTTATTTGCTTTCAGAAGTCAAAGAATTTAGAGCTTATGGACACACATAGATCACAGATTTGTGCTTTTAAATCATAGAAGATTCACATATTTGGTTTATGGAGGTTTATGGACTACTAAGAATGGCAGTGTCAAGTTTTGTTCTGACAGGATACCAGTAGTGAGATTTGTCATAACCAAATATTTTCTAATACTGTAGATAGACACAAAAAGCAGGAGTAACTCAGCGGGTCAGACAGCATTTCGAGAAAAGGAATAGGTGGCGTTTCGGGTCGAGACCTTCAACATTTTCTAATATTGTGATGTCTACCAAATGGCATTGCATTTTTCATACAAATGTTATGAATCTTTTCAAGTAATTGTGTACCATCTAAAAGGATAATCTGGAATCCTTTCCTTGTCCACCTAAAACATGATTGTCTCCAATTTCATTTAGATTATGTTTATAATATGTGGCTGAATCAGTAGGTAGTTTATTCTTTAGAATAATTAAACTTAAAATAAATATGGCATTTGATTCCGTAACAGCCCATCTGACATATTGTTCAGTCATTCTATGATGGTTCATTTTGGAAACGACAGAATAATAGACGTGTTGCGATGGTAAGTTGTGTATATGATGCGCAGTTTGGGTTGTTTGGGTAGACAATTATGACTCGAGAAACTTGCTATTGAAAAAAGCTGCCTCGATAGGGTGGTGTGGAAATAAGCTCAAATTACATTGGCTATTCAGTTCTCTGCCTTGATTAACAATTGAAATGGAACTATGAATATGCATTTAATATTTACTATAGAATGCTAATGCATGAATCTGGTGGTTCACCCCAGGTATCTTGGGTTAATACCATCTGAGTTGTGGCATTGTAGTGTTAATAATAATTTGTGTATTTAAATACACGTATCGCCTTCATAGCAAACCTTTCAAATTACTAATAAATTTGTGTTCATTGTGCAAATTCTTCTTCTCTGCATTGTTACCAATCAATTCTAGTGTTACTGATCAGCCATAGTTTGAATATAGGAATGGCTAGATGCAGACGTAAACCTATTTCAAGAGTCAAAGCTATCCCATTTGGTATGTGTTGTTTTCTCTATTTCCTGCTCCACCCTGTTGATGCCACCCTAAAATTGCCACTGTTATTATGGTTGGTGGCTAGCAATTTGCAGTGGGCCATCCATCGACAAAGCTAGATTGAGACGGTCGAAGCTCATGTATAGAGAGAGGGCCTTTCAATCCAATGGAAGAAATTGAGACCATTCTTGTATCATTGTGAGCTTACATGTTACAAGTGAAAAGTGTGCCCAGAATGACAATGTTATGGAGTACTACAGTGTGATCACCGGTTATTTAAAGTATCTTGCATCTAAATAGCCAAAGTAAAAAATAACTTTGGCTTGATCACCATTTCTAGCTTTACTGTAATTAATTATGCATGTTCTTTTTTTAAAGTTATGGTAATATCTGTAGTTCTGAATGGGAAATTGTACATGTATATATGCATTTTAATTGTACAAGAAACCAATATGGTGCCATTTACCAACATAGTTCAAGCAACTAAAATGCTGCCTGACCCACTGAGTTACTCCAGCCCTTTGTCTTTTTGGTAAACTAGCATCTGCAGTTCCTTGTGTCAAAAAATATGTTGACTCTAGCTGGGTATATTTCAATGTGGAACAATTGCCAATTAAATCAGATGTTCTATTTGAATGAATAGTTCATAATTTTGGCAGATTAGTTTACCCAGAAATAATATTATTTGGAGTTAAATTCATAAAGGTTTTTTTTTAAAGGTCAGCAGTAAATTAAACTGAATCCTGAATGCTGGGAAGCTTTGGTAGGATGGAATTCAGGGATAACATGTGGCATAGTTAAATGTCTCCATTTTTATCTATGTAGATAAATGATGGCCTGGCTCATATTTATAATGCTTAGAGCATGGTGACCAGACATTTCTTCACATTCTCCTGAGAGAGGACCAGAAACATAGAATAAACAGCAGGGCCAAAAACTAGAATGGGAGGGTTGGACAGAACATTTCTCTTCAATCCCTTCAGGCAATCAAAACCAGATCAGAAGACCAGATTGAATATGTGGTATTAACTGTTTCACAACTTGCCGTACCATCTTATATAATATGATCAGTGCTCTGGCTAGAAGCTAGCCCAGATCTCTCTTGCATGCTACAAAGAGACTGCATATACAACACACACGGGCAATGCATTCGAGAGACCCAGTATAAAAGATAAACTGCTGAAAATCCAATCTAACCGTGCACTTTGACTTAGCCTGGTCTGCATCAATCAGCCAATACTATTTCAGAAAGTGTATTACAAAGTAGTCATTGTTACTCCAGAATGCAAACTAGAGGAACAACACCTCGTGTTCCACCTGTGCAGTCTACAACCCAATGCCATTCCATTGTGAGAGGTACGGACAGGGGTTTCTGCGGCAACACACGGTATTCGAGGATGGTGTGCTGCCTTCCTGGTGCCAGGATCCAGGATGTCACGGACAGAGTGCAGACAATCCTCAAGGGCGAAGGTGAACAGCCAGAAGTGGTCATGCATGTTGGCACAAATGATGTTGGAAAGAAGGGGATGAATATTTTGCAGCGGGACTTCAGAGAGCTCGGAGAAATGCTGAAAAGCAGGACTTCCAGGGTTGTTATCTCCGGTTTGCTTCCAGTTCCTCGTGCTGGCGAGAGCAGGAACAGGGAGATACGGGACCTGAATGTGTGGCTGAGGAACTGGTGCAGGGGGCGGGCATTTAGATTCTTAGATCACTGGGATCAGTTTTGGAGTAAGGGGGAACTGTACAAAAGGGATGGATTGCATCTTAACAGGTGGGGGGCCAGCATTCTGGCCGGCAGATTTGCCACTGCTACACGGATGGTTTTAAACTGAATAAGGGGGGTGGGGTGTCAAATGGGATAGTCGAGGACGGAGTTAAAGGGAAAGAGAGTAAAGGGATGGTTAATGACCCCAGAATTAACGGGAAAGAAAGCTCACAAAGGCATAGGAGAGTATGGCCAAGTGTAATAGGGATTGATGTGAAAGGGGCCACGTCAACATAATTGTATAAGGAGTAAGAGTGTTGTAAAAACAAGCCTGAAGGCTTTGTGTCTCAATGCGAGGAGCATTCGTAATAAGGTGGATGAGTTGAAGGTGCAGATAGCGATTAATGACTATGCTATAGTTGGGATCACCGAGACGTGGCTCCAGAGGGACCAAGGCTGGGAGCTGAACATCCAGGGATATTCAATATTCAGGAGGGATAGACGAAAAGGAAAAGGAGGTGGGGTAGCGTTGCTGGTGAGAGAGGAGATTAATGCAATAGAAAGGAAGGACATTAGCGTGGAGGATGTGGAATCGATATGGGTAGAGCTGCGAAACTCTTAAGGGGCAGAAAACGCTAGTGGGAGCTGTGTACAGGCCACCTAACAGTAGTATTGGAGTTGGGGATGGCATCAAACAGGAAATTAGAAATGCGTGCAACAAGGGTAACACGGTTATAATGGGTGACTTCAATCTGCATGTAGATTGGGTGAATCAAATTGGGAGGGGTGCTGAGGAAGAGGATTTCTTGGAATGTATGTGGGATAGTTTTCTCAATCAACATGTGGAGGAACCAACGAGAGAGCAGGCTATTCTAGGCTGGGTATTGAGTAATGAGGAAGCGTTAGTTAGCAGTCTTGTTGTACGTGGCCCCTTGGGCAAGAGTGACCATAATATGGTTGAGTTCTTCATTAGGATGGAGAGTGACAAAATTAAGTCAGAAACAAGGGTTCTGAACTTGAACAAAGGTACCTTTGAAGGTATGAGATGTGAATTGGCCAAGATAGAATGGCAGGTGATTCTTAAAGGGTTGACAGTGGATGTGCAATGGAAGGTATTTAAAGACTGCATGGATGAAGTACAAAAATTGTTCATACCAGTTTGGCAAAATAATAAATCGGGGAAGGTGGTGCATCCATGGATAACAAGGGAAATCAGGGATAGTATAAAAACAAAAGATGAGGCATACAAATTTGCCAGAAAAATCAGCCTACTGGAGGACTGGGAGAAATTCAGAGTCCAGCAGAGGAGGACAAAGGGCTTAATTAGGAAAGGGAAAATAGATTATGAAAGGAAACTGGCAGGGAACATAAAAACTGACTGCAAAAGTTTTTATAGATATGTGAAGAGAAAGAGATTAGTTAAAACAAATGTTGGTCCCTTGCAGTCAGAAACAGGTGAATTGATCATGGGGAACAAGGACATGGCAGACCAATTGAATAACTACTTTGGTTCTGTCTTCACTAAGGAAGACATAAATAATCTGCCGGAAATAGCAGTGGAACGGGGGTCAAATAAGATGGAGGAACTGAGTGAAATCCAGGTTAGCCGGGAGATGGTGTTGGGTAAATTGAACGGATTGAAGGCCGATAAATCCCCAGGGCCAGATAGTCTGCATCCCAGAGTACTCAAGGAGGTAGCCACAGAAATAGTGGATGCATTAGTGATAATTTTTCAAAATTCCTTAGATTCTGGAGTAGTTCCTGAGGATTGGAGGGTAGCTAATGTAACCCCACTTTTTTAAAAAAGGAGGGAGAGAGAAAGCGGGGAATTACAGACCAGTTAGTCTAACATCGGTAGTGGGGAAACTGCTAGAGTCAGTTATTAAAGATGGGATAGCAGTGCATTTGGAAAGTGGTGAAATCATTGGACAAAGTCAGCATGGATTTACGAAAGGTAGATCATGTCTGACAAATCTGATAGAATTTTTTGAGGATGTAACTAGTAGAGTGGATAAGGGAGAACCAGTGGATGTGTTATATCTAGACTTTCAGAAGGCTTTCGACAAGGTCCCGCATAAGAGATTAGCATACAAACTTAAAGCACACGGTATTGGGGGTTCAGTATTGATGTGGATAGAGAACTGGCTAGCAGACAGGAGGCAAAGGGTAGGAGTAAAGGGGTCCTTTTCAGAATGGCAGGCAGTGACTAGTGGGGTGCCGCAAGGCTCAGTGTTGGGACCCTAGCTATTTACAATATATATTAATGATTTGGACGAGGGAATTCAATGCAACATCTCCAAATTTGCAGATGACACCAAGCTGGGGGGTATAGTTAGGTGTGAGGAGGATGCTTGCAGGGTGATTTGGATAGGCTGAGTGAATGGGCAGATGCATGGCAGATGCAGTATAATGTGGATAAATGTGAGGTTATCCACTTTGGTGGCAAAAACATGAGGGTAGACTATTATCTGAATGGTGGCAGATTAGGAAAAGGGGAGATGCAACGAGACCTGGGTGTCATGGTACACCAGTCATTGAAAGTAGGCATGCAGGTGCAGCAGGCAGTGAAGAAAGCAAATGGTATGTTAGCATTCATAGCAAAAGGATTTGAGTATAGGAGCAGGGAGGTTCTACTGCAGTTGTACAGGGTTTTGGTGAGGCCACACCTGGAGTATTGCGTACAGTTTTGGTCTCCAAATCTGAGGAAAGACATCCTTGCCATAGAGGGGGTACAGAGAAGATTCACCAGACTGATTCCTGGGATGTCAGGACTTTCATATGAGGAAAGATTGGATAGACTCGGCTTGTACTCGCTGGAATTTAGAAGATTGAGGGGGGATCTTATAGAAACTTACAAAATTCTTAAGGGGTTGGACAAGCTAGATGCTGGAAGATTGTTCCCGATGTTGGGGGAGTCCAGAACAAGGGGTCACAGTCTAAGGATAAGGGGGAATTCCTTCAGGACCGAGATGAGGAAAACATTCTTTACACAGAGAGTGGTGAGTCTCTGGAATTCTCTGCCACAGAAGGTAGTTGAGGCCAGTTCATTGGCTATATTTAAGAGGGCGTTGGATGTGGCACTTGTGGCTAAAGGGTTCAGGGGGTATGGAGAGAAGGCAGGTACGGGATACTGAGTTGGATGATCAGCCATGATCACATTGAATAGCGGTGCAGGCTCGAAGGGCCGAATGGCCTACTCCTGCACCAATTTTTCTATGTTTCTATGAATATCGAATTGTTCAATTTCAAGTAATCCACACCACTTTGTCTCCCCTCATATCTCTCCTGGTCCTCTCACGCATACCCTTCTTCCCAGAACACACCCCCCCCCCCGCCCCACCTACTGATTTGCCCATCACCCAAACATCCCTCCCACTGGATTCCCTTCCACTCCCTCCTTCTCAGTTCTCCATTCTCTCCGTTGCCCCCATCTCTCCTTATTTGGTTCCACCCTTCACCTTCCTTTCCTGTCTGAGTACAGAATCTGCTGCCCTTTGTTCTCTTCAGATCACCTCTTGACCTCTGTCACCATCTTCTGCCCCCCCTGCCCCCCTCCCTTCACCACCTAACAGTGATCTGTCATTCATCTTTTTCTCACCTGAATCCACCTATCACTTGCTCATGTTTGTCCAATCCCCCTAACTCTTTACATCGGCCAATTCATCTCTACTCTTTCAATCCAGATAAAAACCCTGGACCGAAGCATTGTCTGTCCATTTCCCCCCATGGATGCTGCTTGGACGACTGAGTTCCTCCAGCAGCTCTTTTTTTATGTTCAGCATTATGATTTGTTCAAATCTGCGTTCCATTGTGGCACGTTCTCATCATCAGTTCTGACAATTCCTAACCTGTGCAAACATTTTTTTTTGTTGTTGTTGTCGTATCTATTGAATTTTTAATCCTTGCTCTTTCGCCTAGAATTGTAATCAATATTATTTTAGACAGCTGTGATGCTGTGTTTTAAATAATGTTCAGTTGTAGTAAGGGGATTTTCCAAAGTGATGACAGCAGTTCAAGGACTGTTGTGTCAAGGACTCTTCATCAGAAGATATACACAAAATGCTGGAGTAACTCAGTGGGCCGGGAAGCATCTTTCTTTTTCTTTTGTGTGGCGTGCACAGCCTAAAGTTGTAGGACAACTTGATCTATTTGATCTTCTGTGTGTGCACGTCGAGTTGATTGGATTAGTCAAAACAGGGCGGACCACGTGAAGGTTGCAATCTTCCACCCCGGGAAGCATCTTTGAGGAAAAGGAATAGGTGAGATTTTGGGTCAGAACTCTTCTTCAGACTCTTCATCAGAATTCCATTTAATTTAATTTGAACCAATCACTCTGGTTGCCTTCCCTCTAAGTGAGAAAAGTTGATTCCGCTGTGGGGGATGTTCATGTAAAATTCTGTTGTGTATTGTGTTTTTTATTCTTTGGCTGTATGGTAACTCAAATCTCAATGTACCAATTTTTGCATGTGACAATAACTGTAACTTGAACTTGGTTTTCTCACGATAGTATAAAAACAAAAGATGAGGCATACAAATTTGCCAGAAAAAGCAGCCTACCGGAGGACTGGGAGAAATTCAGAATCCAGCAGAGGAGGACAAAGGGCTTAATTAGGAAAGGGAAAATAGATTATGAAAGGAAACTGGCAGGGAACATAAAAACTGACTGCAAAAGTTTTTATAGATATGTAAAGAGAAAGAGACTAGTTAAAACAAATGTTGGTCCCTTGCAGTCAGAAACAGGTGAATTGATCATGGGGAACAAGGACATGGCAGACCAATTGAATAACTACTTTGGTTCTGTCTTCACTAAGGAAGACATAAATAATCTGCCGGAAATAGCAGTGGAACGGGGGTCAAATAAGATGGAGGAACTGAGTGAAATCCAGGTTAGCCGGGAGGTGGTGTTGGGTAAATTGAACGGATTGAAGGCCGATAAATCCCCAGGGCCAGATAGTCTGCATCCCAGAGTACTCAAGGAGGTAGCCACAGAAATAGTGGATGCATTAGTGATAATTTTTCAAAATTCCTTAGATTCTGGGGTAGTTCCTGAGGATTGGAGGGTAGCTAATGTAACCCCACTTTTTAAAAAAGGAGGGAGAGAGAAAGCGGGGAATTACAGACCAGTTAGTCTAACATCGGTAGTGGGGAAACTGCTGGAGTCAGTTATTAAAGATGGGATAGCAGCGCATTTGGAAAGTGGTGAAATCATTGGACAAAGTCAGCATGGATTTACGAAAGGTAAATCATGTCTGACAAATCTGATAGAATTTTTCGAGGATGTAACTAGTAGAGTGGATAAGGGAGAACCAGTGGATGTGTTATATCTAGACTTTCAGAAGGCTTTCGACAAGGTCCCGCATAAGAGATTAGCATACAAACTTAAAGCACACGGTATTGGGGGTTCAGTATTGATGTGGATAGAGAACTGGCTAGCAGACAGGAGGCAAAGGGTAGGAGTAAACGGGTCCTTTTCAGAATGGCAGGCAGTGACTAGTGGGGTGCCGCAAGGCTCAGTGCTGGGACCCCAGCTATTTACAATATATATTAATGATTTGGACGAGGGAATTCAATGCAACATCTCCAAATTTGCAGATGATACCAAGCTGGGGGGTATAGTTAGGTGTGAGGAGGATGCTTGGAGGCTGCAGGGTGATTTGGATAGGCTGAGTGAATGGGCAGATGCATGGCAGATGCAGTACAATGTGGATAAATGTGAGGTTATCCACTTTGGTGGCAAAAACATGAGGGTAGACTATTATCTGAATGGTGGCAGATTAGGTAAGGGGGAGATGCAACGAGACCTGGGTGTCATGGTACACCAGTCATTGAAAGTAGGCATGCAGGTGCAGCAGGCAGTGAAGAAAGCAAATGGTATGTTAGCATTCATAGCGAAAGGATTTGAGTGTAGGAGCAGGGAGGTTCTACTGCAGTTGTACAGGGTTTTGGTGAGGCCACACCTGGAGTACTGCGTACAGTTTTGGTCTCCAAATCTGAGGAAAGACATCCTTGCCATAGAGGGGGTACAGAGAAGATTCACCAGACTGATTCCTGGGATGTCAGGACTTTCATATGAGGAAAGATTGGATAGACTCGGTTTGTACTCGATGGAATTTAGAAGATTGAGGGGGGATCTTATAGAAACCTACAAAATTCTTAAGGGGTTGGACAAGCTAGATGCTGGAAGATTGTTCCCGATGTTGGGGGAGTCCAGAACAAGGGGTCACAGTCTAAGGATAAGGGGGAATTCCTTTAGGACCGAAATGAGGAAAACATTCTTTACACAGAGAGTGGTGAGTCTCTGGAATTCTCTGCCACAGAAGGTAGTTGAGGCCAGTTCATTGGCTATATTTAAGAGGGCGTTAGATGTGGCACTTGTGGCTAAAGGGATCAGGGGGTATGGAGAGAAGGCAGGTACGGGATACTGAGTTGGATGATCAGCCATGATCACATTGAATGGCGGTGCAGGCTCGAAGGGCCGAATGGCCTACTCCTGCACCTATTTTCTATGTTTCTATGTTTCTATGTTGATGTTGCCTGACCTGCTGAGTGCTTCCAGTGTTCTCTAGGCAGGCCTTGAAGTGCTGGAGGTACACAATGGGTCAGGCATCATCTAGATAGGATATGAGCAAATTGATGTTTCAATAGGCAATAGGTGCAGGAGTAGGCCATTCGGCCCTTTGAGCCAGCACCGCCATTCAATGTGATCATGGCAGATCATCCCCAATCAGTACCCCGTTCCTGCCTTCCCCCCATATCCCCTGACCACACTATCTTTAAGAGCCGTATCTAGCTCTCCCTTGAAAGTATCCAGAGAACTGGCCTCCACAGCCATCTGAGGCAGAGAATTCCACAGACTCACAACTCTGTGTGAAAAAGTGTTTCTTCATCTCCGTTCTAAATGGCTTACCCCTCATTCTTAAACTGTGGCCCCTGGTTCCGGATTCCCCAACATCGGGAACATGTTTCCTGCCTCTAGCATGTCCAAACCCTTTATAATCTTATATGTTTCAATAAGATCACCTCTCATCCTTCTAAATTCCAGAGTATACAAGCCCAGCCGCTCCATTCTCTCAGCATATGACAGTCCCGCCATCCCAGGAATTAACCTTGTAAACCTACGCTGCACTACAATAGCAAGAATTCAAATTAGGGGACCAAAACTGCACACAATACTCCAGGTGTGGTCTCACTAGGGCCCTATACAACTGTAGAAGGACCTCTTTGCTTCTATACTCAACTCCTCTTGTTATGAAGGCCAACATGCCATTCGCTTTCTTCACTGCCTGCTGTACCTGCATGTTTAACTTTCATAGACTGATGAATAAGGACCCCCAGATCCTGTTGCACTTCCCCTTTTTCCCAACTTGACTCCATTTAGATAATAATCTGCCTTCCTGCTTTTGCTAGCTCAGTGGATAACTTCACATTTATCCACATTAAACTGCATCTGCCATGCATCTGCCCACTCACCAAACCTGTCCAATTCGCCCTGCATTCTCATAACATCCTCCCCACAGTTCACACTGCCACCCAGCTTTGTGTCATCTGCAAATTTGCTAATGTTCCTTTTAATCCCTTCGTCTAAATCATTGATGTATATTGTAATAGCTGCGGTCCCAGCACCGAGCCTTGTGGTACCCCACTAGTCACTGCCTGCCATTCTGAAAGGGACCCGTTAATCCCTACTGTTTGTTTCCTGTCTGCCAAACAATTTTCTATCCATGTCAGCACTCAATACTCCCAATACCATGTGCCCTAATGTTGCCCACCAATCTCCTATGTGGGACCTTATCAAATGCTTTCAGGTCAGGACCCTTCAGATAAACGTTGGTTCCGTCTCCAGATGCTGCTTGGCCTGTTGAATTATTCCACCACTTTGTGTTTTGCTCAAGATCTGCAGTTTCTTGTGTCTCCAGCATTCTAGGTCATTGTTTGCTCACTTGTTCCTTTGTTTATTCATTACTGGAATGGGCCATTTCATCCCTCAGATCTGTCTTGCTATTCAGTTTTACCATGACTGACCAATACGTCAGTTTGGAAAGATGCAACCTTATTTCACATTCCTCTATCCGTCTGAAGTCCAAGATAATCTAGCATATACAGTCTGTTCAGAGAGCACATTCCAGATTTTGTCGATCTTTCGAGAGGAAGGTCTGGACTCTGAAGGAGCTTTCCAAAGTGGTAGCAGAGTTTTGGAGTCATAATTATTTATTTGCCTGCCTTCCTTTTTATTTGTTCTGTCTACTGAGAAAATGTTTTCTTTTAAACCTAGAAGTTGTGAAATCACTCGGAGATCTGATTTAAAAAATGTGTTCCTTGGCTCTGGATTTCATTAGCAGAGAAAACAGCCCTGCTCGCAAAATAGACAAACAGCTGGAAGAACAGCAGATCAGGCAGCATCTGGGGAGAGCAGTGGACAAACCATCCATTGGTCTGAATGGTTCTGACCTGAAATGTCGGTCTGTCTATTTCTCTCCACAGAGGCTGCCTGACCAGCTGATTTTCTCCAGCACTTTAATTTTTGCTTCAAGATTCAATCATCTTTTCAAACTGCCCCCCTGCATTACTGCATTAATTTATTTAAAATACCATGGTAAGAACAAGCAACAGCTTTCTAAATCTATACTAACTAAATTCATGCAATCTCTCAATTTCTAACATTTTTAACTGCTGTAATTATGGCAAATACAAACTGTTTCTCTTGCTAAGCCAACATGTCTTTGCTTTAGTTTAACGCTCAATCTGAATTAGACAAGTGATTGTTGTGTGGAACTGAGCTCTAGACACAAAATGCTGGAGTAACTCAGTGGGACAGGCAGCGTCTCTGGAAAGAAGGAATGGGCGACGTTTCAGGTCGAGACCCTTCTTCATCTCTAGTTTCTGATGATATGGGTTGAAACTTTCACTATGCACTGAGTAATGTCACTGGACGTGGACTTGATGTTGGGAGGACCATAGAGACACAAATTGTAATAAAAAAGGAACCGCAGATGCTGGTTTATACCAAAAATGGACACAAATTGATGGTGACGCTCAGCGGGTCAGGCAGCATCTCTTTAGATAATGGATGGGTTACATTTTGGGTCAGGACCCTTCTTCAGGAGTTTGAAGAAAGGTCCTGATCCAAAATGCTTATCCATTTTCTCTAGAGATGCTGTCTGACCATCTGAGTTACTCCAGCATTTTGTGTCTACGAGAGACACAAATGTGGATCATGACTGGAAGTGAGTTTTAATTTTTCAATTGGTGTAATTTCAGAGGAAATATTTGGTATCCGAATTTACTTCTGATAAAATCCATTTTTGATCACACAGATCTTAAACAATGTTCTGTGATCCAATTGCTCTGTTCTTATCCAAAATACTATAAATTATAAGGAAAATGACACCTGATTCTCTCCACAAAACTTCAAGAAATAACTTTTTATTACTTACCTTAAGATGTCTATTTGTTATTATTTGACTGCTGCTTTATATTTTTTCCTTTGATTTATGCTTTATCCATATAATTGTCGTTGTCTTTCTTATATGTTTTTCACACATGTCTGATCAAGTGTGCATCTTGCCTCCCAACTCCTGTTCCATCTAAATCTCTTCCCACTGCCCTATTGGCTCTTTCTCAAATGACAAATAGAAAAATTTGTTTAAGAAGGAACTACAGATGCTGGAAAATCGAAGGTAGACAACAATGCTGGAGAAACTCAGCGGGTGAGGTAGCATCTATGGAGCGAAGGAAATGGGCAACGTTTCGGGTCGAGACCCTTCTTCAGATCGTCAATAGAATAATTTGTGTGATTTTACAGGATCTGCCATCACATAATGTAGACTGAGAAGTATGTTTAAAGATTAAGGATGCAGGAGATTTGTTCTATTAAATGAACCATTAACTAACAAATACAGGTAGTTGTGCGATAATGTATCCTTCCATAATACTAATTGGATATAATGCGACTAAGGAGCGAGGTGATGTTATTTGTGTTACACAATGGGTTATAATGCAATTTAGATCACAAACTTGATAACCACTAGAGAGGTGCTATGGAAATTAACGATCAGCAAAACGGTTATCTTTGAGGGAATGTGTTAAAGAAGGAACTGCAGATGCTGGAGAATCGAGGGTACACAAAAAGCTGGAGAAACTCAGCGGGTGCAGCAGCATTTAAGGAGCGAAGGAGATAGGTGACGTTTCGGGTCGAGACCCTTCTTCTTTGAGGGGAGATGGGAGAGTGGGCAGGAGGAACCAGTCTCTGCAGAAAGCAGAAAGGGGTGGAGATGGGATGATGGGAATTTGAGTGCAGGATGGAAATTGGTTGTGAAGTTGATGTCAGTGAGTTCTGCTTGGGTGCAGGAGTTAGCACTGCTGCAGTCGTCAATGTAGCTGAGGTAGAGTTCGGGAATAGGGCCAGTGTACGTTGTTCAAATTTGTTCAAAGTACCCTTCAAAGAGGCAGGCATAGCTTGGGACCATGCGAGTGCCCATAGCTAAGCCTTAGATTTGGAGGAAGTGGGAAATCAAAGGAGAAGTAGTTGAGGGTAAAGATCAGCTTTGCAAGGCCGAGGAGAGTATTAGTAGACGGAAATTGGCTGGTTCTGTGGTCGAGGAAGAAACTGAGAGCTTTAAGACCTTCCTGGTTCGGGATGGAGATGTAGAGTGACTGGACATCCCTAGTAAAGATGAGAGAGTGGGGGTTTGAACAACGGAAGTCATTGAAGATGTTTCTGTCATAGGCCTCCTCCATTGTCGGAGTGAGGCCCAGGGCAAATTGGAGGAACAGCACCTCATATTTTGCTTGGGTAGCTTACACCCTAGTGGTATGAACATTTGACCTCTAAAGGGCCTGTCTCACGATGTGAGTCCACCCACGAGTGACCCCAAGTGAAAGAGAAAAAACAGACTTGTGGTTGCGTAGGAGATTTCAAGTTTATGATCAAGTGTTTAACCGAGTTCCCACGGGTATGTCATTTCTGCAATGTTACAAGTTCCTCTCCCGAGTTACCAAGTTCCTCTCACGTTACTCTTGAGCCAACCGTGAATGAAGGTATGTTTTAATAACTGTTCTTTCACATCAGATTGTTGGGAGACGGAGCTCAGGGTTCGCCTCCTGAGCTGCTTTGGTGCCCAGGTGTGAGTTGAGGTGGAGGGGGGGGAGGTCATTAATCTGTCTGGGGTGACCAGGCTCTTGGGTTAGGAGTGGTGTGCGAGGGAGGGTTCATTCTCTCCGATCTCTCTCAAGCCCCGGACGAGAACAAAGGAAACCTCTCTTGCCACCGCATACAAGCCTGCTGTATATAGCAATGTTACAAAATTTTGAGATTTTAAAAATCAAGTCTGCAATTTATCCCATCAGATAAAGCATAAAAAGAAGTTTAATTTGACACCTAATTTACTTTCATATCTTCAGTATTAAGAAAGTTATGGCCATTTTCATACTCGGAAATGATCTTCTTGCTACCCATTGCCTTTTAATTGGCTTAACTCAAAAGCTGTGATCTGGAAAAGTTAAAAGTCCATAACATTCTTAAAAATTAAGAGAACTCAATGAAATTTTCAGTTATTATAGATTGAAGCATTCTGAAACAAATATTAAACAATCTTACTTGGATTACCTGAAATTAAAGCATATAATTAGTTAGTTATCTAATTGTAGCTAATTACAAAATTCAATGAGTAGATCTAAACATCTATCAATTTCTTAAGAAAAGATAAACTTTTTAAAAATTGCCTAAGTGTCCAAATAACATTCACACAATAATCCACAATATAACATAATTTTTAAATTTCATTTTCATGAATTTCTGGGCCAAATGGAAGGAATTTAGTGTTTTATGCCTGTAAATTAATGGCCATTTAAATCAACTAGCGAGTGGGTTTTAGTGGAATGCGGTGGATTGGAACGTTGCGGTTAGCAGTGAAGTCGGGGGGAAAAATACTGGGGGTTCATACATTTTTTGGGGACCCCATTTCGCAACATAAAAATATTATTAATGCCTCCCGAAAAACCAACTTTTAATATAAAAATAAAGTATTTACCTTTTTTTCTCCCCTACGGAAAATGCTTCCGGCTGTCTGCGGTCACGGCTTTTGAAGGTGATTTTTAAATTACTCTAGTTAATAAATAATCTAGAGTAATTTAAAAATACCACCATTCATTAAATGTTGGAGCGATTTTTCTTCAGCAACCAAATCGCCCGACATTCATCGATTATCCACGCCTGTGGAAAAACGGCACTTTAAGCCCGCCCCCCTCTGCAAGGCGCGAAAGTCACGCACAGGGGGAGCGGCAGAAGTGCAGCGCCGGTGAAGGTAAGTTTTGTAACATACCTACTGTATATAACTTTGCTGCTGACGCGCTCTCTCTCTCTCTCTCTCTCTCTCTCTCTCTCTCTCTCTCTCTCTCTCTCTCTCTCGCTCTCTCTCTCGCTCTCTCTCTCGCTCTCTCTCTCGCGCTCTCTCTCGCGCTCTCTCTCGCGCTCTCTCTCGCTCTCTCTCGCTCTCTCTCTCGCTCTCTCTCTCGCTCTCTCTCTCGCTCTCTCTCTCGCTCTCTCTCTCGCTCTCTCTCTCGCTCTCGCTCTCTCTCTCGCTCTCGCTCGCTCTCGCTCTCGCTCTCTCCCCCGCTCGCTCGCTCTCTCCCCCCGCTCGCTCGCTCTCTCCCCCCGCTCGCTCTCTCCCCCGCTCGCTCGCTCTCTCCCCCCGCTCGCTCGCTCTCTCCCCCCGCTCGCTCTCTCCCCCCGCTCGCTCGCTCTCCCCCCGCTCGCTCGCTCTCTCCCCCCGCTCGCTCGCTCTCTCCCCCCGCTCGCTCGCTCTCTCCCCCCGCTCGCTCGCTCTCTCCCCCCGCTCGCTCGCTCTCTCCCCCCGCTCGCTCGCTCTCTCCCCCCGCTCGCTCGCTCTCTCCCCCGCTCGCTCGCTCTCTCCCCCCGCTCGCTCGCTCTCTCCCCCCGCTCGCTCGCTCTCTCCCCCCGCTCGCTCGCTCTCTCTCCTCCCTCTCGCTCGCTCTCTCTCCTCCCTCTCGCTCTCTCTCTCTCTCTCTCCTCCCTCTCGCTCGCTCTCTCTCTCTCTCCTCCCTCTCGCTCGCTCTCTCTCTCTCTCCTCCCTCTCGCTCGCTCTCTCTCTCCTCCCTCTCACTGCAGCGCAGAGCCCAACCTCGCCATCCTATAGTGGTAACATTCACATTGGGTCCCCTCCACACCCACACCCCCTCTCTCCGACACACACCCCCCACAAGGCAACAGACAGCGTGAGAGACAGAGTTTGTAGGGTGTTGGTTTTGTGTAAGGTTTCCTTTTTAAATTATTAGCCAGGGTCGCATTTACTTATTTTAAACGAAGTTTGGAGCGCTTGACAATGCTTTTTTTTTCTCTTTGTGCTCGTTTTCAGAAAGGGTTCAGACCACGCCCCACTTGGCTCGTTGCTCCCTTTGAACCAAGCCCTGCGAGAGGGAGGGAAGGTGTGAGTGAACAAGAGCGCCGAGGAGGAGAGGGAAATAGGGGGGGTGGGTGGAGGAGAAATAGGGAAGAAGTTAGTTGTTCGGATCAGAAAACTATAGGCTGGGAGCCATAATGGTGAAGAGCGCACCCAGTTCTTCTGAGGAGTGCATAAGAGACATCGATCAGAAACAATGTTCCTCTGGAAGTATAACTGAAACCGTGTCCACATCACCTCCTCTTGGCCGGACCGCAAGACCCAGGGTTACCGGTCAGCGCTCTCTGCCACAAGGGCGTGCTCTCTCTTCCCCCCCCCCCCCCCCCTTTCTGTTTGTGAAGAAAGTAATTAAGTGTAGGATAGGAACTGCCTGCAGATGCTGGTTTAAACCAAAGATAGACACAGAATGCTAGAGCTGACGGGGCGATCAAACAGCACAATGTCATCCCGTCACCAATTCCTTCTCTCCAGTGATGCTGCCTGCCCGCTGAGTAAAAAAAGCGCGAGAATGTGATCTGAGAGAAAAGATAGTGGAGAGAAGTGAATCGTAAACTGATGGAAGGGGAGGAAAGGCGCCTGAGTGAAAGATAGAGCGGATAAAAACCAAACAATCGATTTATAGAATGTACTTGGAAGAGGAAAAAAAAAAATCCCTTTGTGAATACTCTATTCCCGCCGATGATGTTAGTTTGGACTGATCATCGCAGTGTTGCGATGGTTGTGATCGTTTACAGGCTGTAAATCAGGAAACTTGTTATCTTGTAATCGCTATTGGTTGTAAATCTACGCGTCAGGAAAATCCAATGTTCATTGATTCATCTCAGAAAGCAGTGACGCACGGCCCGTTGCTGTCCGGAAGTTCGGACACCCTTCCTGAAGTCTGATTTCACTTTTCGGTGCAATGCGCTATATCAGTGCTTCTTAAACTGGTGAATGGTTCACCCAAGCGTGAATGAAATTATTTTATGGAGTGAATGAAACGAGAGGGGTGAATGACATAGTTTATCCAGATTTTGTTTTCTATACTTAAAAAAAGACATTGCCATTAAAGTGGTTAGTAAGCTCATTGGTTTTAATGGCAGTGGAGCTGGAACTTTGATATGTTTTTTTATCTATACCTATGGTTTTCTAATTTCAAAGTAACAGGATATTTCCCAAATTTACTGTAATATAACCATTTAGGGAAGACCAGACGAGCTAGTGTGATCATACATTTATAAATGGCGACACTGGAGGATCGCCGTATGCAACTGTTGAACTGTAACTTTATTTTGTGTAGAAAAGTAGCTACCAAAGTTGATATTTGGTGGTTTTGTGAGCTTTCGGGGAGGGTTATAGAAAGTTATATTAGTTGGAGAAAAATATATTAAATCACACACTCCATGGTTTTTATAGCTAATTGTCCAAGAAATAACTGCAGTAACCAAAGCCCAAAAGGGTAGGATAGGGCTGAAGCCCAGTGTTTAGATGTTGGAATGGTTTTTTTTATCATTCTAATAGAATGATTTTCCAACTCCAGTGGTAATTAAACTTTTTTTTCACTCCTAGTTTTTTAAACATTTTTAGGATGTTAAAAAGGCTGAATAAAATAAACACTTATGAAATGAGTTCATTCATGTATTTTGCTCATGTGACAAAAATACATTATATATAAAATTGTACACAAGGGAAAATAAGATGAAAATTACCAAAAAAACCAAGAAAATTTAGCCGAGGGTGAATTAAATTTTGTGATTAAGACTCGAGGGTGAATGACACTGAAATAATTTAAAGAATTCCCACGGTAGACTCATGAGTCACTAAGGTAAATGCACGGGCCACTACGTTATTACAACGAGTTTAAATGTTTCCATTTTTAACGAACAGTAAATTTGACTCGTGGAAAACATCAAACATGTTGGAATTTTTTCACGAGTTAACAAGTCTCACGGGTACCTGCCGTTAGCGCCACGAGTCGCTAAGTTGCTCGCACGAGTTTCGACGTTCCCGCTACGTTGATTGTACGTGATTACCGTGAGTGAAAACTCGGGGTCACTCGTAGGTCAACTCGCACCGTGAGACAGGAGTTTAACTTCAAATAGCCCTTGCTTTCCCTCTCTCCATCCTCTCTCCTTTCCCAATTCTCCCTCCAGTCTTACTGTCTCTGAACACATTCCATCTCTGTCCCACCCACTCCCCTCACATCAGTCTGAAGAGTGGGTCTCGACCTGAAACGTCACCCAATCCTTCTCTCCAGAGATGCTGCCTGTCCCGCTGAGTTTCTCCAGCATTTTGTGTCTACCTTCGATTTAAACCAGCATCTGCAGTTCATCCTTACATCCTTGCCTTCATATTCTAGTCCCCTCAAAATGAATACAAGCATTTATTTTCTTTCAGAACCCTGGGGTGTAGTCCATCTTGTCGGGTGACTTATCCACCTTCAGACTTTTTACCATCCCAAGCAGCTTCTCCTCAGCACCTCCACTCACTTCTGCCCCTGACTCTCTTGAATTTCCAACACTTTGCTGGTGCCTTCCACTGTGAAGACTGATGGGGGAAAAAAAAAGTTTTTAATTCATCCGCCATTTCTTTGTTCTTCATTACTACTTCCCAGCATCATTTTCCAGCAGTTCAACGTCCATTCTTGCCTCTCTTCTTCTATATATATCGAACAAACCTTTGTGTTGGAAAGAACTACAGATACTGGTTTAAATCAAAGGTACAACACAAAATGCTGGAGTAACTCAGCATGACAGGCAGCATAGCTGGAGAGAAGGTTCTTCAGACTGAAGAAGGGTCTCAACCCGAAACGTAACCCATTCCTTCTCTCCAGAGATGCTGCCTGTCCTGCTGAGTTACACCACCATTTTGTGTCTACCTTTGGAATATTGTGAGCTGATTTGGTCCCCATATCTGAGGAAGGATATGCTGGCGTTGTGAGGTTCTAAAGGAGGTTTATGAGAATGATACCGGGACTGATTAGTTTAATGTATGAGGAATGTTGGATGCAGCTAAAACTGTATTCACTGGAGTTTAGATGGATTGGAGGAGATCTTATTGAAATGTACCGAATAATGATGTGAAAAGGAAAGGATGTTTCCAGTAATGGGACAGTCAAGAACCAGAGTCTCCGAATCAAAGGTCATACCTTCAGAATGGCGATGAGGAGGAATTTATTTTGCCAGATGATGGTGAATGTGTTGAACTCATTGCTATGGGCAGCTGTGGAGGCCAAGTCATTGGGTATTTTTAAAGCAGAGATTGATAGGTTTTTGATTAGTAAGGGTGTCAAAAATTACGGGGAGAAGGCAGGAGAATGAAGTTGACAGAGAAAAATAGATCAGCCTTGAACGAATGGCAGAATAGACTCGATGGACCAATTGGCCTAATTCTGATCCTATGTCTTGTGATCGCATTGCCCTATCAGACACCATTGTCTCTTGCTATCATTGAAATCGACAAGCAATTGCTTCCATTGACACTTGGGCAACCAATGCTCTCTCAAACAGCCTTTTGTATTTTTAGCTTGTAACAAAAATAAACATAGTTAAAAAGACCTTTATTTTTGAAAATCATGCACAAACTTTTTTAATGTGAGTCTGAAACTCTCCAGCCCTAAACCTACTTTCCATCAGTAACATAAATGTTTTAGTAATGCGATTTAGATGAGAATAGACACAATGTGGAGTAACTCAGCGGGACAGGCAGCATCTCGAGAAAGAAGGAATGGTCACCCAATCTGTCTGTCCCGCTCTGCCTGTCCTGCTGAATTACTCCAGCATTTTGTATTTATCTTCAGTGTAAATGCTGGTCTGATGTGGATAAGCTTTTTCCATTGAGAGTAGAGAAGATTCAAACAAGAGGACATGATTTGAGAATTAAGGGACAAAAGTTTAGGGGCAACATGAGCGGGAACTTCTTTACTCAGAGAATGGTGCCTGTGTGCAATGAGCTTCCAGTGGAAGTGGTGAAGGCAGGTTCATTTTTATCATTTAAGAATAAATTGGATAGGTATATGGACAGGAAAGGAATGGAGGGTTATGGTCTGAATGCAGGTAGATGAGACTAGGTGAGAGTAAGTGTTCGGCACGGACTAGAAGGGCCGAGATGTTTCTGTGCTGTAATTGTTATATGGTTATATGGTAAACCAGCATCTGCAGTTCCTTCCTACGCATTTCTATAATGAGAGGTTTCTAAGAATGCTTCTATTCTGTTATAGCAGAACTACTGATACGTGCTATTTAGTGTGTTTACTTAATTTATTTTCCCATCTTACAGCTGCATAGATTATGGATAAGGACACTGATGGCATGTGGGCTGTAGACTGGCATCTGTGACTGCAGTAGTGTCTCGCTATATTACTTTCTCGATGGTAAAATGTTTTCCAGTTTTTCTGCAGGGACTATACAAATAAACAGTTAATCCTATAAGGCTGTATGCTAGCTAATCAAGTGCTTAAGATTCATGCCCAAGCCAGAATGGAATAAATAACAAATAATAAATAAATCATAGAAAAATGAGTTGTCTGATCTACATTTTTTAAAAGTTGGTTTTCAAAAATCAAATTAGAAAATGTAGTTTTACTCTTTCAAATTCTGTTTTATGGCCAGGCTCAAGCTTGTTTTATTCTTGTGTTCTTTAAAAAGATTTAATCTAATTCACTTGTGAATTATTTAAGATGTGTATTCTATTGATCAATGCAGGCACCTTTGTGCATGTGGGATGTTATGGGAACATTCGCATTGAATAATTGCTCTCAAGCAGTCTGATGTCTTACAATTTGAATTCTGTAAAATGTATTTCATTCGCATTATGCAGTAGAGGTTAGGTCGCTTCTGGATGGGGTTTAAGAGTACATTTATATTCCCCAATTGATAGTCTGTATTAATGCAGTATTATTTTCATGAAGCTCTTGTTGTCCAGTCTACTCTGATAGCCATACAATAATATGTTGCACTTGACATTTTCTGGTGTAAATAAAAGTATAAATCTATTACAGTCTCTGAAATTTCATTCAGTGACTGTTTTTCGATGAGCTGTCAGGAGTTACTGGATGTCTTGCCCTGTGTCCATTTGCCATAGTGATGAATGCAGTAATCTTAGTTTGGTTATATTCCACGGCAACTTTAATGTTGAATGCCACATGATATTAGCCACTGTTGTCATTCACTGACATCTGCATGGTTCTTGAAAGAGGATGATGTCCATGGGATCAACCAATGTTTTTTTTTACAATTTTAATCATGTATTAATTGATTTCAGCCATCAAAGCCTTTCTTTAGATTTTATAACTAGTTTTTATAGTCTCAAAATCTTTGAAGTAACCAAAAAAATGATTAGACCAGATTTAATTGGTGATTGACTGGGCCATTAGAACATAAGAAAGTTTATACTGAAGTCTCATTCCAGGAAACCACTTAAATTCAAATTAATTTTGTATGATTCTAGTTCTGGAGATTTTAACGCTGCATGTTTCAAACATGTTTGCATTAAAACTGCAGAATTTTATACATTTGCAGTGTATTCACATTCCACTTGATACAATTTATTCTTTGGCAGCTGATAAGGATGATCTCCAAGGTAACCATTAGTGTGACTTCATGACTGCCTGCCAATCCGATTTTCATGGGCCAAGTCACACTAAATTAGCTGCTCTTGTACACATAGCAGTAGAATTCCTAATTTGTGTGTAGTATTCTTCTATGCAGCTTTATTAAAATAACTGCACGCAAACTATGAAAGTGAGAAGAATTGATAGACAGCTCTTGGAATCAAACCTTGTTTGTGACAGAACAACTTCAGTTGCTCCCAATGATGGACCATTCATCGAAAAAGAACGCATGCTTTATTTAGAAGATAGTAATTTTTCGTGTAAATCATCATTCATTTTTGCTTGACGAATCCTGAGACAACATAATGTGACAGGCCGTCAACTGAGTGTCAAAGCCATTACAACTGGAAACTTCTCTTTAAAAACTGCAAACATCCAAACAGTCTCAGCTTATATGATTTCAACTATTGTTTTAGTTAGCTCTGTATAGAGCCAAACATGATTATCCTTTCTATATTTTCCATAATTGGACATTTTCCAGCAAAGTGGTAATGTTGCGAAATGTCATGCTGTCATGAAAAGAGATAGAGAAATTAATTTTTAATTCTGGTTGTCTAGTCAAGAATTGAACATGATTTTTGCAATCACTTTGAAATATTTAATTCCATTAGCTTGAAACTGTTTTGATGAGTATCATTAGTAAATTTGATGTGAAATATCAAGAATTGTGAAGCATGAAAACGGTGTTTGGCAGATTTGCGTCACTTATGGCGGTGATTGAAGTCCAAATTTAGAAAATCAGTTTCTGAAATGTGTGGCATCTCAGCTGCGAGCTGTACCAAAGACTACCTTCTGGCATTGGGTAGAGAGGTAACTGCAAAATGGCGATCGGTAATAACCATCAAAATGTAAAGGTTAAAATGACTGTTGTTTGCAAAAGCTGCAGCTATGTTTCAGGGGTTTATATTGTCAACATGTTTCGATCTCATCTCCCATTACTTTTCCCCACCCCCACCCCCATCCCAATTTATCTATCTAAATTTGGTTTATTAAATATTGCATAATGTTCTAGGAAAATATTATATCAGACATGTAACGAGCAGACTGATTATTGCAGAGAGACAGAAATGGTGCTGCTTGAAGGCTATCTTGCCAAAAGTGAATCATCGAAGCAATTCATGATTGATGAGAAAGAGATGCTTCTAAGAAAATCTTAACAATCCTCTAAGGCTAGATGATCTTACTGTTTGCAGCTGTGGACGTTTGCTTGGTAAAATTTAAATATTATTTACCATATTTATATTTTTGATATTTCCTTATACAGAAAAGACCATTTTGTCAGGTCATAAAGCAATCCCATTCTCCCACTAATTTTTCATTACGTATTCGCTCCACATTCTCATGAACTACCCCCAGACTCTACCACTTGCCTATAAAATAGGAGCAATGGAAATATGGCTAATTAACTGACCAACCTGCACCCCTTTGGGATTTTTAAGGAGGAGGACCCAGAGAAAACCCACATAATCACTGGGAGAGTACATAAACTGCATATAGGTAGCACCCAAGGCCAGGGTTGAACCAGGGTTGTTGGGGCAATGAAACAGCAGCAGTGTTGCCTTGCCACTCCAGCATCTATACTTTAAATTATTTACAGTGAAGCAATTCTGATGGAAAATAATAGTATAATGTATGTGCACCAGTATTTCATGTTGCTTTTCTGTTTGTATTATCATATCTGAATATGCAGGCAAACCACAATTTAGGGTTTAACTTATTTCCCAAGCACCAACGATGTTATGTGAAGAGCTTTGATCTGTGTGTTGGTTGAAGGATATATTGGCTATGATAGAATACATCTTTTCCCTCCGTTTGCTTCTTCGTGTAAAGCCACATATTGAGATACTCCTTGTTTCATTTCCCAGATGGATGCCCTTGTACATGTGTCGGTTGGTCTCCAGCCTTGACCGTGATAGTGGAGTCAAGCAAGTTAAGGAACAGCTTCTTCCCTGTGGCTGTTGCACAACTTAACTCTGCACCTTGGTGACTGCTAGTCACTCCCCCCCCTCCCCCCCCCCCACACTTATTCTCCCAGAAAAATTGCACTACTGCTACTGTATGTGTGTATGTGTATATATCTACACTAGTCCCACCTGCCTGCATTTGGCCAATAGCCCTCTAAACCCTTCTTATTCATGTACCTGTCCAAATATTTTTAAAATGTTAATGGTACCAACACTGGGTTGTTCATCAGTGAAATGTGCCTTATTAGATAATAGCTTCTGGCACCACCCATTTGTTTTATGACGATTGCTCAAGTGCAGGTGGTTCTTGGATTACAATAGAACAAAGGCATTCTGATGATGGCCCCAATACAGGATGCCACCACATCATTTACTGTCTTAGATCCCATGTTCTAACCTCAAGGCATTGTAGATTTTAGTGAGGAAATTTCACACGTTATCTCTTAATGGGGAATTGCTTCCTGACCACTGTGGTCAAATGTAATTTGCTGAGAGCCCTTCTTCTCCTGTTTGTGGTCCTTCTACTAGCAGCCGATCCTGTTCCAAGACATCTTTTCTTGTTCTCCCAGTCAAAATATGCTTTGTGGAATGTGTACTTTTCAACCAATTTCTGCAAATAACTCATTTATGCAGGCACCTTGAAGTGAGATTGAAATCCTTCAGCATCTGACCCAGTGCTTCATTTTGACTTTAGCTGCTCTATGTAAGACACAATCAAATAAACACCCACATGTATCTGATATCAGCTTGGCAGCAAATAGTTGACGATCCTTTTAAATAGCACTCTGTGGATTCCTTCATGCATCTAGGCTTGTGTTCAGTTATGGGGGATTAAGAAAGAGTGCATTAGCTGGACTGTTTAGCTCCAAAATAGTGGTGTAGTGTCAACCTTGTCAATCACCATTGTATGCTCAGTGCCACAATAATTTGCCTACTCTACACAGATGTTCAGCTGTCTGTGCTAATAAACACCATTGCCAATGTGGCCACTGGCACAAATATGTTGCATGCCATTTTGGAATGTGTTGAACTTAAGTGGCCAGATTTTATACTTTGCATCTGATTAGGGAAATACCTTGTTTGGACCCAGAACAGTTACAAATATGAAGGCTAGGTTGGCAATGCCCTGAGTAATAATTATGCTGCATGATCAGCGTGATTCATCGCTTCCCAAGTAATTGAGTTAATTATATTGTTTATACCAAACTATTTGTTTTAATATTAATTTTAATGCAATCTTAATTTTTTTTTAAATATTTCTGGTAATCCTATTAGTGTGCAAGTTAAACAAATTTTATTTAATTCAGACATTATTCAATTTTTGCTTTTAAGTTGAGTAATTTTCTTGAAGATAGTGTGATTATACTTAATATGCTCCGCTTATTTTCTTCTAAACTTTTTGGTTAATATATATATTATGGAAAAGAGGACTTAACTGCAAACAGTAACACAGTTCACACATTTATGTTTAATCCAAGATATGGCATCAAGGCACAAATCTAATTTTGAATGAGTATTTAGTGATGGAGCCGATACCTTTTTTGGAATTGTTCCGCAATATCAGACAAATACAGAAAGTAAATCTTAATTTTGACTAAATGTATGGTTTTACCTCGTGTGTATATAGAGCTGAGATTTTAACTCCTGAAAATGGGTGGTTTCAATTCATGTCAATGATGCAAAATATATACATTCTACAACCAAGTCCACCCTTCTGGAGTTAGCAGAGGTGAAACAAGTGGTAGTCAGACTTCTCGGGAAATGTATTCATATTTAATTATTAAATGCATTCATTGATTCACCAAAATTGAAGACCCTTACATAACATTACATTGCTCTTCATGGAGACTGAGCGATGTGGTGAGTTCAACAATGATTTTTCAAATCTACTAATGGGCCTCAAGGATAAAAGTTTCTTGTTTATTGGTTGTTCTGGGGCATGAAATTAATTGGCATATTCTCAATTATTAGGCATGGGCCAATGGCTAATCACCTGTAATTTGGCATCAGTTAGCAAATTCACTGAGATTGTATACGTGTTTTACAGTGAAGTCTTGTGGAACCTTTAAACTAGGACACTTAAATTTATCAACCTTGATGAATGTAATTAAAAATCCTGGAGATACATGGTTGCTATCCAAACACACATTATTCCTCCTTCTTTGGCTATATCCCACACTATTTTCTTAAAGTGAAACTTAAGAATAGGTTGCATGTATGTACAACAGTGTTTAATAGTAAGATTAAACGAGAATTTACCAGTTTGAAGTTTGATCTTTATTTTATGAGGAGTTTTCCAATGAGGAATTACGTGAAGAACACGTCGGCCGCGCATGCACGTCAACCTTCAAAGCAGTGGTGTGGAGTCACAGACAGGAAACATTGACCTGAGAATAGTAAGATCGAAGAAACTAGAACTACCAGCTGGTTTTATGAGGAGGGGTTGGGAGCGGAGGGCACGTAATCCCGCATTGTAACTCCTCATAAAATAAAGATCAAACTTCAAACTGGTAAGTTCTCGTTTAATTTTACTATTTTACTTCGGAGTCACGTGAGTGACTACGTGAAGATTTTAAAGCTCTGTGACTCCATGCCATGGAATTAATCCATGCGTCACACTGTATAGTTGACCAACAAGAGTGGACAAAACTGTTCTGTCATGGCATAATGAACAAATTGACAATTTAATGTGTAGTTAACAATAACAAAACAACAACAGTCCCCCCCCTCTACCCGAGAGGGCTATTAACGCAAACTTAAAACTGAGTTAGCAAACACGCTCGTTCCGGCTAAAGGTTTGTTATAAAAAGTCTGAAACGTGTGTGCTGAGGACCACCCTGCAGCCAATAAAATCTGGTCTAGCGGGACGTCCATGACCCTCGCCGCCGACGTAGCTGCAGCCCTGATGGAATGAGATTTAAACATTTTAGTATCAATCCCAGCCTCTGTTAAAACTTGCTTTAACCACCTGGAAATGGTCTGAGTTGAGACCTGCTTATGTGGTTTCTTGTGGCTAATCAGTAATGCTAACTCAGACCCCCAAAGCCCCTTGGTGAGGGTAATGTATTGCCGGAGGTGAGCAACTACACACAAATTGGGATCCAAAGGATATGCCATAAACTGTCATTTCAATCCCGAGGTACCTGGTCTACTCTGTTTCATAGGGTCGTACACAAAAAAGATGAAACTACCGGCAGAGGTGAGCATCCTGTCCAATCAAAGCTTTTGCAAGGACAGGACGCTTTGAGCTGAAACTAATGCCATCAGCATTACCACCTTGTGCGTGAGTCGGAGTAGAGATGGGGAAGTTGGAGGAGACCATGACCGGAGTAAAGTTAACACCACCCCTACATCCCAAATTTCAGAATATCTGGGCTGAGGAGGGTTTGAATTGAAGACTTCCCTTATGAATCTAGACACTAAAGGGTGAGACCCGATTGATTGGTGTTCTGAAAGTGGCAGCAGGTAAGATGACCGCGCACTTCTGGCACTATTGAGAGCACTGTAGTTTAATTTGTCATCGAAGTGCAATTTCGAGAGGAACTCCAGAACATTTGTAATCTGCACTGCCTCATAAGAAATGTCGGCCTGTGCACAGAACACTTCCCATTTCCTAATGTATGAGGCATATTGTTTTTGAGTACTGCTTCTCCATGCCGCAGTTAGCACATCCACCGTATGATCAGCTAGTCCCAGTCCAAGGAAAGGTCTTCTTAAAACCTGCAAATCAATAAATTGAGCCGATCATGCAGAGGATGTACTTCACCAGAAACCGGGTTTGTCAACAAAGTCCTGCCTTTAGGAACCTTCCACACAGATTCTACAACCATGCTCAGAACAAGAGGATACCATGGCTGAGTCGGCCAGTCAGGGACTACCAGAATGCCGGAGACAGAGTCCCGCTGAATTTTTTGCAGACAGCGACTGACAAGGCAAAATGGATGAAATGCATAGAAAAACATTGCACCCCAATGTAGCAAGAACGCGTCTATCGCTACTGCCCCTGGGTCTGGTTCCTATGCAACATACTTGGGTAATTGATGATTTAATCTTGAAGCGAACAAATCCATATCCGGTATTCCATACCTAGAAATAATATCCTTAAACGCTCTATGATTCAACACCCATTCTGTGTTGTCATTGAATTTACGTGACCTGGTGTCCGCCACCATGTTGAATCTACCTGCAAGGTAGATAGATGAAACCAAAATATGTCGAATAATACACCATTTCCAAATGAGACATGCCAATTTATCACAGGATACTGACTTGAAACCACCCATGTGATTGTATGCCACTGCTGTGGTGTTATCTATCTGTAATTGAACATGCACATGGTGCATGTGTGCACAATAAGCTTTCAGACCATAAAGGGCTGCAAGCAATTCCAAATAGTTAACACCATGCAACTGCAGAAAAGATATCTCATGCATGTTCCATCTGCCACCGCAGCTAGTAACGGTGTCAGTGGCGCCCCACCCCAGAGAACTGGCATCAGTCTGTAAAACCACAGAAGGGCTTTCAATTGAAATATTGCCAGAACAATGGACAATATTGCCTTTCCACCACTGTAGCTCATCAGTGGCTTCGGCTGGTAATTGCATTGTTCTGTTAAAGGGGGCAGAAATTATGTTTGAGTGCCTGCACCTTTGATCTTTTTAATTGCTGATAGTGCAAAGGCCCATATTTGGCAACTGGAAATGCAGCCACCAATTTTCCAATCAAGCTTGCTACTTGTCGAATTGAAGGCAGCTGCTGTGTGATTGCCTAGGCTTCTATTAACTTCAATATTGTGCCCTCAGGCAAAGTGACTAACAGGTGATTGGAGTTAATAGTAAATCCCAAATAATCCATAACCCTGGATGGAGTCAACCTGGATTTTACTGGGTGAATTAGGAACCCCAACTGCTCAAACACGAAGTTTGGTGGCTGAAACCACCAAAATAGCCAATTCCATAGTTTTCCTTATAATGAGGATATCGTCCAAATAAGCCATTACTATGTGTTTCTGCTCTCTCAATAGAGCCAGAACAGGTTTCAATATTTTTGTGAATAACCTGGGAGCTGAGGTTAACCCATTCGGCAACGCTTTAAACTGCCATAGATGCCCCATCCATTTAAATTTGAAGTATTTTCTGTGATCCTTGTGAACAGGTACAGAATAATAAGAATCTTTAAGATCAATGCATGCCATGTAACATCCCCCGGAAATTAGCTGTTTTGCAGTCACAAAACTTTCCATTTTGAAATGTTTGTACTGCACAAAGGTGTTAAGTTGGGTTAAGTCCAAAATGATGTGGCATCCCCCATCCTTTTCCCCAGTGAAAATATTGGATACAAATTCATGAGGTTCATGACTGGTTTATTCAATCACTCTTTTAGCACTTAACGTTTCAATTTCAACCTGAACTTCCAAACCATCCCGTTTTGAACGAGCAAAGGTACGGTTTGGAGCATGCTGCGTGGGTGGGAGAGAACCCGCAAATTCAAGTTAACCACCACCACCCATGCACAAAGAAACATAACCTACCATCAACATGCAATGAACCCACACATTGCTACATTGAGACCCAGACCCACCTACCTCCGTATTAGTCGGTGGATTCTGGGCATTTATTTCCTTCGATGTTTGGGGAGTTGAGGTGCTGGTGTGCACCAGCTGTGCATCTTGGCTGTCGGCCGGTTCGGGCCATGTCCTAAAAAAGACCTCCGGCCTGTTGTTTGGTTCTTCAAGCTGGAGGTGGTCTCCGCAGCTGGTCTTGTCCTGGTCGAGGCATGGGGTGCTGGCATCGAAACGACAACTGTCTGTTTGGTGGTGGAGCCCAAAGTAGCCCCACAACCTTCGACTCGTCATCCAAGTCCTTCACCTGCCTGAACAGGTCTTCTCCAAACAGTAAATTGGGCGGCTGCATATTACTGGACTTACACAACCCCGCAAACCTTGGGTTGAGAACAGGACAAATGGCATTCTTACGAAAGCAATTAATTTTGAATTGTGCATTGCACAACAATGCCATTGTGTCCCGCTGAGCCTCCGATAATGCGCAGCCGTCTACCAACCTGGCGAATGCTGTCAACCCCGATGCCAGCAGGTTTAAAATTCTTTGCAGCTTGACCTCTTGGGTCTTAATGCTGCCGCCAATGTAGCTCCAGATGGAACTATTCACCATAGGTACCTTGAGGGTAGCACAGTTGCTGGGAGCATGGTACCTCATGGCTGTCTCCATCATAACTTGTTCCTGAAGCTGGTGGGAAGCCAGATAGTTAATGCTGGCTGCAAGCTCTTCCAGCGGCTCCCCAACCAGTGACGGCCCTGCAAACCTGGAGACCATGGTTGGCACCTCAGTTTCCCGCGGTCTCGCACCGAGCGGTCCTCCGCCCAGGACTGGTGGTCTATGCTCCCATCCTCGGATTGGGACACATAATGCAGCCCTGCACCAGGTGTTGCTGCGGGCCCTCAAGGCCCGCTGAGATATGACACCTGACCAGAGGGCACATCATGTTGGAGCATCTTGCTCCATGCGGGAAAGGTGTCCGCCGACGCTTCCTGCTCGAGGAGGCGAACCCTCCCGGCCGGACTCATCGGAGTCGACTGGCCTGTTGGACTTGCACTTGGCCTTCCCAATCCATAGGGTAGCCAAAGTGCTGTCCATGGGCACCGAGCCCGGGGTCGCTGGCTGTGGAGTCATCACGTGACTCTAAAGTAAAATAGTTTATTTGCCTTCATTTCAGTGCAGGAACTATCCACAGGCTGGGGCTTTCCTGTGCCTTGGGAAACCAATCAGCTGTTCATAATCCAGAAGATGCCCCTAGGTTAGATTAGATTTGTAAAACAAACTCCTCATTTCAAAAAGAGACGCATAGTGCTGTAGTAAATCGGTGTGTCTGGCAGCACCTCTGCAGAACATGGATAGGTGATGTTTTGTTTTTCAGTAGGGGGTGCCGTTGAGTATGGCTGCCCTGCCAGCAGCTGTTAGTCTTTTCACTCTTTTTTTATTTTTAGTTAGTTAAAAGTATTTGTTTTGGAGGGCTTTTAGTCTTTTTATGTGGGGGGGAAAGGGGGAAACTATATTTCTCAGTCCCACCTGGTCGAAGATGTGGCTTTTTTCTGGGCTGTATCCGCCCCTTCCTCGCGGCCTACCGGCAGTCTGGAGTGGCGTTTCCTGCCGGGACCAGCCAGGACTTCAGCTTCGGGGCGGCATACAACACTGGCGAGCCATCATGGAGCGGGCGATGCCTTGCACGGGTCGCCGGAGGGCTGGGACCGCCGACTGCAACAAGGCGGAACTGCGGTCTGTGGAGCTTCCAGCCGCGGGTGCGCGGCACTGTGCTTTAAACACCGCGGAGCCTGGGATCCCACGATGAGATCGCCAGAGTCAGAGCTCCGACCGGCGTGGCCCGTGGACTTTGGGAAGCTGCGAACTCCGGGGAGGAAGCGGCCGCTCCAGGCACTCCGGCCGCTGAGAGTGTTCACCCGACGCCAGAACCCATCATCTGGCAAGATGGCCTGAAGCATCAGGCTGCCGTAGCGACGACTTCGGAGGCCTCAATAGGCCCGACTATGGGTGAACTGGGGATGGGACTGGACTTTGCTGCCTTCCCTCACAATGGGAACCATTGTGGGGGGATTTTTTTATGTTTATTATTAAATGCTTTAATGTTGTGTATTATCTTTATTCGTGTGCTGCATTGGCAAGTCAAATTTCACTACACCAATTGGTGTATGTGATAATAAATGTCCTTTGTCCTTTGTCCTTTGTGTGGAGACACTTCTTCAGACTGATTGTGGTTGGGAGTAGGGGTGGAAAAAGTGGCAAGAAAGGTGGAGGCAGCAGCAAGCCTGGCGAGTGATACAGTTGATGGGTTTTTTTGCTAGACAGATTGTTGGACAATGGCTGGAGAGGAAAAACAAAAGGTATGAGTACCTACTTCCTAATGCCATTTTCAGAGAACGCATAGGTTGTCGGTATATTGTGAATCACAATATCATAATGGCACAAATTGTTTTACAATGTAACAAAAAAAACCCTTGCCTGTATCCATCTTTTACTCACTAGGTTTTGCCTTGCCCCCACCTCTCATGCTGCCGTTCCCACCCCTCACCCCACCACAAACAGACTTAAGAAGAGTCCAGACCTGAAACGTCACCTATTCGTCTTTTCCAGAGACGCTGCCTGACCTGCTGATTTACACCAGCACTTTGTGTCTTTTTTTGTGAACCAGCATCTGCAGTTTCTTGTAACTCCTCCTTTTAAGTCTGCAGTCAGCGTGTTTGGTATGATCCCAAACGCCATTACATCTCTCACCTCCAAACCTACCTCATGCTCAGGTTAGGTTCCTCATTCCTCTCCCCTGCTTCCATCATGCCACCACATAGAAACATAGAAAATAGGTGCAGGAGGAGGCCATTCGGCCCTGCGAGCCAGCCCTTCGATCATTCATTGTGATCATGGCTGATCATCCACATTCAGTTACCCGTGCCTGGCTTCTCCCCATATCCCTTGATTCCGCTAGCCCCAAGAGCTCTATCTAGCTCTCTTTTAAATTCATCCAGTGAATTGGCCTCCACTGCTTCTGTGGCAGAGAATTCCACAAATTCACAACTCTCTGGGTGAAAAAGTTTTTTCTTATCTCAGTTTTAAATGCCCCCCCCCCTTTATTCTTAGACTGTGGGCCCTGTTTCTGGACTCCCCCAACATTGGGAACATTTTTCCTGCATCTAGCTTGTCCAGTCCTTTTATAATTGTATATGTTTCTATAAGATCCCCCTCATCTAGTGAATTCCAGTGAATACAAGCAGTCTTTCCAATCATTCCTCATATAACAGTCCCGCCATCCCGAAGATTAACCTCTGAACCTGTGCTGCACTCCCCCAATAGCAAGGATGTCCTTCCTCAAATTAGGGGACCAAAATTGTACACAATACTCCTGATTTGATCTCACCAGGGCCTTGTACAACTGCAGAAGGACCTCTTTATTCCTATACTCAAATCCTCGCGTTGTGAAGGCCAACATGCCATTAGCTTTATTCACAGCCTGCTGTACCTGCATGTTTACTTTCCTACCCAATCACCTTATTTACCTTCACCCAGGGGCTCACTTCTGTTCTACTCTATTTTCTCTCTCACTTTCCTCTCACACTTTCTGTTCCCTCCCCAAACCTCCCCACATTCCCACCTGCATGGTGATATGCATCCAGTGGGAACACGTCACTTTGTGGGATGTTCTCCAAATTGGCAAAGAATGTTGTGATCCAGTTGCAGTTTATGCTTTATCTTTTCTTGGTTACCCATTTCCCAATGGTATTTTCAGACAGAGAACAGGATGCTGATATATATTCTGAATTACAACATCAGAATGATTCGAATTGTTTTTCAGTAACTTAAGCACTACTTGAAGTAAAGCTATAGATGTTGAATCTGGAATCAAATTCCTTCAAAGCCTCCAATCAGCACTGAAGTGAATGCCTCTGTACTTCATACACCACCTTTTGCTAGCTTTGAGAGGACAGGACAACTGAAAGAAGGTACCTCTGAGGGAGCACAGTTACGTTTATTTGTTCAAGTCTGTCCTTGAACTGCAACCCTCTGAAGAAAGTGACCAAGAGGCAAGAAGCCTTTCTTCTAATTTCCATTTGTTCACAGCTACCAACTGAATATTTGGTTGGAAATAACCAATTACAATTTTCTTTGTTCTGTTGATATCTGACACTTTAGTGTTTTTCCTCTGAGGCCATCTTTTCAATTGTCCCCTGTTTGGGGGATACAGTATGTATAAATATGGGATGGATATCTTTAAACTTGCACATTATTAAGATGTTGCAGGGTATTCTTGTCCACCAAGTCGGTTAAAGTCAGTTACACTGATCACAGACATTTGTATAATTACTTGACCAAATATGGAAGAGCAAGTTTCTCAGGGAGGTTTTTGCTTGAACCATAATTTTCTCCTGTTTTCAGAAGCTGAAGACCAATGTTCATCATGCTCAAATGTTCACGATGCCATCCCTTATTGTTCACTGCTCAAAATAAATTCTTGCAATTTTGGCACAGGCCACCTGCATTTTGTAGAAATTATTGCCTTTACTATTGTTTTAATATGAATGTCAACCTACCAAGTTTATAATTCCTAACCTGTTTTTTAATCTTCCAGTGAAGCTTAGAGTTATGAAAAGCTCTTCTATCCTTTTCTTCCAAACAAATTTAATTAACTATTCTTGGATGCATTCCATTTTGTTCTCTTGCCTTATGAGTTGTCAGACATGGCAGGTTTAATAACAATTCCATTATGATTTTGAATTGGTCTAATTTATGGAGAAATAATATTGTTCCTCCAATACCAGAAAGTACGCGGATATAATGTGTAGGAAAGAACTGCAGATGCTGGTTTAAATCGAAGGCACACAAAATGCTGGAGTTAACTCAGCGGGACAGGCAGCATCTAGGAGAGAAGGAATCGATGATGTTTCAGGTCAAGGCTGCTTCAGACTGATGTCAAGGGAGTGGGTGGGACAGAGATGGATTGTAATCAGAGACAGTAAGACTGGTGGGAGAACTGGGGAGGGGATGGAGAGAGATGGAAAGCAAGGGCTATTTGAAGTTAGAGAAGTCAATGTTCAAACCGCTGGGGTGTAAGCTACCCAAGCAAAATATGAGTTGCTGTTCCTCCAATTTGCGCTGGGTCTCACTCTGTCAATGAAGGAGGCCCTGGACAGAAACAACTTCAATGACTTCCATTTTCCAGGCCCCCACTCCCTCATCGTTGCTATGTATGTCCAGTCACTCTACACCTCCCCATCCCCCACCAGGAAAATCTTAAAGCCCTCCTTTTCTTCCTCGACTGCAGAACCAGCCAATTTCCATCTAATACTTCTCTGCACAGCAGAGCTGGTCCTTACCCTCAACAACTTCAACACGTCCCACTTCCTCCAAATCCAAGGAGTAGCTATGGGCACTCGCATGGGCCCCTGCTATGCCTGCCTCTTTGTAGGGTACGTCGAACAATCACTGTTCCAGGTGTAAACTGACCCTATCCCCGAACTCTTTCTCAGCTACATTGACGACTGCATCCTGCACCCATGCAGAACTCACTGTTTCATCAACTTCACAACTAATTTCCATCTTGCACTCAAATTCACTTGGAACTCCGACATCTCCCTACCGTTTCTAGATCTCATCATCTCCATCACAGGTGACAGTCCTACTCCCAATTCTCCCGTCTACGCCACATCTGCGCCCAGGATGATGTTTTCTATACCAGGGCATCGAAGATTACCTAATTCTTTAGGAAACGGAGGTTCCCCACTTCCATTATAGATGAGGCTCTCACTAGGGTCTCCTCGATATCCCGCAGCTCCGCTCTTTCTCTCCCTCCCACCATTCGTAACAAGGACAGAGTCCTGCTTGTCCTCACATTTCACCCCCAGCAGCCATCACATACAGCATGTAATCCTCCAACATTTTACCACCTTCAACGGGATCCCACTACTGGCCACATCTTTCCATCTCCACCCCTTTCTGCTTTCCGCAGAGACAGTTAGTTCACTCCACAACTCCTTGGTCAACTCGTCCCTTCCCACTCAAATCACTTCCTCCCCAGGTACTTTCCCCTGCAACTGCACGAAATGCAACACCTGTCCCTTTACTTCCCCCCTCGACTGCATCCAAGGACCCCGAATGTCTTTTCGGGTGAGGCAGAAGTTCACTTGCATCTCCTACAACCTAATCTACTGTATCCGCTGATCCAGGTGTCAACTCTTGTGCATCAGCGAGACCAAGCGTAGGCTCGGCGATCGTTTCGCTGAACACCTCCGCTCAGTCCGCCTTAACATACCTAATCACCCGGTTGCTCTGCACTTTAACTCCCCCTCCCATTCCCAATCTGACCTTTCTGTCCTGGGCTGCCTCCATTGGCAGAGTGAGGCTCAGCGCAAATTGGAGGAGCAGAACCTTATATTTCGCATGGATAGCTCACATCCCAGCGGTATGAACATTGACTTCTCTAACTTCAAATAGCCCTTGCCTTCCCTCTCTCTCCATCCCCTCTCCCTTCCCAGTTCTCCCACTAGTCTTACTGTCCCCGACTCCATTCCATCTCTTTCCCGCCCACTCCCCTGACATGAGTCTGAAGAAGGGTCTCGACCCAAAACATCACCCATTCCTTCTCTCCAGAGATGCTGCCTGTCCCATTGAGTTACTCCAGCATTTTTTATCTACCGGAGTACATGGATATATTTCTGTTGCATTTTATTCCTTTTTTTAAAATCAGTTTTGAACTTTTTATTTACCACCTTGGCCTCCATTTCTGCCATCACATTTTCCAATGATGTAATAGGTGAAGTGTCAATGGTAGGAGATTCAAGTCAACTACAAAGATTTCAATATGTAATCTAACCTTCAGGTGGACATTAAATATCTCTGGACATTTTTCAAAGGTAGTGAGGATAGTGCGATGTTTTAATCAAATTTTATCTTAGAACTGGCTAGGTAATCTGTTTTGTGACTGTTGTTCCGTGTAGCTATAGGAATGTTGTGAGATATTTGGCTGAATTATTTCCTGTGTTGCAGCTGTTACTTCAGCTCAAAACATGGATTTCACAAATGATACTGAGGATGCCTGATGTCATAAAGTGTTTTCTGAATGTACGATCAATCTTCCCTAACCAGCATCTTGCTGAAAGCAGTAAGACATTGCAACTTTTGGGTTTGCCTTTGATGATTTTATTGACGTACGGTTCAAGTCATTGCTTCAAGCAGTCAGGTTGTCCTACAGGAGTGAGTGTAGAGTGTTGAATAGTGTAACAAGGGTACATTACACAGAACCATTGGACGATTCAAAATTGTTAAAGCAAAGAGCAATCCAGTGGCAATCACTCAGGGCTGTCATCTCTCATGGCATGAAACTGGATAATCTGACCCATTCTGTACTACTGTACAAGCAGATTCATCTAACTTTAAAAATGATCCCCATCCTGGCAGCCTTAATAACAAATAATTTGTCTTTAAAATGACATAAAAAGAAAACAAATCTTAGAACTGCTTTCAGCCATTCAAGACATCTGCATTGTTCCAATACTTGGCTTTGAGATTTTAAGTATTCCTCCATTGGCTTCACTTCCCATATTATGATTCTGCAGCTCATCAGTGACTAAGTGGTGGATTTCTGTATTACCTTAGGCAATTTAACAGGCATGATTAATGCTGATGTCCACATAGATACACTTCTGTCTCCAAGATATTTCCTCTGAGGATGGGACATTCTACTTGTGAAACTCTGGGATGTCTTCCATCTTAATTAACCATGGCTTCCCCTCGACCATAGTTGACAGAGCCCACCTCCATGTCCCTTTTATTCCTGCATCTCTATTTTTACCTTTCTCTCTTCCCAGCTAAATGAAGGATAGAGATCCTCTGCCTTCACTTTCCACCCCAATAGTCTCTGCATTCACCTGAGCATTTTTCACAATCTCTGCACCTTCAAGGAGGTTCCACTATGAAACATGTCTTCTCCTTCATCCCCGTTTAGCATTTCAAAGGCATTGTTTCCTTTGCCACACCCTGTTCTGTTCTCTCCCACCAATCACGCCCTTTCTTGAAGCACTCTCCCATGCATATGCTCTTTTCATTGACAGGGAAGAACTTGTAAAAACTCCCAATCACAAGGTATTGGAGAAACCCACGGACTAGTCGGACAAATCACCAGGACCTGTTGGCCTGCACTCGAGCGTTTTCGGTGAAATGGCTATGGAGATAGTGGAACAATTGTTCAAAATGTTTTAAAACTTGCTAAATTCCTTGGGGGAACCAGAAAATTGAAAAACAGCCAATATAACTCCCTTTTTCAAAAAGGGAGGAATATGTAGGGCAGAGAATTGTAGGGCTTGGTTCCAGAGCATTGTCTCTGTAGATTGAATGGTTGCCCATTCATTATGGCGATTAGTTCCAAAGTGTTGGGGCAATGATAGAACATTGTTTGATCCAAACACAAAGTGCTGGATGGAAGTCAGGAGGTCAGGCAGCATCGGCTGAGGGAACGCGCAAGTGATATTTCAGGTCAGTACCAGTTTGACCTGGTCCTGACCTGAAACCTGTCCATCCCCTTCACTGATGCTGCCTGAGCTGCTGAGATCCTCCAGCACTTTGTGCTTTGCTCAAGATTCCAACATCTGAACTTTCTTGTGTTAATACTTTGTGCAATGAATGTCTTCACTGAGATTGGGTTTGCCCATCGCTTGGGTACACCTCATTCTCAAAGAATTAATATCCTATCCATGTCTGTCCCACCTCTAGATACATAATTCTAGACCCCGGGCAACTCTCTTATGCCTTTTCCTGTCCCTAGTGAACTTAGGGTCGCCAAACTCTGTTGGCTGTGGCTTAATTAGTCTGGTTCATGCATTACCGCATCTTCGCTAGCCTCCACTGGTTCCTGATTAGATCGTGCTTGATTTTACAATTAAATATCCTTGTTTTTCAATTGCTTCATAGTCTTCCCACCCCATCGCTGTAATTGTTAATTCTACAGTCCTTTATGAAATCTGCACTCTTCAAATTCTGGGCTCCAGAGCACCCGTGATTCTCATCTTTCCACCAATGACAGCCGTGTATGTACTTTCCAAGACTATATACTTTGGAATTACCTCCCTGAACTTATTTGACACACTTCTTCTCTTTCTTCAGTATGATATGCCTTCAAAACTAATCTACACCCAGAAATCATCGTGCTTCAAATTTTACTGAACAATCATCCTGTACAATTGTTCGTGCTGCTGATGAGAGACCTGAGGCCACAAGTAATATCCTTCATGTCACCCCAGTTTTGCATAGTCTGGGCATTAACCAGGGACCCTGTGGTTTTGGGAAACGTATTTAGGGAAACCACTGCACGATTTCCATGATATTCATTGTCATACTCATACAGTGTGGAAACTGGCCCAACTTTCCCTCGTAGACCAACATGCCCCATCTACACTTGTCCCACCTGCCTGCGTTTGGCCCATATCCTCCTAAACCTATCCTACTCATGTACCTATCCAAATGTTTCTTAAGTATTGCGATGGTACTTTCCTCAACTACCTCTTCCGCCAGCTCGTTCCATACACCCAAAAAACAAAGTTATCACTTGGGTTCCTATTTAATCTTTCCTCCCTCACCTTAAACCAATGTCTTCTGATCCTTGGTTTACCTACTCTGGACTTTGTTTACCTGATATATACCTCTCACGACTTTGGATACTTCTATAATATCACTCCTCATCCTCCCGTGCTCCAAGGAATAGAGTCCTAGCCTGCTCACCCACTCTCTATAGCTTAGACCCTTAGTCCTGGCAACATCCTCATCAATTTTCTCTGCACCGTTTCCAGCTTGACACCATCTTTCCTGGAAAATGGTGCCCAAAACTGAACACAATACTCTAAATGTGGCCTCACCAATTGTAGTAGCCATTTAGCTTAACTCAGTATGTTATAACTATAACCAGTTACCTTTAAATTTTATCTGCCTGTAATTATGTGGGTGGGATTTATTACGTAGTTGGAGGCGTGTTTGTGGCTGGGATTCTCGTGCAGATGCCCTAGTAGTTTTTAGTTTAGTTTGAAGAAGCATGGGGAAGAGGACACAGCTTTCCACCATGCACGAGTTTGACTACGAGTAAGATCAAAATGTACTTAAACAAGAAGAAGTTTGGATGAATATCTTACTGTTTTTACTACTACAATAAAACAACTATTAATTAAGAGACTGTGTTTTGAAGAGTTATCTTTCGACGGCATTGAATGTCTCGTGGAGAGCTCGTGCATGCATTTTGATAATCTCCTAAACCCCTGTCTTCAATCATAGTGGCTAGAGGAAAGATTCCTTGAACGATATAAAACTCTGTCACCACACCAATGTCTTGTATAATTGCAACATGAACCCCCCAACTTCTGTACTCAATCATCTGCCATCTTATCTCCTGTGGTATTATATATAATCTACTGTCAAAGTTCAAGCCCCACTGGATATTTGAGCACAAGCCTTAGACTGATTTTAATGCAGAACTGGATTTCTGCATTATTTGAGGTGCCATCTCCTGGCCGGCACTGTGTGACATTCTGAACTGCCTGCTTGTGAGTTCTCCATCATTGAACAGCAGTAAAAGACGATCAGCTGCTTGTCCATTTACCGTTTGTGACAATTTGCAGTGTATAAGTTGGATGTATCTTTTACTCGCAAAACAACTGTATCTGCATTTCAAAAGTAACCTACTGGAGATGAGGTAGTGTGAAATGATCTACTTATTTGGAAAATAAATCATATTCCACATCTTTCCTCCTTTCTTTCCTCACTCGGGTTCCCTTCCTTTTTCCTTTTGGTTTTTCCTTCCTCTCTCCCCAAAATAATGTTATTGGTATTGACCAGTGATCCTTTCACTCGTCACTGCTAATGTCTTCTTCCCAAATGTCCTTGAGGATATTGCTTACTGTTCTCCATTCATATCCTATCATGTTTCCTCGTAAATTATATTTATTGAAATGTGTTTTGAAGTTCTTTTTAAATTGCGAGAGAAAATTATTGTAAAACATTTCTATCCTGGTAAAATCAATAATTGAAATCAACATTTAAAAAAAATGTGAGAGTAACATTTGGGAAGGTTTTACCATGAAATGTAGTTATTTATAAGGTCCGAACTACAGCTGCTTCGGGAGAGCAGCCAACATAGTCAAGGACCTTTTTCACTCCGGTAATTCCTACTCCGATGCTCCCGTCAGGCAGAAGATAAAAAAAAGCCCAAAAGCATGTACCACAAGATTTATCTCTTTGTGAACAGTGGACTTTTTCAGAACAGTAGCGTTACAGTGTTGAAAACTATATTCTGCACTTTGCTATTTTTCTCTTTGTTGTACTTGTATTTGGATGTATTAGTGTATAGTATTATCTGATTGATTTAATTATCTGATTTAATTGGAATTAAATCATTATCTGATTTAATTGTAAAGCACACAATCAAAGGCTTTTGACTGTATCTTGCCACACGTAACAGTTATAAACCAAAGTCAATAAAGTGCAATTTTGCAAGAAATGTCGCCATAAAACTAGATCTCTCTGGCATCTGGTTGGATTGTCTGACCTAGTTCCATTTCTGGTGTGACTGACTATTCCTGGAGCATGCTGTCTAGTCACCAATTGCCGGTCCAGCCTCATCTATTTTTGCAGCAGACCCAGCCTAAACCAAGTCCATCATATTGAAGCAATGAATTGCAGTGTTCAGTTAATCTGTATTGGAAACAAATGTGCTAGTTTCTCGCATAACACACACAAGCTTAAAAACATAATTTAAATGTTTAAAGAAAAATGTTTATGTAGTTTAAGCTATCCTCCCTCACCCTGAACAAAAATGTATTTGGATGATTATGCATTACTACAATAAATAGAGCTGAGTATTGCTGTTCTATCGTTTTGTCTGACTTGACTGCAATTTTTTGAAGTTCATCACACAATTTATTCGTGGCCTTGAATAAGTAATTCTGGATTGCATAGATGCTTTGGTATTATTTAGTTACTAAAATGCAAAATATAAATATTGAATCTTTTAAAATATGGATTTATATTGACTGTTAAATATTTACTTTGAGATCTTCAAAATTCTAGTGTTACGAATTCAGAAGTTCTGGCGCATCCATTTTCTTAAAGGGGAAGTGAATAAACGAAATGTTATTTTGCTGCGCTGCATTTAGTCTTCAAAATTAACAACTGAAAAATGAAATAAAACATTTAAGTTAACCAGATTCTTACAATTATTTGGTATTTATTTAAAGACATATTTTATTAGGTTTTATTGTCTGGGAGAGGGAAATTGACCACAAAAGATTATTCCCTTCGTCTCATTCATTTTATTCCTCTGTCAATACTGGTAGATGTCTGTCATCCAGCCACAGTGCATCATTGAGCAGGATGAACAGCCAGCGGTGTTGATAAATTCTTCCAAGTAGCAAAACATTAACTTAAAAAAAACAACCTTCAAGTAAATTCTTAAATATTTACTGAATTACTTTGGTATTTGTAAATTTGTTTTACTACTTGGAAATTACTACATCTAATAAAAATATTATTAACAGAAAAAAAAAAATCTTAAATATTTCACTGAGGCAAATAAAGATTGCAAGATAAGCATGACATTAAGAGAGACGATGAAATACCGGACTTCTTTTAAAAATTAATTCATTTCATTGATTATGCTTCTGCTACTGCGTGTGGAGTTTGCCAGAGTGAGAGAGATCTTCACTTATATTATATTTTATGACGTATACTCATGTGCTGGAAGTAGTTGATATTTGCTGGGATAATGGAGATACAGGAGACTGCAGATGCTGGAATCTTGCATAACAAATAAAGTGCTGGAGGAACTCAACAGGTCAGACAGCATCTGTGGATGGAAATGGATAGATGGTGTTTCGGGACAATAGGTGCAGGAGTAGGCCATTCGGCCATTTGAGCCAGCACCGCCATTCAATGTGATCATGGCTGATCCTCCACAATCAGTATCCCGTTCCTGCCTTCTCCCCATATCCCCTGACTCCGCTATCTTTAAGCGCCCTATCAAAGGATCAAGGACATTTATTGTCACATACACCAATTGGTGTAGTGAAATTTGTCTTGCCATGCAGCACACAGATAAAGATAAGACACAACATTAAAGAATTTAACAATAAACATAAAAAACATCCCCCCCCACAATGATTCCCATTATAAAGGAAGGCACAAAGTCCAGTCCCCATCCCCTTGTTCATCCATAGTCAGGGCTATTGAGGACTCCCCAGTCGCCGCTACGGGGTCCGATGTTACAGGCCCTTCTTCGCCAGGTGATGGTGTTCCGGCGTCGGGAGAACCCTCTCCGCGTCATGGGGTGCCTGGAACGGCCGCTTCCTTGCTGGAGACCGCGGCTTCCAACGCCAACAGGCGGCGCTGAATCCCAGGCTCCCGACGTTAGAGTTGAAGTTCGGCGCCGCGGCACAGTCCCACAGTTCCGCAAAGTTCACCTGTGATCTCACTGGAGTTCCAGCGCGACGACCCAGGCAAGCCGAAGCCGTGGCTCTGGGCAGCCCCCCCCCCCCCCCCCCCCAAGAAATGCCGCTCCAGGCCCGCTGGAAGGGCGCGAGGACGGGTCGAAAATGCAGCCCAGAGAAAAGCTGCCTCTCCGACCAGGTAGGGGCCCCCTAGAAAGCAGTTTCCCCCTCTCTCCCCCCCCCACACACACAATTCTTCCACTTTGATTTGGATCCCTGCTATGGTACCAGATTTTTGCAAAAATAAAAATTATATTTGACCATGCCATTTCTCATTCATTTGGATATGTCTGGATCCTGTTGCTATTTAATGCTATAAAAATGAAAACCCCATCTCATGCTTACAAATGTTTCTCCACAACTCTTTTCCTTTAGTCAAACTTTCAGTCACATCTCATAAACTGGCCTCATCATGATTACTGTGTCCCAATCAATGAAGTCCTGTGAGAGTGAGGCAGGCTTGAGGTAACCAGTGGCTGGTTCCTACTTGTGTCTGAAAGAGCTGTTGATATGGGCAGTGGCAAAACAACATGTGGTTACAGCAGCAAAAATTGAAAATGCTGGAATTGCTCAACAGACCAGAAGATATGGGGAAAGAAATGAATGTTTTTGATTTGGGTCAATGACACTACATCAGATAATCATGGATTTTTGTTTCACCTTCCATTGATGACTGGGACTGATTGGTATTATTCTGCAGCCTTCTTCTTCACCTGAGCTTTCAAGCACTTTGTTGTTATTTCAGATTTCCAGCATCTTCGTGTTTTTTTTTCATCCCTTTTGTGATTTGATTCCAACATTCTGCAACCTACTGTCTTGAGCAATGCTTTTACATTCCACTTCAAATAGATATGTTAATTTATTATTCATCTCCCTATGTTCAAATGGTGAGCTGCCTGAATAGCTGGAAAAAGTTTTGGATATGGAATTCTGGTTATACCCATTTATTAGTGTTAAAATTAGTTATTAGTGTGATTTTTTTTATTTTCATTTCTACTTCTGTCTTGTTTATGCAGGCTTGGCTTATTTAACTCTGATTTGACTGGGACGTAGCCATTAATTAAACTGAAGCCTTATTCTTGTAAACCAGGACAGGAAAATGCTGGAAACTAAACTCTGTAATTGCATAACTTTGACACGTTCAACCAGAGGACCCGAATGAAGCATGATTTTATCTTTTCTTAGTGGGAGGGAATTCTGCCTCTGAGCAGTCTTATGCTCCCAACCGATTTCCCTTCCCTATTCTGTCTCACTTTGCCATTTTAATGTCCTTTCCGATTGTCCAACGCCCCACCTGCACTAGGAACATTTTGCAGTTACTGTTTAACTTAACAACTTGTGTGAATACAAGAGGCTCTCATAGTTGTATTCAGATTTCTGATTAAACTAATCTGTAAATTTGCCTTTGAAAGCTGCAGTCATCAATTATATCATTAATTAGCAGAGATCATGTGGCATTATTAGGAGCCAAGAAGCCGGAGAAGAGCATTCGGAGGCATTTTATTTTTTAATGCACTCTTTGTAGCAGTGTTACAACATTTTGAGATTTTAAAAAATCAAGTTTGCAATTTATCCCATCAGATAAAGCATAAAAATAAGTTTAATTTGACACCTAATTCACTTTCATATCTTCAGTATTAAGAAAATTATGGACATTTCCATACGCGGAAATTAGCATTTTGTTCCCCATTGCCTTTCCATTGACTTAACTCAAAAGCTGTGATCTAGGACAGTCAAAAGCCCATAACTTTCTTAAATATTAAGAGAACTGAATGAAATTTTCAGTTATTATAGATTGAAGCATTCTGAAACAAATATGAAACAATCTTACTTGGATGACCTGAAATTAAAGCATATAATTAGTTAGTTACTTAATTGTGGCTAATTACAAAATTCAATTACTAGATCTAAACACCTATCCATTTCTTAAGAAAAGATAAACATTTTTAAATTGCCTAAGTGTCCAAATAACATTCACACAATAATTCACAATATAACATGATTTTTAAATCTCATTTGCATGAATTTATTGGCCAAATAGAAGGAATTTAGTGTTTAATTACCCTCAATCAATGGCCATTTAAATCAACTTGCGAGTGGGTTTTAGTGGAACACAGTGGATTGGAACGTTGCGGGTTGCTGTGAATTTAACCCACAGTCAGCAGGAAAAAACTGCTGGTTCATATATATTTTTTGTCTCCTTTTCGCAACATGAAAATTTGATTAAAGGCTTCCTAAGAAGCACGTTTTTATGTAAAAATAAACTGTGTACCTTCTTTTATCCCCTACGTAAAATCCTTCCCGTTGTCGGTGCTCATGGCTTTAGAAGATGATTTTTAAATTACTCTAGCTAATAAATGATCTAGCGTAGTTTAAAAATACCATCATAAAACAAATGTTGGAGCGATTTCTCTTTAGCAACAAAATCCCCTGAGATGGATCGATTTGCCCTGTCTGGAGAAAAACAGCATTTTAACCCCCCCCCCCCCCACACTGAAAGGCGCCAAAGTGGCAGAACTACAGCGCCGTTCAAGGTAAGTTTTGTAACATACCTACTCTTTGCTAATCCCCCTCCAACTTCGGTGTTCCACTACCCGGCCTTTGTTTGTGATAGCATTTTCTAAATTGTCTGAATTGTCCACTTGTCTGGATACTGCTGCTCCAACAGCTCGCAGGAAGTTCAACCCACAGTGGCACAGCCGGTAGGAGCTGCCTTAGCGCCAGTGACCCAGATTCAATCTGACCTAGGGTGGTGTATGTGCGCAGTTTGCACTTCTCTCTGTAACTGCATGGGTTTATCCAAATGCTCCAGTTTCCTCCCACGACCTGAAGGCGTGTTGCTTTGTAGGTTAATTGGCCTCTGTAAATTGTCCACCTAGTGTGTAGGAATTGGAAAGTGGTTAACATTGAACTAATGTGAATTGGTGAACGATGGTCGGCTTGGACTCAGTGGAGCAAAGGGCGAGTTTCCATGTAGTATTTCTAAATTAAACTACACCCATGCAACCTTGGATATTAACATCGAAGCCTGTTTGATTGGCTCCTGTCCGCATTAATTCCCTTCACTACCAGTGCACGATGGTTGCAGTATTGAACCACCATATACAAAATGTGCTGATTGATCACCTAGGCAACCTCAACAGTATCTCTCAAATCTGTGATCTCCACCCATAACAGCGAGGACTTCAACATGGAACACCACCTCCTGCAAATACCTGTGATCCTGACTTGGGAATATATTATCTTTCCTCGTTGGTGCGGATTCTAAATCCTGGCTCGATCCCCAACAACATTGTGAGTGTGCATTCAGCTGAAGGATTGTTGCAGCTCAAGAAAGCAGTTTACTGCCATTTTGTCAAAGAGAATTAGGAAAAGGCAATACATGCTGGGCTCTTGAGCAACACAACAGAGTGATCCTAAAAAATGCAAGCCTAAGGGCCCTTTCCCACTTGGGCCGTCATTTACATGACAGGCCAGTGGTGACGGTCGCGCAACGTTCCCGTGCGTCTTCATGCGCCCGCACAGCCGTCTGGAGCATGTGACGTCATTTGAAGATGGACACAACATGCAGGAGCAACACAGCGGGATCGGCAGCATCTCTGGAGAGAAGGTATGGATGATGTTTCGGGTTGAGAACCTTCATTAGTCTGAAGGAAGGGTCTTGACCCAAAATGTCACCCATTTCTTCTCTCCAGGGATGCTGCATTTTGTGTCTATCTTCAATCTTCTTGGCCCTGCTCTGGGAGAAGGAGTGGGGGCGGATCCGGATCCGCAATGGCCGTGAGTCCCAGGCTGAGTTCGACGATCGTTTGCCTGCTTCTGCTGCTGTTGGAGGTGAGACATTGCGTCGCGCCAGGGTCTTGGGCCTGTCCCACTTTGGCCGTCAGTTACGCGACAGGCCGGTGGTGGGCGAAGATTTAGTGCACGACAAAGTCCACACTCCTCCACGCCACTCCACACTCCTCCTCACCACTCCGTCATCATGAAAATCAGTATACAGAAATATCAGATACAGGCAAGATCAAACAATATCGAATATATTCATATTATTTTGAATGTTGAAAATTTTGGTGTCAATATGTTGTTAGACTGGCGCTATAGAATTTAAAATTTAGTAAAACTAGTTCACTTTCATCTGTATGTGTTGAAGAAATAATGTTTGTCTTTTAGTTTTCCTTCTATTTAACTGTCAGACGTTTCCAAATCTATTCAGATGTGTTTCCACAAGTTTTCTTTGTATCATAAACATTCTACGATGATGGCCCTTTTCTTTATTTTTGTGAACATCAATAACATTCACAGGTTAGGCAGGGTTCCGTGCGAGTGTTGATATTTTGAGTTTGTGGCCTTTGGGACAGATTAAGCTGGATATAGAAATGCGTGATATGTGCATTTGTCTCTGATAATTGTAAATATGTATTTTATCAAAAGAGCACAATGTCATACAAGAGATTATAGCAAACTCCAAATAACTCTGAATAACTTTTAACTGGTTGATGGAAATTCTGACTGTTTTATAGTTTCCAAAAAGAAATGCCATTGTAATTGCACTATGATAATAATGATAAATATTGGAAGTAATATGGTTATGACCATATAATAGGTTACAGACGAAGTGTTGGTAAATAGGATTAGTGTTGATTTGTACTCTAGGCTGGCATAGTGGACCAAAAGGCATGATTCTTTGAGATATGTTGATGGGAGGAAAATAATTGATAAAGATAGAAAGTACAGTATATTTAAAAAAATCTAATAATATCACAGGTCAATAAATATTTTAAAAGATTGTTTACAGCTGTGATTGTAGGAGTGAACTAATATCAACACCAGCCATTCCCAGAATCTAGTTGCAGAGAATCACTGAACAAAAGTTGCTTGTGTTATTTCCTCCCACATATAGTTTAATATCTCTGATACCAATAATAATTTGGTATAGATCAAATGATACTGCTGCATCATGCAGAACATCAACACATTTTGTGGAACAGTGATGTGAAAATAATGAAAATCTAATATATCAACCAATCAGACAAATTGCACCAGGAATAAACTCTCTGGCATTTTCTTTGTATATTTGCCACAAAGTACTTAACATGCCTACTGGAGGACATTTGTGAATTGCTAGATTACAGATTTTAATGTACTATTATAATTGCATTATCAGCTGGTGTGGCGGTAAAGCTTGCTTCATCTACATTCTGACTTTCCAAGCCAACAGTGACACTTCATCAATATTTAAAATATAAATAGACCTTGTATACCAATCTACAGTGCAAATAACATGACCAGTTTACTTAGAACAGAAAGTCTTTTCAGATCTCTTTCACATTTTTCCTTGTTTGGTCAAAAATAAATCCCTTGAAGCAATAGTTTTTGTATTGCATATTAGGATCATAATATGATTATGAGCAGCAAAGCCATTTTTATATTCCAGACTGAAAAGCTAAAGCCATTATCAGTAATTGAAGGGTCACTATGATTGTCTTTTTAGAATCTATTTATACCTCTCTCTAACTTTGACAGGTGACCTTGCTCCAGAAAATACTTCGATGATTGAGATCAATGCAGCAGCCTCTGATCGATTTAGAGGCAAAGCAAAATGCTGCACTGTCCTGGTGCTCCCTATGCAATGTTTCAACCTCAGTGACTGCCTACCCAATTCTTCCTGCACCCCCCTTATAATTGGCATATTAAACCAAAAAGTCAATTATTTTTCACTCATTCTTTGCTTTATGCCTTGATCTTGGAAACAAAGCACTGAAATTGATGATGTCTGCAGATTCCCAGCTGTCATGAGCAAAGCTCGTCATGCTTGACTTTCTCATCAGCCACTTGAGACATTCCTTATGTGACCCCCTGTAATTAAGTCCTACTTTCTGACAGGAGAGAGGACATGAAAACCTTACTCCTGCTGGCTTGGAGTGGTATTTTGTTTTATTCTTTCATCTACTTTTACTGTGCCTGTACGGTTGCAGTATTTCATAAACAGAAGATTGGACAGAAGATTCCAGGGGTCCTTGAGGGTTTACGTCCCCCAGAACTAGACTGAGCTCGGACTGTTAATATATGGTGTGCATATGACCCTCGGTCATTTTCAGTTGCATTTTTTTTTTTAATTAAATGAAGGGGGGTGTCATATTCCTCCACAAATCCAAATTCAGTTGGCATCATTGTCCAACAAAAAAGCCGAATGTATTTGCAGATTTTTAAAAAAAAATTTGAAAACGATGTGCACAGAATTGACATTTGTTGTGATGATTACATTAAAGAGTTGCTCAATAACAAGGGCAATTAAAGAACTACAGCTTTCATGTACATTTTATTTTATCCTCTATATTGGAACATAATATTTCCTTCCCCCTCAATGGCACTGGTTGGATAATTTGCCTTGTGCATTAATGAATGAGACTGCATTTCTTGTTCAGCTGTGTACTTATCAGATTCTGCAGAATGCAATAACAGTCTAGTTAGATAACTGACCCTTTCCCTGACAGGGAAGCAATGCCACTGTCATAGGGCATTCAAATGACAAATGCTAGAGTTAGTTCAGAGCTGAGAATGCACTCTGCTATCAGTGCAAAGAATATTTATAATTTTTTTTAAATTTAAACGTGTGAACATATGAATTAGCAGCAAGAGCAGCCTACTTGACAACTCTTCCCCACCCTCGCCCTCCCTTCTTAGGATTGCTTCCCTATTCAAGAAGCTATTGGCAGGTCTAATTGTACCCTCGACTACCCATTCCTGTCTACCCTGTAACGTTTCACCACACTCAACAATGTGTGCGCCCCAGCTTTGACTAGTCAATGACTCTACTTTGAACGAGTGCTTCAAAGACTCAGAAACCTGTGAGGGAGACAAATTTCATCTTATTTTATATATCTCTATGTCAATGCTGACTTGACACTGCCAGCACCTTGTATGTTTCAGTTAAGTCCCTTCTCCCTCGTCTGAGCTCCAGCACTACCCTGTCCTACCTTTCCGCATTAGACGGCTCATCCATTTTAGATATCAGCCTAATGTTGTTTTTCTGATCCTTCCCAATTCCCAACATTGTAAATATGCGGAATAATAAAAACACTGCAGATGCCCCTCTATAATAGAAGCATAATCTCACAAATTTTGTATTCAGTTATTCTCACAGTATACTGTACAATAACACTGGATCTTGCTAATTACTTGCTGCACCTTTTGTGCATTGTTTGATGGATCACAAGGATCCCTTTGCCTCTCAGAGTTCTGCAGTCTCTCACCAACTGTACTCTCCACAACTTATTTTCTTGCACACTTTTAGATCATTTGCAAATATAGCAACCATGCTTTCAATGCCTTGTAAAGAAACTTGATTGATTGGTATAACCATGAACTAAATTGATGTGCATTATTGCTTGTGATTTACACAGGAGCAGTAGCAGTAGTAACCTGGTCAAAGGTTATGAGTTCCTATGGAAATTGCAATGTGTAAGAATAAAATCCCATTGTACAATGTTGCCCGCAGTGATAAGAATTCACATGTCTGTCAATAAACCCATTGCAAAGTTGTATGAATGTAGTGTTGACTGTTTATTCAATCTTAAATGTCTATTTGCTTGATATACCAGATTTGCTTTATATACCTCTAAATACTTCAGAATACGCTTGTGATTAATAGTTCTATTGATTAACTATCTGAAAAAGAACACTTCACAGCAGGTTTTCAACCGGTTTAAGGCAACTGTTTATGCACAGTTTTCAAACTCAAAAGTAATGGCAAGAGCTAGTATTGGGAAAGAAAGTAAAACAATTCCAACCAGAAAATTTATAGTTGCCAATTAACCAACAAATCTTTGGTACGTGGGAGGAAATGAGAGCAAACCCGTATGGTTACCAGAAGAACATACAAACTCCTGAGTCAGGATTGAGTCTTGATGGGAGAATGCCTCCGTGCTCTCTATGTATTATGGTACTTTGTCACAGATACTGAGGTACAGTGAAATTCATTTTTGTACACAATACAGGATAAGTATCACTATACATAAGCATTTAGATGCATATTAGATACGCATCTCAAATGCAGTATAAGAGGAAAAGCAGTAGTACACTGAGACAATATACAGAGTTGCCAGTTTGTCACCATTTTCAAGTCCCAGTTGTTGTGAATGCAGCAATCGTGACCTGACCATGAAGGTCTGTTGTCCTGGTGGCGTTGCAGGGTCGGCCTGGCTAAGTGTAGCCATTAGTGTCCTCCATGGGATGACTACAGTAACAAAATAGTGAACACTTGCTCACAGACCTTTTGTGAGTATTTGAGCAGCAACTGCTGTATTTATCCTGTTGGACCACTTCCAACATATTGTCCTTTGCAGCTTGCACCAGAATGGTTGTTCACTCAATCAGATTGAAGGAAATATACACTGTTACAAATAAGCCCAAGAAATGGGTCATATATAGTGCCAGTCTTTAGGCAATAATTACACAAAATTAAATAATGCACAGAGCAGCAAGTATTTCCAGGTGAAACTGGGTGAAGGCCAAGAGACCTGCTGTGGCAACAGAAAACGAAGGTTGGCACAATATGCTTATCATGGGCAAGAGGGAGAATCCCCATACAATAAAACGCTCATTACAGTCTGATTGAATGAAGCTCTGCTACAATTATTAGAATAGCTTATGACCAAATTGGTGGAAGAATGCCTTAAAGAGCCCAGACTTCATAAAAAATATATTTTTATGTGAAGATCTCCACTCTTCAGGTATACAAATGGTGTTCGGTTCTCCCTGACCAATCGTGAATCGAGAAACTTCCTTTCACATTGCTTTATTGTGTGGGATTCTCAGTCTTGCCAATGTGGCTACCTAATGCCAAACTCTGCTCTCTGTAACCTTGGATAGATATAGGCCTTCACCCCAGCACAGTTGGCCTAATTCCTGCCCTGTGTCTCGTTGAGCAGAAGTTGCCCCTTTCTCCAGCGTTATAGGCATTGCTGCAGCCTGCCTACTATGGGCAGTGTATTGTTAAGGACAGGCACCCTTCTCTGTACAGCAAAGTAACAGGCAATTGGCAAAATTGGATTAAGTCCTATTATCAATCCACAAGTTGTGCATTTGAGATTGAGTCCGTGTGTAAATCGTTCTTACACAGTTATGCATGGATCCTACATTTTTATTTTACTCTCGCTTCTCATCTGCTCTGTAAAGTAGTGCAGAAATATATAGTCTGTATGGCGCGGCGGCCTCGCCAGCAGTCTGTTTGTCATTTTACCCTTTTTGTTATTTTTAGTCTGTTTAAAGTATGTTTTTGGAGGTTTCTTAGTCTTTTTTATGTGGGGGAGGTGAGGGGGGAAGAGGGGAAACTTGTTTCCCAGTTACTTCCTGGTCGAGGATGTGTCTTCTCTCCGAGTCGCATCTTCGCGCCCCTCCCCCCCGCGGCCAACCATCTGGATTGGTGTGACCTTTCCTGTCGGAGTCCGGCCAGAGCTTCAGTTGCATTGCAGCACTGAATTCCTTCGTGGAGTGGGCGATGCCTTACCGGGGATCGCCGTGTTGGAGCTCTGGAGTGTTGGGCCTGCTGTTTAATACCGTGGAGCTGTTTGCGGAGTTTCTAGCCGCAGGCAGGGCTGAATTTAACACCGCGGAGTCCTCGGATCCTTTGCCGAGGGTCGCCAGTGTTGGAGCTCCACCCAGCTCGAAAATGACGGTCTCTGGTAAGAAGTGGACGATTCGGAAACTCCAAGCTGCAAGTGTGTTCTTCCGCTCCGATGCTGAAGTTCCGATCATCCCAGCGAGAGGGCCTGAAGTTCGGGGTGTCGTAGCGGCGACTGCAGAGGTCTCAAAGGCCCCGACCACGGGTGAACAAAGAGGAAGATGACTGAAATTTATTGCCTTCCCTCACAGTGGGAAACCTTGATTCCGCTGTATGGGGATGTTCATGTTAAATTCTGTCGTGTATTGTGTTCTTTTTATTCGTATAGCTCTATGGTAACTCAAATCTCACTGCACCAATTGGTGCATGTGACAATAACTTGAACTAAAGATTTTTGTTCTTAGTTTCTACTTGCTCTTTTATCCCTCTCTTTTGCTATCCTATTTTAACATTTCTGTACAAGTTTTTTACCAATCGATAAAATCTAATTTCCAGTATCCTTGTTTCTACTTATTGATTTGAACTTTACTACCTGGCACTGGAGTCGCCTAGATTTGGTTAGCGAAATCTCTTTTAATTCTTTAAATATATACAATGGATAAATGGCATAATTTTGAGAAAAACATCATGGACATATACAATTTCAGCCAAACCTTATGACCCTTGTAAAAGAAGACAGTTCATATTGTTTTCAAGCTTTGCAAGATTTTTGCAAGATGGGTGCAATGTGATTGACGTGTTGGTTTACAAAATGGCTGATGAGCCATAAAGTAATTCATTAAATAAGGAATATTTTGGAGGCATTTCTGAGAAATGACACAAAATATAAAGTAAAAACATATAAGTGTGAATGGTCTCACGTTGAGTTGTACTAACAGCCCACAGCAATTGCAACTAGACTGTAATTGGTTTGATTTAATTCAATCAAGGCATAATCAATAGAAACCAATAACTATAGTATGTATAAGAAGGAACTGCAGATGCTGGTTTAAACTGAAGATAAACACAAAAAGCTGGAGTAATTCAGCGGGACAGGCAGCATCTCTGAAGGGAAGGAATGGGTGACATTTCGGGTTGAGACCCTTCTATAGTATTTCAGTCTCATTTGACAGACCCTGTTAAGTTTTTGGGTAGATTGTGTTTCAGTAACAATTAACTAGTTCATCATGCCAGCCAAAGCTGATCTATTTTAGCAAAGAACATGCCGGGTGAGGTTTTATTTGTTAATCTTGGAAAACTGTTAGTTGCATATCATTTTCAGGTGTTGTAGTTCAGTTTATGTTGTAGAATACCTGCAGCCAAGGACACGTTAGGAGGCAAACTGTGTAAGGTGTGCATGTAATCCTATTGCCTGGCCACCAATTATAACACAGTGCCTGTTCTCAGTCCTATTAACTCATAACTATTTTACAGTTGCCTTGCAGTGTAAGAGTGTAATTTGTATAATACCAGGCAACAGAATTTGGAAAGTTTCTCCCTAGGGCTGGATTCAAACCAAGGTCAAAAAAAGTGAAAGAGCTTATATATTAATGCACTGAATTGCCCTGTTCTGCATTATGTTTGTTTTGACACTAATCCAAGTCTTCTGTCAAAGATCAAAACTAAATGGCCCTTGTATTGTACTCTATTGTGCAGACGGCTTCATAATGAGTTTCAGTAGTTTATGTGGAGAGCAGACTATAATGTGTTTTTCAGAAAATGCTAAATTCTCATATTTTTCATTTAAATAGCTCTTTCGGGAAGTAAGGATTATGAAAATTTTGAATCATCCCAATATAGGTAAGATTGTATTTTAATCATATTTGACTGTGTACTGAATATAGATTATTAATTTTAAATAATCTGTTACTCTTTTGTAAGAGCATCATTTTGAACTTTTATTTCTAACATTCTACTGACCATTATTTTTCATGCCAAATGTAATAAATATTTGTTATGTTGCATCAGCTTTTACATTGCTTTCCACGTTTTTGTTCCCTTTCTAATATCTGCCTATTCTCAATCCAGTGTCTCTTGTTGGGTTTTGTTCCACTGGCAGTGATGAGTGGTGTGCATGGGTACAGACAAAAAAGGGATTCAATTTACTTAAATTGTCATATAAAACTTAACATAAAACTTAAAAGTGTGTTTTTTTCCCCCCTATGAATTAGGGAGGTCCCTGCCAAGTGTAATTTAATTCTGAGGTTTTTATAATATAAGTCCCCCCCCCCGAGCCACGAGGTGCTGAGGCCCACATTAAAGACACCTAGCTGAAATTACAGCTGTGTAGAAATTGGATATGATCTACCTGTACCTCTTTGCAATGCACTACTTTCTTTTTCGACACCATATAGCCAAAGTATGAACAAAACAAAACAGTATCTCACAAAGCATGACTTAATTTATGATGATAGAAAGATCCCTTCACAAGCAGCTAATGAGAACAATGTGCATCAAATTAGGGTGAACTTGTATACTTCATTTTATAACATATTTGACTTTGGGTAATAAAGATGGCAAATCTTTATGGTGTCGGGAAAGAAAGCTACGCAGTGCAAATATGTACAGGCAGAGCATATCCTATTTCTACATTGCTGTCATTTCAGCTAGGTGTGTTGAATGTGGGTTTCCAATGTCCATTCTATATATTGTTCTTCTGCTCCAGTTCCCCACATTCTAAACCCAAATCCCTTAACAGCAGTTTCTGTTTTTTACCACATTGGGTATTTTTTAACACTTTTTTTAGAAAATCAAGCTAGTGTGTGAAATTGAATTCCTGTTTTTTTTAATGGTTTGTGTTTATGTGGAATAATTAATGGAACTTTTTTTTGGGAGGCTTAAAGCACAATTTATTAAGTTTCAATAAATTCTCAACCTTTCCGCCTCAAATACAAAATTGAAGTAATATTTCTGAATGGGGACCAGACATTCACATTGCTGTTTTACTAAATGTATAATTTATTGGAATTTATTGGGTTATCTTTGTATTTAAAGACTTGGATTTTACAGTCCACGTCCTTTTCTCATTGGCAGAAATAAATGAACAATTTAATTAAAAGTATTATTTTACTTTTGCAGGCACTATAAGCATAGGGAGCAAGGAAATTATGGTATACATTCTCTAACTTTCAGTAACAGTCACTAATACAAGTTTATTTCTTAACATTACAAAATTATATTCAGAGGGAATCTTCAGATAGTGCCTAGTGTTCAAAAATACTGATTAACTTAGCTGCAACCATGTCTGGATTGAAAAGAGAAGTACCGATGCAGTGTAAATGCAGATTTGGGAGTGCCATATGCTTCTCCCAAATTCCCAGCGACAACCATGTATGTAGATTTCCGTATAGATTTATATAGTTTTCAGTAATGGGGGAAAAAAAATGTTAATGCTAGAATGTCTTGGCAAAACCACCTTTGAGCTCAGCTTTGTTCATGTACTCCACTCTCTAGGAAATTGAGAAGCACCATTGCAAATGTATCAAATATCATTCCTCTTAGTTTAAAAAATCCTTCTGGCTATCTCGCAAAACCTTCATTGGAGATATGAAATGCTATAGATACTGACTGCCTGCAAAGTGCTAGAGTTCACAGCATCTACAGTTTTTGTTGTTTCAGTTCGTATTCAGTTCCAGCATTGTTTATTTTTGTCATTTTTCTTTCTTTCCCTTCCTCTGCTTTCATTCATCTCATATTATCCATATCTGCCCCCTGGCAATGATCTTCAGATGTTAAGCCGCATTCCCTCTCTCAGCTGGTACCACAACTGCCGCTTATGTTGATTTTCTGCTAATCACAAGCTTTCCATTTGTTCTCCACCTACTATTATTCTCTTCAATTCAAAATGTGCAAATTTCTAACTTTTCCTTGTTTCGATGGGAAACTTTTAGATTGAAATGCAACTGTTTTTCACTTGCCTTTCTAAATCCTGCCTTGTTGGCTGCATATTTCAACAGTTTTCTTTTTATATTATTTAGATGTGTAATTTGCAAAACACTTCCATCGATTCAGATCTATATGAAGCAGGTTTATTTTCAGGCGCAGAGTATTTAGAAATGCCTCAGACCATGAAAATGTAATATGTAATAAACTGTAGGTCAGATTGACACTGACATTTACAACGTTCATCATGATCATTGGAAGGTCAGAGTGAAATTCAAGTATCCTTGCAACAGGCAAGGATAAGGAAGTGTTCAAACCGCACTGTTGCACAGCTTAAGTGTTTAAATCTTTCAAATGGAATAATGACTTGAATGGGGAAGATTTAATTGTGTGAATTCGGAAGTAAGGATTTTTTTTTAAATTGGCTATTTTGCTTTATGAACTTAATAATGATTTTAGTAGTATTATTTATAGGCAACCTTTTTTCTCTCCTAGTGAAATTATTTGAAGTAATTGAAACTGAGAAGACACTGTATTTAATCATGGAATATGCAAGTGGGGGTAAGTGAAGGCTTTGGCTGTTCCTTGTAATTGATGCAAAGTGTGTGGCTTCCACAAGAAGAGAATCTCACTGAAATAATGGAAGCACAAGAGACTGCGGATGATGAATGCTGCAGGGGGTGAAAATGAGAGCAGCTGGTCAGGCAGACAGCATCAGAGGGAAATTAACAGTCGATATTTTGAGTAGACCCTTTCGTGTTATCCAATAGAGAGCCAGAGTTTTGGGTTAAGACTCTTCGCCTAGACTGATGTAGGGTCTTGACCCAAAATGTCGTCTGTCCATTTGCCCCCACAGCTGCTGTCTGGCTTGTGGAATTCCTTAAGCTGCTCTCCCTTTTTTGTTCACTGTTATAATGTTGGATTTGCATCAATGACTCTCTTAATCTGGTAAAGAAGTAACTGCAGATGCTGGAAAATGAAAGGTAGACAAAAATGCTGGAGAAACTCAGCGGGTGAGACAGCATATGGAGCGAAGGAAACAGGAGATGTTGGTCTCGACCCGAAACGTCGCCTATTTCCTTCGCTCCATAGATGCTGTCTCACCCACTGAGTTTCTCCAGCATTTTTGTCTACCTCTTAAAGTGGTTGTTCAAATAAATGTATTCTTAAAATTAAAGACAGTGTTTTGTCACCATTGTTATTTATCTCTTCTAGTATTTATCTCTTCTGGGTTTTTTTTAAATTAAGATTTTGCTCCATTCTCCCTTTGACTTCTGTGAGTCTCAAGTTCCTGAACAGCCTGGTTCCATTATAGCTGTTCAAGCACCCAAAAGCATAGATTGATATCAAAGTAAGCAATCCTTTTGACGATGATGAGCTGTAGTTTTAGCTCAGTTGTAAAAATACAAACATAGAAAATTAGTACATTTGGACAGGGAACATGATCGGGAACAAAAGCAGAATAACTTAATTTCAACAATTGTATTAAATAAATAATTGAGATTAAGTTATTGCTTTTTTGTTCCCAATAAAGTTGTTCTTTGCCAATTAACACTGCAATGTTTGCACATTAACTACTTTAATCTTTACATTTTGAAGCACCTTGTATTTGTGCACTATTTGTTAAACTGAGAGTTGAAAGTTATATTTGTATTCTAAAATCGTAATCTGTGGCAAATGTGAATAAGAGATGATAAATTAATGTGTGTCAAATTATCTTAAAATTGTAAAGATAGTAGTTATAACTATAGTTTTCCTCCGATGAATACAGAACCATTTATCTATTATCGAAACTACAATGCAGTAAATATTTCTAGCAAATTCCTTTTGATATATACCCCAGAAAATTGCAGGGTGAGATCATGTTTAAATAGTGTGACGGTTGAACTTCTAATGCCAGCAAAGTGTCTCTTACATCAAATCTCATCTAAAAATATCTGCAGGATAAAGCATTGGAATGCAGAAATGTTTTACCGGATACATTAGACTGTCACAATATGTATTATGTTTTTTCAAGCTTTGTCCCACTTAAACGTAGGTCTGTCACATTCTGCTCTTTCAAATTCTACCCCAGCTGTGAAGTTTTGGATGTCTGGGTACTCCATAAATTCTTTCCATTCATCTTTGTGATCAGTCAGAAGACACACAGTTCAAACAGGGAAACTGGTAATACACCTTTTCCTTGAATTGGATCAGTCCCTTCTAACTTAAAATTTTGCACGAGAATAGACTAATTTATTCAAGAAATTGTAGAAGACAATCTGCATTTAATTGTAAGTGGTGTATTCTTGAAATTGCTGGTAATTTTGCTTCTGTGGGAAGGTTCATACAACATGATAACCTTGATCATTCTTCATGGCTAATTAGTTGCAAATCTGTTGAGATTAATGTAACAAATAATAAAAAGCTTTTAAAGTTTTTCTTAAATCGGTTGACCTTTTAAGTCTTTGGAAGAATTGAAAGAAATCAATTCATTTACCCTGCCATTCACATTTGATCTGCAGAATATTTATTAGCTGCCACTTGTCATTTTGTTTCATGGAATAAAAAATAAATTGTCTAGCATTATTTTTGTAGTCACAAAATGCCTGAGTAACTCAGCAGGTCAGGCAGCATCTCTGGAGAAAAGGAATAGTTGATGTTTCGGGTGAGACCCTTCTTCAGACTGATGTCAGGGGGACAAAGATGGAATGTTGTCACAGTAAGACTGGTGGGAGAACTGGGAAGGGAGAGGGGATGGAGAGAGAGGGAAAGCAAGGGCTATTTGAAGTTTGAGAAGTCAATGTTCATACCGCTGGGGTGTAAGGTACTCAAGCGAAATATGAAGTGCTGTTCCTCCAATTTGCGCTGGGCCTCACTCTGAGGAGGCCCAGGACTGAAGGGTCAGATTGGGAATGGGAGGGGGAGTTGAAGTGCTGAGCCACCAGGAGATCAGGTAGGTTAAGACGGACTGAATGGAGATGTTCAGCGAAACAATTGCCGAGCCTGCGCTTGGTCTCGCCGATGTAGTGAAGTTGACACCTGGAACAGCCGATACAGTAGATGAGGTTGGAAGAGGTGCAAGTGAACCTCTGCTTCACCTGGAAAGACTGTTTGGGTGCTTGGATTGGTTGAGGGGGGAGGTAAAGGGACAGGTGTCACATCTCCTGCGGTTGCAGGGGAAAGTACCTGGGAAGGGGGTAGTTTTGGTGGGAAGAGATGAGTTGACCAGGGAGTTTTGGAGAGAACGGTCTCTGCGGAAAGCAGAAAGGGGTGTAGATGGGAAGATGTGGCCAGCAGCGGGATCCCGTTGGAGGTGGCGAAAATGGATTATATGCTGTGATTTTTGTAGTGTTGCTAACTGTTGGTTTTAACTTGCCCACCACCAAAGTAACTGAAAAAAGAACCTGCGTTTTATTGTTTCTGAATTGTTAATGTATGATTCTAATCAAATGAAAGTGGATTTATGTTATATTCTTCAGCTTTGTTTGCCAGTTGTTCTGGTACTCAAATCCGAAGCTGTCCTGTTGAGTATCTCCAGTCAGCTTTCAAGTTTTTATTTTCATTCTTTTAAATGGAGATGAGAACTTCCTTTGTACATTAAAACAAATCATAATTATAGAGTTCAGAAAATATGGAATGTGATAAGGTTTGCAACAAAGATTTTGTGTTTGAAATTTGTCTTTGGCCACTGAACAATGAATCCAAATTTTGGAGGATTGTAGCTGCATACTCTATTGCATGTGTAATGCAAGTGATGAAGGATGTATTTCTACCACTTTGCTTTTCAAAGTTCATTTGAAAAGAGCTTTGAAAAGTGAACATGTTTAGGAAGAAGTGTAATATTAGATTGTGCATTCAGTAAACATGCTTCATTCTCCTTTTACATCCTTGCAATGTAGGAGAAGTTTTTGATTACTTAGTTGCACATGGAAGAATGAAAGAAAAAGAAGCAAGGGCAAAGTTTAGACAGGTGAGTTGAGTGCAATTACATAAGAATTTAGGTTTAATTCTCATGACATTAATTATAAATTGTTATAGATTGTTGCATATACATATGTGAACTAAATTACCAGGTTTGAAAGAGTGATTTAAAGGAGAAAAGAAAGATAGGAATGGAAGGGGGTGGTGTAGCAGTTCCTCAGCGCTGGTGCAGTTATAGGGCTGGAAACACACACTTGAGCAATGTAAAAACAAGGATGGGAATTGCACAACCCAGGAGCGCTGACCTGAAATGAATTGGAAAAGATGGGTTCAGGTACAATAATCACATGAATTCAGCATCAGACGATCTAAGAATGGACATGAGTCTGGTAATATTACAGATGTGGAATTATGCATACTAATGGCAAGATATGCAGTAGGATCTGAGGGTCGAGTGGAAAGCAAGAATGCAAACAAGTCCACTGAAACTTTTATCAAATATTTACCTAGAAGGCAGATTATGTCATCGGTTAAAGCAGTGTGTCTAGTAGGAACGGTGGGTTTTGTCATCTGATATGACTGATTGTTGTTAAATACTTCTAACTTTAATAGTGCTTTAGATGGTGTAGTGGGGCAGGAGGTTCAATTAAAGATATTTAGTTTAGAGGTACAGCGCAGAAACAGGCCCTTCGGCCCAGCGATCTCCGCACATTAACACTACCTTACACACATTAGGAACAATTTTACATTTATAACCAAGCAAATTAACTTACAAATCTAGCTTCTTTGTGGAAGAGAGGAGCACGAACAGATTGGACAGAAATTTTGAGCCATTAAGCAAAATTTTGATGAGCTGTTTTGGAAGACGTGCAACAAGCAACGTGCAACATTCTTATGCGTTTCCAACTTCTAAAACCACTGGGTTTGCTGAATTGGTTCCAACCAAAGTCACACATGACATCCTAAGGCATTAAGGTCATAATGAATATTAGAATTAGGCCATTCGGCCCATCAAGTCTACTCTGCCATTCAATCATGGCTGGTCTATCTCTCCCGCCTAACCCCATTCTCCTGCCTTCTCCCACTAACCTCTGACCTATACTAATCAAGAATCTATCTCTGCCTTAAAAATATTCACTGACTTGGCCTCCACAGCCTTCTGTGGCAAATAATTGCACAGATTCACCACCCTCTGACTAAAGATTGCCTCTGACTGCATCCTTTGTGATGCATTTCCCTCCTCTTCAATGCAAGCCTTCATCATGATGGGTAGAACCTCCTGTAATGTATTTCCTCATTGTCCCAGCATAATCAAATACTCCCCACTTAATGCCACTTAGTTTCCCAATTTTAATTAGAGAATTTCAACCAATGATATCATATTATATTCTGGATTTATTCCATAAATCCCTCTGCTACTCTCCCTCCCCCTTAATGCATTAAAAATATGACTGAACTTTTGGGACATTTGCCATAATATGTGGCACAACACCAGATGTCATTCATTATGCTCCTATGAAACTTACTGGTAAGCAAGATGTCAGCCTTGCTAATAGTGCAGGTGTCTCTCTGTATGAATGAATGAATATTGTCACACGTGTCTGTGACTTGTCATCTTCCTTAGTGATATGCTACATGTTAAAGACATCATGCACAAAAGTGTTGTACATTTCCATGCATGCATGATATCACCCAGTTCTAACTCTTATTCCTTTCACTGAAAAAAAAATAGGGGTTAGATGTTAGCACTCCAAGGTCATTAGGAATTGTCTTCAGTTTCATATCTAGAATTTGCTTCACTATGGTATGTTTAGATGAACAGATGATGCAAATGTAACTACCATTCCAACATTACACTTAAAAAGAGAAAACTTTTTTGTTTAACCAAAAATGCAGTTGTGTGAAGCAGCTTGGCTTTGTGGTAGTACTGTCATCTAACAAGTTGTAGCTACATACGCTGATGCCCCACTTTTTTATTGAATATAAGTTGCAGCAAGAGTAGGCCATGTGTCCTTGGGCCTTCTCCAGCTTTGAGACAACCTGCTAAATTCAGGTATTATTTTCCTTTGTTATGTTGGATATAGTGGATTTTTTGATATTTACAGAAGGTCTGTGAAAGGGGGTGAATGTAAAGTAGAGGAATGTAGTGTTCATCTTTCAATAAAACTGCAATGAATTGTCTGGTCATTTATTGTTGTTTCTGACATCTGTGTATCATGTGCATGTGATTTATCACAAAACAATACTACAAATAAACTTCAAACATAATTCATTGGTTGTGAAGCATTTCAGTTGAAGGACATTCAAAGAATTTCAGCAGAGCTGCATTTTAATATTTACTGAGAGATGTGTAATGTAAGTAGACGACTGTCCAGCTGATCCTGCTCCAACATTCAGCATGGGAAAAGGGCCTCTGACTCACCAAATAGGATCTCATATTTATCCATATTATTAAAAAATCTCCCATATATCTACACACTCCATCATTCTGCCAAAATCACTTTGGAACTTTTCTTCTTCCTCCTCAGGACACTCTCCTCCCATCTTTATCCTGTCTGCGGGATGCTATATTTAATTCCCACATCCAAATCAACATGTATTGTGAATAGTTGGAGCACCATCAATGATCCTTCTGTTACTCTACTGACCACTGCTTGTAATTTTGAAAATGACAAATTCATTCCTTTGCCCCCTATCAGCCAGTCAGTTCTCTATTAAATATAAGCACCTTATATTTAATCCCATCTGCTTTTATTTTGCACATTATTTTCATACATGGGCCTTATCAAAAGAAAACTTTCAGAAAGTCCAAATATTTGACATTCACTTTTTTTTTATTTATTCTGCTTGTCACATCCTCTCAAAACTCCAGTAGATTTATCAAGCATGATTTATTTTCCACAAATCCATGGTGGCAACACCTGATCCTGTCATTCTTCTCCAAGTTCTCTGCTATTCCATATTTCATTATGAGCTCTACCTTTTTTCCTGCTACTTGTGTCAGGCTAAACGTATAAAATTCCCTGTTTTCTCTTTACCTGATTTTTTTTTTTAACATCATGGTTATGTTAGATATCCTTCAATCATTGGAACTGTAGAGTCTGATGAATGTTGGAAAATGCCACTTCCTTAAGTACTATACAAATCAAACTGTTGTGCCTTGGGAATCTATTGGTCTTTAATCTAATTCCCTCGCATCATTTCCCTATTAATACATTTAATTTAGTTTCCCTTGCTGTGTTTCCCAATATTCCTGGGATGTTATTTGTAACCTCCTTTTTAAAGATATAATCTAATTAATTTGTGAAGAAAGAAGTATGCCATTTCTTTATTCCCTATTACAAGTTCTCCTATTTCTGGGTGTAATAGACTCCTAATTTCATTCACTAATATTTTTCTCCTCGCATCTATGTGATATGTCTTTATATCAGAGTTTTAAGTACTCTATAAGTTTTGCTGTCATATTTTATTTTTTCCCTTCCTAACCAATCCTTGTGTTGAAATCTAAACGGCTCTAAAACCTGCACATTTTTCTGGAAAATAATATTCTGATTAAAATAATTATTTTAAAAGTTCAGGTCAAATAATTGTATTCAGATGGTCATATGGCACAGAAACAGATCCTGTTAGCCCACCATGTCCACATTAACCATCAATACCCATCTATACTAATTTGATTTACCAGCACTAGATTCATGGTCCACTATGCTTGGGCGCTTGAAGTGCTTATCCAAATATTGTGATAGTACCTGCCTCCACTACTTTCTCAGACATTGCATTCCAGATGCAAACTTTTTATTGATGAAAATATTCCTGCACAGATGCCCTCTGAAACTCATACTCCTCACGTTAAACCTGTGGCCTCTGATCTTGGTCACCTCTATCACGGTGCAAAACTAACATAGTGTCCACCAAATGTCATAATTTTCTATACCCCTCCCCCACCTCAAGCTTCCTTTGGTCCAAGGAAAAAATATCCAGTATGTCCTACAACTGAAACACTCAGCCCAGGCAAAATCTCCTCTACACCTTCTCCAGAGCAATCACATCAAAAGTGTGGTGACCAGAATTGCACACTGTATTCCAGCCATGGCTTAACCAATGTTTTATGAAGTTATATCAAGACTTCTTTGCACTTGTTGACTATGCCCTGGCTAAAAGTGCAAACATCCCACTATGCCTCCTTCACCTTTCTACCTATCTGCACCTTGGACTTGTACACCAAGACTCCTCCGTTTTTCTCAATACTCCCTGGGCCTTGCCATTCACTGTGTATGCCCTCCCCTGAGTAGACTCTCCAAAATGCATCATTTGCTGATATGTATATAAAATGGCAGTTTTATAAATATCTACCAGCATTTATTTGCAACTGAAAATCTTTTAGTGCATTTTTAGTGACTAGTAGTTCCCATACCTGAGAACAATTTACACATGTGACTGAACAATCGATTTGTTTTAATTAATTGACATAAATGATAATCACAAATTCAAGTTTGCTCAATTTTTAGGTTTTGGCATATATTCAGGACTAGAAAAATGAAATTAAATGCTAATGTTCAACCAAACTTTCTCTTAAAGAGGTAAGAACTGAAGTGTACAGTTTTTTTCTGTCATACCATAGAAACAAATGAGACCATTCTTATTCCTTAAATTCAACATATTCATTCTACTTTACATCCTTCCCCTTTCATAGTCATTTTTTTTCTCTGAATGAGTGAACATGTGTTAATGTTATCTCAATCGATGCATCACTAACTTTGATATTTAAGATAATGTATTGCTGCAGCTTCAATGAAATGACACTGGCATATGTGTGTTGAAAATATTTCTGAATTGTTCTGATTTTTATTTTTCAGATTGTTTCTTCAGTAGAATACTGTCATCAGAGGTGTATTGTACATAGAGATCTTAAGGTACCTGAAACCGAAAGGAATTTTCTGATTCTGATGTTGTATTTTTAACAGCTGCTTCGGTTTAAGGTTTTGTTAATTCATGAATTAATTGGCAAAGGTAATCATTCGATGCTTCAATTTTTTTAGGCAGAAAATTTGCTTCTCGATGCAGACATGAATATAAAAATCGCAGATTTTGGCTTTAGTAATGAATTTACAATTGGTAGCAAATTAGACACATTTTGTGGAAGTCCACCCTATGCAGCGCCAGAGCTTTTCCAAGGAAAGAAGTACGATGGCCCAGAAGTGGATGTCTGGAGTCTCGGCGTCATCCTATACACTTTAGTTAGTGGATCTTTACCTTTTGATGGCCAGAATTTAAAGGTAACTTGTTTCTCCCTTTTTTGTCTTTAACATTGAATTGTATAAAATCTACAAAATAGATTACCCTTACTTGCTATCAGCCATACTGGCTTTGTTGCTCTGTTTGAGCTCCCATCCTTCCACTTCTATTCTATTGTAATAGCACTCTATTCCTTCCCCCTTCACATGCTTATCCTGATTTCCCCTTAAATCACTTGAACTATTCTGTTATTTCGATGTTCTTCTTTTGGGGTAAAATGGCTTTTGAAAAGGTTATTTGATTACTCGACGACTGTCATATTGCCATCCCATCAGTTCGCTGTAATCCACAAGTGGACCCACCATATCAGCTCTTGTTAAACATGTCACAACTTGAGCACAATGTTGATAAAGTCCCATGTTGCTAGATCTAAAACAGCTTTGTTTTAGCCTTTCGAAGGTACATGAAAATATAATATCATTATAAGGCCCTCACCTTTCAGTTATTCCATTATCCCCTCCGCCCCTCTTCCCTTATGGGGATGTTTCTCTACTGATGTACCTCTTAAGATGAAGGAAAAATGGAAAGTACCAGTCTTCAGTTAATACCAGTGTGATCAGACTGCCCTTGGCCTTGGCACTTCGTACAATCTTATGCGGTTCATTTTTTTAAATGGTGTAGCATCACCTTTTTTTGCAAGTTACTTTGTATTTTAATTATCTATATTTTTACTTGAGGTAATTTTGCTTACTGGCTTGGCAGCAGTCTTACTACTTCAGTTACTTGCTGAGTAGAATATCATAAAATAGAGACATTGATTTTGAGTCCAATAATGTTTAAAATGTATTGATTTGGCATTTTTTTGAATTGGCACCAATGCAGAAAGCACTCTCGTAAAATGTCCTTTGGTGCTTGTGCACAAAATTTATAGGGCTTACATGGCACAAGTTTATTTCACTGACCTTGATGCTGGAGCCTACAACTACAGCTCAACCATGCTCACAGTAAGTAAATGTGAGTAAGATTAAAAATATAATGGACTGGTGTTTCATTTCATCAGTTTAATAAAATTAGTAAAATAAAATCAGCTCCCTATTTATCCCCGACTTCCCGTTACATCCACCTAAAAAACAATGGATGCATTGGTACTACTTCCTGCATCATTGTGGAAGTTGACAATTTAATCATCTTTGCTTATTAATTTTCACCCCACTCCAGAATTTGCTTGGGCCATTTCTCTCCCTTCTCTGTCCCCATCTCAGGAGACAAATTACCCACTAACATCTACTATAAACTCACTGTCTCCTACAGCCTTCTAAACTGCACTCCTTCACATCCTTCTCTTGGATACCATTCCTTTTGCCCAGTCTCTCTACCCCACCCTCCCCTTTTTCCTTTGACCCTCCTCATGTCCACGTATTTTTTTTGGTCCCGTTTCCAATAATCTCCTCCTGCCCTCCTCATCACCTACTTTCAACCCCCATCCCCTCCTGGTTCCATCCACCTAGTACATGCAGATTTTATTCACTGACTCCCCCTCCACTATCTTGTTCTGGTTTTATCTGTTCTTCACCTCTCCCTTAATGATTCCCATTATTACCTTACTTATCAGATTCTGACATTGGTAGCCTTCGTGTTGCTGTTTATCACCTCCCATCTGTCTCCATCTTCACTCTTCCCCTACCTGGCCACATTCCATAATGTGTCTTTGTCTTCTCTGTAACCCACTGACATCAGTCTTCCAACTCGCGCCTTGCCATTCCTTACTGGCTACATCTGCCTGTCATCCAGCACCTCAGTCCACCATTCATTTTCTGATTCCAATCTCACCCTCTCTCTCTCCACCTCATACAGGTTATCTTCCCTTTCCACTCTCATCCTGATGCAGGGTTTCAACCTGAAGCATCAACAGTTCTGCTCGGCCCCCTGCCCTTCATTTTTAGTACTGTGGCTTGACTTAGTAGTATGCTAAAAACACTTTGAAAATGCTGGAATCCATTAGTAATTCAACCAGTCAACGCAATTTTATGCCAAGTAAATCATTTTGAGAAATCTAAGCCTTTTCATTTTTTAGCTAGTGGTCCAAATAGAAGGAAAATAAATCGACACGGGTTATTTGGTTTAAAGGCATTCTTTGATTCTTGTCTCAGTAAATTCAGTACTTTTTGAACCAAACATTTGAGGACTTGATTCTGTCTCATGGTCCAGGAAAGGTGCTATGATTTCTATTTGTTCCATCCCTCCAGGAATTAAGGGAAAGGGTGTTGCGAGGAAAATACCGTATTCCTTTTTATATGTCAACCGACTGTGAAAACCTGCTCAAAAAACTTCTGGTATTAAATCCTGCCAAACGGGGCAGTTTGGAAGTAAGTGAGACCCTTTAGAATTTGTGACGCTCACATTTTTGTTAATGGTTAATGTGGTTTTTTTAAACTAATTTTTCCACTTTTGCTCCAAAAATTATTGATATAATTTTTTAAAGTTAATAAAGTTTACCGCTGGCAAACTTACTGAAATGTCACGATTTTTTTTGGAAACAGCAAATTATGAAGGATCGATGGATGAATGTTGGTTTTGAGGAGGAGGAATTGAAACCATACGGTGAACCAGAACCTGACTATAGTGATTCCAACAGAATAGGTAAATCTTTTAATATTGCTTGAATGATGGGGGTTTGGTCTGCTGATCAATTGAAGTGAATTACAATTGTAAAAATAACTGTCCTTGGTTTATATTCACTCTTTCTATAATAAACACATTGAAAATTAGAAAAAGGTCTTACTATTTGTTCATTGGAATATGTTGTAGGATTCCCTCAGGCTAAGAATGAGCACAGAGAGTGTGCTGCAGAAATGTAGTTATGATGAGAATAGTGCTTTGAGTGTATTTAAGCAAAATATATATTTTTAGATTGTAATTTCTGTTTTGATAATTTACAGAAACTATGATTACTATGGGCTACCCAAGAGATGAAATTACTCAGTCCCTTGTGGGGCAGAAGTATGATGAAGTCATGGCCTGTTATCTATTATTAGGCAGGAAACCTCCAGAGGTAAGTTTCATAATAATTTTTTACAAAGCCAGAAATAGTTCTGCGTAATGCAGATTATAGGAATATACACATGCATGCATTTTCTCCATTGCTGCCCTTGAACAGTGCATCAGTGGTTTCCCTTTTGAAAGGGTAGTTGCATTGTTTCAACTCCTGTGTATCACTATGTAAAACTGATCAGCATTTTGACTTCCCACTGGGCTCTGGAACCTATCTTAAAAAGCAATAGTTTTTCTATCCCTTACTCTATATAAATATTTTTTTAAATGGCATCATTTCCAGCTTCAAAATATTTAGGCTGAGAAAATTAATTGAGAATTGTATTGTTCTGTTTCAGTACACAAGACGAAGCTCTCTTTACTCCAGGAACAAAGGAAAAAAGCGCTCTTCAGTTTTGTTCTGTCATCCAATAAAATAATTGGTTGTTACTATCATTCATTCTGGGATTTTTAATTAATATTTGCCCTTGGGCCAATTGCTATTTGTAGGGAAGAGCTCAACATAAATAGCACCACCTGCATATGGAAATGTCTCCTAACATCAACCTGAAAGTTCTGGTGACCCTTACGTCAATGATAGAGACGTTGTTGGATAGATTCTGAAGGACAAGATTTATGTTCACTTGGAAAGGCAGAGACTGATTCAGAGGAGTCAGCAGGGTTTTATGCAGGGGAGATCAAGCCTCGCATTCTGAGTTTTTTTAAGAGATAACTTAGAAAGCCGATGAAGGCAAGACATGACTTGCATGTAAGGCTTCAACAAGGTCCTGCACCGTAGGCTGGAACAATGGGTTCAGGCTCAAAGAAACCAAAGCGTGTTAGCAAACTCATCTAAAATTCGCTTGGCGATAGGCAGTGGAGGGTGAGTGAATATTGTTTTTTTTTACAGAAAGACTGCCACAAGTAGAGTATTACAGGGATTGGTGTTTTAATATGTAATATAATATTGGGTGGTACAGTGGCACATCTGAGGAGTTGCTGCCATACAGTGCCAGAGACCCAGGTTTGATCGGGGGTGCTGTCTGTCTGGAGTTTATACGTTCTCCCTGTGACCACTAGGATTTTCTCCCAGTGCTCAGGTTTCCTCCCACACTCCAGATGCACAGGTTTGTAGGTTAATTGGCGTCTGTAAATTTTAAATTGTCCCCAGTGGGTAGGATAGTGCTAGTGTACAGAGTGATCGCAGGTTGGCACGGACTCAGTGGAGAATGAAAATGGCCAGTGAAGGAATGGTGGGGTAGTCCTGCCTACCGAACACTGATGCCTCACAAAACAGAGGTCATTCTGCAGTTGTACAGAGCCCTAGTGAGACCACACCTGGGGTATTGTGTGCAGTTTTGGTTCCCTAATTTGAGGAAGGACATTCTTGCTATTAAGTCAAGTCAAGTTTATTCGTCACATACACATACGAGATGTGCAGTGAAATGAAAAGTGGCAATGCTTGCAGACTTTGTGCACAAAACAAACAAACAAACTACAAACAGAATGGAACAAAATCATATTAGTTTACATGTTACATATTGTGGGAGGAAGGAAAAAGAAAAAAAAAATAGCAATTTTGAAAAAACAGTAGAATGGTACAGTAAAGTTAGTCCCTGGTGAGATAGGAGTTTACGGTCCTAATGGCCTCTGGGAAGAAACTCCTTCTCAACCCCTTCATTCTCACAGCATGGCAACGGGGGCGTTTGCCTGACCGCAGCAGCTGGAACAGTCCATTGCAGGGGTGGAAGGGGCCTCCCATGATCTTATTAGCTCTGGAGTTGCACCTTCTGATGTATAGTTCCTGCAGGGGGGGAGAGAAGTTCCTATAGTGCGTTCGGCTGAACGCACTACTCTCTGCAGAGCCTTCTTGTCCTGGGCAGAGCAGTTCCCAAACCAAATTGTGATATTTCCGGACAAGATGCTTTCCACAGCCGCTGAGTAGCAGCACTGGAGGATCCTCAGAGACACTCTGAATTTCCTCAGTTGCCTGAGGTGGTAAAGGCGCTGCCTTGCCTTACTCACGAGTACTGCAGCGTGTGATGTCCATGTCATATCCTCAGAGATGTGGACTCCCAGGTATTTAAAACAGCTCATCCTATCCATAGTATCCCCATTTATCCTCAACGGTGTGTACGTCCTCAGATGGTGTGCCCTCCTAAAGTCCACGAACAGCTCCTTAGTTTTTTTGATGTTCAAGAGGAGGCTGTTGTCCTGACACAAGAGTGCCAGATCAGCCACCTCCTCTCGGTAGGCCTTCTCATCGTTGTCTGAGGTCAGGCCCACCAGGGAGTACAGCGTAGGTTTACAAAGTTAATTCCCGGGATGGCGGGACTGTCATATACTGAGAGAATTGAGCAGCTGGGCTTGTACACTCTGGAGTGTAGAAGGATGAGAGGAGATCTCATTGAAACATAAAAGATTGTTAAGGTCTTGGACACGCTAGAGGCAGGGAACATGTTCCCGATGTTGGGGGAGTCCGGAACCAGGGGCCACAGTTTAAGAATAAGAAGTAAGCCATTTAGAACGGAGACGAGGAAACACCTTTTCTCACAGAGAGTGGTGAGCCTGTGGACTTCTCTGCCTCAGGTGGAGGCAGGTTCTCTGGATGCTTTCAAGAGAGAGCTAGATAGGGCTCTTAAAAATAACAGAGTCTGGGGATATGGGGAGAAGGCAGGAATGGGGTACTGATTGGGGATGATCAGCCATGATCACATTGAAAGGCAGTGCTGGCTCGAAGGGGCAAATGGCCTACTCCTGCACCTATTGTTTATTGTCCATTGACTATTGTCGATATGCGTTTGGTTTCTCCAGTGTGTAGGAGACCACATTGGAATGAAATCTGCATTAGCAGTAGGGCAATAGAGTGAAGAAAACATTCCCAATGTTGCAAGTGTAAGATACAAGGCTGGAATAGCTGTTTATATAATATTGTTCAATTCAGTGTTGAGTCTGGTTGGTTTAATGCTGACTGGAATGATAAGGAGTTGTTGGGCTTTGTTGAGACAGTGTAAGAAGCCAATTAGAGGATAGTTGGAGTGGGATGAAGAATCGATCTGACAATTCAATGTAGTGTGAACAGTGGTACTGTTTTCGATGGAAATGATCGCATAACTTTTTTTGAGACAAAGCAGGGGAAATGTTCAAATATTATCAATATTTGTTACACTAAAACATGTTTTGAGATAAATTGGTAATCTCATTTCTATTTGTGTATCCTTTATTTTCACAACTTGTTCTGCAATTATTTGTCCTTCAGTGTGCAATAAGGACACTTGCAGCAATTTTTTATTTATGAGAACTCCACAATCCACACTATTCGGGAAGTATTGACATATGCCTTTAAAATTAACGTATTTTATATATACATTACTGTTCTCTTAATGTTAGGCACACCCTAATACAATTTAAAATACTGCATAGACTCTATTATTCAAAGTCTAAATTGAACAAGATCGTCCCAAATGTCTCCCCTATCTGCGATAAATGTCTCCTCCAAGAAGCGACTATAACCCATTCTTTTATTTCCTGCACAAAATTACAAAACTTCTGGAGGAGAATTTTTGATATTTTTTCCAAAATACTTAAAACTAAATTGGATCCCAATATAAAACTGATCACACTAGGTATGTCAGAGGCCTGTTCGGAGCTAACAATATTTCAAAGACGTTTCCTTAACTATGGCCTAATAACGGCAAAAAAATTAATACTCAAATTTTGGAAACAGACAACAGTCCCTACAGTGAAGATGTGGATCACAGACATGTCCGAGACACTATATTTGGAAAACATTAGGCTTGTCTTGGCGGAAAAAACAGATCAATTTCTTAAGATATGGGCACCCTTTACCGAATTCTTACAACAATAGTATGGTGCAACACAAATGTAAATTTAAATCCGATGCTGGGTTGGGTGAGGCGGGCGGGGGAGACGAGGGGCAAGGTATATCTCCACTTTTTTTTTTCTATATCTTTCTGCTACACTGCTTTGGTAGTTTAGGGGATTTTCTTTTGTTCTTCTTCAATCTACCTTGTCACCTTCTACTTTTCTTTCTTGTTTTCTTTTTCTTTTCTTTTTTCATTTTCATAATTTAGGTTATAAGGTTAAAAATGAAGCTGTACAATAATTGTATACTTTTAGATGCCGAATGTTTTATCTCTGTACAATTGCTTCTGATAAAAATTAAAATAAATAAATAAATAATGAGATTGGCGTCAGGTGGCTTGGAATAATGGAAACAGTGAAAATTTAATGGAAAATGTTTTATCTTAATACAGTGAAAACAAATAAAGATTTAAGGTTTCAAAACTTATTTTTAACAACATTTCTGTTCCAACTTCCAGTTTGAAGGCAGCGAATCTGTATCCAGTAGTAACCTGTGTCAAAGGTCGCGACCCAATAGCGATCTCAACAACAGCTCCACGCAGTCCCCTGCACATTCGAAGGTCCAGCGCAGTACATCAGCGAATCAGAAACAGCGACGGTTTAGTGATCATGGTAGGGATGACACTCAAACATGTAACATAACATGGCACATTTCAACTTTGAGTGTGCGGTACCTTAGTGTGCTGTTCTGGAGCAAACCTTCTTTTAACTTTTAATTTTGTCCAGTTATTTGTTTCAAAGTTTTTTAAGTTCATCATTTCTGTTTGTGTATTCAAATTTGATAGTTAATTTTTTTCCTCTTGCAATGCCTCTTCCTTCACCATCTATCAGTTCCTGCTGGATTGCAGATGTGGAACTTCTAATTTTAATTGAATCACTACAGCCTGATACCAGTAATATTTACTTTCTGTGAGGCATTAATTTTTGAACAATAATGTTTCTCTTGCAGGCTTTATTAACCAACGTCACTAACAGATAAAAACCCAAATTGGTTCAAACTTTAGGGTTCCATTCGACCACTTGTTCATATCTGATTACACATAATTTAAATTTGTAGACAGTATATTGTCTCTCCCTGTGCTGCTAGACGTTTACCTGAAGTTTAACTGAATATTTGTATCATGGAATGTTGTTTAAAAAAAAAAACTATTTTTATTTATGTAGTTGGGGCAAAAACTCAAAAGGGAATAAATATACAGATGGTCCCCGATATACGATGCTTCAACTTAGGATATTTCGACTTTACGATGGTGCAAATGCTGGGCAATGGCAGCGAGCAGCAGCTCACTTCTGGTCACTTGATCAAATTGTATTAAATGCGTTTTTGACTTAGGATATTTTCGATTTACGATGGGTTTATCGGAACATAACCCCATCGTAGGTGTTAGAAGCAAATTTTAGGATAATAGATTTTAAAAGCATTTCTTTCAAGCAAAAAATTAGAAATCTGAAATGCACAACAATCCCATTCAGTGTCTAATAGAGATTCTGGTTTATTTATGAATGTTTATTTTTCCCGAAGCTGGTTGGCTTGCTGTTACGCATTCCCATATTGATAGTATTTGCAAAGTTCCAGCTTTCAGGATTTATTCTTTATATATTTTTTTTAATGTGGCTGGAAATCTACTAATTGTTCTGTTCTTTGAAAGGTTTAAGCATTTATAGGTGGTGGAGTTGGTCATTATAACATTGCTGGAGAAATCTTTATAACTGTCAGTTTCTAAGGAAATATTTTCTATGACACATTAATTAGATTTTAAAAAATCCAGCCATATGTTTAGTCTGTTTAACAAAAAGCATGTGCTTTCTTTTTATTACAAACTAATTAAGTCTAATCTTTATCAGCTATCTTATGTCTGTCATACTTCTAAATGTAAATTGCAAGAGGTATTACATAGGTAAATTGATTATTGTGATTTATTCTTTTTTTTCAATATTAATATACTTAAATTGGAATAAAGACAAAAACAATACAGGAATTAAACCCCATCTGTGTGTTTTCGCTTTGAGAGGCCTCGAGTGGATGTGGAAAGGATGTTCCCAGCAATGGGAGAGTCTAGGACCAAGGGGCACAGTCTCGGAATACCTATCGAATGGAGATGAGGATGAATTTCTTTAGTCAGAGGGTGGTGAATCTGGAATCAATTGCCACAGATGGTTGTGGATGCCAAGTCATTGGGTATTTTCGAAGATGAGATTAGTAAGGGCATCAAAGGTATAGGGAGAAGGAAGGAGAATGGGATTGAGAGGGAAAAATAGGCAAGCCAGGATCGAATGGCTGAGCAGACTTGATAGGCCAAATGGCCTAATTCTGCTCCTATGTCTTATGATCTTATAAAGAAATCAATGAAATAAATAAATAAAGACAAATAAATAAATTAATGAATAACAGAACGAGGAGATGACAAAATATGAAATTTCAAAAGCATCTTTGGATAATAGAGAGCAGTAAAACAGCTGTTGGGTGAAAGACAGAATAATAATCCTTGTGAAAGGATTTTAAATCATTGAACTTTGGCCTTTTGTGTGTTTCTGATGATTTTCAACTGATTGAATCAAACTTTAATGTGTAACCACATCATTGGTTTGTGACTAGTTCCTCTGACTCATACACAAAGCATCAGTTCACAATAACAGAAAGAATTAGCTTTAGTCAGAAGAAAAAATGTACAGGGATAATTGAGTAGTACATTTTTAGGTCAATTTTTATAACAGTTGAGAGCTTTATAAAGATTCTAAATATAAAATGCCTTTATCACAGTTTGGCTGTTCAATACCTTTACCTGCCCATCATCTGTTTTCTATGGTCATTTTTTTAAATTTGAGGTGAAATCGAGAGATCCTGTGAAATTGGCTCCTGCAATGTTTACCTTCCACGGCTAACTCATCCCTTCATAATGGTGCTTATTATGCCTGCTATCAGTTGTCCAGTCATATTCACTTGCTGAGCTTTAAAATATTTCGGCATTAAAAAAAAATACTTGGAATTTTACACAATTGCAGTTTAACTAATTTTTGTTCCCGTATTTTCCGGTTTTACAGCTGGTCCATCAATCACATCTGCTGTGTCATACACCAAACGACCTCAAGCAAACAGCGTAGAAAGTGACCAGAAGGAAGATTGGGACAAAGACATTGCTCGCAAATTAAGTAGCACCACTGTAGGTTCCAAGGGGGATGTCCCTGCCAGCCCACTTTCAGGTCTAGAAAGAAAGAAATCCTCAACAGGGCCCAATGTAAGCAGCAAATTCATTTGATTGAGTTGTTTGTTGCATTTCTTTATGTTCCAAGCAGCTTTGCCCTTCTAATACTGTTAAAGAACAAATGGTGCATTCTTAATTAAAACAGATGTCTAGATGTGAAATGAATGCAAAATTCCTCTTTCCCTCCTGTTCATTGTGGATGTAGTCTATTGGAGAAATTCTGAGACTTTTATCATGTTAACGGCTTTCTACTCTTAATGTTATTGTCACATGATTTGAAATGATGGCACTGATGTTCATACTTGATATTCAGTGAACAGGTAACAAACGTTAGCCTCCACAGTTGCAGACCATTTACGATACAGTTCTGCAGAAAAGCTCATGTACAGACTGTAAGTAATAAGCATGTGCTATACATGGGAAGTTTTCTTCTGGTCAATAGTGCAGAGTGAGAATGGGATAAATGCAGGTCACCCAGAATGAAAGGTTAATGAAAGTTCCAGGTATAAGTTTAATATTAACTGGAACACAACTAATACAGTGCCTTCCATAATGTTTTGGACAAAGACCCATCATTTATTTATTTGCCTCTGTCCTCCACAATTTGAAATTTGTAATAGAAAAAAAATCCCATGTGGTTAAAGTGCACATTGTCAGATTTTAATAAAGGCCATTTTTACACTTTTTGGTTTCACCATGTAGAAATTACAGCAGTGTTTATACATAGTCAGCCCCATTTCAGGGCACCATAATGTTAGGGATGCAGCAATCTCGTGTAAATGAAAGTAGTCGTGTTTAGTATTTTGTTGCATATACTTTGCATGCAATGACTGCTTGAAGTCTGTGATTCATGGGCATCACCAGTTCCTGGGTGTCTTCTCTGGTGATGCTTTGCCAGGCCTGTATTGCAGCCATCTTTAGCTTATGTTTGTTATTGAGGGCAAGTTCCCTTCAGTTTTCTCTTCAGCATATAAAATGCATGCTCAATTGGGTTCATATTGGGTGATTGGCTTGGCCACTAAAGAATTACAATTTTTTAGCTTTGAAAAGCTCCTTTGTTGCATTAGCAGTATGTTTGGGGTCATTCACTTGCTGTAGAATAAACCGCCGGCCCATGAGTTTTGAGGCATTTGTTTGAACTTGAGCAGATAGGATGTGTCTATACACTTCAGAATTCATTATGCTACTACCATCAGCAGTTGTATCATCAATGAAAATAACTGAGCCTGTACCTTCAGCAGCCATACATGCCCTGGCCATATCACCCCCACCACCATTTTTCACAGATGAGGTGGTATGCTTTGGATCTTTGGCAGTTCCTTCTCTCCTCCATACTTTGCTCTTGCCATCACTCTGATGTAAGTTAATATTCGTCTCATCTGTTCACAAGACATTTTTCCAGAACTGTGGTTGCTTTTTTAAGTACTTCTTGGCAAACTGTAACCTGACCATCCTATTTTTGCGGCTAACCAGTGGTTTGCATCTTGCAGTGTAGCCTCTGTATTTCTGTTCATGATGTCGTCAGCGGACAGTAGTCACTGACAAATCCACACCTGATTCCTGAAGAGTATTTCTGATCTGTCGGACAGGTGTTTGGGAATTTGTCTTTATTATAGAGAGAATTCTTCTGTCATCAGCTGTGGAGGTCTTCCTTGCTCTACCAGTCCCTTTGTGATCAGTAAGCTCACCAGTGCTCTCTTTCTTCTTAATGATGTTCCAAACAGTTGATTTTGGTAAGCCTAATGTTTGGCTGATGTCTCTATAACAGTTTTATTCTTGTTTCTCAGTCTCATAATGGCTTCTTTGACTTTCATTGGTACAACTTTGGTCCTCATGTTGATAAACAGCAATAAAAGTTTCCAAAGGTGATGGGAAGACTGGAGGAAAGACTGAGTAGTCTCTTGTACCTGGATTAAGGAGGCAATTAAACACACCTGAGAAATTACAAACTCCTGTGAAGCCATGTGTCCCAAACATGATCGTGTCCTGAAATGGGGGGACTATGTATAAACACAGCTGTAATTTCTCCATGGTGAAAGCAAAATGTATAAAAATGGCCTTGAATAAAATCTGACAATGTGCACTTTAACCACATGTGATTTTTTTCTATTACATATCTCAAATTGTGGAGTACAGAGGCAAGTAAATGATGGGTCTTTGTCCAAAGCATTATGGAAGGCTCTGTAAGTAGATTTTACTTGGAATTGATGTGAGGTACCAAAGTGAAAGAGTCCTCAAATTAGCCTTTTTTTGACAAAAATAGAATTTTACTTATGGAAAGTAGTAAATAAAACTAATCCACAAGCATATTTAGTAGCTAGAACAAAATTATAAAACTTGACTGGTAGCATAATAGTTGTATTGATTATTTATTTCTAAGCACTTTTATTATGTACAATATATGGAAAATTATGAAAATTGTGACATTTCTGTTACATTTAAAATTGCAAAAATCAGAATCTAAATTTCTGAATTTTTTTCGTGAAACTGTACCTATCTGATAATACTTCATTTCTTATGTCAGAACAACATGGTTCCTGGTATGACGAGAAGAAACACTTATGTGTGTGAACGATCCACTGGAGATCGATATTCTGCTGTGCAGAATGGAAAAGACAGCAGGTGAGAATCCATAACAAAACACTATTGTCAGATCTCGGTGATCTTCTCAAAATTAAAGCAAGTAAGGAGCTATAAAGAGCTAATGAAAATCATAATGAGTGTAGCAGTTATGCATTAATCACACCTAAATTAGCGCAAAATGTGTACTTTGGGAAACAAAAGCAGATATTCAACTGAACGAGACCATTATTGGAATGTACATGGTAAGTAACATATTAAATTTGAAGAAGATCATGTAAGAAATAATGTTGATGAGATGAAAAATGTTTTGAGTCTTATGTTGGCAATGGGTGATTAAAGTTCAAGAGCAATATTTTTCTATACACAAATGAAAGTGTTATGATTAAATACCACCAATATTTGTTCCATAAAACTGATCTCATTCTCATATTTACTTATTTATTTTGCTTTTTAGTTGTTTGCTAAATGTCTAAATGATGCCTTTCATTTTGTTTAGCACTAGTCTTTTAATGCAAAATAAATTAGCATTCTGCACAGCTAACAGCTTAGGAAATGATGTGCACTGACGTGCTGAGAAGAGATGAACTAGATGAGATGCCATCAGAAAAGAAAGGTTGCAGTTGAAAACATGAATGATAATTAATTAGGGACTGACAGCACATTAATAATATTGAGAACTCAATAAAATAATAACTTTGTGCTTAAAAGAAAGAGAATTGATGTTCTGTTTGCAGATTTTCTTTGGGCATTTGATGGTACATGGCTGATAAAGTTAAGATCCTAGTTTTAAAGTAAATTACCTCATGGTAAAGATTTTGCATAAAGGAGAGCAGATGCATGCTGTTGAATGAATGTGTCTTGAATTATCTGAATGTAAATAGTAGTTCCCATGGCAATCTATTATTGCCAGGGATCTTCTATTATAAATAGGCTCCGTTTCAAAACTTGCAATAACGGGATAACTTGGCAGGGTAGTAGTTTGGTCAGATAACTGCCAGATGAGGACTGTGTTTGCATGAGAGAGGGTGAAGAGGAGATTGATTAGGATCTTGCCTGAGATGAAAGATTTCAGTTTTGTGGGGGAAGTAGATGGGCTATTTATTTTCCTTGGAATGGAAGAGACTGACAGAGATGTATGTAAGGAACAAAGACAGGGTAGATGGTAGTCAACATGTCCCCACAGTAGATGGGTCTAATATTAGAGGACATGCGTTCCGATAAGAGTTTTAGATGGAATCTGAGGAAAACATCTGTTACCCAGTGGATCGATGGAATTTGAAATATCCAACCTTCATAGATGGTAGAGGTCGACATTTTATAAAGTACCATAGAAACATAGAATGTAACAGACCAAATGTGGGTAAATTGGATTACTTTAAAACTTTGATGGTCAACATGGACTTGATATGCCAAAGCACCTGATTCACTATTGCATGGCTCTATGAAAATTAACCAGAGAATTATAAAATGTATGGTATGTAGAGAAAATAATTTTTGCATTAACTGATAACATTTTGCAAGATGCAGATAAATGGAGGTTACATAAACGCAACCGTTTAGAATTGGCCTTAGTTTCCATACAACATGACCCTTTACAGCGCCTTTTAGTTTAATGTAGATAATGGTTAGAAACATAGTTAACAAGAGTTTTTTAAAGCACCAAATGTGTAATTGGCCCATTTAAAATATAGGTATAAGAAAAATGTCTTTCTAGAAATGAGAGAAAATTAGTTACATCATGTTTCAGTGCCCACATTTTGCTAGATTATATAGTTTATGCTGTAGGTTAATAAACAAATCAATCTTGGTCCACCTACTCTTATCCTTGTGTAGGGCTTTTGTTGGGAACATGAGTAGAATGTATAGTATGTACGAGGACCACAGAGTATGTATTTTTTTTAATTTCTTGACCCGGGTATTTTCTGTTACATTTTGGCCTCTATCTGTCTTTTGGCTAAACCCATAAGCCTAATTGAAATGTCTGCTTGTGCAAGCAGTACTTCCACATCCATCGCAAGTCCTGCAGGATCTTCTGGGCTACCTTCAGCACGGCCTCGACACCAGAAATCCATGTCGGCTTCTGGTCATCCAATTAAGGTCACTTTGCCTTCCATAGAAGATGGGAGTGAAGGTTATCGGTCCAGGTAAATATTTACAAGATTCCAAAGCATAGAACATTCCAGCAAAATGAGAAACTAACTTAAGAAAGGGTGGCATGGTGTCGCAGCGGTAGAGCTGCTGCTGTACAGCGCCAGAGATTCAGGTTCGATACCTAGGTGCTCCGGTTTCCTCCCCCACTCAAAAGATGTTCAGATTTGTAGGCTAATTGGCTTGGTATAATTGTAAAATTGTCCTTCGTGTGTGTAGTATAGTGTTAATGTGTGGAGATCGCTGTTCAGCACGGACTTAGTGGGCCAAAGGGCTTGTTTCGGTGCTGCATCTCTAAACTAAACTAAATGTGAGCACTTTGGCATTGTGGATTTAAAAAAATCACCTGCTCTGATATTTTCTTATTTGAAATTTATAGCTTGCACAGTTTTTTCCCAATTGAAGTTGGAAATGGAGTTAAAAATATGGGGAAAAGCACTTCCATTGTAGTATAGTTAAAAATAAAATTCAAATTCATGCCCATATGCTGACTACCTTTGAGATTGGAATACATTTTTATTCAGCAAATAATGTTTTTTTAAAGTTAATAATTTAATACGGTTTCTCCTTAGTTGCGGCTTCGTTCTGCAATCCACATATAACTAAATTATTGATATCCCTTTTCTCTGTGTATATAACAGAACAAGTCAAAGAGGAAATCAATACAGATTTCTAGAAATATTTATATTCTTTGGAGAGAAAAAGAGGAGTTAATATTTCAAGTTCATAATATTTCAACGTATGAAAAATAACAAGGACAAGTATTTAGTTCTTGTATTTGTTTCCCACGTGGTATTAATGTAAATTAAGCTTTGCTTTACTTGCATGGACTTTAAAAGTGGAATAAAAATAGTAAGTTTAATAAGAATTCTTTATGGAGCAGTTAACAGCTCATCGCACTTCATTGTAAAACTTATCTTTTTGAACAAATTGAAACAACATTTTTACATTGTTTTTTAAGGCTTTACGGGGGGGGGGAGGGGGGGGGAAGGGAGGGGAATCACTGGTCGGCATGGACTTGGTGGGCTGAAGAGCCTGTTTCCGTGCTGCATCTCTAAACTAAACTAAGCTGCATAACAAATGCAGAGAAAATATGTTGTACAATGGAACATTGTTCATCAAACTGTGTTTGTCAAATAATGAACGGCAATCCTTTAGGATCACACAATAGATTACAACTAGTCTGGTATGTTTTTTTTTTCCTAACTCAGCTCTGGAGCCCAAAGGGTACCTGCTGCTTCCCCGTCTGCACACAGTATTAGCACTACAACTCCCGATCGAACCCGCTTCCCTCGAGGTAGCTCTAGCCGAAGCACTTTTCACGGTGGCCAGTTACGGGAACGGCACACTGCAACGTACAATGGACCGCCAGCTTCACCAACATTGTCACATGACACTGGTGCCCTGTCTCAAGCTCGAAGAGGAACTTCAACCGGTATAATAAGCAAGATCACATCCAAATTTGCACGCAGGTAGGTTGTCAATTGTTTCAACACGTTAATAGTCTTTTTATGTTTAAGATATAGATACAAAAAAATTGTAATAACCCCTCAAGCACAACCCACTCCTATCTAATTTGGAGGAAGGCACTACTTTCTGGCAGCAGACTTACTATTTTGGTTCTGAACTAAAAACAGTAGTTGAGAAGCTCCTTTGGGTTTAACTCAAGATAACATCTGTTCATCTGCAATCTTCTCACAGGTAAGTAAGGTGAGTGCAGAATTAATACTTGGTTTCTGGTTATATTAGAACATTTGTTTGATGCATAAAAAAAACATGCATGAAAAGATATTTGATATAAAAAAAAAATCTAGCCTTGGTTCAATTTGTTTTCTTTTAATTACTCTAATTCACCAGTAGAAGATCCATCATCTCATCAGTTATAATAACCATATAACATATAACCATATAACAATTACAGCACAGAAACAGGCCTTCTCGGCCCTTCCAGTCCGTGCCGACCATTTATTTTCCTTCAGGTCATTCTAGAATTTTTTTAAGCTTTTAATCAGCAAGTCCCCAACTTTTCAAATCTATTTTTATAACAGTAGTTTGTCATCCTTCATCTTACCCCAGTTATTTTATCATTATCTTACAGTTGATTTTATATACTTCCTCTTATTAACGAATAAAGGCTAAAAAAAAATCAACTTGCATTAGCTTTGGCCGAGCTTTGGCAATACTTTATCCCGAGATATAGATTCATGCAATAAGTGTATAGAGTACATATCAAACCGCCAATTGTTTCTAATAGAGACGTGTGTACATTCAACTGGCATTTATTGTGAATTTAGCCAAACATTTGGATACTGTGTAGTGATGTGAAGACTTTACTGTGTAAATATTTTGTCCACCTAATCTTCATGGTTTCCTGTGATAGTAACAGAAAAATAGAGAATAGGTATTTGGCTTTAATGCTTGCAATAGGTTGTACTTCTATGTGTACTTCTAAGAAACGTTTTTAAATGTTTTATTGCATTTGCGGCATACTATAATTTCAAATGTGGACTTAGTCAAATAAACTATTTCAATGATTGTGTGTAGATTATTTTATAAAAATTAACATGACAGTTTTCTAATCTTCACTGCCAATCATGCCATGTGTTTGAAACTGAAGACATGAATCTTCCACCACCCTAGAACGTTCATTAGATGAATTGAAAACAATTAGTTTGCTTCAATATCCACCAGATGAATACATTCTGATAATTAACATAGTTTCATTTAGACCAATTTAAGAATATTGTGAAAATAATTATTATCAAACACTCCTGATCATCCATTCATCAATGTAGCAGCTGAATATGTAGTAATATATATTTTAAAAATAGTTCTAGGAACTAACACCTGTTAATATGAAACATGATCTGACATGTGCAATTGCTCCATCTTAAGAAAATAAGATTAGGAACAAGTTTAACTTAGCACAGTTAAATTTTATTGGCAGAGTTGGCCAAAGCAAAAAAGTCAAAGTTATTTTGGGTTGGTTCCCTCAACCAGATGATCCCTCACGGAATAAATGCAGTTAAATGGGAAATCAGGGCACTTGTTGCTGCTAAAAAAATAGACACAAAATGTTGGAGTAACACAGTGGGCCAGGCAGCATCTCTGGAAAAAATGGATAGGTGACGTCTCTCAGGTCGAGATCTTTCTTCAAAACTGCATCTGTAGTTCCGTTTCATTACACTTGTTGCTGCAGTTGGATTCAAGTGATGGTTGACAAAATGAGTGTCCAAACGTTGGGGTACATTTGCCCTTTTTAATATTTTAATCATCAATTGAGTGTTTGGAGCCTGTGCTTGTGCCAAATCCCTGTTGAAATTGGGCCAGGTACTTTCTGTTATAATTCGCCATGATGAAGGTTTCTGTAGATTATGTGCACAATGACATTGGTTTTATTTAACTAACAATAGAAACTACGATTAAAAAGTCATGGTTAATGGCCCTTGTTAGTAGATGTACACAATGCAGACCACAATGAACAATGTGTGAATTTAAATGATCAACCACCTCCAGCACTTTAAAAAAATCATGTATAATTTTAATCAAAAATCAGTGCTAGTTGCCTTGTGCTGAAATGGAAGATTCTGTGAACTACTATCAGTAACCCCCCTCTTATCCGCTATTTCCTCCCCTCCATTCATCCTCATTTCCTCACTTGCCACAGAGAGATCTGTTTAAAAGTACCAACCCACTTCCTTTGTATCAATGAATGACATGGCAGCTGCAAGTCCATCGACTAGCTAGATATCTGTGGAACTCCAGATTAGCTTTTAATATTATTGGCGGGGAGCATGTCACAACAATGATCTCTTAAATCAAAAACTGCGATTTCCAATTTCATATGGGTGCAATATGTAACACTTTGCAGCACTGAGATGCATTAGGTTCAATTTCTAGGCAGTGGACTGTGATCATGCATCTGATTGTACACACCAAGTTGAAGTACATTCGCACTTAAGTGATGCTTTAGATTATGGTCCCATTACTAAAAACAAATTTTGAATAAAATTGACTTTGACTTTGGGAACAAGTCTGCCAAACATGGTTGCTCAGACTATTTTGGAATTAGCTGGTTTCTTTTGAAGATAAAGGCTTATTCTTCTTCTTCTTTCGTGTGGCGTGCACAGCCTAAAGTTGTTAGACAACTTGTTCTATTTGATCTTCCGTTTGTGCACGTCGAGTTGATTGCAGTCAAAACAGGTGAAGGTTGCAATCTTCCCCCCGCAAGATAAAGGCTGAAAATAGAGAACCTATTGACCCCATCTATTCAATCAGACTGTTCCAGTTTGTAACCACTGGGTGGGGGGAATAAAACTCTTCCTCGGATCCACTTTAAACCTGTGTCCACTGGTGTCAGACATTTCTGCCATAGGGAAAATATCCTTGCTATTCACCCCGTCGATATCCCTCAGAATTCTGTAGACCTCTGTCAGATACTCCTTCAGCCTGCTCTGCTCCAAGCAGAACAGATCCAGCTAACTGTTAAAGAAGGAACTGCAGATGCTGGAGAATCGAGGGTACACAAAAGGCTGGAGAAACTCAGCGGGTGCAGCAGCATCTAAGGAGCGAAGGAGATAGGCGACGTTTCGGGTCGAAACCCTTCTTCAGATCCAGCTAACTAATCGTTCATCAGTAGAGTTGCATCTTTCCTCTAATGTGGTGACCAGAACTGCACACAAAATTAACCAATTCTGTGCCCCAGCTAATCCAAGCACGCATCACATATGTCTTCACCACTTTATCTAGCTGTTCTGATCTTTACCCCTTTGCATAGGCTCCCTTTGAACTTAAATACTCCTGAGTGCTCCCATTCATGGTGTATGTTCCACCTTTCTAGACCTTCCAAAATGAATCACGTCACATTTATCAGGTTTAAAGTCTATCTGCCGTTGTCCTGCCTACGTCCCATTGTGATCATTGTCGTTCTGTTGCCCGAAGTGTATAAAATGTTTGTAGTGTATAAAGTGATAAGAGGATTAGATCTGGAAGATGCACAGTGTCCCTTGCCCAGTGGGTGAATCGAGGTCCAGAAGGCATAGGTTTAAGGTGAAAGGGAAAAGTTTTAATAGGAATCTGAATGGTAACTTTTTCACACAAAGGGCAGTGTGGGTATGGAACAAGTTGCCAGAAGTTGCTGAGGCAGGGACTATCCCAATGTTTAAGAAACAGTTAGACGGGTTTGGAGGGATATGGACCAACCACTGGGAATAGTGTAGCTGGGACATATTGGCCGGTGTTGGCAAGCTGGGCTGAAGGGCCTGTTTCCATGCTGTTTCGCTCTATGACTATAAGACTACCCTCCTCACTAACATCAACACATTACATAATATCTAGGGTAGACAAAAATGCTGGAGAAACTCAGCGGGTGAGGCAGTATTTATGTGAGGCAACATAATATCTATGTATTTTGGGATAGAAAGTGGGATCTAAACTTGTCTTGGAATCGTAACTCCTGTAAGTGATGCCACAGCACCATCGCTAGGGTAATGTATAAAGAGATTTTGACAAGTTTTTGTTAAAGTTTATTTTAAAACTCTGGATGTTTTCATGTGCGATCCGGACAGGAAGTATGCATAGGCAATATTTGCATAAAGGCACAAAGCAAAACAACACTAGGCATTTCTAGCGAGGCAACTCTCCCCGTAACCACATGGGTCTCCTCCTGTTGCTCCAGTTTCCTGTCACATCCCAAAGATGCGGGTTTGTAGGTTAATTGGCCTCTAAATTGCCATAAGTGTGTAGGGAGTGTAAAGTAGGATAACATAGAACTAGTGAGAACGGCTGATCGATGTTTGTTGTGGTCTGGGTGGGCCGAAGGGCCTGTTTCCATGCTGTATCCCTAAACTAGACCACCAAATTTCATCTGTGATAGAATTGCAATCCTACAACAGGATAGTACTATAGCTCACTTGCTAATTTGAAATCAAAATGTAATTTGTTTTGTTTTTATGAAATCTGGGAACAGAGTGTAATGCATTCCCATAACTGATCATAAAATGTTTGAATGGGTAACAGAAATATGATTTAGAATATATTCTGTTTGTATTGATGGGATGAGTTATGTGATATGCCTACATTATTACTTGGATGTGCATAGTCAGATCAGTTTCCACATGCACAATTTTGTGTTCAGCCTTTCTTTGGAAATGCTTCATATTTAGTATTGTCCCAACATATGTGTTAGGACTGCAACTATCAATTGTGTATACAGGTTGTGTATTTTCATTGATGAACCAAAAATATGCGGATATAATGATAGCTTCTGGAGCAGTATTTAGCTCTTTCTTTCTTTGGGATTGAGTTGGTGAGGAGTCATGAGCTTGTTGGTGTATTTTCATCTGCATTATATTGCATTACTCAGTTTTATTTCCTTAAAATCTAGTCATACTGCATGTACAGTATCTCCCTTGTTCTACAACAAATGACAAATCTCTGCAAATGAAACCAGTCACTGATTTATTCTTAGCTTATTCAGCCAATATTTCCTGCCAATATGATATTGCATAAGGTACAAGATAATTACAGTACTTTAATTAAGGAAAAATGCGAACAAATCACTTTACTTGCACTCTCTCCTGCACCCACATTACTGTTTATTTCAGCTCCTTGTTTTGCACTTTAACCTTGCTGCTGTGGCCATTTCTTGAATATGATCTGCATTAATCACAATTCAAGGACTCCTGGGCCTCCTCCATTGCCAGCGTGAGGCCCTGCGCAAATTGGAGGAACAGCACCTCATTGGATAGTTGACACCCCAGTGGTATGAACATTGACTTCTCCAATTTCAGATAATCCTTGCTTACTCCCTCTTTCCCCTCCCCTACCCAGCTCTCCCACAAGCCTACTGTCTCTGCCTCTTCCTTTCTTTTCCCACCCCCCACCCGACGACAGTCTGAAGAAGGGTCTCGACTCGAAACATCGCCTATTCCTTCTCTCCATAGATGCTGCCCCACCCGCTGAGTTTCTCCAGCATTTTCGTCTATCTTCAAGGAATAAAACATGGTTGTCATCCTTCGATTTTATTGTTTACCTTCGATTTTTCCAGCATATGATGTTCTTTCTTAAACATGTTTTATTCCTCAGTATCTTTGTCACTGCAAGTTGTGTAAAAAATTGAATTTTGCGTGTTATGAAGATTATTTCTTCTTTTGACATAATTTTGAAATTACAAAATGGGAAAAGCGCAAGCAAAAGTATTGCTTTAATTTTATGAAATCTTTCACATGTACAGGAAAAGTAGAAAACCTTCATTTAATGATAAATGGAAAAAGTTAAAATCTGGACTTGCAGCACTCCCTAAGAGTGCTCACTTCAAGGGATATAACCTGAATGACCCACTGCAAATTAGTGGAAAGAGTAAAGTACACCCTCTTTTTAACGGACCCCCTTTATAACGGACGGACCTGCTGGCACCATTCCGGCTTCCGATGCCACCCCATCTCGCAAGGTGCACCAGCAAGCCCTTCTTCACCGCATAGTCTCGTTGATGTGGCTGATGTTGCGGCTCACGTTATGGCCCCTGGGGAGAGCACTTTCTTCAGACCACCACCACCGACAGGGCGTTCTTGGTCACTGTGAGGCTTCCTCCCCTTTCACCGGCTGCTGCTTCTTCCTATCATTGTCGCTTTGTCTACATGCGCTATGTGCCCCCTCCCTCCACTACTGCCTCCTTCTCCACCTCCTGTCACTTTGTCCACTCAGCCTCTCCCTTCCTCCACCATCGCGTTCTCCTCCCCCCCGGGGTTGCCAACATACTCCACCTTGGAAGATATCGGGTGACTGCAGGGGAGGTGGTGGCGGGGCAGCAGACAAGGCAACGGGTAGAGAGGAGCAAGTCCCACGGTGACCGAGCACATCCTGTTGGTAACAGCAGCCTGAAGATAGCATCCTGTCTAGAGGGGGGGGAATGCAATGTGAGCAGCAACAACAGCCAAATCAACTGGTGAAGGGCTCATTGGTGCATACCTGCAGCATCAGTGCCTAGTTTTATGGTGAAACCACATTGTGAGGAGCAACTCTGCAGACTGAATCATTGTTCTCCAGAATTCCTGCCTGACCCACTGAGTCACTCCAGTACTTTGTGTCATTTTGTGTCTGAACCATCATGTACAGTTCTTTGTTTCAACTATATACAATGATAAAACCTTACTCGGTTAGTGTGGACAGTCATCAACAATAATGGACACCATCCCCCCCCCAAGGGTCCATTATAACAAGAGTTTGCTGTACTGCCAAATAATCCATGGAATCATATATTTGTGGGAAATGGGGATTAAGGAGAGCAAAGTTGTACCATTTAGTATCAGCAATGAGGGTTATGTTCTTAGAGAAAAATCAGCTCCATTTTGACAGTAAATTGCATTAAATTAATTGAAGTTATAAGATGTCTCAGCAGAAATATTGGTTTGTTAAGGTGATAATGGATTATGCTAATCAGGGTACTATGATATATTTTAGTTTGCCGCATTGCTATTAAGCCATAAACAAATAAAGTTCAGCTATCTGGTCAAATTACTATATTAATGCTAAGTAGAAATATTGAGGATGCAGTTTTGACTACAGACTAATTTATTTCTTCCTCTTGCTTTGAACCTAGTTACACAACAAAGATTCCATAACATGAATCTTAAATAAAGAATTATCGGTTTCCATGTTCAGAACTATTGCATTTTGATTGTTCATTGGTTGTGTTTTTTAAGGTTGCATTTCTGTCCTCTTGTCATGTGTTTGGGATCTAGATTCACAACACCATTCTTCAGACTGATAATTTGTTATCTTGTTTCCTCTGCTTGCATTGAACCTTAATTCTGATTGCTTTTGAGGGGCCCAAGTGAAGGTGAAGGCAGTGGCAGAGCAGACACTGCAAGGTGAGGAGAAGTGCTATTATTCTCATGTGTAATGATTACTTTGTTTGTTGAAATTATATTGGTGAAGGTCACGATTTTTAACTTTAGTGTTTAGCATCCATTTTCATGTTGGAAGGGAGGGGATGCACTCCACTGATATGGAGTGAAAAAGGAAACCAACCTCATCAAAAGATTTAGAGTAAACATTTTCCCTACGATAACACAATTACACATTTTAAACTATAATGTTCATCTTTAAACATATGTGTGATAGACTCTTCTGATAGTTCTTTCTCGCCAAAACTGGTGGTGAAATGTTTAATGGAAACTGACATATCGAACAAAATGACACATAACTTTGAATAAATTAGTGGGACAATTGTTATTAAGCTGCAATATACAAATGGTATTCTAACGAGCTGAAGATATATATTTTAAAGTGTGTACAAATAGGCAGTTTTGTGAGCCACTTTGAATCAGAATCAGATTTGATTCGACAAGTATGTTTTGCAACATACGAGGAATTTCACTGGCCAGATCAGTCATACAATTAAAAGCAACAGACTCAAAAACACATTTTAACATGAACATCCACCATAGTGACTGCTACACATTCCTCACTGTGATGGAAGGTGAAATAAAGTACAAGTCCTTCCTTTTGTTCTTCCTCAATCAGGGGCCTCGAGCCCTCGTTGACGGGACGGTCTTGACTCCCTTAGACGGCGGCGTTCGTGTCCTCCGCGTCGAGGCGTTCAGCTCCTGCAATGGGGGGGTTGTCAGCTCCCCCGCGCCGGTCGAACCTTCTGTGGCGTTGGAGCTCCTGACTAGCCACTCCCGAGACTGCAAGCCTTGATGGTAAGTCCGCAGGCTGCGGTGGGAGCGATCCCAGGCAAGGGATCCGCTCCGATGTTAAGTCTGCGCCCCACGGTGGGGCTCACGACAGTCCGAGGAGGCCTCCAGCTCTTGTGATGGTAGGCCGCAGAGCCCGGAGAATGTGATCCGAAAATTGATCACATCTCCGGGAACGTAGGAACTTGAAAAACAGTTTCCCCCGATCCCCTCCCCTCTCCCCCCTCCCCCCACATAAAACAGACCGATGTACATTAAAACAAATGTTTAACAAACGCTAAAAATAACAAAAAGATAAAAAAACAAATAAACTGCCGGCAGGGCTGCCATCCCCCCGGCGCCCCTGGTGGTCTATATCTTTGTTACCAATAGCCACTTCTATTTAATTAATAGAGTTTTAAGATGGGGCCGGGTGGATGGATACTAAAAAGGTATGCATCAGCGTGCATGTTAAAGTCGGAAAGCAAGGTAGGAAGTTTCCGAGAAAGGACTTTTGGCAGTTAAGGAGCACAGATTTTAGAGAGTTATAGGGTTGGAACAATTTACAGAGAAGGAATTTAAATAATATTTAGATTTTTTTTAATCAACACATGCTTAATCAAGACCTTATCAAGAATAGGTAAAGTGGGTGGATGACATTTGATGTGTTAATATTCAAAGAAGAAATTTCAATGACTTCAAACTTAGCAAAGCTTTGGGAGGTCAGCCACTAATAGTTAAGACAAGGTGTTCAGCAACAAAAGAATAGAGACAGAGGCAGAGTTGGATTCTTTTAAAGATATAGCATTCAGTGGACTTGGTATTCGTATGGATTTGTGATCAAAGTTGGAGCAATAGAATTGATTTGTGGCAGTGAATGTTAAACAATCAGTCTTCTTGGAGATGTTGCAATGATCAAGAGAGAGGGTGACGAGGTGTTGGATTGTGTCTGGCATATTGTAATGTAAATTGTCTCATATTCTGAAGGAGTCCTGAGCATTGATTCGGTTTTCAGTGAAGAATACCCTTGTGAGTTGTGCAGCTGCCCAACTTCATACAGCTGAGAGATTCTGAATGATGTTGCAAAGTAGGATGTAAATTATTGCTGGTAGGGGGTGGAGTGGCAGCCGTGGATACATCATTAGGAAGCCAAAAGGTAAGAGAGTGGGGGAATGAGTAAAGGCTTGTTTCATCTAATCTGTATGAAGAGAGGCAGCTGCACAACACACAAGGGTATTCTTGACTGAAATCTGAATCAATGCTTCTTCAGAATATGAGACAATTTACAGGAATTACCATGTATTGTTTTATATTGCTGACTCTGGTTTCATCGTCAATTCAATAGGTCATGGGTTGAATTTTAGCCATGCGATAGGCAGTATTTCATCAATATATAATATTAGGTGGCATACAGTAGAATATATTTCATTTAAAATCTCTTATTACAGGCACATCATTGTAATGAGATCTTCTTTGGCCCGAAGAAAGATTGTATTATTGCCAGTGTAGAAGTTCAAAATTCACTGAGATTCAATGATAATAACTATCATAGAATCATGCAATACTTACTTTTGATTACAGTTCAAATTAAAGATTCTTCCATCCTGGTTGGAAGATTTTGATTAATGATTCACTTGTTGCTGACATTTAAAATGATTACCTTCCAAAACATGTTGAAGTAGAACAGGAATATTTGATATGTACATACAATATAAAATTCTCCATCTGCACTCGGTGACAGGAGATGGAATTATTAATATTGACAACATAATTTAGTTTAGTCCATTGATATTCAAAATTTGTTCGAAAAACAGTGGTAGTTATAATCCCTAGTTTTAGGATATTTGCATTATCAACAATTTAATGTTAGGTGGAAATACGCAATTTCCCATTTGCCACATATTGACAAAACTTTGGTTCTATCCCAATGGTTTTAAGCAAAGGAGTACACTTGCCTGTTCATCTGAAGAGTTAAGTTTAGATCATTAATGAAAATTAATCTTGCACACAATTCAAGTCATAAAGGTCTAGTTACTTACATGTGTAGCTCTTACATATCAGCAGATCTGGAAAGTCCGTAAAGAGCACAATAAAACAGGTTTAAATAAAAAAAACACACAAAAAATTAACCAATATCGTGTCGGAATTACCATGAACAATACTGTGACTTGGGATCAATTTTTCAAAGCAAAACTATTTTGACACTGCAAAATGAATATGGAATTTGGAATGTAATACAAGAATAATTTGGAACATGACAGTAATAGTAACATATTTTGCAGGCCGGTGGTGACCCATGGTTCATAAAGATATGCATGAATTGACACCTGATGCATGTTGTAAAGCAACTGATAAAGATTGATTGATAAGAATAATCAGTAACTTCATTGATGTTGTACTGTGCCATTATGCATGACACCAAGTGGAATTTGTTCTTTTTCAATCCAGCAATTCATATTTGAAGGCAAATCACTATGAAAGCCTATCTAATATTCCTGGTTGTGAGAATGTGGCTTCATTAATATTTATATATATTTCCCAAAAGCTTTAATTATTTTAAGTAGGATGAAGAAAATTATTAGAAAACAAAGGGGTTTATTTTGGATCTGTCACTTTTATTAAATGTTACAAAGATAGAAGCATTTAAAATCATTCTTATCATAACCTAATGACAGCACTGAAGTTAGTATTTTAAATGTTAATTTATGAGATGATTGCTAATGGTGCACACACAAAGCTTTCATGGAACTAATTGTTTCTATAAATTGGTTTCCAGTGAAGTGCTAAATTAATCTGCATCATGCTCTTAACCATACAATGGAAGTCCATTTCAAGGCAAATCTAGTTTGGTCTTAATACACCTTCCTTGGAGCAAAGGCACACAGTGACACTGTATGTCAAAACAAGTAATGATTTAAACATCATTCGGAAGTATCTGAGCTCATATATTAATTGTGCAATATTCTATAAATACAGCACTATTTAGCATCTACATATCAACTATAACATTTTAATTCTACAAATGTAAAAATACTGAAGCTGGCTGACAAAAAATGTTTGATGTGTTTTAATAGAGTTTGCTTTAAATTACCACTTTCTGTTTTAGCTAAAGATTGCAGGTTGATTTATCCTGCAAAACAGTTATTGCAAATCTATTTTATTAATGAGTCAGAGTAGCTTTTAAGAGTTGCAATGTATTTTGAGTAACTTAAATGTATTTTGAAATGGGATAAAACCATATTTGTAAAATCAGGCAAAGAACCCAAATCTATGTTGTACCTAAACATGAAAAATATGGCTCTACTTTCAGGAGTATGTCAGGAGAATCAAAAGACAAAGAAAGGGATGACATTAAAGATGCAAAACCAAGGTCTTTGAGGTTCACGTGGAGCATGAAGACCACTAGTTCAATGGATCCCAATGATATGATGCGGGAGATCCGAAAGGTGCTGGATGCTAATAACTGTGACTATGAGCAACGAGAAAGGTTCCTTTTGTTCTGTGTTCACGGCGATGCGCGACAGGACAACTTAGTTCAATGGGAAATGGAAGTCTGCAAGTTGCCACGTTTGTCTCTAAATGGTGTTCGTTTTAAGCGAATATCAGGAACATCTATAGCATTCAAGAACATTGCATCCAAAATTGCGAATGAGCTGAAGTTGTGAAGAAAAACTATAATTATGAGATCAGGGAAGTTTCTGGTATGATATACAGTTCACTCCTGAATGTACTGGTATTATTGCTAATGTGCGTGAGTTTGGCCACCGATCCCACTTCCTCTCTCATACCAATAAACGGTTAGAAATTACCGTCGCAATAAGGTTATATATATTGTGATTATAAATTGTAAAACCTGGATCCGTATGGCTTATTGTGAATTAGCTTTAATGAATTGTGATCTTATTTCCACATGTACAGGTAAGTATATTGAGCATTGTCACAGCTTATGTTCATATAGTTGTACAATAAAGAATAATACCTAACACCTACAGGTATTGTATAGTTGTGTCCTGATTTATGTACAGAAATGCTCATTTTAATGTTCCATGTGTTTTTTGAGCTTGAAGTTCTTTAGCACTAACTACATTTTTGAATGGTAGATAAATAAAGATTTTTGACTTCATGTTAATGAAAGTTAATCTCTCCCTTCTACCATGACCCAAAACAGAAGTCATTACAATCTTTTAAATTTGTGACATGGAAGTCCAATCTATTCTCTCCACATTATACTATTGTCATTAATAGCACAAAATAGCTTTTGGGAAAGTTGTCTCAGGAATTATCAGTCATCTTTGAGGATGATAGTCCTCTTCCTTCCTTTTTGTGCTGTATGGGACTACAAATACCCACCATTCACATTTTAAAATTTGTGTATAAAATAGTAAAGCTTACACATTAAATGGTATGATTTCCTGACCCTCTTGTAATCTCATGTACTGAATAGTTTACCAGATCTCCTGTATTTATTCCAGGACAGTATACCTGTAATGTGCATTGTAATTATTAGGCCTTTGCCAATTAAAGGATTTTTTTTCCTTTATAACTAGTGATGTACAATGTAAAACCACTAGTACTGGTACATTTAATACATGTTTTGTACCAAATTAACCATGTAGGTTAATTGTGCAATTGTATTTTATGTTGTAATTATTGTAATATTAGCATTTGACCCCGTCTGCACTCTTGTGACAATTTGGAAAAGTAATCAAGCTCTGTCAATATACATGTTGTGATCTGATCGGCACTGATTATCAGAAGGTAATCTAAATCTTTGAATGGTTGCATACAAATGCAAGAACATTAGGTTGAAGCTTTGGATTGTAAATACTCTGTAATGTAGCTTTCCTGTGGCGGTTGTGTTTCAGAATGACATTGATCTTGCTGCCTTAGAAGATGCTTGGACAGTTGTACTTGCCCCTCCCCTTTATGTTTATTGAGAGGAGTTCAGTGCAAGGTACATGGGTACGTTTTCAATGGTGCACAATATTAAAACAAATTTGAAATGACTTGAACATGGAGTAAGTTTTATTTCATTTTAACCTTTTCCTGGGAATTTTTCTTTGAATCATTGGATGTCAATGTAAAAAGATATTTATACTTTTACTTAGAAGCAAGGAACTGCAGATGCTAGTTTACGAAAAAAGACACACGGTGCTGAAGTATAGGTGCTGGATAGATACTTATCCATGTTCTTCAGAGATGCTGCCTGACCTGCCGAGTTACTCCAGCACTTTGTGTCCTTTTTCATCCTTTTATTTACATTTCCAGTTGCACATTCTTACAAAGAAGCTTGATTATTATATTATTAATACAGACCATATTGTCCAATTGGCTTATTGTTTATTATGTAACTTACTTTGGTAAATTAATTTGTTTGTTTCAATATTTATTGATGTTTGAAATAATTGTGGTAAAAACAACTATTATGGCCGTATAGATAATTTTCTCAAGGCCTTGCCCTGATAGCCATAAAACCCCATGGCGACTGTGAATGGCTTTAGCTTACGCACTCACTGAGCTTCAGTGATAACAAAATGAGTCTTCCAGTTGTTGAATCTTGATTCATTTGCTTTTAATAAAGTAATACAAAGGAAAGACATAGTTCATCACACTCCGATCTCAATTGCTGTTCCATTATGTCATAAACCCGTTTTAATCTGTTATCCATAGCTCAGCACATGGTTCAGAGCACAATAAAACTCAGTGCCTGTGTGGTAAAAAACTGTAAGACATCTCAGTCCCACAAGGTTTAAACTGCAACTAATCTAAAAAGCCCCTAGCTCCACCGAAAGCCACACAACTTCACGTAAGCTTGCTGATCATAGCTAAATGGCTCCAACACCAACTAAGAAGACTAGTTCCTTCATATTAGTGATTCTTAAATAATAAGCTTACTTTGATAATTTCTATTAGTCATAGTAAATTTCAAAAATCAAAATCAAATGATGGAAATATTCAACAGGCCACACAGCAACAGAATACACAAAGTGCTGGAGTAACTCAAGCACCATCTTGGAGTCAGAGTTATACAGCATGGAAACAAGCCCTTCGATTCAACTTGCCCACGCCAACCAACAGCCCCCATCTGCCCTAGACTCACCTGCCTGCATGTGACCCACATCCCTTTAAACCTATCCTATCCATGTATCTGTCCCAATGATTCATAAATGTAACGATAGTACTTGCCTCAATTACCTTCTCTGGCAGCTTGTTCTATACTCCCTCCACCCTTTGTGTAAAAAATAAAATTATCCCTCTGGTTTCTATTTAATCTTTTCCCCATCACCTTAAACCTATGTCCTCTGGTTCTTGATTTCCCCTACTCTAGGCAAAAGATTCTGAGTATTTACCTGATCTATTTTGCTCATAATTTCGAAGATCTCTATAAGATCTCTCCTCATCCTCCTGTGCACAAAGGAATAAGATCCTAGCCTGCTCAACCTCTCTCTATAGCTCAGGCTCTCAAGCCCTGGCAGCATCCTTGTAAATCTTCTCTCAACACCTTCCAGCTTGATAATGACCAAAGCTGAACACGGTACTCTAATTGTCGTCTGACCAATGTTTTATACAACTGTAACATGACCTCCCAACTTATATACTCAATGCACTGACTGATCCAGGCCAATATTCAGAAAGCCTTTTCAGACTGATATGGTGGAGGGTGCAGAAGAAAGTTGGATGAGAGGAGGAGGAGGTGGATGTGTTTTTTTGTCAGCTTTACAACTCCTCCCTGAGGCAATGGACAATGGGGACCCGACATGTGTGGGGGGGGGGGCGCCGTGACGGAGAGGGAGGAACAATGGGTGGGGGGGGGGGAATGACCGTTGTAAAGTAGGGGGGAGGGGGGAAGAACAAAGGGAGAATTTGAGTGGGGAGGGGGATTTGTAACTTTGTAAGCGCCCTTCATGGACGACTATTGCATACCTTAACATGGTATGCAAGCAAAAAATTTCACCATGACTTCTCACATGCGACAATAAATTTTTCATTCATTTTTTCATTTATTTCAGATGAATTGGTAAAGATGTAAAGAACTTTATAGGCAGATGCAAGAAAGAACTATTAACAAAAAGTGTTCTGAGGAGCAATTTGCAGACAAACACTAGCTGGATAATGGATATCTGGCTGTGGTGCAAGAAGGTAAATGGATAAAGGATGGATGTAGATAGAGCAAGCAGAGGAAGTTCTTGGAGGTGTCAGTGTGACATGGTGGGTTAATGAGTAGAGTTGCTATTGCACAGCACCAGAGATGAGAGCTGGATCCTGATATTTCCTATGTCCCAACAAAAGGCGTGCTGGTTGTCAGGTTAATTAAATAGGTTTAAATTGCCACTAGCACAGGCATAGCAGGAAAGTGGGAGGTTAGGGGAAGGGTTTGGCCTGGGCTTGATGGAGGTGCAAGAGGAAATGTAGGATTAATATAAATGTGTGTTGGATAATCAGTACAAAGGTGTTGGTTTGAACAACTTGTTTCTGTTGCGAATGACAGCTAAGGGTGGGTAAATTGCAGTTAGGGAAGCTAATTTACTATCTTAACTGGTTGGTAGTAGAACGGGGTTTATGCAAACAGGTGAGTAGCAAGTAAATTATGGACAACTGGTGGGTGTGCAGGGATTTGGTGCCAATTGATGGCCACAGCCTAAAGCAGAGAGAGATGTTGGGTGGACAGTCTAGCACTGTGGTGGCTACCAGTTGGATATTGGGGGGGGGGGAGGGGGGAGTGGTGCTATCTGACTATGTTTTAGGGCATGACCAGCTGTTGGGTAATCAAGATGGGAATTAAAAATAACTTTGGAGCTGTGCATTGAGAATGTTAGTGGTTTGTGGCATAATGCTGAGATTCGTAGAACAATAAGGGGCAGATTGAGGAATGTGATGTAGTCCAAGAGGAGAGGTAGATAAGAATTGAGGAGGTGTTCTGGACCAGCAGAGTTGCCAGACCTGGTAGGCAGGCCCTGTTTTTTCCCCTAGAGTCAAGCTGGCCTTCAGCTCCTGGATGATGGAGCAAAACACCAGAGCCAGAGGATGATGATCTCTTGCTCCCTTCATTGGCTGCCTTAATGAACATATCAAATCAAAATAAGCAATGGGATCCACTTTTTGCACTCTTTCTCCCTGCTAGGTCCTCTCATAAATTATGGGAGCATTCCCAATCTCATTGTAAACACTGGGACTGTAACTGTAACACTATAAAGCTGTAACACCATATTTATCAATGTTACAAAACTTACCTTCAGCAGCGTTGCAGTTCTGCCACTGGCCGTGTGTGCGATTTTGGCGCCTTTGAAGGGGGGGGGGGGCTGGATTAAAATGCCGTTTTCTCCTGCCTGTCAGAGGCGGACTTCCTCGAGCTGCCAGCTGCTGAAGAAAAATCGATCCGACTTACATTCCCGATTTTTTTTTGATTTTTTTAAATAATCGCGAGATAATTTAATAATTATATTAAAATAAAATGTGACTTATAACGCCCTCAACACCTACAACGTGAAGGATCACATGAACGGGACAAAACAACGGGTAAGTTGTTTATTGTACATATAAACCTGCTTCTTGGGATGGCTTTAATCAAATTTTACATTGCAAAAATGTGATTTGGGCCCCATACGAACCGGCAGTGTTTTTCCTGCCGACATAGGGTTCGCATTCACCGCAAATGCAACATTCCAATCGATCCCGTTCCAGAAAAACCCACTCGCATGATGATTTAAATGCTCTTTTTTTTGAACAATCACGTCATAAGAGAATCTAAATCGATTATATTTTGTGTTATTGTCTACCCATAGTCAATATTTTTATACTAAATATCAGTTTTAGTCCAATGTAAAAAAATTTAAATTTTGATTATATTGAGTGGATGTTTCTAGATTAATTTATGGGAATTAAACATCAAATTCCATCTGACATATGAATTCATGACAGTTTGACGGTCGCAAGAATGACAACTAAGTTTTGTAACTTTTATTCTAAAAATAGCTTAACTCACAGGTTCTTACAACATGTCTGACCACAATGTTGGTCAGCACTCAACTGCCGAGTGAAAGCAAAACCGCGTGAAAATCCAGCAGCCCCTCCCGAGTCCGGGTTAGAAACCTCCATGCGCCAGCAGGCGTCGCTATATGCCCCCCCCAGAATCCACGGTAAGGAAATGCACAGGTGCCCGGACGATTCGGCCGTAACGCATAGTCTGAGGTCGCGGGGCAAATGTAACAATAGGGGCCGGCAAAACAGAACCGGTGGGGTGCGACAAATGCGAATGAGGGACGGGCGTAACAGAGGGGACCGGTGAAACATAACCGGGGTAACAGGTGCAGAGGGCGGCAAAACGGCCGGTGGACGTCCTCTACGCTGCGGAGTGGCCACCGCCACCGGGCTATCCTCGTCGACGTGTGCTGGCTTAAGGCGGTTGATGGAGACGAACTCCTTGCCGCCCATATCCAACGTGAACGGCGAGGTACCAGTCCTCAGCACCCTGTACAGACCTGGCGAGTGGTGAGCACCCCAACGAAGGAAAACATAAGCATAATCCCATAACATAGTAGGCACATGCACCGCGGACGACCCGTGTCGGGCTTTCAAAGCTGACTTGAGGTGTCTGTGGAAACGCTCAAACAATCCGTTTGACTCTGGATGATACGCAGTGGTCTGGTGCAACTTCGCACCATACACCTACGCCATACCACTCCACAGGGAGGACGTGATCGGTAGCCCCTTGATCGGTAGATCTGAAGGGACCCCGAAACGAGCGATCCAATGTGAGACAATAGCCGTGCACAAGCCTCAGCGGAGGTATCAGTTAACGGTATTGCCTCCGCCCACCTGGTGAACCTGTCCATTATAGTGAGTAAGTGAGTAGCCCCATGCGAACACGGCAAGGGACCTACCAGGTCAACATGAATGTGCAGGAACCTGTTCCAATGTGTCTGGAACAGCGAAATCCTGCACGGGCGGGCGCACATCCTCTGAACCTTAGAAGTCTGACAGATGATACAAGAACGGGCCCATGCTGCGACCTGCTTTCGTAACCTGTGCCAGATGAACTTGGCCACAACCAGGCCAGAGGTGGCGCGAATGGACAGGTGAGCTAGGCTGTGGATGGTGTCGAAAATCCGACGCCTCCAGGCAATCGGGTCAATACGGCGGGCTTTGCCCGTGGAGACATCGCAAAGTACCCGCACGCCGGTGGCGTCGCAGGACACCTTGCTCAATTTAAGGCCCGACTCAGCATTGTGGTAAACCTCCATGCCGGCATCAGCCTGCTGGGCAGCGGCCAGCTCCTCATAAACCACCCCTAGGCTTAAAGCGGAAACCTCAGGGACTGCCGGACGGGACAGCGTGTCAGCCACAACGTTCAGCTTTCCGCCACATGCCGACTATCAGATGTGAATTCGGATATGTAGGCGAGGTGCCTCTGTTGCCTGGCGGACCAGGGATCGGACACCTTGGTCAAAGTGAGCGTGAGTGACTTGTGGTCCGTGAATGAGGTGAACGCGCGCCCCTCCAGGAAATAACGGTAATGGCAGATCGCTAGGTAAAGCTCGAGGAGTTCCCGATCAAAAGTGCTGTACTTGATCTCGAGGGCAAGCAGCTGCCTGCTGAAAAATGCCAGCGGCACCCAGCAGCTTCCTACCCATTGTTCGAGGACAGCACCCACCGCGACATCAGGTGCGTCCACGGTTAGGGCCGACGCCCTAAGGTGAACTACCATAATGGCATTGGCCAACGCTGTCTTAGCCCCCTCGAAAGCCATCTCAGCCTCCTTGGACCAGACCAGGTCCTTAGTCTTACCCGCCAGACACTGGTACAACAGCTGCATGATGGCGGCTGCTGACGGGACGAATCAATGGTAGAAATTTACCATTCTGATAAATGTTTGCAGGTCCTTGACGGATAGTGGCCTCGGGAAGCGACGGATAGCGTCGACCTTCTCGGGCAGTGGCTGTGCGCCGTGGCAGGTAATGCTGTGACCCAAAAAGGAAATGGAACGCAATCCGAACTGGCACTTCGCGGGGTTGATCACCAACCCATGTTTGCGCAGCCGTTCGAAGTGCAGGCGGAGGTGCCTAACTTGCTCTGTCTACGAGCTGCTGGCCACCAGAACATCATCGAGGTGGATGAATATGAAGGGCAAACCCCGACCGACCTGATCCATTAGCCTCTGGAATGCCCGAGCAGCGTTCTTCAGGCCAAAAGGCATTCTGAGCAATTCGAAAAGGCCGAAAGGGGTGATGGTGGCCGTCTTAGGGATGTCGTCGGGATGGACCGGAATTTGACTATACCCGCGAATGTGGTCGACCTTTGAGAAGAAAGTTGCGCCCTCCAAATGAGCCGAGAAATCCTTGATCTTCGGGACTGGGTACCGTTTTGCCGTGGTTACGGCGTTAAGACACCTGTAATCACCGCAAGGTCTCCAACCCCTGGCCGCTTTGGGTACCATGTGCAGTGGGGAAGCCTAAGGGCGAACCATCAGGCGAACTTCGTCGGGCATCTGCTCTAAGAACGCCTGTTGGTGGTGCCCGTACATCAGGGCTAACATCTTTGCCATGATGGTGGATGGCCGACGCTGTCCATATGTAGAATCTTCGACGCCCTGCCTCTGCGACTGAGACTGAAGGTGTGGAGCAGGAGGGCCTTCAGACCTTCATACTTGGCGATCGTTGGCGGGTCCCTGTTGTAAGGCAACAGCCTTGAGGCACAGTCCTGTGGCAGAGCTCCTACCTCATGGAAATACATGGTGTCATCCGCAATAATGCGGTGCAGGTGAAACTGTGCCTCTACGTGGGCGAACCACACCTGAGGTTGATCCGGCCAAAATGAGGGTAGTTTGAAGCCCCGTGAGCCCTGCCTTATGCCGGTTGATTCTGCGGGAATCAACCTGCATGATCTTTTGCTTGTCTAACGACGGCTAGACAGGTCGGGGTCACCAATTTGGCTAAGTTTTGTAACTTATTTTAAAACTTAACTAAGTTTTGTAACTTATTTTATTCTCAAAATAGCTTCTTAGCTCACAGGTTCTTACAACATGTCTGACCCAACGGTGGTCAGCACTCAACTGTTGCGCGAAACCGAAACCGAAACCTAACCCTAAACCGTGCGGAAAACCAGCACGTGACCGCGGCTTCCGAATGCCGGGTTCGATACCTGCGTGCGCCAGCAGGTTCCCTACAACAGTGAGATTTTAAAAGCATGTTATATTGTGAATTCTTGTGTGAATGGGAATAGTTTGTTATTTGGATACTTAGGCTATTTTTTTAAAATATCCTTTTCTTAAGAAATGAAATCTACAGGACATTCTTAATGGGAGTGAGCTGAAAGGAGTGGTTTGAAGAGCTAAAAGTTGTAGTTTACAATGCCAAAATTGAAAAGTTGAGGAAAAACAAGGAGTACAGAGTTGCTTATTGGTTACAATCTGAGGAGTATGATGATGCTACTGATTATGATATGCCAATGTACCAGCTATCAACTGATCTTCTCCATAAAGACTTGGTCTATTGCTAGAAATTGTAATTTATTTACCTATCGGTTACGGACTTACAGCATATAATACAATAATATTAAAGTTCTGATCTTGAGAATATCACATTTTTTAATTTTCAAGGCAGTCTGGGTGTTTATTACTATTTACGTCATAGCGGTCAATTTTGTAATTGACTACAATTAGGTAATTAACTAATTATATGTTTTAATTTCAGGTCATCCAAGTAAGATGTTCTATATTTGTTTCGGAATGCTTCAATCTATAATAACTGAAAATTTCATTCAGTTCTCTTAATGTTTAATAAAATTTTGGGCTTTTGACTGTCCTCGATCACAGCTTTTGTGTTAATGCAAAAGCAATAGGGAACAAGATGCAAATTTCCGAGTATGAAAACGGCCATAACTTTTTTTAATACTGAAGATATGAAAGTGAATTAGGTGTCAAATTAAACTTATTTTTATGCTTTATCTGGTGGGATAAATTGCAGACTTGATTTTTTATATCTCAAAATGTTGTAACATTGCTACCATATTCCTCACTCTTTTTTCTTTGCACTATCCGTTGTGCTTGAGTATGACTTGATTGTACTCTAATGCAGAGGATGATTTGGGTGTATAGCACCATACGATTTTCACTGCAGCTGGGACGTGTAACAATAATAAACCAATGCCACAAAATGCTGGCGTAAACTATGCGGGACAGGCAGGCAGCATTTCTGGAGAGAAGGAATGGGTGGCGTATCGGGTCGAGACCCTTCTTCAGACTGGACGACCCGAAACGTCACCCATTCCTCCCCTCCAGAGATGCTGCCTAACCCGCTGTTACTCCAGCATTTTGCGTCTATCGTCGATTTAAACCTTCATCTGCAGCAAAGATTATAGAGTGGCTCCGCTCTATGATCTTTGCTCTGCAGTTCCTTCCTACACGTAAACCAATGCCATCTATGTGATGCAAGCGTCAGCAGCAGCAAGTGACCAATCCAAGGTGGCACCAATTGCAGCGTTTGTTACTCCGAGAAGAGAAGACAAAACCAATGACATCGCTGATTATCTGAACACGCCCACATCATAGAGCCAATCGAGCCCTAGGTTAGTGGGAGGCGATGCCTGAGGAAGCGGTACAGGAGGGGCGGCTGCGAGGAGGTGAGTGGCTTAGCGGGACTTCTGCAGTTGCTGCCAAAGATCCTCTAGCAAGGTTCTTTGGTTGCTGCCTGCACTGGGGTGGGGGTGGGGGTGGGGGTGGGGGGGGGGGGGTGGGGTGGGGTGGGGGTGGGGGTGGCTCATCGGGACTGGCAGCTTCAATATATAACCGGCATCTGCAGTTGCTTCATACAAGGGAGGTTAAGTGCAGGGTTTAATACTCGTGCAGGTGAAGGTTTCGTCGTAGTTGTTGCGGTGAAAACAAAGTCGTTCTGGTGATGTCTTTAGGAGAAAAAGTCAATCACCTCCTCCCTTATCATCTGCATCTTCTAAACTCTGAACGGTTGAAGATGCCGACGGGAGGACGCAAGAAGAGAGACACCGTAGGCGACACAGTGCAAAGAGCGAGTCCAGATGGGCCGAGTTACTATCCTTATTTATCTCCTTATTTGTGGGCAGTGGAGAGAATGTTTATTAGGTTGATTCCTTGGATCCATGGGCTTTCTTATCGGAAAAAGCTAGGTTGATGTTTATTAACGTTGACACCGAAGTTTCAGCGATTAGATTATGTAGAAAGATTGCATAAACTTTTATTTTTATTTACAAAAACCTCGCTGGTTACAATAAGATTTGATTGAAAGTTTAAAGCTCTTTAGAGGAATGCACTGTAGGTGATTTGTGTCTGTTCATTGCAGATTCTAGGACCTGGTGTAGAATGAATTCAGAAGTGAATTTAGGAAAAAGTTCTAAAACTGCCCAAGTGAAAGTGTCTTTCATAAAAAGTGATTAATACAGGTACAATTATAAATATGAATCTCAAGATTAATAACATAGTTAATGAATGTACTTAAAAATATGGAGCAGTTGAAGAAGTGTATGAAGGCATCAGCAGAGAGTGAAGACCTGCATATCTCTTTTCTGAGCTGAAATGGTTTTCTTGGTTTTGGACTAAAGTCATTTCTCTGTCCAAAATCTTGCCAATTAGTGTGCACATTATGAAAGGTCATACACAGATGTCTTTTTTTGGAAAATTGACCACTGTCCTGGATTGAAATATTCTTTGAGAGTCGATCATACTTGACTGAGGTATTGTATTCATGATCAGTAACTATGTGGAACCTTTAGGATTATGCAACCCAATGAAAATCAAGAGCCCGTGAAAATGTTTTCTTGGGGCAAGTGAGAGGAAACTGGAACCATTGTACACTACGGCAGGCTTACCAAGAAGGGAACCAAACAATGTCACTCAATGATATGAGCAGTCATGTGGGATGGTACCAATGAGAATAGTAAATATCAGACAATCTTATTGGTATCTTTCATTATCTTGGTTTCAGCGATGTGGCACAGGTAGGCACTTGAGAAGTTGTGAGAAATATGAGACTGATGTGTGAAGCAAAATCGTCTTTACAGACAAAGTAAGGATGGGCAGTAGTTTGCAAAGATGGAGACAGATCTTTTGTGAGAACATTCACATTAACAGGATCTAGGGTGACAATAACTGGAGAGAGGTCACCCGTTTATCATGTACACTTTAGCAGCTTTTGATTGTTCATTAGGTGTGATACACCACTGTAGTGAATCAGAATTTACAGCAGTGCAATGGCTGTTTGACTCAACCGATCCATGCCACCATTATTGTCCAGCTATGCTCCATGAAGGCCTTGTACCACCATCTGCATAATCTTACATGATTCTCTTTCTATTCAGGTACACAAGTACTGACAATGTACAGGGTTGTTGTAGGAATGTTATGTAAATGTTAGTCAGTAACTGCGGATTACAACTTTTGTTTGTTTTCGCAATACAAAACCGAAGATGTATTTTAAAAGCTTTTCTATATATCAATGTTTCTAGTGGCAAATGAACTGTCCAAAGATGTGTAGGTTTGTAGGTTAATTACTTTAGTGATAATCTTTCAAAACTCTTTAGATTCTGGAGTAGTTCCTGAGGATTGGCGGGTAGCAAAAGTAACCCCTCTTTTTAAGAAGGGAGGGAGAGAGAAAACGGGAATTACAGATCAGTTACTCTAACATCGATAGTGGGGAAACTGCTAGTCAGTTATTAAAGATGGGATAGCAGCACATTTGGAAAGTGGTAAAATCATTGGACAAAGTCAGCATGGATTTACGAAAGGTAAATCATGTCTGACGAATCTTGTGGATTTTTCGAGGATGTAACTAGTAGCGTGGATGGGGAGAACCAGTGGATGTGGTGTATCTGGACTTCCAGAAGGCTTTGGACAAGGTCCCACACAAGAGATTAGTATATAAACTTAAAGCATACGGCATTGGGGGTTCAGTATTGATGTGGATAGAGAACTGCCTGGCAAACAGGAAGCAAAGAGTAGGAGTAAACGGGTCATTTTCACAATGGCAGGCAGTGACTAGTGGGGTACCACAAGGCTCAGTGCTGGGGCCCCAGCTATTTACAATATATATTAATGATCTGGATGAGGGAATTGAAGGCAATATCTCAAATTGAAGTTTGTGGATGACACTAAGCTGGGGGGCAGTGTTAGATGTGAGGAGGATGCTAGGAGACTGCAAGGTGACTTGGATAGGCTGGGTGAGTGGGCAAATGTTTGGCAGATGCAGTATAATGTGGATAAATGTGAGGTTATCCACTTTGGTGGCAAAAATAGCAAAGCAGATTATTATCTAAATGGTGGCCGATTAGGAAAAGGGGAGATGCAGCGAGACCTGGGTGTCATGGTACACCAGTCATTGAAAGTAGACATGCAGGTGCAGCAGGCAGTGAAGAAAGCAAATGTAATGTTAGCTTTCATAGCGAAAGGATTTGAGTATAGGAGCAGGGAGGTTCTACTTCAGTTGTATAGGGTCTTGGTGAGACCACACCTGGAGTATTGTGTACAGTTCTGGTCTCCAAATCTGAGGAAGGACATTATTGCCATAGAGGGAGTGCAGAGAAGGTTCACCAGACTGATTCCTGGGATGTCAGGACTGTCTTAAGAACAAAGACTGCATAGACGCAGTTTATATTCTCTAGAATTCAGGAAATTGAGAGGGGATCTTATAGAAACTTACAAAATTCTTAAGGGGTTGGACAGGCTAGATGCAGGAAGATTGTTCCCAATGTTGGGGAGGTCCAGGACAAGGGGACGCCGCTTAAGGACAAGGGGGAAATCCTTTAGGACCGAGATGAGAAGGACTTTTTTCACACAGAGAGTGGTGGGTCTCTGGAACTCTCTGCCACAGAGGGTAGTTGAGGCCAGTTCATTGGCTATATTTAAGAGGGAGTTAGATGTGGACCTTGTGGCTAAGGAGATCAGAGGGTATGGAGAGAAGGCAGGTACGGGATACTGAGTTGGATGATCAGCCATGATCATATTGAATGGCGGTGCAGGCTCGAAGAGCCGAATGGCCTACTCCTGCACCTAATTTCTATGTTTCTACTTCTGTAAATTATCCCTCGGGTGTAGGATAGAACGAGTATACAGATGACCATGGTCAGCACAGACTCAGTGGGCCGAAGGGCCTGTTTCCACGTTGTATCTATAAACTAAATGGATGAAGAAATTGGATTTTTAGTGTCTTGGAAAGTTTATAATTACTGACCTTGCCACTCTACTATAAAACAAATACCAGCTGGCTTCAATTGTAGTGGATTTGCTTAAATCTGAAGGTTGTGGTCCAACTTGCCACAAACAGAATGCACATCACTATAAAAAGTGATATGTCCTTGATGCACCCAGTGCGCCCTCTCAGCTAGATGCAAGCGTTTTAATTGTATTGGGAACGTGGCATGTTATTTTTCTATCTGAAAACATAATATTCCACTGAGACCCTTGAGGGAGTTTACTTGTTTCTGGCAATGTGGAAATGGTCCACCATGTTTCTTAACATAAGTATCAAATATTTCAGAGTAATTAATTGGCTGCAGAGGTTTTGGAAAATCCTGGATGTGGCATATCATGGCAAGTTAGTAATTTTCTGGCTGTTTTATTAGCACCATCAGTCTTAGCCCAGCACTCTGGTTGGGCATCTCCATTGGAGTATCATCTGCTCAACAAGTAATTTTTGTTTACAGTCTTTTTGAATGTGCTCACATTAAAATATTGAACTTTTGAATTCACATTCAAATTGTTGGTCTTTACTGTTTCCTTCAAGGTAAAGTTCGGGCAAAATGTTTCTTACTGCATTTTTGCTTCGAAAAGGGATTCCAGGCAAACAATGGATAGGGAAATACAGACGTCCAAGAAATATTACGTGGCAAATGAAACGTGGTGTCATTCGGAGGCTGGAGATTGAAAAGGAGACAGAATACTGGCTCAGCCGTCCCTGGATGACCATTGAACAAGAAAGAGGGCATGCAGCATCACGCAGAGCTGAGCAGTGGGAAGCCTTCAAAGCTGCTAAAGCTGCAACGTTTCCTGCACCAAAATACATTGAAGATCATCTAAACCACCTAAATGTAACAAAAAAATGGGGAAATTGAAATGTTTGAAGTAATTTTTTTATTAATGCGACTGCAGATTTTTTTTTTAAATAAGGAAAAGCTTCCTGAAACTAACATACAGAGCCATTGGTTATGTATTATTTCTGAAAGTGTTTGAAATTGCTATCATGCAGAGTAATAGGATAATTTAATGTTTGACATAAGGGAAGTTTGTACTTTTGTTCTACTGGTCCTGATGAAATTGTATATCTATTAGGAAACATAAATTAAATATTTGTGAACTTTAGTCTTTTACTGTCCTGGTTTAGTTAGTTTACTACACATATGGCCCTGTCCCACAGTGTGAGTTCGTTCCAAGAGCTCTCCCAAGTTTAAAAAAAATCAAACTTGTGATAAGCACGGAGAATGAATGTAGCGGATACATCGGAGCTCGGGGACGTCTCTTAGTGCTAACGGCAGGTACTCGGGAAGACTCGCTAACGGCAGGTAAGCACGGGAAGACTCGTGAAGATTTTTCAACATGATGAAAAATGTCCACGAGAGCCCGGAGTACCAATGAGTGGCCATTACCGTAAATCTCCGAGTTCGAATCAGGGCAAACTCGGGAAAACTCGTACCGTGGGACAGGGGTTTTAGATGTACATAGGAGCTTTTAGCTAGCATTTTAAGCAATTTTAAGCTTATTAAAGGAACAAGGAGGAAGTGAATTTAAAGTTAGTTGACTGTTTTTAGTTTCCTACAGCACATATGAAATGCATGAATCAGCATTTTTAGCTCAAGATGTTGGTTGCAGTGTATTTTTTGAAAATGCTGTGTATAGTCTGGAAATATTTTATCATAAGCCCATTTTAACAGATTTTAAACATTTATATTTTTATTAAGTCTTTTGTAAAACAAATTAATTCAAAGCATTGTTACAAAAAAAAATCACCACAATTCATGGCTTGAAACTTTAAAGAAAGTGTAATTTCATTTTACTAAATATACATCCATCTACTTGTGAGCAGGAATAAGGTCATGAATAGACTTTCCGTGTTGAATATTTTTATCCATGTTGATCAATAGTTTAATGCCATCAGCAAGAAACTGCAATAGTTGAACTTCGGAAAAACCAATTCTGTCCGAATTGGAAATATCACAAACACCACTTTCAGTGGAAGCAAAGGCATCACCTAGAAAAAAAGATTCATTATATTGGTTAAATTAACACTGTTTATAAGTATCCTATAACAGTAAACATTAGGTTAATGTATTGTAATAAATTGTTATTTTTTTAGTAAAATGGGTTCCCCCGCTGTCATAGATACCTCAGCGCATCTCATCTGTGTCCCATAGTTCTGCTCGCACCTTGCTACACCTCAGATGGAACAAGGATAACAGTTGCCCTGGTCCTCGCCTTTCACCCCACCAGTCTCCGCATCATCCATTTCAGCCACCACAAGTCACATTTTCTCAACTCTTTCCACCTTCCACAGAGACCGCCTCCTCGGCAACTCCTTGATTCAATCATCTCTTCTCACCCAAACCACACCCTCCCCAGTTACATTTCCCAGCAGGAGTCGTAACACCTGTAGTTGATGTACGTCCTCCCTCGCTTCCATCTAGGGACCCCAGCAGTCCTCCCAAGTGAGACAGGTTTACGTGCACCTCCTCCAAACTCATTTGCTGCATCCGGTGTTCCCAATGTTGCCTGTACATCGGCCAGACCAAGTATAAACTCACCAATCATATCGCTAAACACTTGCACTCGGTCCACCAAAGCCTACTAGATTTCCCAGTTGCTAACTATTTTAATTCCCATTCCGTTACTGACCTTTCTGTCCTGGGCCTCCTCCATTGCCAAAGTGAAGCCACATGCAAACTGGGGGAACAGCACCTCATATTCCACTTGGGTAGCACTTCATACAACCCAACTGTATGAACATTGAATTCTCCAAACATGCATTCCCCTCCCTCTCCCCTACGGCCCACCTGGACTTGCACCTATTTCTCCCCTTCCAGCGAGATTCCTTCCACTAGTTTGACAATTTGCAACTCTGCAATACTTTTGTCCCACACCTTCATTCTTCTCATCTCTGGCCTTTGTGCAACCATCTACCTGCCCCTCATCTATTCCAGCTTTATTTCCTCTTAGTTCCCCCCCCCCCCCACCATGCACAATCAGTATGAAGATTCCCAACTCAAAGCACCACTTATCCTGTGCTCCAGAGATGCTAAGATGCCGCTTGACCCGAGCTACTCAAGCTTAAAGTCAAGTTTCAATTCTTTCAGTTTTAGTCATTAGTTTTGTGCAGATACCAGAAATCTGAAATTAAGAACACAAAATGTTGGAAACATTCAGCAGTTCAGGCAGCATCTGTGGAAAGGAGAAATAGATAATGTTTAAGGTCCAGGACTCATCACCTGATGATAGGTCCCAGACCTGAAACATCAACTCTCTCTTAATTAGAATAGTTATTTGCCCAGGTTACTAAGGCCTTGAATTTCTTCGCTGTTCTATTGTCGGCTTGTTTTCAGTGGCTTGCAGAAGGAAAAAAGTGATTAAAGAGTCACCTTCTCGCAGGAAATTATCGATCATTTTGCTATGCAAGATTATTATCTATATTAACAAACAGGGCTCAGGCCGTGGTGAAGGTGAGAAAATTGTAGATAAGTAGAGCTAGGTTACACTAACCAGTAAAAAAAGTATTGACCGGACCTCGGGTATTTGAGTGGTGGTCAGAATGTGGGTGAAAAGTGGCCAAAGAAAAGTCATATCTGAAGATTTCTGACAATGACTTGACTGATGAGGCACATCTAAAAAAGATAGTTCTTACAGAGATATAGTGAGAGAAAAACAAAATGGACACTATGAGACTTCAGGGAACTGATGGGGATGATATATATATATACACATATATATATATATATATATATATATATATATATATATATATATATATATACACACACACACACACACACACACACACACATACACACACACATATATCTAAAAGTCTGATCTTGACCGCTTTTGGTTCACTGTGCTGTGATTTCCGAGAGAACGCAGCCACCTACGACCGTCATTTTTGGCCAGCTTGCTCAGAGCCCCCCCTCCGCCTTTCTGGACCAGAGGATTTTTCCCATCGATTAAAAATCAGAGAGATTAATGTTTTTTTTTAATTAGCCATTCTCTCTGCTGCCCCTGCTGGAGGGAGGGACTATAAAACCAGGATGTGGTGTGCCTCACTCAGTCTCTGCAAGATGGTGGAAGCCAGTGGTGTGCCTCACTCAGTCTCTCCGAGCTCTGAATACCACTGAACACATGTCTACTCAACTGCGAGTGCCCTTAATGTGGTTTGAAAATGAAAATATGGTTTGAAGTAAAAAGACACTGCCTGCAAATGGTTGTTTGGGGGGTTTGGGTTGAAGTGAAAAGGCACTACTGCAAATGGTGGCTTGGGTGCCTTGGCTTGGTGAAAAGGCACTACTGCAAATGGTGGCTTGGGTGCTTTGGCTTGAAGTGAAACGGCACTACTGCAAATGGTGGCTTGGGTGCTTTGGCTTGAAGTGCAAAGGCACTACTGCAAATGGTGGCTTGGGTGCTTTGGGTAACTTCCTGTTTGCACTATATATTGATTTTAGATAAAACGCTGCCACTTACGGCTGTGATTTTTGGCCCTCGTACTCGGTCCCCCTCCGCTCAGCAGGTGCAGAGGATTCTTCCCATCAATTAAAAATAAGTGTTATTAGTGTTTAAAAAATGTTGAGAATCTCTCTCCCGTCATGAAGTCCACACCTTTCCCGGTGGGAGGGGTTATAAAACCCGGAAGTGTGGGTGTGGCTCAGTCTCTGCATGATGGGGGAGGGAGAGGTCACGACTGAGCTGTGAATAAACTGAACACACTGAATGTCTACTGAACTGTGAGTTTGGTGTTTTGTGTGGTTTTATGGTGGTTTCACCCTGCTTGAAATGGTATGAAACTGCATTTTAATATGGTGGCCTTGCACCCTGCATGAAATGGTATGAAACTGCATTTGAATGTGGTGGCGTTGTACCCTGCATGAAATGGTATGAAGCTGCATTTGAATTTGGTGGCCTTGCACCCTGCTTGAAATGAAATCAACTACCAAGTCAAGTTTATTCGTCACATACACATATGGGATGTGCAGTGAAATGAAAAGTGGCAGTGCCTGCGGACTTTGTGCAAAAAACAAACAACCAACAAACGACAACAGAATTTGTCAGCACATCAGGCTTGAGGGACTGAGCCGCCACCCCATGAACCCATACCAGCGCTCCAGAAAGCCCCCCCCACTAGCCACCAATATTGGAATTGGTGGAGAGGTGGAATATTGCGTCGGGGGACCAGCCATTCTGTGTGAACATGGGACCCAACGGGTCCCACCTAGTCTAGTTAGACAGTATATACAGATGTCAATTTGAGATTATTTTCTGAACTTTGGTGGAGGTGGAAGCCCGAATCGTGCAAGGGACGGGTACAGGGCTTAATTATACTGACCATGAAATCAGGACTAAATTACAAAATTAAAAATTAAACAAATACTATAATGCTGGAAAGCTAAAATACTGTTTTATACTTTATACTGTTTTCTAAATTTTTAGTTGATTACGTTATGACATCGGATGGAAGCTGCATACCAAATCTTGTTGCACCTATGTGCAATGACAATAAAATTTATTATTATTATTTACAGAGAAGTTGCTGGAAATATTTTGGAAGTCACGTGGTTCAGTGGATGATGAAACAGAGTTAACATTCAAGATAGCCGATTGAAATATGTGGAGGAAGAAACTGCAGATGCTGGTTTACACCGAAGATAGACACAAAATGCTGGAGTAACTCAGCGGGATAGGCAGCATCTCTAGTTAGAAGGGATGGGTGATGTTTCGGGTTGAGACCCTTCTTTAGACTGAGAACAGGGGAGAGGGAGACACAGAGATAAGGAAGTGTAAGGTGTGTAAACAAGAGGTGATAAAGGTCAAGAAAAATGTAGAATAGATTATTAGCCAGAAGGTGAAAACGAAGCATACAGAGATACAATTTAATCGGGGAACAGTATGACTGGTCGGAGAACTAGGAAAGTGGAGCGATGGAGATAAATTGGCTTCTCCCAACACAGATGGTGTCTTGCTAAGTACTTTCTGCATTTTCTATTTGACATTTCTGACCGTCATATCAGATGATCAGAAAAAAGGGAAACACGAACAAAAATGAAGTACAATAAAAACACTGAAAATGTTAATTGAATATGGAAGTACTCCAGTCAAGCCATATGCAGTGAACAAAATATGCTAGCTTGATAGAGGTATTATTTTGAAATGGAATTTAAAACAGAACAAACAGTATTTCCAACCTTGTTTGTGTATATGGATAAACAGTGTAATATGTTAACATAACAAATATTGAGCAATGAATATTGCTGGAGATGAACGCTGATGAGAAATGGGAGTACTTTCAAGAAATGCCTCTTTCCTGCTACAAAATAAAATTAGAGGTTACTATGATAAAATAAATTTAAGTGAGATGCAAAATGTTAATCACACTTAAACAATTTGCAATACAGAGTTTTCTAATTTAGTGCCACTCATTATTTAGTGTTTATTCAAATGGTTACATTTGATTAGTAATTTAATGAAATTTAAAAAAATTAAATGCAGTACCAGTGAGTTTTTCTAGACGTAGTCTCTGCAAGATCTCATCGAACTTCTCATGCTTACTGATGTACTTCAGCCTAATGTGGACACTTCCCCGTAAGCCCGTGCCAAGTTCAGACGGGCAGGTCAACACGTAACCTAGATTATCCTTCCAGATGAAAGGGTGCTTTTTCTGACAGTAAATTTCTTCAAGCTAAACAAATAATCATAGTTATTTCTTCAATTTCTAAAAATATATAATACAACAAATTATTGTCAAATAGAGAAAAGTTATTTTGTCAAGTTCCCTCACAAACTCTTAGCAAAATAATTTCAAAGCATAATTAACTAGTGGGAACATTAAATGTCCAACGTTGTAAGTATATTTGTCTAGTATAACGAGTTTAAGGTTCTCCAATGTTGAATACATTTCAGCAGTCTAGGTATAAAGTAGCAAAGCCTCAACTACAGCCAAGGAACACAGTGTAAACAGCATCTAAACATCTTCCAGAGCTTAGCTTTGCAACAATCTCTTAATATTTCTGCCTAAAGACTGGAACATTCTGTGGAAGTTTACTTGTATTTTGGTTCTTGACAGCACATGCACACACATACACAAAATAAATAAAATCATGACCTGGTCCTTCAGACAATAGTTTAACAGACAATAGAACAGATGAGAAGAAATTTATTCACCCAATAGCTGGTGAATATGAAATGTTCTATCATGGAGTGGAATGAAGTCTAAATTGCTGAATATTGTTGGAGTCTTGATATTAAAGTAGGTTAACGATGGTAAACTAGGGGAATCTTGAATGACCAGAGGTAAATTTAGTTAAAAAGTAAAAGGATGCACATACAAAGTTTAAGATGATGAAATCAAACAGGGCCTGAAGGAATTATCAAGCAAGGTGGAAAAAACTTAAGCAGGTAATTAGAAGGGCCAAAATGGGTCTGGAACTGGCTTAGGCAAGTAAGATTAAAGGAAATCCCAAGGCATTTTATACCTAATTAAAAACAAGAGGGTAACCGTAGAAGATAGGAAGCTTCAGGATAAAGGTGGGAATTAGTGCTTGGAGTCAGACAATGCAAGTGATTACTTTGCGTCTGTTTTCACCAAGGAGAAGAACTTAGAGGACAGTGAGAATACTAATGTCGGCAATCAGCTCCTTGGTCTTACTAATGTTAAGAGCTAGGTTGTTCTGGCACATTCAATCAGACAGTCGATCTCCCTCCTATACTCCGACTCATCTTGATCCATATTTCTATGTTGAAATATTATACTAATATGCAAGGGTAGTTACCAACCAGGGGCAATAATGCCCATGGTGGTGAAGTGCTTTGACAGGTTGATTATGGTGCATCTCAACTCCCTTATCAAGAACATTGACCCACTACAATTTGCCCACGGCCACAATTGACCAACAGGGATGTGATCTTGCTGTTTCTCCACTCTGCACTGGACCACTTGGACAATAAAAACATGTCAGGTTGTTGTTCATTGACTACACTTGTCAATCAACATCATCATCCCCTCCAAACATGTTACCAAGCTCAGGGAAATGGGTTTCTGCTTATCCTTTTGCAACTGGATCTTCCACTTAGTCATCGGCAGAATACAATTGGTATGAATTGGCAACAACACTTCCTCCTCGATAACCATCAGCACAAGGGCACTTCAAGGCTGTGCTCAGTCCCTTGCTCTATATCCGTGACTGTGTAGCAGGACACAATTCCAACTCCATCTACAAATTTGCCTACAGCACCATCATTGTTGGATGAAATACGGATAATGATGAGTCAGTTTAAGAGGGAGATCGACTGTCTGATTGAATGTGCCAGAACAACAACTTAGCTCTCAATATTAGTAGGAGCTGATTGCCGACATTGGAAGAGGAAGACCCGGGGATCTACAAATCCACCTACATCAAAGGATCAGTGGTGGAAAGAGACAACAACCTCAACCTCCTGAGCATGATATTTCTGAAGATCTGGCCTGGATGCAGCACTTTGATGCATTCATAAAGAAATCCCATCAACACCATTTCATTGGATGATTCAGGAGGTTTGGCATGTCGATAAAAATTATCTTGAATTGTGTATGGTAGAAAGCATATTAACTAGGTGCATCAGGACTTGGTTTGTCAACTCAATGTCCAGGAACGAAGGAGATTACCAAAAGTGGCGGACTCTGCTGAGTCCATCATGGGTACTGACCTCCCCACTTTTTTTTTTGCATTGATTTGTGCCTATTCTTGGACTCTTTTCACCCACATTCTGACTACCATTCAAATACCCGAGGTCCGGCTCCATACCTTTTCTGCAGGTTAGTGTAACCTAGCTTTACTCTCCACAATTATCAACAAGCCAACCAGTATCATCAAGGAGCTACACCATGCTGGCTATGTTCTCATTTCATTCCTGCCATCAGGTATAGGAATCTGAAAATTCCAGGTTCAAGGGCCCATCCCACTTATGCGACCATGGCTTGCAAATTACGTGACCTCGCGGTCGTTTGAGGCGTACGGGCACCGTATGGCCGCGTGGGGCCGGACTCACTTAGAAGCGCGGAGTTGTGCGGGGCTGGTCCCGACATCTTGCAGTGGCCAAAATATTCGTGCGCCAACGGCCTGTCGGCACGCAGGCGCATTGCGGTCATACACAGCGTCTTGATGGCGTACACCTAGCGTGTGGCGTTGGCGATGACACCGCCCGATGCCCAAATTCAGTCGGCCTGCCTCCTGCCCAGCTGATTGGTAAGCATGACGCAAATGACGTCACGCGCGAACTTCGCGTGAACTCAGCTTCCGTTTGGTCGCGCCAAACACATGCAATCGCATGCACGTGGGACAGGCCCTTTAGGAACAACTTCTTCCCAACAACCATCCAGCTATTGAACACTACAAACACCAACTGGACACATTTGGCACAGACATTGAGGGGTTGAATGGCCTGTTCCTATGCTGTACTGTTCTATCTTCAATGTTAATCAATCAAAACCATAAAGTTACAAACAATCCAATATACTTCTATTTTGTTCAATTATACGTGTGATAGCTTATTAATGTTCTTCTGGGGAAAAAAAAAATACAAATGTACCAAATCCAGTGGGTTTCCTTTATTTTGCTGGTTACAACCTCAAAGATCTCCAACAACCTTATCAAACAGCCTTTTCAGAAATCCACTTTGACTTGTGACTATCATTATTAATAATGTATTTTAAAGAAAATTTCACTACCATTGACATCAGGATAACTTGCAGTAAAAAATCTATTTTTCACTGTTTTACATTTGCACCCTCCATCATCATTTCAGAATGGAACAAAATTGGGGAAGCTGAAAATATGCACCACCATTCCCGCAGCCACTTCTTTCTAAACTTTGGGATGTGAATCATCAGGTTCTGAAGATTTAATGGCTCTCAGTCCCATTATTTTTTTTCCAAGTTATGTCTTTCATCCCCTTTTACATTCTAGAATTGTTCTCCACGATTTCTCAGACATTTATTGTCCATTCTTTGAAGACGACAGACAAAATATTCCATTTCATTTCTTAGCCTTTCTCGCATCTCGGGCAATAAGGGGCCCACATTAACAGTAGCTTTTACGGTCTATATTAATGTTCCCAGCCAAGTTCCCTTGTATTCTGGTTTTCCTCTCCTTGTCAGATTTTTGGGACTCCTTTGCTGAATTCTAAAAACATCCAATTCTCAGCATTGTAGCTCATTTTGGCAACATCGTAATTTTGTTCAATTGGTAGTTAGTGCTCAATATTTATTACAAGGAATATATATTCATGTAAACTATGTATTAATACTTTTAGACTGATAAATCAATGGATATTATTAATAATAAATGTATGTATGAAAATATAAAAAATACTTACCATTTTAATACCCAAAGAATACTTTGTGAAAACTTGTTTCAAATTTCCTCCCTGTTGCATAAACGTAATACGAAGATGGTCTTCTTTATTGACCCAAACAATAAAATTTTTCATATCATTGTGCCTATAAAATGTAAATTTATCATTTATACCTTTGAACTCAATCTGAACAATCAAAAGGTTGAGTTTTAAGAGACAGTGCATAACTGTATGCAAATATTTTGAGTAACTTTGAGTATAAAACCTAACTTTCTTTGTACAAAACATCAATAAATTGGTCCTAAGAGGGCTCAGTAACTCCTATTCATGAAAAAAAATACTTATTTGTGTAATATAACAACAAAATAGATTTTCTTGATGGAATACGTTTATTACACCAATCCACAACATTGTTACATACAAAATTGCTCTATTCTACCATTTAGTTTAGAGATACAGCACGAAAACATGCCCACCGGGCCTGCGCCAACCAGCGATCCCCGCACATTAACACCATCCTACACCCACATAGCCAATTTTTACATGTACCGAACCAATTAACCTACAAACCTGTATGTCTTTGGAGTGTGGAAGGAAACCAAAGATCTTGGCGAAAACCCACACAGGTCACGGGGAGAACATACATACATACAGAACCCATAGTCGGGATCGAACCCGGATCTCCGGTGCTGCATTCGTTGTAAGGCAGCAACTCTACTGCTGCGCCACCATGACTGATTAAGAGTACAAGAGTAAGTTAGCTCATAGTCGAACCGTGACTCTTAGGAAGCCACAGAAAACATGAACACTATACTATAACCAATTTTTCAATGAACATTGCAAGATGTTATTTCTAGCTGCCAGTTACAATATTTAGTACATCCTTGTCACCCCAGACCGATTAATGATGCCCGCACGCCCCCCCCCCCCCCCCTCCCCCCCCCCAACCTCAACTTACGCCTGGGCACCAAACCAGCTCAGGAGGTGAACCCTGAGCTCCGTCTCCCAACAATCTGATGTGCAACTGATGTGAAATTACATCGGCTGCGGCCGGCACAGACTTCTCACACCCTCACACACTTACCTTCATTCACGGTTGGCTCAAGAGTAACGGGAGAGGAACTTGGTAACTCGGGAGGGGAACTTGGAACATCGCAGAAATGACATACCCGTGGGAACTCGGTTAAACACTTGAACATAAACTTGGAATCTAGTACATAACCACAAGTCTGTTTTTTTTCTTTCACATGGGGTCACTCGTGGGTGGACTCACACTGTGAGACAGGGCCATTACACTGGCAGCTAGCTCCAAATGCGCGCCATGCTGTGTTGCCCCTTAGGTCTCTCTTTAAGCTCTGCCCAGAGGGAAAGCCTGACAATTCATCTTATATAATGTTGCTCATGATTTTATACACATTTGGAAAGTGGTGAAATCATTGGACAAAGTCAGCATGGATTTACGAAAGGTAAATCATGTCTGACAAATCTGATAGAATTTTTCGAGGATGTAACTAGTAGAGTGGATAAGGGAGAACCAGTGGATGTGTTATATCTAGACATTCAGAAGGCTTTCGACAAGGTCCCGCATAAGAGATTAGAATACAAACTTAAAGCACACGGTATTGGGGGTTCAGTATTGATGTGGATAGAGAACTGGCTAGCAGACAGGAGGCAAAGGGTAGGAGTAAACGGGTCCTTTTCAGAATGGCAGGCAGTGACTAGTGGGGTGCCGCAAGGCTCAGTGCTGGGACCCCAGCTATTTACAATATATATTAATGATTTGGACGAGGGAATTCAATGCAACATCTCCAAATTTGCAGATGATACCAAGCTGGGGGGTATAGTTAGGTGTGAGGAGGATGCTTGGAGGCTGCAGGGTGATTTGGATAGGCTGAGTGAATGGGCAGATGCATGGCAGATGCAGTATAATGTGGATAAATGTGAGGTTATCCACTTTGGTGGCAAAAACATGAGGGTAGACTATTATCTGATTGGTGGCAGATTAGGAAAGGGGGAGATGCAACGAGACCTGGGTGTCATGGTACACCAGTCATTGAAAGTAGGCATGCAGGTGCAGCAGGCAGTGAAGAAAGCAAATGGTATGTTAGCATTCATAGCAAAAGGATTTGAGTATAGGAGCAGGGAGGTTCTACTGCAGTTGTACAGGGTTTTGGTGAGGCCACACCTGGAGTATTGCGTACAGTTTTGGTCTCCAAATCTGAGGAAAGACATCCTTGCCATAGAGGGGGTACAGAGAAGATTCACCAGACTGATTCCTGGGATGTCAGGACTTTCATATGAGGAAAGATTGGATAGACTCGGCTTGTACTCGCTGGAATTTAGAAGATTGAGGGGGGATCTTATAGAAACTTACAAAATTCTTAAGGGGTTGGACAAGCTAGATGCTGGAAGATTGTTCCCGATGTTGGGGGAGTCCAGAACAAGGGGTCACAGTCTAAGGATAAGGGGAATTCCTTTAGGACCGAAATAAGGAAAACATTCTTTACACAGAGAGTGGTGAGTCTCTGGAATTCTCTGCCACAGAAGGTAGTTGAGGCCAGTTCATTGGCTATATTTAAGAGGGCGTTAGATGTGGCACTTGTGGCTAAAGGGATCAGGGGGTATGGAGAGAAGGCAGGTACGGGATACTGAGTTGGATGATCAGCCATGATCACATTGAATGGCGGTGCAGGCTCGAAGGGCCGAATGGCCTACTCCTGCACCTATTTTCTATGTTTCTATCTCTATACACCTCTAAGCTTATCTGTCAGCCATCTAAATTCCAGGGAAGATATCCTAGCCTATCCAGTCTCTCCTTAGAACTCAAACCTTCCAATCCTAGTAACATCCATGTAATTATTTTTGCATTCTTTCCAGTTTAAATGACTTGCTACCTGTGGTAGGCCAACCAGAACTATACTCAGTAGTCTATGGCCTTGTAGAGTTGTAACATGATATCCCAAATCGTGTTCTCAATACCCTGACCAATGAAGGCAAGTGTGCCCAATGCTTTCACCACCCAGTCTACCGTTGTCATGGAACTAGGTACCTGCATCCCAAGGCCTCTGTTCTACAACACTCCCCAGGATCCATCCATTTACTGTACAGGTCCTGCCCATATCAGCGTAAAATTCCAACTACCATTCCTCAGCCCTTTGGCCCAGTTGATCAAGATCCTGTTGTAAATTTCAGTTTTAAAACACTATTTTTAAGTGAACCAGCAAAATAACTGTCTTGAAACAAATTATTTAAGCTATGAAAATGTAATATAAAAAATATTTAAGTATGATAAAGGCCAATTTCATGCACAAAACTTGAAATTTGCATGTTGAAAAAAAAAATCAGATTCAAAACAATTTAGGTGTCCCCCACCCAAAAAAATATTTTATTGAAAGAACCAATTTTGCACGAGCTATTTTTTCCACTCTTCCTATTTCTTCATGGGTTGTCTAGTTGAACTATGGTCAAGCTGTTTCTTGAACAAACGATTCATTGGAATACTCCAAGACATTCTGATGGTAGATGATAAAGTCCTTTTCGTTTTTGGTAATCCTGTTGCACGTTAGATCACAGGCATAATCAAATGCTCTGCTTCCGGGCCTTTGATATCCAAATTGTCCACCGAGTTGAAAAGGATGCTTGATATCTACACATAAATTGTATTTGACATCGGTGCGTCAGAGAAGCTAGATAGGATGTGGAAACTGAGCCTCTAGTGCGATCGTTTGTGATCTCAATGGATTGAAATGTTATTTGGACAACTATTTGGATTTTAAAAATAAATCACACTTACCAGACTCCCCGAGCATCTGGCCAATCTCTGGCCATTCCAGATGAAAACATCTTTGGAGTAACAAGATTATCAGTAAGGATTCCAGCATTGGTCAGATCCTGACAGTCTTCCTCACTCAAGTTCTTCAATGAATGGTAAGTGCCCTTAAATTCATCATTCATCACGTGGAAGACTGTTCATGATAATTTGATCGAAGTAAATGGAAACAAAGGATCAATAAAATTGGAGATTAGGTTTTCTGTTTTCTTATGTGTTTTTGTATTCCATTCAGAATTCAATCCCTTGCATTTGTAATATAATGAATTATGAAGGCAACATTAAATATATACCACATGGCAGGATAGTTTTATATACTGTACTTCCATCAGGTCACCCCTCTGCTTTCAATGCCCCGGAGAAAACTTAGAAAACAGGGAAAATGCGATATACCTACATTATCCATTCTGTCTTTTAAAGAGAGAAAAAGGGTGGAAACAGGTCCTTTGTTTCACTGAATCCACACCAACCAGCAATCACCCATACACTAGTTCTATCTTACAGACTATGGACTGTTTACAGAAGACAATTAACCTACGTCTTTTGAATGTGGAAGGAAACCAGAGCACCCAGAGAAAACCCACACAATCACAGGGAGAACGTACAAACTCTGCACAGACAGCACCTGTAGTCATGATTGAACCCCGGTCACTGGTGCTGTAAGGCAGCGACTCTACCGCAGCAGAACCGTGCCGCCCATGCCCTGCATACATCTATCAAATTAACCCAGGCAAACACTTTAGACAAATTCCAGTCTTATGCCTCTTAATTGTAGCTCAAAATCAAAGACTTTACCATTGCTTGTCCTCATTCATGTAGTTCAGGTTCTGGCACAAGATTGGCATCTATTTAAAGGCATTAGTAAATATGAAATGGTGTGGTAGGAGGGATATGCTTCATGCTGCTAGTCAGCTTCCAGAGTATGTGTTGCACTCAGCAGGGAACTGGCAACTTCCCAGCTTGTCGCCTTTATAACAAACACATTTTCAGAAGTCTCCCAAAGTAAATCACAAATAAAACACAGGGATTTAGGGAAAAATATCAATGTTCATATGGAAGTCAAAACCATTCAAATCCAACTCAAATGCTCTTAAACTTTGGGAAACATGCAAAAATATTAAACAAAAACTGATAATTATAAATAAACTAAAAAACACTATTCTGTGAAAACAAATCCTGAAACAATCAAATTTGTTAACTAAAGGGGCTGTGCCACTGCGGCGACCCAGTCTGCGAGTTTAGATGAGTTTGCCCTCGACTCACACTTGCAGCATGGTCGACACGTGGTCCCAGGTGGTCCCATGAGGTCACTGGAACTCTCCTTCATGCTCGAGGGAAGTTCCCGCATCCTCAGCTAGGTTGCGGGAAAAAAGTTCAGCATGTTGAAAAATTTTCTGCAAGTAAAATTTGGTCGGCATGGTTCTTTTTAACTCGTAGTGCAGTGGAGTGAGGTTGCTATTTATTACAAGCAGTCGAGGGCAACCGTAGGCAATCTCCTTCGCTGACCGGGCATTTTGATTGGCTCATTGGAATGTTCAGGACCAAGGAAAACTGACCGGTAGGTTAAATGCTCACTAAACTCTGTCATACTTCTTAAAAGTATCTCCACTCCTTCTTCCCCCCCCCACCCCCCCGCGCACTCTAAAGGACTTACCGTACAATGTGCAGTCATCTTTTTGTCTCTGTGTGTGCACGCGTCTCTGTGTGCGCGCCCGCAGTGGGACAGCCCCTTAATACCCTTCTAGCTGCTTTGTCAATTTAATAGGAGCATTATGGGAATTTGGACTCAAACTAACAAATATTGGAAGCAGTAACACGATGAAAGGCCACACGCCAATAAGCCGAACAGATAGTTTAAACATTTCAGAGCAATAATAGATATAATTTCCAACGTGTAAATATCTATATTTTAACAAAATAAAAGAAAGCAGTCTTGTTGATAGATTGGTCCAATGGTCTGATTCATCACTCGGATTGAAACATGTTCAGTTCTTAACTATAAAGTAGTCATCTGCATTCTGACACAATAAAAATACTTAGTTTGCTATTCAGTCAAAAGTATATATTTTATATATTTTATAGAAAACGTACGACAGAACAAATTGTGTGGAAAACATATTACAATGAGATGGTAATGGTGCAAGATAGAAATGGATTGAAAATACTACTACCAACACAATGATTAAGGCAGAAGCTAGTTTGAAAGCATTTTTGTGAACCATTACAGTCATAAGATGACAGTTCCAGCAGAGTGAGCAATTTTGTGTTCCAGTACATTGGAAGGATGTTGACAAAATAGATGTACCACAGAATAACAAAGAAGTTAACTGATATGAGTAAATATAAGCACAAGACTTGTGAAATTAAGGAAGTCATTGATAAATGGGAGAGATTTAAATGTTCACAATTTAGAGGGACTGTGCCTGGGTAAATGGAGTCAGTAACCAAAGAATTTAGAATGAGAACATAGATATAATATTAAGTCTATGAGATCTACGTTAATAATAACAGAAGTGTGTTTTTGCAGAGTTGCAAGACCATACTGAACCAAAGACCCCATAACAATAGAAAAACACAAAATGCGAGAGTAATCCAGCGGGACAGGCAGCATCTCTGGAGGAAAGGAATAAGTGACCCTTCATCAGACTGTTGTAACCCTTTTTTTCAGACTGAATGATAGAGGTGGGGGCAGGGAACTCATCCAGTTCCCCAAAACCCCCCCTCCACCCCTCTATCTTTCAGTCTGAAGAAGGGTTCTGACCCGGAACATCATCCATTCCTTCTCTCCAGAGATGCTGCCTGACCTGCTGAGCTACTACCATGTTTTGTGTCTATGTTTGTTATAAACCAGCATCTGCAGTTCCTTCCTATCCCATACCAATAAATTTGATAGATTTAAGTAAAGTGGGGGAAATGGACATGGGAACAAAATGGACGTGTGGATTTACGTGCAAGAAAGTGGAACATCAACATGAACTGTTCAGCTAAGTGGCTGAATGCTAGGTGAAGAAAAATAGCTGAAAGAGGAAGAGCAGAGAAGAAAATCAGATCGGATAAGATTTTTGGATGACTAAAATACAAGATGCTGGTCAATGCCAATTCTCTGGAAACAGTTTCCAACAGTATTCTCATTTCATCAGTCACTCTGTACCCCAGTGACATATTCTATTATCTGATTTGTGTTAGCAAGGGAGCAGGAATGCTAGAAGGCCAGTGATCAAAAATGGAATTACTGTGAGGTGATCTGACTTTCTAAATGACGTGTAGCCTTGATGAAAATCAGGCGGTGCACAAAGACCTAAACTATTTGATAGGCCAGCTGCAATCATTGTTTAAAGATATTTAAAGACTTTTTGAGAGAAAGTGTGATAGGAAGAAAATTAGCAAATGACAGCAATGTGGTTTTAAATGATCCGTGCTGGGTTGAATTAGTAATTCAAAGCAAACACTACTGTATCATCACAGATATTTCCAAAAGCATTATAACGGATAACTTCAGGCAGACCTGAATTAAAGATTGCATCGTTTAAAAGCTTTACATTTGAATGTTTAAGAGATTTTTCTTTCTACTGATAGGAGACTAAGATGGAGACATTTCTATTGTATATTGTCTATTGTAACTTATTAGGATCATATTTTTGCTTATCATAGTCCATCGTTATCTGAACTTTATGGTTACATAAAAACAAGGACAGACGTGTGCATGCACCAGTGATCGAGAATATTCCAGCAGCTTCCCACTTATCCTTCAAAAGGCAACTGATAAAAATAGCACAAAACGCTCGAGATATTTTCAGCCTACAGATCAAAGACCATTTGTCCTTTCGGTTGAATTGAGATTTGTGTAACAGCTGTAATGTTTTCCCGCAGTTGGCCACCAGATGGCGACAGGCTGCTTTCAATAAGCACAATAGATGTACTCATTTTGGAAAATATTAAAGGATTGGAGTGATTAGAGTGAATTGTGTGTCCACCTGTCATAGGGTGGGATAAACAAACATGAATTCACCTGCTATCGCCAGCTTTTCCAGTGCACGCCTCTCCCCGCGGCTGCAGTGTGGTGGGAAACTAAAACCATCCACATCGCGTCCTGCGCTTACTCTACACCCCAGCACATATTGTCCATCTAAATCGGATCCGCCCTGCCGGGGAAATAGAGTAATTACTAGACAGTTATCTTGTTAGCCGAATATTAAATTGGCTTAAACTTAATAAAGACCGGGATTCCTTGCATTCAAGGTAAACGTTTGTACAGGGGCGCCGCAATTGGAGCAGCAGCGAAGGATAAAGGGGAGGGTGCAGAGGACGATGTGATCAGTGCAAGTTTGGCCCGGTACCATTAAACCCCTGTCTCACGGTGCGAGTTGGCCCACGAGTGACCCCGAGTTTTCACTCATGGTGATCACGTAGCGGGAACATGTTTGATTTTTTCCACGAGTCAAATTAACTGTTCAAGTTAAAAACGGAAACATTTAAACTCGTTATAATAACGCAGTGGCCCGTGCATTTACCTTAGTGACTCGTGAGTCTATCATGGGAACTTTCTTATAATCTGTTCGTTCGCTCGAGTAAAGACTGAACCAAAGATAGACACAAAATGCTGGAGTAACTCAGCGGACCATGCAGCATCTCTGGAGAGAAGGAATGGAGTCAAGACCCTTCTTCAGATTTACCCGAAACGCCACCCATTCCTTCTCTCCTGAGATGCAGCCTGTTCCCCCGAGTTACTCCAGCATTTTATGTCTATCTTCGGCCTTTCTGCGATGATCTGCCACTTGTCCTTTATTATTGAGGTGCCTGCCCCGTGGCTTTGTATTCGTCACTGTCTCAATGAACGGCTTTAGGACGCGGTTAAAGACCTGCCGGAGGGGCAAGTCTGGGGCGGTGGGTGGATTGTGTCCACGTGTGATGCTCCATCCACCCCCCGGGGCCGAGAGTGTGGGATTGGGAAGGAACTGCAGATGCTGGTTTACACCAAAGATAGACACACACAATGCTAGAGTAACTCCGAGGGACAGGCAGTATCTCTGGAGAGATGGGATGGGTGAGATTTTGGGTTGAGACGCTACTTCCGACTTCTCTAGAGATCCCGCTGAGTTTACTCCAGTAGTTGGTGTCTATCCCGGTGGCGGGGAGCCGGGCTTGGTCGACCCGCCGCCTCTACTTGCCGGTCAGTCCGGTGATCATCGCCCTCCGCCCGGGATGCAGCGGAGTTTTGCACCCGGTGAGTTGTCCCGCGCTTACGGTGGACGAGGGAGGACAGCAACAGGCCAGGTGATTGAATAGCACCACGTAAATGAGTCAACCTTTAACATTTCTTGATTTTATGTTTTAATTTACAAGCCGCTTCACGCGAGGCAAGTTTTATTTTCAATCCGAAGAAGGGTCTCGAGCCGAAACGTCACACATTCAATGATAGACACAAAAAAGCTGGAGTAACTCAGCAGGACAGGCAGCATCTCTGGAGAGAAAGAATGGGTGATGTTTAGATCCAAATGCTGGAGAAATTCAGCAGGTCGAGACCCTTCTGCCACGCACCCCTTCGCTCCATAGATGCTGCTGCACCCACTGAGTTTCTCCAGAATTTTGTGTACCCTCGATTTTCGTGCATCTGCAGTTCCTTCTTTAACACTGCTGGAGTAATTCAGCAGGTCGAGATCCTTCTTCAGAAGACGAGCCCTTATCCGAAACGTCACCTATCCACATTCTCCAGAGATGTTACCTGGCCCGCGTTGTTACTCCAGGTTGTTGCATCTGCCTTCCGTCTAAAGCCTTGGGAACGTCGCCGACGTGAAGACGGTGCGAAGCCCCCGTGCCCAGTGCAATGGGCGGGGAGCTGGAGAGGGGAGGGAAGGGGGCACACATATGGCTGGGAAGCAGAGGGGTGGGGTTGGTGACAGCCAGGGCCAACAATGAGATGGAGAAATACAGAAACACCGACGTGCAAAGGAGACCTACAATAGCGCATGATATCTCTCGCGTTATGGCAGGTGATGGTCGTCTGCCCGCTGTTTGTGCCCCTAACGCCTTGTGATCGTTGCCCTTTGTGTTGGCGTGGAGGGCGAGGGGGCTATTGTGCTGCTTGATTGCCCCCTGCTATCATAGGGACAGGGAGACACAGTGGCTTTTGAGTGGGCAATCGCTACCAAAGTGTCTGCCTGCAGTCAGCACACCTCTCCTACACATGTCTGCCACACTAAGACCATCCCGCAAACCCTGAGCTCCGTCTCCCAACAATCTGAACAGCGGCTGCGGCCGGCCGGCTGCCACCCGGCATGGACTTCTCACACACTTAACCTTCATTCACGGTTGGCTCAAGACTAACAGGAGAGGAACTTGTTAACTCAGGAGAGGAAGTTGGAACATCGCAGCAATGACATACCCATGGGAACTCGGTTAAACACTTGATCATAAACTTGACATCTCGTACACAACCACGAGTTTGTTTTTTTTCTTTCACTTGGGGTCACTCGTGGGATGACTTGCACCGTGAGACAGGGCCTTTAGTGTTCATGCACGAACTTCGAACAAGGGGACTTAGCTGTTTAGAAGGTGTGAAACACGCTGCTTTCGCAATTAGTGTATGCCGTGTACGAATAATTTTACCGTCCTGTATACTAACCCAACAATTGGCATCTAGCCTGCACCACTTGGAGATGAGCACCAAATCCAACCTCTCGGATTATTTTGTTACTGGAGAAAAGTTTGACCACACAATTCAGAAACAAACTCTCCTTTCTGGAAATCCAAGCGGGAAGATTTTCAGAGAGACGAAGTGTCAAATGTAGAGTATTTAATATGCACCAGGAAAGGGACAATGAAACTCTTACTTGCAGCAGCTTCACGCATGCAACCACATCACCGTCTATATCTCGTTTCCTTTTTCCCTAACCAGTCTGAAGAAGGGTCTCGACCCAAAACGTCACCCATTTCTTCTCTCTAGAGATGCTGCCTGTCCCGCTTAGTTACTCCAGTTTTTTGACTTTCTTCGGTTTAAACCAGAATCTGCAGTCCTTTCTTACACGTTCACGCATATGGTTAGTGGATATCTACCATCTAAGCTCCTGGCATTTTAGATATTGGAGAGTCTAATAACAGGGCTTGTGTGTGGTGAGTCACAGCTTCTGTGCCAGCTCCCAGGAAGCGAGACCACCTCCACTCCTACTCTGGATGATAGTTACAGTGGGACAGCCTTTGGAAGAAGGTTGATAAGCATGCTATTTAGATTCCCTTACCAAAGAAAGAATATACTTGCCATTGAAGAAGAACAGTAAAAGTTTACCATGTGAAGAGGTTCACTAGCTGGCATTGACTAGATTTAGGAGAATGAAAAATATCATTGAATCATGAGGAATTCTGATTGTTCTGGACAGTCTCATTGTAGAGAGTGTTCCTGGCTAGTTGGGGTGGGACTAGGTGTTCCCAAATGAATGTCCCCATTCCAGGATACGTCAGACATTTATAAATGAGAACAAATGTCTTCACTGTGGATGGTGAACCTGTGGAAATCTCTATCACAAAAGACTGCAGGCCAAATTGATCTCCCCACCATCAAAGGAATCTGTAGGAGGCACTGCCTCAAAAAGGCAGCCAGCACAAAGGACCCACACCACCCTGGGCACACTCTCATTTCACTCCTATCAATAGGAAGAAGATATAAGAATCTGAAACCAGTGACCTTCAGGTTCAAGAACAGCAATCAGACTCTCAAACACTACAGAACACAACAAAACACTAAATAAACTATGAACTATCTTGGTTGCACTAAGGATTCGGGCATTTTGCACTAGAGGTTTTTTAGTTTATTGAATTTTGTGTTTATTATGTCATCTACAAGTTAAATGTTTACTGGCCTGTTAAGCTGCTGCCAGTAACAAGTTCATTGTTCTGTTGTCGGTACATATGACAATTAAATACTCTTGACTCTCGAAAGAAAATGGAGATGGCAACTTATTGTCAACTTCAAAGATGATTACAGGTATTAGATTAAATAGTTGCCTTGTGGCTCATATTGTGTGAATGATTAAGCTTGTGTTATACATTTAATGAAACAAAGCATATCAAGATACTTCACAGGTAGGGTTGAAAGTATGAAGATGATAGAGATGCTGACAGGCTTTTAGGGAGGCTTTTGAAGATGAGAGACATAGCAGGATAAAGGGTTTTTGCCTTGTGGAAACTAGATGACAAAGGCTTTACTACAGGCAATGGATTAGAGGAATGTGGGAAGTGTGCAATCGAGGGGCTTGAGTGATACAAGACTGGAAGAGGGATTGGAAGATGAAAGTATGGAAACCAAGGGACTAAAAAACAATGGAGCAGCTCGTCATTTCCTACTCTCTTAAATCTTGAGAATACGGGTGTATGTTCACTCTAGCAAAGTGCATTAGAAGTGTTCTTACATAAAATAGGCAATAACTAAATGATCAAATGATATTAATCGACAAAGAGAAAAGTATCAACCGAGGTGATTTGTTATTCATGGTTCATTAGTCCTGTGCCAACTGCTCAGGTGGAGGTGGGACTGGTCAATGAAAGGAGACATGGACATCGCTTGATCCATGGACAACATGGAATACCATCGAGGGGATCTAGCGCAGTCGCTGCCTCAAAAAGGCTGGCAGCTTCATCAAGGACCCACATCATCCTGGCCACACACTCATCTCCCCGCTACCTTCAGGTAGAAGGTACAGGAGCCCGAAGGCTGCAACATCCAGGTTCAGAAACAGCTTCTTCCCCACAGCCATCAGGCTATTGAACTCAACTCAAACAAAACTCTGAACATTAATAGCCCATTATCTGTTTATTTGCACTTTATCTGTTTTATTTATTCATGTGTGTATATATTTAGACAATGGTATATGGACACACTGATCTGCTCTGTATTCATGCCTTCTATATTCTGTTGTGCTGAAGCAAAGCAAGAATTTCATTGTCCTAACTGGGACACATGACAATAAACTCTCTTGAATATATTGTGAATCCAGGTTTATTAATTTGATAAACCATAAATACTTTTGATAATTACAAGAGTAAAGGCGAGTAATTTACAGGATAGATTACATAATCTACATGGACAAAGCCTGCTCATCGGACTGAGCGCTTATTCACATTCTATTGTCATCTAATTAAAGACCATGCACAAATATCAAAGCTAGTTTAATAAATGTACCTTTAAGTTTTCTGGATTCATGTCACTCTTATGCTTTCCACTTGCCTGGTAACCACTGTGATAAAGTTCAATTAGAGGGTCAAAAAACTGCATGAAGACAGTATATGATTCTGCATCTCCAGCCACACAGCCTGGCATTCTGATGCAAGAATGCTCTATAATGGCAAGCAAACAAAATACCAATGTCAACAAATTCAGTATAATACTTCACACCAACAAATAACACACACAAAATTAACACGAGAATATCATTTACATGTTGTTCAGTGAAATATTCCAAAGGTAAGGATACTTTGCACAATATTAGCAGATCATGCTCCTAATTGGATCACTTTCGTTTTTAGAGATACAGCACAAACACAGGCCCTTTGGCTAACCGAGTCTGTGCCAACCAGCGATTCCTGTACACCAACATATCCTACACACACACTAGGGACAATTGACAATTTTACCGAAGCTTATTAACCTACAAACTTGTACGTCTGTGGAGTGTGGGAGTAAACCCAGAGAAAACCCATGCGGTCACAGGGAGAAAGTACAAACTCTGTACAAACAGCACCCATGGTCAGGATCGAACTCAGGTTTCTGGCGCTGTAAGGCAGCAACTCCACCGGTGTGCCACCGTTTCACTTATTTCAGAATACACAAAGAACAAATGGCCCTTTGCAGGAGTGTACTCAACCATTACATGAACAATCCTCCAAGTACACATCACATCAGAATGGGCAACTCTTAAGTACCAAAATTTGACGAGGAGTGAAAGATCAAAACTTAGAAGTCACAACAAATAGAAAGTTTACAAATGATTTAATTTATGACATTGAAACATGCAGTAATATTATTTTTACTGAGTTCAATCAGAAGTAATTATTTATATTGAGATATCTCTTACCAGATTGATCCACACCAGGCTGGATAACATCATCCAGTGTGAAGCCACTTTGGGTTGCCCGTCCCCTCAGTCTCTTGTACATTTGGACTGTGAGAACATTTGCCATACATGTCTGATTTTTGCTCAAGTTTGGAAATTCTTCTTCGGCTGACAATTTGTTTCCAGTAATTGCAGGATCGTGCGGAGTTAATTGCTAAAATTATGAATAGCTATAATCACACGCGTACATTTGAAAAGAGAAGGCATTGAAAGGTACAGATCTAACGTGGGCAAATGGGATTAGTGTAGATGGGCAAAGGGGTCGGCATGGAAGTGGTAGTCCGAAGCAGTATAAAATTCTATAACACTATGAGCACCACTACATTGCCTTCAAGTGACTATTCATTTTAACATAATGCTAAAAATAAGATACAAAATGTAACAAAAAGATAGAAATTCAGCGTGGGCACTATTTTACTCTTTTGCTCCTGAAGCAGAAATTGTTTAGCCGGCTGCTATGTCCATGAACAATTAGGATAGGCGATAAATGCCCTCACAGTAAGGTCCTCATTGTCGATTTAAAAAATATATATTATGCACTTTTTATTAGTAGAAAAAGTTGTTATAATTATATCAAAGGATATTCTGCGATTGTGCAGCATCTTTAAGAAATATTTTGTGTTTTATGGGATTGATGTTGTGTCCACAGTTTCATTATAAGTAAATATTGACAAACCCTCATTGATTCAGATATTCCATAATGGACTGTATCAATCGATTACAAGGAATTGCAATACATCACATACCGAATATCATACCACATATTTAATACCATAAGGTTGATAAAAATAAACTTTTGATTGATGGATTTTATAAGAACAGCTTCAAAGTCATTTAAACACCGAGTATTTCTCAAGAAATGCGGTTGCACAAAACACAGATTATAAATACGGTTTTGACTAATAGAAAATACATCTTTAGTTTAGTCACAAAACAAGAACATCACTATCTAAGCTAGCAGTTGTACCTTATATCATTGTCTGTGAATTGAGTGGCTTGCGAAAACATTTCAAATGCAGTTAAGAGTAGATAACCAACAGTGGTTCCAAAGTAGAGATTTTTTTGATAAGATGGCTGATTAAATGCATTTAGTAATAATATGTTGTACACTAACTTTACTGAGGTATATCATAACACTGCATCAATTATAATCATTTGTAGCACCTTGCCCCGAAAGGTTATTGCAAGATAAATGGAAATGAATGCTGCTTGCTGCGAGCAGACTAATTCAGTCTTTCCAAAGCAGCAATCTTGTTTCGATAGAACACCTAACTAAAAAGTATATGTAATAACGAGTTGGACACTAACCTTTCTGAGGTGTTTCATAATGCTGCATCGTTTGGAGTCATTTATTTGATTGTAGCACCTTGCCCAGAAAATTTATTGCAAGATGCTGGTTTACAAAAAAAAAGACAAAGTGCTGGAGTAACTCAGCAGAACATGCAGCATCTCTGGAGCACATGGATAGGTGACATTTCTGGTTGGGATCCATCTTCAGATTGATTGTGGTGAGAGGTGGGTGGGGGAGAAAGGTAGAAGAGAGGAGGGGCAGGACAAAACCTGGCAAGTGATAGGTGGTTACAGGTAGGAGGAGTTTTGATTGGCAGATGATTGGACAAAATTCAATGATCAATACCCTAAAGGGCCTGTCCCACTTTCACGACCTAATTCACAACCTTTTTTACTTGTGGACATTTTTCATCAGGCTAGAAAAACGCCCCCACCTATTTGATGCCACGAGCACCTACGACAGGCATCACAACCTCGTGCCGACCATGCTGCGAGTATGAGTCAAGGGCAAACTTTGCAGAGGTCATGAATTAGGTCGTGAAAGTGGGACAGGCCCTTAAGGCCGCAAGCTACCCCGGAGGAATACAAGGTGCAAGTCCTCCAATTTGCATGTGCCCTCCCTCTGGCAATGGAGGAGACACAGGACAGAAAGGTCAGTATTCGAATGGGAAGGGGAGTTAAAATAGTAACCAACTGGAAAAACCAACTGGGAAGGCCTTGGCAGACCCACCCCTGGTATCCGCTGGTGTAGCTTACACCCTGAAGGTATGAACATTGAATTCTCCAATTTTAAGTAACTATTCTGCAAACAACCCTCTCATCCACCCCCCCCCCCCCCCCCCCCCCCTCTTTTTTCCCTATGCCCCACCTTGTCTCACACCCATTTCTTCCATCCAAACTACATTCCTTCCTCTGGCTTTAAAAATTACCCCTCTTCTATCCTCATCCCACAGCTTTTGTCTTTTCATCTTTGGCGTTTGTCCAACCATCTACCGATCAAAACCCACTCTAAACTGTATCCATTTATCCTTTGTCGTGTTCCTCTCCTCCAGCTTTCCCCCCCTCGGCACCGCAATCAGACGGGAAAAGGGTCCCAACCAGAAATGTCACCTGTTCGTGTTCTCCAGAGACGCTGCCTGATCCGCGGAGTTACTCCAGCGCTGTCTTTGTGACGGGCACAGGCAAGGGGAGTTTTTTTCTGGCCGTTGTTCCAACCATCTGTCTGTCTAACCCCCACGTCTGTGTCGACCTATTACCTGCTCCGCTTTGTTCTGCCTCTCAATGAAAACTTCATATTTATAAATAACCGTGATTTATAAATTACTTGACATTTTATTGGTCGTCTCAGTTAAATAACGATACATGACTAAAAACTGACCAACGTTGTGAATTACACTTTCTACACCAACTATTTTATCTTAATCCGGCGTGCCTCTCCAAAGCCACAAACGAACTTCTTGCAGTGTGATCTCGCTCTACTCAAATTGTAAAGATTTGAAACGCATGGTAAGCGGTTTAAAAATAGAGCCAATAATCATGCAAATTCTTGCAAATGTGCCGAGCGTGCTATTCTAATTCTCCCCCTGTTTGCCCACAGTGTAAGTGAAGAACTTTCGTTCTGTTAATTTCAGAATACAAACCTCCAAAATGTAGTTGTACTTGAGACTGAGTGGCATTTCTAGCGGAGCTGTGGAAATAACACAAATACGTGAGTTTATGGTATGCCTATAAATGCTGAAATCGACGCTTTAATATAATAAACAATGCAGTAGCAATAAATGTGTTTTTTTTTAAAGACAATTATCTATCGAATCGATGGAGCGCCATAAAATAACAAGCTCATTCTATCCTGTCACTGCCATTATATGAGAGGGCGACCTGAATGAACCTTGTCCATTAATTCTCATGTAAGGAACCGGCCATTAGTCACTATTGCATCCTTAATGCAATCTTTCATTGGTCTCCTTTCCAGGAGTTTAAAGATCTTAACGATGTCACGTTTCATTTTGCTTTCGTAACGATTGCAATTAAACACAGAAAGCAAGACTTACGTTTTAGTTTCCACATGTCTGCAGCGGCCAGCGACACACAAATCCTCTGCTGCTGGTTAAGAGAGACGAGCCTCCAGGAATGACCACTCACGCTACCCTCCTACAGCGGTCTGGGAGTGCGATCACACCGCTCTGGCTTCACTTGAAATGTGACCTCGGCTGCAACAGGCGTTTGGATTGTTTCCGACATATAACACCCTGTTCCTACCGGGCACACGGTAGAGGGCAATTTAACTCTGTCCTCAAGGATTTTTTTTTTTAAATTGGGGAACCAGCACAATGAAAATGTTATATCGACATGTTATTTATGTTTTTGCTTTTGTTTAGAAATTGTGTTAAAATTAAGAGAATGGCGGTAACAAATGATCCCGGGTGTATCCAGAATTGATGTTATTCTTGTCTCCCTTCCATTAAATGGTAATCATTGGACTCCAATCAAGTAATAATTGCTGAGTATTAACTGCAAGTGGTTGTTTCCCACGCTGTGACAGTCTCCAGTTTCGCTTGGGTTATATACAGTAGCATCACCTGCTTGGTTGTGATGTGAATGCAGCATTATGTTGGCCTTGATACGTGTATAATAGTAAGATTAAACGAGAACTTACCTGTTCGAAGTTTGATCTTTATTTTATGAGGAGTTACATGAGGGATTACGTGAAGGAGCCCCGGGAGGCGCATGCTCGTCATACTTCAAAGCAGCCATGTGAAAAACACAGAACCGATAGCCAAAGTAAGATAGTAAGGCTCACAAAGACTGGAACTACCAGATGATCGTTTAGATTATGAGGGTCGGAGTGGAGGACACGTAATCCCTCATCGTAACTCCTCATAAAATAAAGATCAAACTTCAAACAGGTAAGTTCTCATATAATCTTACTATTTTACTTGGAGTCACGTGAGTGACTACGTGAAGATTTTGAAGCTCTGTGATTTTCATGCCATAGATTCATTCCATACGACACACTGCTTCAGTTGACACAGTAGTGAGTAAATAATATATATTGAACATTGTTTGAAATTATGCAATAAGTATTTTAGTAATAATAATAAAAGGAAAAGAAAAGTAATAACCCCTCTATCCCAGGGGGAAATTACAATAAATAATATGAAACCAATGACATAAAACAAATCAAACAATCAAACAGAACCCAACACAGTGTGTCCAAACCTTGGCACCATGACAACAGGTTTATCGCAAAACTTGGAAAAAGTTTCTTCTTTAGACCATCCTGCGGCCTCTAAAATTTGGTCGAGCGGTACATCTAGTGCCTTCGCCACGGATGTGGATGCCGCCCTGGTGGAGTGAGATTTAAACACATGAGTGTCTACTCCAGCTAAATCCAGAACCTGTTTTAACCATCTAGAAATAGTTTGAACTGTCACTATTTTATATGGTTTCTTGTGGGTAATAAGCATTGCTGTCTCACAACCTCGGAGACTCTTGGTTACTTCAATATATCGAGTCAGATGCTTAACCACACACAATGTTTGGTCAACAGGGTATGCTTTAAAGATTACCTTGGTTCCAGCTATCACTGGTCTGCATTGTTTGATTAGATCATAAACATAAAAAGTAATGTTATCTGCAGACAAATGCATACAATCCAAACGTAACATTTGCAATGTTTGTACTCTTTATGCTGACGTTAATGCCATAAGCATTACCACTTTAAATGTTAACTTCTGAAAAGACAGTGACATAATTGGAGCCCACTGCCACAGTAATGTAAGAACTACACTGACATCCTAAATTTCTGTATATCTAGGGTTGGGAGGATTTTTATTAAAAATTCCTCTCATAAATCGGGATATTAATAGATGAGACCTGATAGATTGACGTTCTGAAAATTGTCCTAAATAGGAGGACAAAGCACTATGAGCACTATTAATGGTACTATAACTTAGGTGCTGATCAAAATGCAACATAGCAAGGAACTCCAATACATCCGATATGTTTGCAGTATGATAAGATATATCTGACTGTATACAAAAAGCATCCCATTTCTTTATACAAGACATATATTGTTTCTTAGTGCTATCTCTCCAAGCTGCAGTTATGACATCCATGGTCCTATCCGACAGTCGAAGCTGAAAGCCAGATATTCCTAGATATACACCAGTGCCACATCAGGTTGACCAGATAATCATATGATACTGATCTTACTCCCCCCATGTGATTGATATATGCCACAGCTGTGGTATTGTCTACTTGTAATTGAACATGCAAGTCCTTCATTGTAGAACAATAAGCTTTCAATCCATAAAATGCCCCCAATAACTCCAAATAATTGATACCATATGTTTGGAGAATTAAATCCTCTTGGACAGTCCATCTACCACCACAGCTGGTGTCATTGTCCGTAGCCCCCCATCCAAGAGCACTCAGATCAGTTTGCAATACCATTGAAGGTTGCTGAACAAAAATGTTTTTAGTAGCTTGTGCAACATTTCCAATCCACCACTGCAATTCAGCTAAAGCTTCCATTGGTAACTGCATGGACCTATCAAAATGATCTGCACATTCTTTTAGTGCTTGTGCTCTTGCCCTTTGAAGACTTTGATAATGCAGAGGACCAAACCCGACAGCAGGGAATGCTGCTACTATTTTACCAATAACCCTAGCTACTTCTCGGATGGAGGGATAAGGTTTGTCAGCAAGGCAACTACAGGCATTTGTAATATCCCCAACTTTATCTGTTGGCAAAGTTACTGACATAGCAACTGAATAAATGAGTTGCTGGATCAGTAAGTACAGCTTTTAAAAAGTCTCCGTTTGCCCTAGAGTTTAGATCTAAGAGGGTTTCCCTGCCATACTTCGTTAGTACTAGGGAGTTAGAACTTAGAAATAAGTTAAAAAGGAACATAAAAGTTAAAAATACACACAGTTTTCGCGGAGCTGCCACAACGGCGACTGAACAGGGCTGCGCCATTTTTTTTCTTTTTTTCTCTCTCATCCCCCTTTACGCACAGCTTGGACTAGATCTGTTATATACATTTTAGTTTGTTAATATATATTGATCATATTTAACTCATTATCCTTATTCTTAGGAGTTAATTAGCATCATGAAATAAGCCCCCCTTTTTCCCCTTAGGGGAGTCAATCATTATTACGCTATGCATTAATCAATATTACACAGGGTTATTGTTGTTGAGTTAGTTCTGTTAGTTAATTGTTTTGTGTTAGTAATTGTAAGTTTCTTAAGTCATAAAGTTTTGTATACAAGTCCATTTGTATTATTTTTTCGTGTTCCCCGGCTCTGCTTGTTTTCCATGTTCCTCAGCTCCACTTTGTTTCTAAGTCCTACATTCAGAGTGAAACATAGAGTTCAACCTTGAATTAACATTCCAGAGATAAAATGTCTAGCCATTGCCTCGTGGAAGAATCCGCCATCTTAACAAGAGCAGGTTTTTTATTAAAAAGTCTTATCTTCGCCGCTTCTCCTCTGTAATATTATGAGAGACCGACTCCTGATAATCAGTCGACCTTCTTTACGATATCTTGTGCATATTTAAATGCTTCTTCTGGGTCCGTGAAAGCACGTTAAACAGATTTATAACTGATTCTCATCTTTGCAGGATACATTATTCCATACCTTACATTAGTGATTCCTTTCAAAATCTGTCTTGTCTTTGTGAACATGTCCCTCTTTTTAGCAATTTCAGCTGGATAGTCACGAAAATATCTTAGGTTATCCTCTTCAAACATCAAATTCGATCCAAATGGAATCAGTTTCATAATTTCTTCCAGAGCAGAGATGTCATGAAATTTCACTATGATCTGTCTTGGAGGGGCAGCGAAGCTTGCTTGAGCCTTGCGACGAACCTGGTGAGCCACGTCTATTCTCGGGTTTTCAGGCAGATTAAATATTTGTTTAAGTAAGTTGGCAGCAAACTCCCGAGGGCTTTTTCCACTTCCCTCTTTTACTCCAACTATTCTTAAATTCTGCCTTCTCGATCTTGCTTCCAAGTCCAGGCATTTATCATTCATTTTGGCATGTTGCCCCCATTCTTGCTCCTTTCTCAGTCTCTTTATCTCCTTAGACATCTCAGTCATCATATTTTCCATTTCTTCTATAACCGAATTGTATTTTGTAGGAGTCTTGAGAATGGAATCAAACTTCTTGTTACAGTCCTTTTCAACCCGCTTAATTTCTTTGGTTAAATCCTCCTTAATTTTTTCAACAGATTTTCTTAAGTTATCAATTTTCTCCATCACTTCCTCATTACCGTGTTTAATTTTTTTTAGATACTGTTCTCCAGTGCGGCGTTCCCTTCTTGTATCAATTTAGAAATATCTTTAGTGACTGAAGTTTTTACCGATTGTTGCAATTGCCCCATCTGTCTGTCCTTTGACGTCATTTCTCTAAGTGGACTTCGAGAATCAGGTTCTTCCGAGCTTTCAGCTGATGTTTGCAGAGTTTTACCAATTTCTTTCAGGTAAAATCTTGTAGCAGGTCTTGCAGCAGGTCTTGCAGGCTTCTGATGAGGATTCCCTTTTTTCATTTAAAATTGCCGTTAATCTCTGTTATTTTGCAGCGATTTCTAGGTGTTGGGTGGGCACTCGCGGCTACTAGGTTCTGTTGGTATATCCCTTTTAAACTTATCCTTAAAAAAAACGCAGAAAAGTGTAAAGTGATGTAAAAATAAAAAAAGTTATATTACAGTATCTAAAAATAGTGATACTGTAAAAAAAATAGCCACCTATTGGTGGTAGTTACATGTCTAAAGACTTCCGTTGATGTTAATATACATTTAGCTCCGTTCCCTTAACCAAACATTGCAAAAATGAAGAAGGGCCAGTTCAAGACCGAGTGATATATAGCAAAACTACAAATATGTATAAAGTCTTCAAATAATCTACCATTTACTATATACTAACAATTTTTACGTTTACTTCACATTCAGATCCCGGTCTCTTATAATAGTAAGCAGCTGGTTGGAAGGGGTTAACCAGAGTCAGACTCATGACTATCTGCCAAGTGTCCGAATCTCCTCCCCTCCACTCCACTCAGGCATAACTGGGACCTAATTTATTATATGGGTTTTAGTTTGTTAGTATGTTATTAATATATATTGGATGAGTTGAACGTGCAGATAGCTATTAATGATTATGATATAGTTGGGATCACGGAGACATGGCTCCAGGGTGACCAAGGCTGGGAGCTGAACATCCAGGGATATTCAATATTCAGGGGGGATAGAGAGAAAGGAAAAGGAGGTGGGGTAGCGTTGCTGGTTAGAGAGGAGATTAACGCAATGGAAAGGAAGGACAGTAGCTTGGAGGATGTGGAATCGGTATGGGTAGAGCTGCGAAACACTAAGGGGCAGAAAACTCTGGTGGGTGTTGTGTACAGGCCACCTAACAGTAGTAGTGAAGTTTGGGATGGTATCAAACAGGAAATTAGAAATGCGTGCGACAAAGGCAAAACAGTTATAATGGGTGACTTCAATTTACATATAGATTGGGTGAATCAAATTGGCAGGGGCGCTGAGGAAGAGGATTTTTTGGAATGTATGCAGGCTATTTTAGACTGGGTATTGAGTAATGAGGAAGGGTTAGTTAGCAGTCTTGTTGTGCGTGCCCCCCTGGGCAAGAGTGACCATAATATGGTTGAGTTCTTCATTAGGATGGAGAGTGACATTGTTAATTCAGAAACCCTTGTTCTGAACTTAAAGAAAGGTAACTTTGAGGGTATGAGATGTGAATTGGCCAAGATTGACTGGCAATCAATTCTAAAAGGGTTGACGGCGGATATGCAATGGAAGACATTTAAAGACTGCATGGATGAACTACAAAAATTGTTCATCCCAGTTTGGCAAAAGAATAAATCAGGGAAGGTAGTGCATCCGTGGATAACAAGGGAAATCAGGGATAGAATCAAAACAAAGGATGATGCGTACAAAGTAGCCAGAAAAAGCAGCATACCAGAGGACTGAGAGAAATTCAGAGACCAGCAGAGGAGGACAATGGGCTTAATTAGGAAAGGAAAAATAGATTATTAAAGAAAACTGGTAGGGAACATAAAAACTGACTGCAAAAGCTTTTATAGATATGTGAAGAGAAAGAGATTAGTTAAAACAAATGTAGGTCCCTTGCAGTCAGAAACAGGTGAGTTGATCATGGGGAACAAGGATATGGCGGACCAATTGAATAACTACTTTGGTTCCGTCTTCATTAAGGAAGACATAAATAATCTGCCGGAAATAGCAGGGGACCGCGGGTCAAAGGAGGAATTGAGTGAAATCCAGGTTAGTCGGGAAGTGGTGTTGGGTAAATTGAATGGATTAAAGGCCGATAAATCCCCAGGGCCAGATAGGCTGCATCCCAGAGTACTTAAGGAAGTAGCTCCAGAAATAGTGGATGCATTAGTGATAATCTTTCAAAACTCTTTAGATTCTGGAGTAGTTCCTGAGGATTGGCGGGTAGCAAATGTAACCCCTCTTTTTAAGAAGGGAGGGAGAGAAAAAACGGGGAATTGCAGACCAGTTAGTCTAACATCGGTAGTGAGGAAACTGCTAGAGTCAGTTATTAAAGATGGGATAGCAGCACATTTGGAACGTGGTGAAATCATTGGACAAAGTCAGCATGGATTTACGAAAGGTAAATCATGTCTGACGAATCTTGTGGAATTTTTCGAAGATGTAACTAGTAGCGTGGATAGGGGAGAACCAGTGGATGTGGTGTATCTGGACTTCCAGAAGGCTTTCGACAAGGTCCCACATAAGAGATTAGTATACAAACATAAAGCATACGGTAAACTTAAAACATGGTATTGGGGGTTCAGTGTTGATGTGGATAGAGAACTGGCTGGCAAACAGGAAGCAAAGAGTAGGAGTAAACGGGTCCTTTTCACAATTACAGGCAGTGACTAGTGGGGTTCCGCAAGGCTCAGTGCTGGGACCCCAGCTATTTACAATATACATTAATGATCTGGATGAGGGAATTGAAGGCAATATCTCCAAGTTTGCGGAAGACACTAAGCTGGGGGGCAGTGTTAGCTGTGAGGAGGATGCTAGGAGACTGCAAGGTGACTTAGTTAGGCTGGGTGAGTGGGCAAATGTTTGGCAGATGCAGTATAATGTGGATAAATGTGAGTTTATCCACTTTGGTGGCAAAAACAGGACAGCAGACTATTATCTAAATGGTGGCCGATTAGGAAAAGGGGCGACGCCGCGAGACCTGGGTGTCATGGTACACCAGTCATTGAAAGTAGGCATGCAGGTGCTGCAGGCAGTGAAGAAAGCAAATGGTATGTTAGCTTTCATAGCAAAAGGATTTGAGTATAGGAGCAGGGAGGTTCTACTTCAGTTGTATAGGGTCTTGGTGAGACCACACCTGGATTATTGCGTACAGTTCTGGTCTCCAAATCTGAGGAAGGACATTATTGCCATAGAGGGTGCAGAGAAGGTTCACCAGACTGATTCCTGGGATGTCAGGACTCTTATGAAGAAAGACTGGATAGATTCGGTTTATACTCTCTAGAATTTAGGAGATTGAGAGGGGATCTTATAGAAACTTACAAAATTCTTAAGGAGTTGGACAGGCTAGATGCAGGAAGATTGTTCCTGATGTTGGGGAGGTCCAGGACAAGGGGTCACAGCTTAAGGATAAGGGGGTAATCCTTTAGGACCGAGATGAGAAGGACTTTTTTCACACAGAGAGTGGTGGGTCTCTGGAACTCTCTGCCACAGAGGGTAGTTGAGGCCAGTTCATTGGCTATATTTAAGAGGGAGTTAGATGTGGCTCTTGTGGCTAAGGGGATCAGAGGGTATGGAGAGAAGGCAGGTACGGGATACTGAGTTGGATGATCAGCCATGATCATATTGAATGGCGGTGCAGGCTCACAGGGCCGAATGGCCTACTCCTGCATCTAATTTCTATGTTTCTATGTTTCTATTTAGCTAATTTCCTAAATTTGGACATTCATTAACGATTTGAAATGAACCCCCCCCTTTCCCTCCCCGAAGGAGTTAGTCATTGTTACGTTGTACCGTTATACCAATGTTAGTATAGGATTATAAAAGACTTTTAATTCGTAAAATGTTATTTTCAAGTCCATTTGTATTGATTTTTCCATTCCGCAGCTCCCCTCTATTTTTAAGTCTTTCATTCGAAGAGGAAAAAAATATGTCCTTGAGTTAACATGTCAAAGAAGATAAGGTGTCTAGACATCGCCTCGTGTGGAGTTCCGCCATCTTAACAAGAACATTTAAATTTCTTTAATTAGAAAGTCATATTTTCTCAGCTTCCCCTCTGCTGATATCTGTAAAAAACCATGTACTGATAGTCATGGTGATTTACTTATCCAATTATCTCGTTTATGATTTTTGGAGCATACTTGTATGCTTCTTCTGGATCATTAAAAGCTCATTCCATACTCTTGTATGAGATCCTCATTTTTGGAGGCTACATTATGCCGTATCTTACATTTTGAATTCCTTTCAGGATCTGTCTTGTCTTTGTAAACAAGTCCCGTTTATTAGCAAATTCTGCGGGGTAATTGGTGAAAAATCTAAGATTATCATAGAAACATAGAAATTAGGTGCAGGAGTAGGCCATTCGGCCCTTCGAGCCTGCACCGCCATTCAATATGATCATGGCTGATCATCCAACTCCGTATCCCGTACCTGCCTTCTCTCCGTACCCTCTGATCCCCTTAGCCACAAGGGCCACATCTAACTCCCTCTTAAATATAGCCAATGAACTAGCCTCAACTACCCTCTGTGGCAGAGAGTTCCAGAGACCCACCACTCTCTGTGTGAAAAAAGTCCTTCTCATCTTGGTCCTAAAGGATTTCCCCCTTATCCTTAAGCTGTGACCCCTTGTCCTGGACCTCCCCAACATTGGGAACAATCTTCCTGCATCTAGCCTGTCCAACCCCTTAAGAATTTTGTAAGTTTCTATAAGATCCCCTCTCAATCTCCTAAATTCTAGAGGGTATAAACCGAGTCTATCCAGTCTTTGTTCATAAGACAGTCCTGACATCCCAGGAATCAGTCTGGTGAACCTTCTCTGCACTCCCTCTATGGCAATAATGTCCTTCCTTAGATTTGGAGATCAGAACTGCATGCAATACTCCAGGTGTGGTCTCACCAAGACCCTATACAACTTAATTAGAACCTCCCTGCTCCTATACTCAAATCTTTTTGCTATGAAAGCTAACATACCATTCGCTTTCTTCACTGCCTGCTGCACCTGCATGCCTACTTTAAATGACTGGTGTACCATGACACCCAGGTCGCGCTGCATCTCCCCTTTTCCTAATCGGCCACCGGAAGACGAAAATTATCCTTTTCAAACATCAGATTCGTTCCGAATGGAATTATTTTCATAATATCTTCCAAAGCAGAAATTCATGAAATTTCACTATAATCTGTCTTGGAGGGGCTCCTGGCCTTGATTGAACTCTTCACACCTGATGTGCCACATCTATTTTCGGTTTGTCAGGCAGGTTGAATACTTGTTTAAATAAGTTGGTAGCGAACTCCCAAGGGTCCTTTCCCTCCTTTCCCTGTGTCACTCCAACTATTCTTAAATTCTGCCGTCTTGAACGTGCTTCCAAATCTAGGCATTTACAGGCATTTTGGCCAATTGCCCCAAGACACGCTCTTGATCTTTCCTCATTCTCTTCATCTCTTCAGACATTTCTTTCATTGATGTTTCCATATCTTTCATAGCAATGTTATATGCTGTAGTAATATGGAGAATAGAGTCAAACTTCTCGTTGCAGTCTTTTTCAACCTGTTTAATTTCTGCAGTCAAATCATCTTCAAAATTATCAATGCGTTTACTTAGATTACTGATTGTCTCAATGATTTCCTGATTCCCACGTTCATGTTTTTAGACATGCTTTTATCCAATGCAGAAATCTCGTCATGTAGCATACCAGCATAGTCTTTCTTTAATGACTCTCTTACCGATTGCTTCATTTCTTCCATCTCTTTCTCCTTTGTAGCCATTTCAGAGGCTAATTCTTCAGAGCTTTCTGATGTTGTTTGCAGAGTTTTACCCAATTCTTTGAGGAGTCCTGTGATGGGTCTTTGGGGAGGAATCTTCTTTTGCATTTAAAAGTACCTTTTTCCTCCATTATTTCGTGGCAATTTCTGATGACGTCACCAGCGCGACGTCAAACAGCTCCGGTAAGTATTTTTAAATCGGTCCCGTCTTCCAAAGCGTCTTTTTAAGTGAATTCACGCATTTGTCGGGAGCGGAGCTAAATGCTGCGCCTTTCAGAACTCCATGGCACCACTGGAAGTAGTCATAATTCATGCTGTTATGCATATATATAGAGAAAAAAGAGAGAAACAAGTCAAGTGTCGGACTTCCATCACTGTTCTGCACAAATAAATCAACCTTACCCTTTGACGATAGAAACAAGACGAAAATAATGCCACATATTCAATCGTATATGTAGGTATGTTACAAAACTTACCTTTAGCGGCGCTGCACTTCTGCCGCTCCCCGTGTGCGCGACTTTAGCGCCTGTCAGAGGGGGGCGGGCTTAAAGTGCCGATTTTCACCAGACCAGGATAATCGATGAATGTCGGGCGATTTAATTGCGGAAGAAAAATCGCTCCGACATTTCATCCATTAAGGTATTTTTAAATTACTCTAAGTTATTTGTTAACTAGAGTAATTTAAAAATCACCTTCAAAAGCCGTGACCGCAGACCATCGGAAGCATTTTGCGTAGGGGAGAAAAAAAGGTAAATACTTTATTTTTTTATTAAAAGTTGGTTTTTTGGGAGGCATAAATACTATTTTCATGTTGCGAAATGGGGTCCCCAAAAAATGTATGAACCCCCAGTATTTTCCCCCCCGACTTCACCGCTAACCGCAACGTTCCAATCCACCGCATTCCGCTAAAACCCACTCGCTAGTTGATTTAAATGGCCATTTATTTACAGCATAAAACACTAAATTCCTTCCATTTGGCCCAGAAATTCATGAAAATGAGATTTAAAAATTATGTTATATTGTGGATTATTGTGTGAATGTTATTTGGACACTTAGGCAATTAAAAAAAAGTTTATCTTTTCTTAAGAAATTGATAGATGTTTAGATCTACTCATTGAATTTTGTAATTAGCTACAATTAGATAACTAACTAATTATATACTTTAATTTCAGGTAATCCAAGTAAGATTGTTTAATATTTGTTTCAGAATGCTTCAATCTATAATGACTGAAAATTTCATTGAGTTCTCTTAATTTTTAATAAAATTATGGGCTTTTAATTTTTCCAGATCACAGCTTTTGAGTTAAGTCAATTGAAAGGCAATGGGAAGCAAGATACTCATTTCCGAGCATGAAAATGGCCATAACTTTCTTAATACTGAAGATATGAAAGTAAATTAGGTGTCAAATTAAACTTCTTGTTATGCTTTATCTGATGGGATAAATTGCAGACTTGGTTTTTAAAATCTCAAAATTTTGTAACATTGCTAGTATATGGTTCAATGAAATTAAGATATATATGTAAAACATATATATGGAAACAGGCCCTTCAGCCCACCAAGTCCACACCGCCTAACCATCTGTCATACACCAGTTCCACCCTACATGCCAGGGACAATTTACAAAAGCCAATTTACTTACAAACCTGCACTTCTTTTGGATGTGGGAGAAACCGGAATAACCAGAGAAAACCCATGTGATAGTAAGGCAGCAACTCTACCACTGTGCTACCGTGCCACCCCATTAAATTTTTTTTTCTGTAATATATTTATTATGGTGTCACGTCAATAAAGATGAACACATGATTCTGATTTCTGCCCTTAGCTGGATAACACACATCTCCAGTCATTGTGTTTTATGGCTAGTTTTCAACCTCTTCAGTCTGAAGGTCTCGACCCGAAACATCACCCATTCTTTCTCTCCAGAGATGCTGCTGGGACCACCACCATGTCTCACCTATCGCACCATCTGCACCGGAGATACTAAACTACTTTTTTCTCCTGCCAAAATCATCATGCGGGCCGGTAGTTTGACAGCCCTGCTTTAAACCAATGCCCTCTAGTTCTTGAATCACATATCCCGGGAAAAGACTATGCATTCACCTTATATATTCCCCTCATGGTTTTTACTCATCTCTAAAACAATTTTAGCTTTATTTTGAACTTCCAGCACCTGCTGATTTTTGAGTGTGAGAAATTTGTGATCAGCATGAGAGCGTGAGAATTTTGTGAAATGCGTGACTCATGCTCAATGCGTGAGAGTTGGCAGCCATTCACCTGTCATCAAGGACCCACTATCTGGGCATGCCCTCTTTGCGCTGCTACCATTGGGCAGGAGGTACAGAAGCCTGAACCACTGGGTTGAGGAACAACAATTTCATTGGTCTCTTAAAGTGACCTGCACAGCTCTGACCCAAATTCAGCAACTGAACATTACAGACCACCTCTTGCACTACCATGGACTTACTTTATAATTATGCTTTGCACTAATGTCTTGTTCTTTGCAGTTTTCTACATGTAGTTTCACTATCTTGCAGAATCGGTGTGATTTATGTATAATGTCTGTTTCTGTGTGTAGTCTGAATCTGCATCCAGGATGCTGCTACAGGCACCATTTTTATTGTTCCTGTACCTCTTGAGGAAATGACAATAAACTCGATTTGACTACTTGACTCGATTCTCTGTGAAGAATCTGAAGGAACTGTTTGCACACCAGCTGTAACTAAATGCAAGCACAGATGGCAGACTGTCTGACTTCACTGATTATCTCTTGAGCTTAAGGAACGAGACGCAGGACCAAAGCCGAAGACTACAGTGACCTTGGCTGTGGGCGTTATGGTGTGTCCTTACAACTCTTGTTGCAGGAGGTGACGTGATCCCTGATGGTCTCCCCAGAGAAATGAAACCATCCTTTCAACTGCTCCACAAACAACGGCATGCATATGTCCTTGCTGTTAACTGTCCGGAGGATAGGGTATCTCTGAACATAATCAGTTCTATTTAAGTTCTCTTCAGTGCAGCTGTTTTGTGCTTTCTTTTATTTTCTTCACAACTACTGTCTCCTCCCTACCAGAGTGGAATTCACAAATGTATGAACGGAAATTCTTTGTAATGCTACAGCCATCTTAAGAATTCAGAATATTCTTCAGCTGCAACAAACCTTATGAAAGAATTTGGGTCCAGTGCATACCACCTAAAATGTTCTACTGTATTCTCTGAAACATCACAGTTCATTTCTTTCTCTTGTTCATATATTTGTAAGTATTGGAATTCAAGATAACAGAACTAGCGATGCTTTTCACTGAGAGGTCCAGCCTCTGCAGTTTCTGTCTCCATTTGATTCTCTTTGTCTTGAAGGCGATATGGTAACCCCAACCTGCTATTGTCTTTAATTGACACATTTTTGAACATATTTTACTTTTCTATTAAAAATAAAAACCGCATATGCTGTTGATCTGAAATAAGAATTAAAAATGTTGGAAATACTCCATGTCAGACAGTGTCTATAAAGAGAGACAATGCTGTTTATGTTTACATAGATTTATAAACATGTGTTAAATGTACCTAGTCCTGAAAATGATAAAGTAAGAATTTCACATATTTTTATGATAGGCCATAATCGTCTCATCTTAAGCATTAAATGGTCTAACTTGGGTCTGTCAAAGTCTAACACCCACTTTGATTTAAATAACCCAAACTGATTAAATACCATCAACCAGTTGCCTAGAGTGTAGATTTAAACAACGATCGATTTTGCAAAAGGAGCTGTCGTTCATACACAATATTACTTGTTTCAAATGCATTATTTTTTCTTCCAAACACTACATGTAATGACCTAAGTTTGTACAGAATTTTGAACGCAATTTTTTTTAAATACCTTTTGAAATGAGCTTCCTAAGTTAATATGATTGTAAAATTTTTTAATATATAATCCCCTTCAATTAGATTTAACGTATGGTACATATTCATTAGTATCTGAAACCCAGCACAACTTGAACTTTGTTTTTGCACACAGTCACTACTTGGCATTTGTCCTGATTGCAATAGTTCAATCAAAATTGGTAATATAACCAGTTGAAATTTGAGCTGCTTGCCCAGTTAACGATAACCCTCCAAAACCTCTTGGATGGGAGGTGAGCAGAGGGTGAAATTTCCTCATGATCAGCGGGATGGGTAACTGAGTGCAGGCCACTAAAGTGGAGACATAATGAACTGCAGATGACAATTTGCAAAGAAAGACACAATGTGCTGGAGCAACTCAGCGGGTCAAGCAGTATCTCTGGGGAACATGGATACACCCCTTCCTTAAGGGCCTGTCCTACAAGCATGCAACTCTATGCGATGAACGCGATCAAACTAGAAGCGGGGGCCGCGCGGAGGTCGGGTGATCCCTGTACAGGGCCGTTCCCACCAGCATGCGCCTGCATGCAATAAGCGCAACCAAACCGGCAGTAGGGGCCGCGCGGAGGTCGGGTGAGTGGCGCAACGCGGCGCAAAGTGAGGCGAACTTGGAGCGAAGTCAAAGGTAAGTTCGCCAGGCCAGAGAGGGGCACACAGAGAGGGGCACAGAGGCACACACACACACAGGGCCACGGAGCCACACACATAGAGGGTCACGGAGGCACCTACAGAGAGGGTCACGGAGGCACGATGTCGGGGCGGTGTGTAAACGTCGAGGCGACTGCGAGCCGGCAAGCCGTTGCTGCGCGGAATTTTTGGACATTGTCAATTTTTCGAAGCCCCGCGCGGTGTCGGGACGAACTCGGGACAAACTCCGCACAATTCCGCACGGCTCCGGCGATCGAAGTGGGACCGGCCCCGCGACGCTGGACGGCTCAAGCGACCACGTTAGCACCCGCGCTAATCGCATAGAGTTGCATGCTGGTGGGACAGGCCCTTTAGACCTTAAATCTTGGAAGTAGAAAACAAACAGTGGCAGCCTCCAATGGAGTTTTTACAGATTGGTGGTTAAGCATGCATTATCCTGCAGGCAAATTCTCTGATGAAGCCAAAAATATTCATAGGAATCTCTTGTCCTAAAGGAAATGAGGCCTACACAGGTTCCAAACAACCACTCGATTTGACTAAAAGCCCTGTAGCATTTGGGAATCTAGAACGTTTTGTTATTCCTGCATTAATTTCATGGACCAAAAAGTCAACAATTTCTATCTCTGTGAATCCTAAGCAGATCCTAAGTCTGATCAGGTATAAATATAATCACTAACTGAACAATGTAAATAATCAGCAATCATACACATGTGAATGAGATCTGCATTTAATACAAAAATAAAAAAAATATTCAGAATAATTATATTAGTCTCTCCCAAGCTTGGCGCTCAATAAAATATAGTAACATAACATTCAATATCAAACAAGGGATCCATTAGTTTGAGTAAAATTTTAGAAATTCTGCTATTGATCTTCAAGATCAGTTAAGTCCACGATGACTTTGATGAACAATGTGTCATCTTTTATATATGTCCCCATTTTCCCAACTTCGAGAACTGCATGGGACACAAATCGTGGACATCCAGATGCGATATTCATTTCTGAAACTGGTCTTTTGAAACTGGTGCTGCTGGCATCGGCCTTGAAGAGTTCTACAATGTGATGTTTTTTTGGGCTCTGGTCAAGCAATGCAAGAGTGACCTTCTGTTTAAATGGCCACATCAACAGAGAGTCATACTCGCCTTTCATAACAACAAAAAACAAAGATAAATGTGTTCCTTTGCCTGCACCGTCTCCATTTAAATATGCCCTAGCACAGAGCCTGTATCCACACCGACTTGTGTAAAAGGGATGGCTAAAAAGAGAAACAGCAGCTCCCTCCGCTGCCTCCTGTTTTCTCCTTCTGTAGTTGCAGATCTTCCATATCAGTTTGCCATTGTATCCAGCTGCTTCCAAGACTCGAAATCTCTCATTAGTCTTTTCTAGTAGTTTCTTATGGGCATTTAACAATAATTCGTGTTGCTTCAGACATGGCTTAAAAGAAACTAAAGTGGGAAAAAATGCCATCATGTTAAAGCTTCCAAGATGTGCATAAATGATCAAAATGTTGTTAGCTATATTATAACAATGCATTGCACTGGTAACTACAAAAGGAATACAAGCTGGATGGCATATTCTTCTGATGCACTACAAAATGCAGATAATACTAACTGGCATTAGTGAGTTGCAAAGGGTGTGAGATAGGATCGTAAGAAGCCAGAAAGCAGAAGCGTTCAAACCAAGTCATTTTGATAGGATTAGTAACACAGCTATCATTCTTTATAAAGATAATAACTTTGAAACAATCATAAAATATACTGCACAATTTAGGTCAGGTCGGGGGGAGTTCCCCCCGCCGCGGGTACCATGTAATCCCGTGCTACCTGCTCCATGGTCAGATAGTCGGCGACTAAACCGTCTCCCCACTTGGTTTGCCAGGTGAGGAGGGGGCTATGGACCCCCAGCAGGACCAAAAACAAGACCTGTCAAAGGGCGGATGAGCTTCTAGCGAGCCCATGGCCATCCACACTTCAGTAGAAGTTGTGACCACTGTCGTGCATAGCATTGTAAGGAATGATGATAAAGCACACACACCAAAATCCTATACTTCCAGCGGCGGAAATCCGCAGGAACTGGAGGACAGAGATGTGTGGTGCATCCGTCACCGTTCCCATTGGAAAGCAGCACCATTGCATCGCTGTTTTCAACGATGATGAACAATATGATGAGTTCATATATATTGATGTTTTTCTTGATAAACATATTGTTAAAATGAGCATCTAATACATTAAACTTATATGTGATCAAACAAAGACATTTTGTCATCGCTAGGGTCACCGTGATTTTCTGTTATTTTATAAAATACTATTATTAAAGTGTCCAAATTATTTCTGAATATGGATATGAAAGGGATAAGAGAAGAGAATTGAAAAGCCTCCATAGGCTATTCAATCACGTTGAAGGGACGTAGCAATGTTAACCATTGGCCTTCATTCAATTAGACTGTGACTGATTTGTATCTCAAGTCACTTCCTCTGGTGGAGGTGATCCAGAACTGCATTACATCATCCTAAAAATGAAAGCTGGTCATTCAAAAAGGAAATTAAATCAAGAAACAATTGTAATGTGATTCTCTCTACTCTACCCTAAAAACCGTAGATGCTGGGGAAAATAACATTTTAAAGATTTTACTCTGACCATTTTTAATCGAGTAGAGTGATGTTCAAAGTCCTTCAACATTCAAAATACCAAGGCTTGAGCCCCCTCAGTATCCATACTCAGCAGTGTCAGAATTTACAGCACCCTCAGAGTTGCTGGACGATGCATTAATTGAATCTACTACATTTTCTATGTTTGATGTCAGTTTAAGTACATGTATCTATGTGGAAGAAAGGCATCAGCATCTAACATTGTGTAATTTTAATGCTAAAAGGGAAACTAAATTGCTTCAGAATAATTAATTTTATAAAGAAAATTAGCATTTCCCTTCAAGATGGATATTATGTATTTTAGAACTACCATTTATGGTTGATCAATGGGCATTTACATTATATTAAATGTCTCCCTTATACATTTATGGTCTCTTGGAATATATTATGGACATAACTTTCCATTCAAAAGTATAATTCTAAATCCCTTATGTCATTTTAGGTGGATTTTCTACAATTTATATTTGGCCTTAATCCACCGGGTGGCGCTGTCAGTTAAGGCAGCCTCGTCAATGGTGTGCCTGTCCTTTTGTCTTTTTTGTTATTTTTGGTGTAAAAAGTATGTAATAATGTTCTCTGGTTTGTTTTGTGTGAGGGGGGGGGGGGAATCCTATTTCAATCTCTTACCTTGCCGAAAATGCGATTGTTTTCCGGGTCGTATCTCCGGTCGCTCTGCGGCCTAACATCATGGAGCTGGTGGCCTTGCTCGACACTGACTTTGAGCCCCACCGCAGGGCCGTGGACTTACCATTGGAGCCTGCGATCAACGCTCCAACCGTGGCCTACGGATTTCAACATCGAGGAGCTCACAGTCTCAGGTAGATGATGTTGGGAAGCTCCAAAGTCGCAGGAGGTTCGACTAGCCTGACCCAGGGTCCAATTGCCCAGCGTGGGGGAGCTTGGTCGCCCGATGAGGAGGGCAAGACTGCCGGCTACGGGAGCCAGGATCGCCCCGTCAACGGAAGGCTCGAGGCCCCTGACAAAGAAGGGAACTTTTTTTTCGCCTTCCATCACAGTGAAGAATGTGGAGGAGTCACAGTGGTGGATGTTTATACGTTGAAATGTATTTTGTGTGTTCTGTTGCTTTTTATTGGCAAATCAAATTCCTCGTATGTTGCAAAACATACTTGACTAATAAAGTATGATTATGATTATAACTGAGAAACATATTGTCAGGTTTACACAAAACATGTAAATAAACTTTAAACTAAAAGATTTACAAATTATATTATTTAAGGAAATAATCAAAAGGCAAGAACAGACCCATTGACACAATGTTATTTTCAGCAGTTTCCACCTTTTCCTTCAATGCATTAATTACTTCCTTCAGTGATGTTATTTCATTATTTCTTTCTTGATCTAATCTTCTGCAAAGTTGTTGTGAATGTTGCTCAATGGTTATTATTTTGTCAGCATGTCCGGCCAGGATTTTCTGTTTTAATGTAAAGTTTTATATTGCAGCAAGAATCAACAATGAAAAAAAAGGTCAGTATTCTGCTAATTAGTTTTGTTTAACTTTCATTACTCAAACAACATTATGCTTACACTTACACCTCATATAAGGGTGAAGAATTCTTAAAGACTGCATGTAAAAACATTAAAAAAATTAATAAGAAAAATAATTAGAAAAAAGTAAATATCCAGTGCATGGAAGAAGAGTAGCAGTTCATCGATGCCAGAAAAAATGTTCCCATTACAGGTTTAACATTTATTTTAATCTTGTAATGCAGGCATAGCAATAATTTAATTACAGTTTGGATTTTTTTCTTTGCTCTTAACAATGCAGATGAGATCTTAATGTAGCTTAATGTAGGTGAAATCTAAGCCATGTAAATTTAAGATTAAATAGCCCTGATATAGCCACTGCAAATTTAAATTCATGCTTGCATTTGTATGGTGTATTGTCACCTCAAAGCTTCTCAAACTTAATGAATGATTTACAGGACATAGAGATTTGGAATAAGTGGATTACGCATTTTAATCCCTCAGTAGAATAAAAAAGTCAAATTTAAGATTCCTCAGTAGAATAAAAAAGTCAAATTTAAGATTCCTTTTGATCCTTAAGAATTCCCCTTATGATTTGTTTAAACTTCGCCAGAATGGAGTAAAATAATTTTAGACATAATATGCTTTATGCATGAATAGAATAAAGTTCAGGACGTTATGATTTAAAGCAAATATGTCTTGCTTAAGATTTCATGAGTTATGGAGCAGATGGTCAACCAGAGGAGTTGCCAATTTAAATATTCCTATAATGGAGTAGGTTTGGATTTTTTATGTCTTTGCTATTTTAAAAATCAATACGAAGGGTAAACTTGCAAATAAATAATTGCTGTGTCTAGCTCAGTCACTGTAATTTTACTGATAGAATACCTTCTGTATTACTGTCAAGATAAGTTAAACAGAGGACACAAGGAACTGCAGATGCTCGAATCTTGAGCAAAAATCGCAAAGTGATGGAGAAACTCAACAGGTCACACAGCATCCCTAAAGAAGGTTCTGGCCTGAAACATCACCTATCCATATTATCCAGAGATGCTGCTTCACTGGCTGAGTTACTCCAGCACTTTGTATTTTTTGCTTGAGATAAACTAAAAGACACACTAATTAAAAAATTGCCAATTTACAACAACAAAAATCACAAAAGTTAATTGTCAAATATATGGCTCTTAGGATTTTCAGGGCCGAGCCTGCTGGTGCAAATACAGAAACCAGGTTTATTTTTTTTAATTAGAAAGGGTCATGTGGTTTGTTACAACATGAGTTACTAGCTGTGTCACTATCCCAGTCACGATGAAAATATATAATATATAACTGATAGTGTTAATATATTTTAAATATTTATAAAAAGACTACATGCAGATAAAGTTCATGTACCTGTGTCTTTGCAACCTCATCATCGTTTTTAGAAATGACCTCACTCAAATGTGCAACCATGATGTCAAGCTTGTTTATTTGTTCTTCCATCTGAGTGATAATGTGGTTTCTTTCACATAATGTTTTTTGAAGATCCAATATCTATGATTGAGAAATAAATAAACATTTTGACAAAACCATAAACTAAGGAAAAACTAAAATTGCAATCTTTATATCAGTGATATATTTTTAATCTAAAAGATTTAACTTGTTTCAATGCAAGTGCAACTTGTAAGTGCAACTTGTTTCAATGCCTTAAACTAGATTACTTTAGAACATATATTGGCTGAGCTTATTATTATTGACTAATGTACTGGGGTACATTGAAATGTTTTTTGTTGCGTCCTATCCAGTTAGCAAAAGATTACCATCAAGCCATCCACAGGTACAGATACTGGATAAAGGGTATCATAATGTTTTTTTTTTTTTAAATATATTTATTAGCGGTACTGTAAGTTACATCAGTGTATATCCTTTTATTTTAAGGCTTTAGAAAAGAGAGAATAGAGAGAAAAATAGCAGCATAGAACGTAGAAAAGTGAAAAAGAGATGTGAAAGTGCCAAAGCATGACAGAGGGAAAGGAAACCCTTGAAGAGTTAAAAACGGGAATTAAGAGATAGACCCTGGAGAGGAAAAAAAAAGAAAAAGGGAAAAATAGAGAAAGAAAAAAGAAAAGCCAGTTACTTTATTATAAACATCTCGCAAAAGGAATCTACCAACTCGACAGTTTTTCTTCCCCCTTTACTAAGACCCAACACTGGTACTTTTTTGAGGTATTCTTGCACCTTATCCTTGTAATAGATTTATAAATGCAGTATCATAATGTATGAAAGCAGATCCACTTCTGGGACCAGCAGGCAAAGAGTGGCCTGGTTTGGGCGCCATCTTAGCACACACAAACAAGCCCTTTGGCGCACAATGTCAGTGCCAAACATGATGCCACGTTAAACTAATCTCCTCTGCCTACAAGTGATCCATATCCCTTCATTCCCTGCATATCCATGTGCCAATCTAAAAGCCTCTTAAATTCCACTAGCCACCACCACCCCTGGCAATGCCTTCCAGGCACCCCCACCATGTGTAAATAAACACCCACTCAACTACTTTAAAGTGTGCTCCTTTCACTTTAAAGCTATGGAAACAGGCCCTTTGGCCCACTGAGTCTGCACCGACCAGCGCTCCCCGTTACACCAGCACGCATTACACACGAGGGACTAATTATTTATTTTTTACCAAAGCTAATTAACCTAGAAACCTACGTGTCTTGGGAGTGCGGGAAGAACCTGGAGCACCCAGAGAAAACACACGTGGTCACGGGGAGAATGAACAGACAGCAGTCCTAGTCAGGATCGATCCTGAGTTTTTAGCACTGTAAGGCAGCAACTCTACTGCTGTGCCACTGTGCCACCAATGATTTCAGTGTTTGAATGTAAGTAAGTAAGTAAGTACGTTTATTGGCCAAGTATTCATATACAAGGAATTTGCCTTGGTGCTCTGCCCACAAGTAACAACATGACATACAGTGACAGTTACGAATGACTCAGAAAACACTAAATATTAATAATAATAAAATATTAATGATAAAACACCATTGATAAAGCAAGGAGCAGTACACCGTGGCCGCCATCGTCGGCGCCAGCAGCAGCAAGCAGCAGCAGCTACACTGCAATGTAGTGGAGGAAATGTCGCGATCAAAGACCACAGAGTGGACTGTGGAAAGCACTGAATTGAGCGTAATGAGTGGTCTTCAGAGGAAGAAAGAGTGGGAATTTTGCGATTGTATGAAAATGAGTCATCGGGCCAAGGAGCTATAAATGGAGAAGTTTGAGATTTTCAATTGTTGAGGAGGAATGCAGAATCAAGGGCAGGGCAGAAAATGTCATTTTAAGGGTTACATGCATCTGATAAATTTGGTGTAAAACTATGTTCCTTGCATTAAATACGAGACTAAGTGGGATGCGTTGGGTCACATTTTCACATGGGAGGGCTGGTTCCTCAATGCAATATTCCACTTTCCACCAATTCCAATATTGGTGGCCAGTGGGGTGGAGTTTCTGGAGCGCTAGTATGGGTATTGGGGGCTGAAGGGACTGGTTTCCAGAGGGGTAGCATGGACATTGTGGGCTGAATGAATTCTTGGACTCACAGTTCAGACACACGACTGGTGGGCTCACAGTTCAGTCACTCGCGACTGGTGGACTCACAGTTCAGTCACGGCTGGTGGACTCACAATTCACTCACTCACGACTGGTGGGCTCACAGTTCAGTCACTCGCGGCTGGTGGACTCACAGTTCAGTCACGGCTGGTGGACACAGTTCACTCACTTACGGCTGGTGGACACACAGTTCACTCACTCACGGTCGGAGGACTCATCCATCACACACACACACACACACCCTCCATCACACACACCTTCCATCTCACACACACACACCTTCCATCTCTCTCTGTCTCTCACACACACCGTCCATCTCACACACACACACACCCTCCATCTCTCTCACACACCCTCCATGTCTAACACACACTCACACACACACACTCTATCTCACACACACACCTTCCATCTCACACACACCCACCCTCCATCTCACACACACACACCCTCCATCTCACACATGCACACCCTCCATCTCTCTCACACACCATCCATCTCACTCACACACACCATCCATCTCACTCACACACACCCTCCATCTCTCACACACACACACCCTCCATCGCATGCACACACCCTCCATCTCACACACACACCCTCCATCTTACACACACACCCTCCATCTCTCTCTCACTCACACACCCTCCATCTCACACACACATACCCTCCATCTTTCACACACACATATACACACCCTCCATCTTTCACACACTCACACACCCTCCATCTCAGACACACACCCTCCATCTCTCCCACACACACACACGCTCCACCTCTCTCACACGCACACTCCATCTTTCACACACTCACACAATCTCCATTTCTCACACACACACACACACCCTCCATCTCCCACACAATCACACAAATCCTCCATTTCACACACCAGAGCTGCCAACTCTCACGTAGAGCGTAAGACTCACGTATTTCTCCAAATTCTCACGCTCTCACGCTGATCACAGAATTTCTCACACTCATGAGAAATTCTGTGAGCAACGAGAATTTCAAAATTAATATCAACAGCATGGGCCATGGATGTTGGAGAGCCTGGGCGGAGGGAGTGATGGAAGCAGAAGCAACAGTGCGAGCAGATGTCGACAGGGGGCTGGGGCTGGTGAGTGTTTGCGGGGCTGGCGAGTCACTTGCTGCATCTCCGGCCAAGGAGCAGCCTCAATGCAAGAGTCCCGGGCAGTCGGAGGCGTCAGAAACGTTGCGCCGCTGCCGTGAGAGCCTCTGTGCCAGATGTGCCCTGGTGACAGGCAGTGGCTCGGTGCATCCTGGAGGACAACCAGTGGCTGGTGGAAGTAGGTACCAACCACTGGGTTTAAGCAGTGGAAGATAGTGGCCTTCAAATGGGGGTGGTTGGAGAAAGCACCCTGCTTGCCTGCCAGACTTTCACTTACTGTAACTGTAGGAAAAATGTTCAGAAACAGGGGTCACACCGTTTAATAATAAGGGGTTGGCCATTCAGGACTGAGATGAGGACAAATGTTCTTCACCCAGATAGTTGTGAATCTGTGGAATTCTCTGCCACAAAAGGCAGTGGAGGCCAATTCACTGGATGTTTTCAAGAGAGAGTTACATTTAGCTCTTGGGGCTAGCTAAATCAAGGGATATGGGGAAAAAAACAGGAAAGAGGTGCTGATTTTAGATGAACAGCCATGATCATATTGAATGGCAGTGCTGGCTCAAAAGGCCGAATGGCCTTCCTGCACATATTTTCTATGTTTCTATGCTTGAGTATTTAGCAATAAAACTTGACCACTTGATTTTGAAGCATTCTGGATGGTGGAGGTATAATGTAGTCAATGTGATAGAGCATGAAAACAGGCCCTTCGGCCCAACATGCCCACACTCGCCAACATGTCCCAGCTACACCACCTGCTTTTGGTCCATATCCCTCCAAACCTGTCCTATCCATGTATCAGTCTAACTGTTTCTTAAATGTTGGGATAGTCCCTGCCTCAACTACCTCTGGAAGCTTGTTCCATACACACACCACCCTTTGTGTGGAAAAAGTTACCCCTTAAAAAGTTACCTCTTAAAAATATTTCAAACAAAAAACATTGAAGTCATACTTCTACAATGCATTAAAACATGATTTGAATACATCAAATTTCAAAAAGTCCCCTATACACCCCCCTCCCACTCGGTCGCTCCACTCCCTCGCTGGGTACCCCCAAGGCCAGTGATCAGTGATCGCTCAGCCTCCCCACTTTCAAAAATGCGCCGCGGCCCCTGGTTCAGATGGAGAGCACTGTCAGATATGAATGGGGAACTGAGGCCAGCGCTTTGTGTTTCGGAGTTGGCTAATGTTATTAATTTGTAATTAGCCTGATTTGTAATTAGTTGACAAAACCTTAATTTATTAATCCGGAATATCCAGGGGGATGGGATAGTGTAATATTAAAATGACATGCAAGGTGTCGGGTTGTCTGTCACAACATACAGCTCCGCTAACCCATTACTTTCTTCTGTTAAATATTGGGAAGGTAGCACTATTGTAATTTGCCACTCAACTATTATGTTTGTTTACCTCTCTGACTATTTCTGCCCCCCCCCCGCCCAAATTCCTTTGAGAGGTTGAATAGAAATGTCCCCAATCTCATTGTTTTATTAATTGAACACGTAGATGAACATCCTCAAGGAGTGTAAGCAGATGGAAACTGATTCAGATGCGATGTTTAAGAACTTGTTGAAAGAGTCATATTTTAAAGGAGTGACAGAGATACTTTCAGGGGAATGTCTAAGGAGGTTATTATTTGTCTTTAGTTTTAGCTTGAACCAGGATATCTGAAGATTCAATGTTTAATATAGTAATTGACTCCAACCAACCACGTAATGAATATCATCCATTCCGGAGGTTTTATTTTTCTGATGCCATTTAAACTTCACATGGATTTCAATCACTTCAATGTAAAAGTAATTGGGAGTGGAGAGCATTGGAACAAAAATTTGCCCTTGGTACATATTAAATGTAATATAATAATGTATGCATGTTGGTAGGTGCAATCAAAACAAAGATATTTTTTATCATTGTTGCATTATGACTACCACAGAAAATATTATGGACTCTCAAGATCACATTAAATAGAATATTATTGGCTAAATATATAGTTATTGGACTTTGCATTTTGGAAAAGACCCAGCTGAGAGGAAGACAGCAAAATACTGAAAATATTGGGGGTGAAAATGACTCCAGGACAGTTTGTTAGGAAAATGAAGGAAATGTTAACAGAATACTTATACAACTGAGTGAGTATAATTTTATGGATGAGAAATTGTGATCAACCAATTGATGACTTCTTTGACAAAGTAACTAGCATGTTAGATAACAAGGAAGCCAATGTATCTAGCAAATTTTGTTATGCAAAATTTGGTCCGTGAAGTGCCCCATAAAAGATTACCACATTAGATAAGCACCTATGGACTTAAACGTAATAGGTTAAGTGCAGGGGGTCAGATATGGGGCTTTAGTTGTGGGCCAGATATATTGTCAGTACAGAGGGGCTAGGAGCAAGGCCAAGTGTGCATCCAGAGACAAGGTCTGGAATAGTACTAGGTGTGCAGTCAAAGCTGGACCAATGGGAGTGTTCAGCACTGGTGATCAGGGTGGAATAAGGGGCCAGGTGTAAGGCTGGACTCAGGGTCAGGAATGAGAGAAGGTATGCAACTGGAGTCAGGGTCAGGAGTAGTACCAGGCGTGCAGTAAGACCCAGGTTTAATGAGAAGGATGTGGACAAGTATTTCCCAGTGTTTGAACAGGTGGCTTCGTCCTTGAAGTGGCCTAGGGACATGTGGTCCTTGCTTTTGCAGTGTGTCCTTGTGGGTAAAGCACAGGAGGTGTACTCGTATTTATCTGTTGACAGCAGTCGGGACTATGAGTCTGTGAAGTCTACGGTATTAAGGGCTTATGAATTAGTTCCAGAGGCGTACCAGCAGAAGTTCCGGCGCTTTAGGAAGTTTGATAGCCAGACTTATGTGGAGTTTGCTTGGGAGAAGGAGGCACTTTTTGACAGGTGGTGCGCTTCTCAAGGAGTGAAGGATTTTGAGCTGCTGCGGGCCTTGATGATTATGGAAGATTTTAAGAACTGTCTCCCTGAGAGGGTTGCTACTTACCTGAATGAGCAGAAGGTGACGGAGGTGTCTAAGGCCGCGTTGTTAGCAGATGAGTATGTATTGACTCATAAAACTGAGTTTGTTAGGCGATCCTATAGTTTTGGTACACGGCCGTTTAATCGTGGTGGTGTCGCCGGTGGCAGTGTCAAAGCTGTTTCTGTGTCTGCAAGTGTCAGCACATTGATACAGGGGGAGGTCCGAGCTGAAAAGGTTGACGGAGATTTCAGGACTAAGGAAGGTCCTGTGTGCTACTATTGTAAAGGGAGTGGGCACATCTTAAAGTCGTGTCCCGTCCTGCACAAGAAAAATGCAAAGCCTGGGGCTTTGGTGGGTTCACAAAAAGCACCTGCGGTTCCTGGGATGCCTGCGTCTGATGAGTGTAGGAATTATTCTGCGTTCATCACGAAAGGTTTTGTTTCTCTAGAGGATGGGGGTCATAGAGTTCCAGTATCCATCTTGCGTGATCCAGTGTCCCTGTGGTAAGAATCGGGTTGAAGGACATGGTAGTGCCTTTGCATACCATGAGTCTCGAGTCCGAGTTGGTTTCAGGTCGGGTAATTGTTGGGTTACGGCCGTGTTTTCCTGTTGCGGGAGTTTCTGTGATTTTGGGGAATGACTTGGAAGGAGGTAGAGTTTTCCTTACTCCTGAGGTGACGGCAGTTACGATGGTGCAGAGTCCTGATAGATTGGCTATGCAGCATCCGACGGTCTTCATAGCTTGTGCTGTCACAAGGGCTATAGCTAAGAGCCAGGCATATTTTGAAAATGTAGTGGACCTGAGTGAGAGCATTTTTGGGGATCAGGATGATGGATCCTGTGTTGTGAAGGGTGTTTCTACATCTCAAGACGGGGTCTTCTCTGAAAATGTGCCGGTGTCGCTGTCACGTGACCGGCTGGTTGAGGAGCAAAAGAGTGATCGAGGTTTATCGGATCTGTTCGACTGCGCAGTGCCTGAGGGGAATATGGATTCCACAGCAAAGGGGTATTTTCTGAGGAATGGCTTACCGATGCGAAAGTGGTCTCCCTTGGATATGTTAGGGCATGACGATTGGAGCATGGTTGATCAGATTGTGATACCTCGTCGGTATAGGGACGAGATACTCTGTTTGGCTCATGATGGACCTCTGGGTGGACATTTGGGGGTCAATAAGACATATGACCGTATCTTTTTGGCTATGGTTGAAAAAGGACGTGAAGCAGCACTGCTGGTGTTGTCACATTTGCCAGGTGGCAGGAAAGCCAAACCAATCAATTGTTCCTGCGCCTTTATATCCAATCCCTGTGGTCGGGGAGCCGTTTGAACGGATTCTAGTTGATTGTGTGGGTCCTCTACCTCGGACAAGGGTGGGCAACAAGTTTTTATTGACAATTATGTGTGGGTCTACCCGCTTTCCGGAGGTCGTCCCTTTGCGTAACATTACTGCCCCTGCCATTGTGAAGTCTCTCACTAAGTTTTTTTCATTGTTCGGTATGCCCAAGGTTGTGCAGAGTGACCAAGGTTCCAACTTCATGTCAAAGGTTTTTGGTCAGGTAATTAAGTTGTTGGATATTGAGCATTGTTACTCCAGTGCGTATCATCCTGAGAGCCAGGGAGCTCTCGAGTGGTTTCACCAGACTTTGAAATCTATGTTAAGGATTTACTGCCTGGAGTTTGAAAAAGACGGGGATGAGGGGGTTCATCTAGTTATGTTTGCAGTGCGTGAGGTCGTGCAGTAGTCTTTAGGGTTCAGTCCTGCTGACCTGGTGTTCGCGCATACTGTTTGTGGTTCGTTGAGGGTCCTGAAGGAGAAATGGTTGCAGGAGAATTCAAAACATAGTATTTTAGACCACGTCTGTACCTTTAGGTCTAGACTGCGGAGGGTATTCGAACTGGCAATGGGTAATCTTGCTTCTGCTCAGTCTAGGATGAAGGGCTGGTTCGACAGGAAGGCTTCTAGTAGGAAATTTTCTCCAGGTCCTGTTGTTGCCTATTCCTGGTTCCAGTCTGCAGGCTCGGTATAGTGGTCCCTATCAGGTGGTTAAGAAGGTTGGTGCAAGGGATTACGTTATTGGTACCCCTGATCGGAGGCGTAAGACTCAGTTCTGTCATGTCAACATGCTGAAGCAGTACCATGAGCAGGAGCATGTACAGGTTGATGGAGAGGAGCTGTGTCCTTCGGTTTTGTCTAAGAACAGTTTTGGCTGTAGTAGTGCTGCCCCCTGACACGGGTGTGATGTGGCTGTAGTTACGCGCTTCCCCCCCCCCCCCCCCCCGGTGAATGCTATGTACTTACCTTTTCTGTTTCTCTCCTGAGTGCAGGCCCCGTGGCTGGGAGTCAGGAATCAAGGGGATAAGGGCTCCTGTACCCGATTGGCCAAGGTGACTCAACGGAAGCTTAAATACCAGGAGTCTCCCAGAATTCCAGCTCTCTTTGTCGACCCTGACTAGTGAACAGGCTGCTGGTGTGAGCTGTTGAATTGGGACGGATAAGGGCTGACCTGAGGGTTTTCATGTATTTTGTTTCAGGGTTATCTCCATTTAGGCAGGTTAGAGACTCCAGTTCAACGGTCCATTGCGAGGCTGGCTGGAGCACTGTTATATTTGTTTGTTAGTCTATTCTTGTCCCTGACTGCTGTTTAAATCAGGTTTGGGTTTTTGTCTTCTCTTAACTAAATTAAAGACTATTTTCTTGAACTTGAACCTGGTTTTGACTATGTTACGCGACTCTGCATTCGGGAGTCGTAACACACACACACATCCTCCATCTCTCACACACAAACACCCACCCTCCATCTCACACACACACACACCCTCCATCACACACACATCCGGGACATACGACAGTAAAACTCTCTTGATTATACTCAAGCCCGACTTCTGGACTAAGCGCGCCTTCCAGAATGAGCGCAATCTCTGGACTCAAACACACATTCACACCCTCCAGGGATTTATTCTCCTCACCCCTGGAAGGGGCATTACCTTCATGGTGACTGACAGGCGAGATAACCAGTCCACTGATCTCACAATTATTTAAACCTTCATAACCTTTCTATTATTTTACGGATCAGAACAAAACTTGGTGCGTTATAGAGCTGAGGAGGAGGGCGAGGAAGGTGGCGAAAAAATCCTTGCGATATAGGGTAGGGTTTTAGCGCAAATTTAATTACAACGCCGACCGGAAGTGGTCAAGATGAGAGTTTTAGTGATAGTATATAGATAGATTACCTGTGCTTCCAATTTATTATTGTTTGTAACAACAAGCAATAAATGTTCATTTAAACAAGATTGTTCATGTTCCTTGATCTTCCTCCGTTTATCCTGTAAAAATGGAAACATAGAAGAAACAGAAAAATAGGTGCAGGATTAGGCCATTCGGCACTTCGAACGGGCACTGCCATTCAATATGATCATGGCAGATCATTTAAAACCAGTGCTCCATTCTTGCTTTTACCCCGTATACCTTGATTCCCTTAACCCGAAGAGCTAAATCTAACTCTCTATTGAAAACGTGGGAGTTTTCAATAATAATGCCAACATTACAGATGGTTTTATGATATTAAATTGTCAATATTGAATACAAGCCAATTGACAATCATTATCCCTGCTTACCCTGGCATGGCAACCATATTTTTTGTAGCTACATTCCACTTCAGCTTCTGGACAGATAGTCAGATGTGCATCAATCTGCAAGAAACCACAAACATTTTGAAATACCAATGCATGCAGACATATCGAGTTATGCAAGTATGTTTTAAGGCTATTTTTTTTGTAAAAATGATATGACCAGTGCTAATTTATAGGAACAATGTATTCTTTTGGCTTCTTTTAGGTATCCAAGATAATAGAAATCTGAGGGGACTTATGTACAGCTTGTGTTATTTAATGTTAATTTTAAATCAGTGAATTAGATGTGCCAGATGGGAATATTGTTTCAACAAATAATTTCAATTTCAATTGGACCTGCTACAAAGCATAGGCCTTATGGCTGATATGACACATTCTGTCATAGAATCATAGAAAATCGGTGCAGGAGTAGGCCATTCGGTCCTTCGAGCCTGCACCGCCATTTAATATGATCATGGCTGATCATCCAACTCGGTATCCTGTACCTGCCTTCTCTCCATACCCCCTGATCCCTTTAGCCACAAGGGCCACATCTAGCTCCCTCTTAAATATAGTCAATTAACTGGCCTCAACTACCTTCTGTGGCAGAGAATTCCACAGACTCACCACTCTCTGTGTGAAAAAAGATCTTCTCATCTCGGTCCTAAAAGACTTCCCCCTTATCCTTAAACTGTGACCCCTTGTTCTGGACTTCCCCAACATCAGGAACAATCTTCCTGCATCTAGCCTGTCCAACCCCTTAAGAATTTTGTAAGCCTCTATAAGATCCCCCCCTCAATCTCCTATATTCCAGCGAGTACAAGCCGAGTCTATCCAGTCTTTCTTCATATGGAAGTCCTGCCATCCCTGGAATCAGTCTGGTGAACCTTCTCTGTACTCCCACTATGGCAAGAATGTCTTTCCTCAGATTAGGAGACCAAAACTGTACGCAATACTCCAGGTGTGGCCTCACCAAGACCCTGTACAACTGCAGTAGAAACTCCCTGCTCTTGTACTCAAATCCTTTTGCTATGAATGCCAACATACCATTCGCTTTCTTCACAGCCTGCTGCACCTGCATGCCTACTTTCAATGACTGGTGTACCATGACAGCCAGGTCTCGTTGCATCTCCCCTTTTCCTAATCGGCCACCATTCAGATAATAATCTACCCTCCTGTTTTTGCCACCAAAGTGGGTATCCTCACCTTTATCCACATAATACTGCATCTGCCATGCATTTGCCCACTCACCCAACCTATCCAAGTCACCTTGCAGCCTCCTAGCATCCTCCTCACAGCTAACACTGCCCCCCAGCTTCGTGTCATCCGCAAACTTGGAGATGTTCTTGGTTCTTGGTTACTTGGTCCTCCAAAATATTCCAACTGGAATTTAAACTGGAGGTGGTGAAGGGAGGGGTTAAGCCAGAGAGGGTTATTGGGAAGAAAGTGCCATTTTAAATTTAGTTGCATCTGGCTGGCCAACCGTGGTTTGGTGGAGATTATTCCATGCTTTAATAGTGCGTGGGAAGAGCGAATTGCTGTACACATCTGTCTTTGTGGCTGGGACCACTGGGAATGTTGCAGTCAATCCCCTCATCCAGATCATTAATATATATTGTAAATAGCTGGGGTCCCAGCACTGAGCCTTGCGGTACCCCATTAGTCACTGCCTGCCATTCTGAAAATGACCCGTTTACTCCTACTCTCTGCTTCCTGTCTGCCAGCCAGTTCTCTATCCACATCAATACTGAACCCCCAATACCGTGTGATTTAAGTTTATATGCTAATCTCTTATGTGGGACCTTGTCGAAAGCCTTCTGAAAGTCCAGATATAACACATCCACAGGTTCTCCCTTATCCACTCTACTAGTTACATCCTCGAAAAATTCTATAAGATTCCTCAGACATGATTTACCTTTCATAAATCCATGCTGACTTTGTCCAATGATTTCACCACTTTCCAAATGTGCTGCTATCCCATCTTTAATAACTGACTCTAGCATTTTCCCCACTACCGATGTTAGACTAACTGGTCTGTAATTCCACGTTTTCTTTCTCCCTCCCTTTTTAAAAAAGTGGTGTTACATTAGCTACCCTCCAAACCTCAGGAACTACTCCTGAATCTAAAGAGTTTTGAAAAATTATCACTAATGCATCCACTATTTCAGGGGCTACTTCCTTAAGTGCTCTGGGATGCAGCCTATCTGGCCCTGGGGATTTATCTGCCTTTAATCCATTAAATTTACCTAACACCACTTCCCGGCTAACCTGGATTTCACTCAGTTCCTCCATCTCATTTGACCCCCGGTCCCCTGCTATTTCCAGCAGATTATTTATGTCTTCCTTTGTGAAGATAGAACCAAAGTAGTTATTCAATTGGTCTGCCATGTCCTTGTTACTCATGATCAATTCACCAGTTTCTGACTGCAAGGGACCTACATTTTTTTAAAGTAACCTTTTTCTCTTCACATATCTATAAAAACTTTTGCAGTCAGTTTTTATGTTCCGTGCCAGTTTTCTTTCATAATCTATTTTACCTTTCCTAATTAAGCACTTTGTCCTCCTCTGCTGGACTCTGAATTTCTCCCAGTCCTCTGGTAGGCTGCTTTTTCTGGCTAATTTGTATGCTTGTGTAGCAATTGGTGCCATTGCCTCACAGTTACTGGGAACCGTTTTCAATTCTGACCTTGGATGCTACATCTGTGGAGTTTGTCTGTTCCCTCTGTGCTTGAGTGGGTTTACTTCCGCTGCTTTGGTAGTCCCCCTCAGCCCAAAGACATGCTGACGGGTCTATCTTTTCCTCTCTGTCCCAGTACTGATGAAGGTTTTTCATCTCTGCCTCTTTTTCAAGTATAACAATGATTAACTACAGAAGCATTTTAAAGCACCCAAAGATTACCTATATCCTATTAAATTAAAATGGAACACTGGAAATACTCAGCATGTCACAGAGGCACAGCTGGGAGAGCAGCTGCCTCATAGCAGCAGAAACCCGGGTTAGATCCCGACCTCAGGTTCTGTCTGCGTGGAGTTTGAATGTTCTCTGTGACTGCATGGGGGTACTCCGGTTTCCAACCACATCTTAAGGACGTATGGCTTTGTACATTAATTGGCCTCTGCAAATTGCCTCTAGTATGTAGGGTGTGGATGAAAAAGTGGGATAACACATAACTACTGTGAATGGCTGATCAATGGTTGGCATAGAACCAGTGGGCCAAAGGGCCTTTTTCTATAGTGATACTATAAATTAAACAAAACTAAATGTCAGATGGGACTCTGGAATGTGAAACAGTATTAAAATCTCAGGCTGAAATGTTAACTTTGCTTCTCGTTACACAGTCCTGTCTGTCCTGCTCAGTGTTTCCAGTATTTTCTGTTTTTATTTCAAATTTCCAGCATTAACTAAAGAGAAATTCTTTCTTTGGAGGTTTTACAGCATCGTATGTTGGTAGAGCTGCTGCTCATAGACCCAGCAACCTGGGCTTCATCTTGACTTCAGGTCTAGTGTATGATCAGTTTGTACATTCTACCTGGTGTTGTTCCAGTTTCCTTGCACATCCCAAAGACATATGGACTAGTGGGTCCATTGGCCACTGTAAATGTCCCCAGCATGTAGGTAAGCGATTAAATTAGGTAGAGGGAATGGAGGTGTAAAAATGGGATTAAAGTAGTAATGATCGTTTGATGGTTCATGTTGACTCAGTGGGTCATGGCTCTTGATTCCGTGCTGTGAGGCTCTGTGGTTATTTTTTTGTGACAATTTTAAGTGAAATTATACATTTTGATAGTAAAGTTAATCAGAGGAGAAATATGGTAATTAAATCAAACATGTTTTCACATTTGTCTCATTCATTAATATCCAAAATCACTATTGCTGTTACTTAAAATAATGCTCACCTCACTTCTCATAAAACTTTCACCACAATTGTTTGAGCAATAAACAGGATACTTCGGACATGCGATGACTTCATGATCCTAAAACAAAGTAAACATCAATCTGAGCTGATCATGTGCCATTCATATTAAGTAAACTTACTTGAAATAAGTTGGAATTCATTGTATTGCTAGTTTTATCTATGGGCCTCACTCACACAAAAGCAATCAATACAACTCCAACATGTTCCCCTAATTTACAGCATGAGCACTCTGTTCCCATTGTCCCCTATGCACAATCCACATATGATACAATGAAACTTTAATTATCCCAGGAGGAAAATTGATCTGTCAGCAGTCATAAAACCATAAAACACAACAAGATCCGTGAAACATGAAATTAAATTTACGAGTGGAAAGTCCAGAATTGGGGGATGTGCAAAGATTGGGGGGGGGGGGGGGGGGGGGGTGGGGGAGTCAGTCTACCCAACAACAGAAGGGGAAGAGTTTTACAATTTAATAGCCACAGGGAAGAAGGATCTCCTGTGGCATTCTGTGCTGCATCTCGATGGAACCAGTCTGTTGGTGAAGGTGCTGGTGAGCTGCATTGTCCAAGATGTCCCACAGTTTTAGAAGCATCCTCCCCTCCAAAACCCCATCCAATGAATCCAATTCTACCCACAGGACGGAGCCAGCCTTCCTGATGAGCTTATTCATTATGTTGGTGTCCCCGGCCTATCATCTAGGCATCCTTCTTTTATGCACATCAGCCAGAACTGCCAGAAATAATACATTTATACTCAGAATTTTCTGGAGAACTCCACCAATGTTCACCATTCAAAATGGTTTGCCTGTATAAAGCACCACTCATACCTTCAGAACAATCAAACTTGCTTCACAGATAATTCATTACTTTCCTTTTAAATGGTTACGGTTGCTTGATGGGCATATCTGTCTATGATTAAGGGCTGAGCACTGAAGTGAACAAAATATACCTTTTTGTACAGAACATTACCTTAATATTTTTAAAGATTAATGGCACTTTGCAATATTGGCAAGCCTCTTCTCTAAATTCACATACTGCTTGTAAATGATCGATTAAATATTTCCTTTGCAAGACAGCGTTGCAACCATTGATGCATTCTACAGTTTCAAATTGACATTTTTTAAGGTGATCCTAAAAGAACAGAGAAAATACATTGTATAAGCACATTGTGGGATTTCAATTTGCTAATTAATATACATGAAGTAAAATGAAAAAGTTATCATTTTAGTTGAGTCATACTCTTTTTATTTTTGACCTACAGAGTCATTGTTTTTTTTTTAGTCATCATCAAATACATCAAAGGTGCAAAGACTCAGTGACATGTTATACATTTTCTGTTCTGCTTCAGTCTCCCTTAGCCCTGACTTTAAGACAGCGCCACATGGTGACTATTTCTATTTTGTTAAGGTGTACATGAGAACGTTAAGTTTACGTACATTTTCCAGACAGCAGCAGGGTAGATAGCGTCCTAATTATGGGCTGTGGGGCATCCCATCATGAAGGAGCAGATAGATTCGCAGTGGTGAATGTTAATTGTGTAACTGAGGAGGTTCAGTGGAACCATGTCTCCTTCAAGCCCTTAAGCTGTGTTGATCGGTATTTACTTCACCAGCTGTCAGATGCCAGGTATTCTGCGCTTGACTGTGGTTAAGACAGGTCTGATTATAATGTTTAATTATCAACCCTCTTTGCATGATTGACTACTTTCATCACAACTGGAAGTGAGTTCTTCGCCTGTCCCTAATGTTAAGCATTTTCATCATCTGAGAAGACTGCAGATCTCTTATTTTTTTCAATGTTAAGATATTGCAATCTTTCAAATTCTTTTTCCAGTAAACAATTTCAATTGACTGAAAGTGCGAACATTACCATAGGATCCTTTCTCAAATTTTAATAGATGACTAGACCAAGTGCAGACCCGTTGGGTCTGTTCCCCCAACGAGGGGTGGGGTAAGGGGAAGGGAAGGGGAGAGGAGAGGGGAAGGTGAGAGGAGAGCGGTTATGGAGAAGAGGGGAGGAAAGGGAGGTGTTGGGGAGAGGAGAGGGGGAGAAAGAGGGGTAGGGGAGAGGTGGAGAGAGAGTGGAGGGAGAGAGAGAGAAAGGAGAGGGAGAGAGAGGGGGTGAGAGAGGAGGGGGAGAGGGCGAGAGGTGGGGAGGGGAGGGAGAGGGGAAGGGTGGGGAGTGAGGGGAAGAGGGGTAGCAGGGAGTGGTGCAAGAGCAAGGGGAAGGGGGTGGTGGGGAGATGGAGATGAAGAGGGGTGGGAGAGAGGGGGTGGGAGCGGTAAGGAGAGAGGGAGAGGGAGGAGGAGAGGGGGTGGGGGAAGGTGTGAGAGGGTTCAGGGAGGGGTGGGAGGGGAAGGGGAGAGAGGGGGAAGAATGTGGAGGGAGGGGGAAGAGTTAGGAGGGAGGGGGAAAGCGGAGAGAGTGGGAAGAGTGGGGAGGGGGAGGGAATGGGGGAGAGGGGTGGGGAGGGAGATGGGGAAAGGTGGGGGATGGGGGGGAGAGAGGTGGATGTGGGGAGGGAGGGTGAGAGGTGTAGGGGAGAGTGGTGGAAGTGGGAGAGAGAGAGGGGGAAGGGGGAAGGGGGAGTGGTGGAAGAGGGAGAGAGGAGTACGGGAAAGGGGTGGGGGAGATAGGGAGGGAGGGGAGAGAGAGAGTGGGGGAGGGAGAGAGGTGGGGTGGGAGAGGGGTGGGGGAAGGGAGAGAGAAATGGAAGAATGGGGAGGGAGGGGGAGATGGGTAGGGGGAGTGGTGGAAGTTGGAGAGAGGGAGGGGAGGGGGTGGTGGAAGAGGGAGAGAGGGGTAGGGGAAAAGGGGTGCGCCGGAGAGAGGGGAGTTAGGGGGAAGGAAGTGGAAGGGTGGGGGGGGAGAGGGGTAGGGGGAGTGGTAGAAAAGGGACAGGGGTAGGGGGAAGGGGATGGGAGGGAGTGGTGGAAGAGGGACAGGGGTAGGGGGGAAGGGGACAGGGGAGAGAGGGCAGGGGCAGGGGAGAGAAGGAAGGGGGTGGGCGAGAGTGGGAAGGGGGTGGGAGGAGGAGGGTGGTGAGGGGAGTAGAGAGTGGTGGGGGAAGGGGAGGGGAGATGGGAAGAGGGGGAGATGAGAACAGGGGGCTGGTGGAGAAGAGGGAAGGAAAGGGAGAGGTGGCGGGGAGAGGAGAGGGGGAGGAAGAGGAGGAGGGGAGGTGGAGAGCGAGTGGAGGGGGAGAGAGAGGAGAGGGAGAGAGTGGAAGGGGAGAGAGAGAAAGAAGAGGGAGAGTTGACTTTCCTGTAGAATTAAATCAAACACAATGAAAGAATTTAAAAGTAAATGGTGAAAAATGTGGGTAAATTTAGCGGAGCAAATAACAGAGAACTCTTAAAACTGTTAAAAATGCTGTAAATCGAAATAAAGAGAGATTTTTAAAAAACTGATTTTTAATGGGGGGTTTTTAAGCATTTTTTAAAAATTACTTGTCTAATATAAATTATAGATAAGCAATGAAAATCAGAAAATGAAATAAAATTATCACTTGTCTAAAACAGCAGATGATATAAGCGCAAGGTTTTTAAACAGAATTATCTGTTCAAAATGAATTAAATTGAAAATAAAGATAATATTTGAAAAACACGGCTGTGGAAATCGGCAAAGAAAATAACTGCAAAGTTTAAAAACAGAAAAGCAATGACCTCTTCAAAGTGGAGTAATGGAGTCCTTTGAAAAAAGAGAGAATATTAATAAAACGGGAAAATGTGTGTTAATTTGGCGGAGCAAATAACGGAAAACTTAATAAAAAGAATGATTCAAATATAAATAAATATTGAAAACATCGTCTACGTTTATCTTTTGAAAAAAGTGCAAATCGAAATAATAAGATTTTCAAAACAAACGTGTCAAATGAAAAATAGGAAAATAGAAAAACGGCAGAAATCCAGCGTTTCGATCGATTGCTGTCGGGAAACGAAGTCCGAATGACCATTGGGGAAGAATGTTCTGGAAAAGGTTTCAAAGGCAACGCGAGCCAGCAATGTCCCCCGTCACATGTTGACACAGGCTGCGGGGGGAGGGGCTAGGGCTGGGGCCAAGGCAGATGTGAATGAGATCCGTTCCGATTGGCCATCTGTGAGGGATGGCATTGTGACATCACACAATGGAACGTGCTGGGACATCAGGCGGGGAGGGGGGGGGGGGGCTGGGGCTGGGGCCAAGGCAAATGTAAATGAGATCCGTTCCGATTGGACATCTGTGAGCATTGGACATTGTGACATCACACGATGGAATGTTTACCAACATTCTATGGGTGAGAGCAGTTTGATTTTTGAAAAAGTGGGGGGGGGGGGGGGGGGGGAAGGATTTTATTAAAAACGTTGTATGTAACGACGTCTAAACGTAACGAGGAGCGCCTTTGGTAACGCAAAAGCGTATAACGAGCACGTGTAGCCGAGTGGGAAAAACGGCGGCGTCCGAGGGTCCGGTTTTGGTGGAGCACGAAATCAAAGGGCGGAGACGCGGCAGTCGGCAGACACACGCAGAGTTTTAATATATATATATATATATGAGATATGATGACATAAAAATACAAAAATGATCACATCAAATGATAATAGATGTTTTCCATTTGAGGAGAGAGGTATCAGTGTGGTATTTTGAATCTGAAGTACTTTTAAAACAAGTGGCAACATCTTATTACTCTATCCATACATGTGAAATAATTGAAAATCTGCAAGCAGTTTGTTATAAAATATTGAAGCACCTCCAAAGAAAGGACTTACCCCTAAACGCCCAAAGGATACTTTTGTGTTGCAATCTGGTGCATTTTTACAATACACCATCAAATTCCACACTTCCCTCTTGCAGCAGTTATCTCTAAATATCTATAAAAAATTGCATTTATTAAGTTTACTGGAAATACAAAACTTTTCTATACTAGATTAATTGCTTTGTCGTGGTTAATTTTACACAATTCTACATAACCAACCATTTCCACAGCAGAAACAAAACTGTCTGAAAAAATATCTAATTTATCCCAAGCATGTATTTGAATGTTGTGTATACAGTGCATTCAGAAAGTATTCAGACCCCTTCATTCTTTCCACATTTTGTTATGTTACAGCCTTATTTTAAAACGGATTAAATTCATTTTTTAATCTACACATAATACCCCAGAATGAAGAAGCGAAAACAGGTGTTTAGAAATTCTTGCAAAGTAATTAAAAAGAAATAACTGAAATATCATATTTACATAAGTATTCAGACCCTTTGCTATGACACTCAAAATTGAGCCTGGGTTCATCCTGTTTCCATTGATTATCTTTGAGATGTTTCTACAACTTGATGAGTCCATCAGTGGTATATTAAATTGATCAGACATGATTTGGAAAGCCACACACCTGTCTATATAAGGTCCCACAGTTGACAGTGCATGTCAGAGCAAAAACCAAGTCATGAATACGAAGGAATCGTCTGTAGACCTCCTAGACATGATTGTGTCGAGACACAGATCTGGGGAAGGGTATAAAATAATTTCTGCAACATTGCAGGTCCCGAAAAGCACAGTGGTCTCTGTCATTCTTAAATGGAAGATATTTGGAACCACCAGGACTCTTCATAGCGCTGGCCGCCCTCTGCCAAACTGAGCAATCGGGGAGAAGGGCCTTGGTCAGGGAGGTGACCAAGAACCCAATGGTCACTCTGACAGAGCTCCAGAGTTCCTCTGTGGACATGGGAGAACCTTCCAGAAGGCCAACTATATCTGCAGCACACCACCAATCAGGCCTTTATGGTACAGTGGCCAGATGGAAGCCACTCCTCAGTAAAAGGCACACGACAGCCCGCTTAGAGTTTGGCAAAAGGCACCTAAAGGACTCTCAGACAATGAGAAACAAGATTCTTTAGTCTGATGAAACCAAGATTGAACTCTTTGGCCTGAATGCCAAGCGTCACGTCTGGGGGAAACCAGGCACTGTTCATGCCGGTGAAGTATGGTGTCAGCAGCATTATGCTGTGGGGATGTTTTTCAGCGGCAGGAACTGGCTAGTCAGGATCGAGGGAAAGATGAACACAGCAAAGTACAGAGAGATCCTTGATGAAAACCTGCTTGAGAATGTTCTGGACCTCAGACTGGGGTGGAGGTTCACCTTCCAACAGGACAACGACCCTCAGCACACAGCCAAGAAAATGCTGAAGTGGCTTCGAGACAAGTCTGTGAATGTCCTTGAGTGACCTAGCCAGAGCCCAGACTTGAACCCGATCGAACATCTCTGGAGGGACCTGAAAATAGCTGTGCATCGACGCTCCCCCAACCTGACAGAGCTTGAGAGGATCTGCAGAGAAGAATGGGAGATATTACCCAAATACAAGTGTGCCAAGCTTGTAGCGCCATACCCAAGAAGATTTGAGGCTGTAATCACTGCCAAAGGTGCCTCAACAAAGTACTGAATAAAGGATCTGAATACTTATGTAAATGTGATAATTCAGTTGTTTTTTTGAATTACTTAGCAAACATTTCTAAACACCTGGTTACGCTTTCTTATTATGGGGTATTATGTGTAGATTGATGATATAAAATAACTTAATCAATTTTAGAATAAGGCTGTTACGTAACAAAATGTGGAAAAAGTGAATGGGTCTGAATACTTCCTGAATGCACTGTAAAGCTCAAATTAGCAAAGCAGATTTTGGGAAACTCCACAGAAAACATTTTAGTTTAGTTTAGAGATACAGGGTGAAAACAGGCCTTTCGGCCCACCGTCCATGCCGACCATTGATCACCTGTACACTAATTCTATGTTATCTCACATTCCCATCCTTCACACTAGGGGCAATATACAGAAGCCAGTTAACCTATGAACCTTCACGCCTTTGGAATGTGGGAGGAAACCGGAGCACATGGAGAAAGTCCACTCATTCACATAGAGAACTTATAAGTTCCATACTGACAGACCCGTAGTTGGGATTAAATCTGGGTCTTTGGCGCTGTGAGGCAGCAGCTCTACTGCTACACCACTGTGTCACCCGCTCTGTCCCCATGCAAATGTAATTTAATTTAGCACTCACCAATACAAGGATGGGTACAAATTAGATAGGTGAAGGGGTGTATGAGATGATGGAAAGCAGCAGCAAGAATGCTTGTATTTTATATCTAGTCTAAAGCCACAAATGATGAATGGATTTGTTTAGTATGGTACGAAGTGAAACTCTGCTATAAACATTTATCCTTCAGCATAAGTAAGTACCTTTATTTATTGATGTAATGCATTATATGTAGTACAATCCAAGATATCACTGAGAGTAAATTAACGCGTTAAGTTAACGCGGGATTTTTCTCTTAAAACAGATAGATGAGAAAAATTAAAAGGTAATACAGAGCTTTGGCTGTACTTTTGTTAGACAATGATATGATAAATGCATTTTATATTTTAAAATGCTATGTTGAGCTTTTAACCTGTTCACTGCTACGTTTTTTTCCCACCATAACCATTGGCCATAACCTGGGCATGTGGCCAGGTTAAATGTATTGTACCTGCAGTGTATGTGAAAATTGGCCCAGCCTCAATAACTTTAAGATACCTTAAAGTCTATCTCTTTAACATAACTTTTGATTACTCTTCCTCATAGCTCCGACTTTGGATTGATATCCACTTTCTTCCTTATATTTCTGGGAAGCTCCTTAGTCAATTTTTCTAATTCATCAAATCCATTTTATTTAGGCAAAGTCACATGACCTCCGTTTCTTTAACTTGATCCAATGAAGGAATGTTATTAAGTATTCCATCAAAATCACATTTGATTCAGGGGAGAGTTGGATGTAAAGTAATATTTCCAAAAAGTGTTTGACTTGCTAAGTGCAAATGTCTGTTTTGCCCTATTCTTCATGTTGAATTTATTCACTCCAGAAATAAATTTCAATAATGCAGTCACTATAACAATTATGAGTCACCTTCCCCTTCTACATTATTTTCTGTCCCTTTGTTGTAATCTCCTCCCCATTTTTGGTCCTTGCAAATCTTGTTGTACTACTAAGTTGATGTCAAATGAACATCAGCATAGGTTTTGCCAGTCGATCGATATAGTTAGGCCGAGTCATTCTCGTAAATGACCAATTTTCATGCTGGTCATCTTGAAACCACTGTGACCGTTTATAAATATGACATTTCCACAGCCCAATCCATACCCATGTCTAGAAATGTTCAGAGTCCCACAAATATTGAGCAGCCTGTTTGTTTTAAGACTAGGAATACCCTTATTTATTTGTGTATGTGACATGTAAGTATGTTACAATACTTACCTTCAGCAGCGCTGCAGTTCTGCCACTGGCCATGTGCACGACTTTGGTGCCTTTGAGAGGGAGGGGGGGGGGGGGCGGGATTAAAATGCCGTTTTTTACTGCCTGCCAGAGTCGATCTTTCTCATGCTGTTAAGGTGCTGAAGAATAATCGATCCGACTTGCGTTCTCAGAAGTTTAAAAAAAAAATCTCTGGACAATTTAATCCCTGGAGTAAAATAAAAAAGCTACTTCTAATGCCGTCAACACCGACAACGGGACGGATCTCATGTAGGGGACAAAACATAAGGTAAGTCGTTTATTTTACATTCTTCTTAGGATTACTTTAATCCAAATTTAATTGGCGAAAATGTGATTATGGCCCCATACGAACCGACAGTGTTTTTTCTGCCGATATGGGGTTCACATTCACCGCAAACCGCAACGTTCCAAACGATTACGTTCCACAAAATCTTACTCACAAGATGATTTAAATGCCCATTAATTTACGGGAATTAAACACTAAATTGGCCATTTGGCCTATAAATTCATGACAATGAGATTTAAAAATCATGTTATATTGTGAATTCTTGTGTGAATGTTATTTGGACACTTACGCTATTTTAAAATGTTAACCATTTCTTAAGAAATGGATAGATGTTTAGATCCAGTAATTGAATTTTGTAATTAGCTACAATTAAGTAACTAACTAATTATATGCTTTAATTTCAGGTCATCCAAGTAAGATTGTTTCATATTTGTTTCAGAATGCTTCAATCGATAATAACTGAAAATGTCATTGTTCTCTTAATTTTTAAGAATGTTATGTTTTGACTGTCCTAGATCACAGCTTTTGAGTTAAGTCAATGGAAAAGCAATAGGGAACAAGATGCAAATTTCAGAGAATGAAAATTGCCATAACTTTTTTAATACTGAAGATAAGAAAGTGAATTAGGTGTCAAATTAAACTTATTTTTATGCTTTATCTGATGGATAAATTACAGACTTGATTTTTTAAATCTCAAAATTTTGTAACATTGCTATGACATGCATACAATCATTGGTGGCTGTGTGGAACAAGTTGCCAGAGGAGGCAGTTGGGGCTGGAATATCCCAACATTTAAGAAACAGTTAGACAGGTACATGGATAGAACAGGTTTGGAGGGATGTGGAACAAACGTGGGCATGTGAGACTAGTGTAGCTGGGACATGTTGTCCGGTGTGAGCAAGTTAGGCTGAAGGGACTGTTGCCACACTCTATGACTATTGTACATTTCAGTGGAATCTAGTATAATGATACCACAGGCAGCCTGTATGTTGCCAGCACAAATGGGATAATTCTATTTGGTAAAGTTTCACTTGTGATACATTTAATTGCATCATAGAAATGAATGCAACATCACCTTCATTCCTGTCTACTGCTTTCAGCCAAAGAAATAGAAATCATGGACTCATTACTGCAAAAGCAAACTATGCTTTTCCATTTTTTAGCATGGTACTCATGTGAGGCTACATTAATTAGACGATACCTTCAATTATTTCATTAAATCAACATTTTCCTAATTGACATACAAATGCTTTAAAACAAAGAAGCAGATATGGTAAAAAAAAACATGTTTCACTCTTTCCAGTCATAGGAATGTAACTGCTGCTTTCTATTTCTTTTTTCACAAATTGTTTATAACTTTATCTTACCCAATTTGTAATAATTCCTTCGTGATCAATAGGACACATGGCAATTGGTTTTGTCTCTCTAGGAAGCATTTTAAAAACAAAATAAATAATTAGCTCGAAGAATATGCAATATCAATTGTCCACAAGACCAAAAACTCTCCTTGTAATTGTTCAAATTATACTTGCTTGTTCCATATTTTTTTACAAATAGTATTATCTCATAGTACGCATTTTATAACTGAAAGCCACCATAATTAATTAGTAGCATAGAATTATGTAGTATTTCATATCTGATGTTAGTTTAATTTGGTTTAGTTCAGAGATACAGTGCGGAAACAGGCCCTTCAGCGCACCGAGTCGACATCGAAAAGTGATCCCCACACATTATCCTATACACACAAGGGGCAATTTCAAATTATACAAAGCCTGCAAATCTGTACGTTTTTGGAGTGTGGGAGGTAAACGGAGATTCCGGAGAAAACCCTCACAGGTCACGGGGAAAACGTACAAACTCCGTACAGACAGCACTCATAGTCAGGATAGAACCCGGGACTCTGGCAGTGTAAGGCAGCAATTCTACTGATGTGCCACCGTGCGGCCAGATATTACTGTCATCCTATTACGTTTGTTTTTACAAAAGCATAACTTTTGGATGAATCAGATATTTTGACTACAGCTTAATGTCACCCATGACCATGAGGTCACCAGTATGGGGGAGAAACAAAAATGTTGCTTGAACAAATGTCTCAATTTCAGTATGTGGGGAAAGGGAGAAGACTTTTGTATGCAACTTGGAATAAAAGCATTAACATTATATCATCCAAGAAGCAAGGATCAACTTTATAACAGAGCAAGCTTTTTACATTAATTGTAGAATGAGGCCATTGCTGGCACAGTTGAGCATTTGTTGGCAATCCATTTGCCTTTTAGAAGGTAGTTATAATCGTAGTTGGACAGCAAGAAACAGGACCTTTGGTCCATGCCAATGTTTTTGTCCACCTACACTAATCCCATTGGCCTGAATTAGAGCTGTATCCTTTTCAAAATTCAAGAACAGTTTTCACTAGATCCAAGATCCACAAGATTATTTCCCAGTGTTATCAGACACATGATCAGACCTTCTATATGCTAAGGATTAATTCCTGATCTTCCGATCTACCTCATTGCGGCCCTTGTACTTAAAAGAAAAGTGCACTTTCTTTGTAGTTGTAACACTATATTCGGCATTCTGTTCATTTGCTCTTTTGCTCTAAGTGATGCACACATGTATGGTATGATTTGCATGGATTGCATGTAAAACAAACTTTTTCACTGTATCTCAGTACATGTGACAATAATAAACCAGTACAAGTACCTATATACCAGGCTTATTTAAGAACCTGTCTCAATACCTCTTAAAAGTGGTAATTGGATCTCGTTCCCCAACCTTCTCCAGGTGAAAATACTCCCACTGTGTTATTCATTTGATAGGGATAGGGAAGTTGAAGACTTAGACTCAGTGACGATGAAGAGACAACAATATAATCCCCAGTCAGGTAGTACGTGATATAAAGTGGAACATGCAGTTTATAGTGCTCCCATGTGCCTGCTTCCCTCGTCCTATTTGGTCATGAAGATCATGGGTTTGGAAATGAGCTCTGTATGGCCTTGGTTAGTAGCCTCAATGCATTTTATGAATGATACAGATTGCAGTCACCATTGTATAAATATGGAGAGGAAAATATTTAAGAACATGACATGTGTGCCAATAAAATGCACTGTTCTCTCTTGAACTTCCTGAATTATTGCTGGAGTTGAACTCAGCCAGACAAATAAGATAATAACAGATATGAAAACAGAAAATGCTGAAAATGGTCAGACTGACTTACCGAGTGTTTCTTGCAGTTTTGTTTTAATGTGAGATTTTTCAGTTATTCGCTTTTTTCCCCCCGGTACTCCATTACATTGCTTGTGCATTGGAGAAAGTCTTGGAAGGTCAGGGGGTGAGCATCACTGCAGGATAACCGGCCTCTGGTCTGTATGTGCAGGCACAATTTTTACATGCCGTTTCACTTAAGTTTCTATGATGGCCCCTCTAGATTTTGATTGTTTGAGTTCAGAAAAGGCAACAAATGTCAAGGATAGATGGTTAGATACTCTCCTGTTGGAGATGGTCAATGCCTGGCACATGTGTGACGTAAATATTATTTATAACCTATCAATTTATATATGACTATGTCTAAAGTATTGAAGGACAGAGATGTGAACTGCCTCCGTTTTTGAGCTAATTAATTGCACAATCATCTGCAGCTGGTTAAGGGGTGATCTTATTGAGGATACACTCACAGTTTTTCCCCCTAGAATAGAGGATTCTAAAACTAGAGGGCATAGGCTTAAGGTGAGAAGGGAATGATTTAGGAGGGATAGGGGCAATTTTTTCAATCAGAGGGTAGGTGGTATCTAGAATGATCTGCCAGAGGAAGCTATGTAAGCAGATGAAATTACGATTTTTAAAATACATTTGAACAGACATATGGTTAGAAAAGGTTTAGAAGGCTATGGGCCAAATGGGACTAGCCCAGCACGCCAACTTGATATGCATGGACAAAGTGGGCCAACAGGTCTGTTACAGCGTTGCGCAGCTTTATGATTCCAATGAAAATGGATGTTAATGCTTACCTTAATTCTGCAATGCAATTTTCACAAAATCGATGTCCACATCCAGTCTGATACGGATTACATAGAACAAAAGAACAAATCACACACTTGTACCGATCTTCCAATGGCTCAACAAATTGAAGATTTAATCCAGCATGATAAGGGTCAAATCCTAAAGACAGTGATGCGTTGGCACTATCTTGGCGAATGAAGAAGTTTGATTTAACATCAGGGATTTCTTTGGATGCCATCAGAGTTCTGTTGCTGAATAAACCTAATAAAAGTTTTTTTTAAAGTTATAATTAGCAGAATTTATGCACAGAACTTATAATTGATGCATAAAACATTTCTTGATAAAATTGCATTGGAAATTCTCAAGAATTAAGGGATTATGATTGTAGATTTAACATGGCTCCATCAAGAAGCTTCTTTTTATACATTCATATTCAAATAGAGTTCATGCATTTCAGACGTGCCATCTGCAAATCATAGGGATGAAACTCCTGAAAAGACTGAACGATTTGATACTTGTTATGAGTAATATGTCCAACAAGATTCTTCCAAAGCCATAGTAAGTTCCTCCTAGCTAACTCTGCACACAGACTGGAACATTCTTTCATGAAGACAGAGTTATACAGCATGGAAACAGGCTATTTAACCTAATCCATCTATGGCATCCAAGCAGAAGCATTTTTTTTTATTTAAAGGCAACACATATCATTGCATAGTTAGAACTTTTCAAATTTCTCTTGGTTTCAAAGCTCTGATCCAAACCACAAATGCTCTAAGAAACCATTACCTAGTAATCTATTTGAATAATGCTATTCTTTTCAATTCAATGTAAATCAAAAAGGTGTTTCTTCCTGTGATGAAAAGCATTATAAAGATATCCGAGTTGGCTCAAGTCACTACAGAAATTCATTCCAGGCATCAGACACTCTTGGACAGTAATGTAGTTATTACATCATAAATGCATGAGATGAATGATCTTTCTGAAGTGCTGCAAGGGAACTTGGATCACAATGGCATGGGAGCGATGGGACCAGATGCCAAATAAGTCAATTACTAACATTTATCCATCAGGCTTACTAATGCACAGTCAGATTCCTTCCATCTGACACATCTTTAATCCCCCAACCCTACCATGACAACCTGTTATTTTTCCTCCCAATTTTGTGATTCGCCAACCACACTAATATTTTACCCTGATATCTCCCCAACGCCTGTACGACTAATCCAATCCCTCGCAAGATGGAATGTGTCACTTGATCATCACCAACCATACAGACCCACTCCACTGTTACTACTTCCAAAGTGTCAGTATTAATTCCTGCACTCAGAATGCCAATCTCTCAATGGTTCCACTCACGGCCCCCACACCCCCCTCCCCCCAATATACAAAATATTAATCTCCACATTTCTTCCAAATTGCAGGACTCCAGTGCACCATCACAACACAACAAAGACTCAATCAACCAAAATATTGTTAGTAGATAGTAGTTCAGGACTGCTCTTTAGTTGTGGTCAGATGGTTCAACCAGAGAGCAGTTCTGAGCTACTATCAACCTCATTGGAGAGCCTCGGACTATATTTGATTGGAGCTAACTAGCTTTATCTTACACTAACCATTATTCATGTTAATCCTATTATCATGTATCTGACAACTGTGAATGGCTCGATTGTTCTATAGATGTGGCACTTGTGGCTAAAGGGATCAGGGGGTATGGAGAGAAGGCAGGTACGGGATACTGAGTTGGATGATCAGCCATGATCACATTGAATGGCGGTGCAGGCTCGAAGGGCCGAATGGCCTACTCCTGCACCTATTTTTCTATGCTTCTATGTTTCTAATCGTGTATTGTCTTTCCACGACTGGTTAGCACGCAACAGCAGCTTTTCACTGAAGGTAGACAAAAGTGCTGGAGAAACTCAGCGGGTGCAGCAGCATCTATGGAGCAAAGGAAATAGGCAATGTTTTGGGCCAGTACACGTGATAATAGACCAAACTAAACAAAATCAACCAAAACATTGCTTCAGATGCTGGAAATCTGAAATAAAAGCAAAAAATACAACAATTATTCAGCAAATTATTGTTTCAGGTCAATGACTTGCAACTCACAGATGGTTCCTGACCTGCTGAATAATTCCAGCATTTTCCCTTTCCATTTGATCAAAGTCTGTGGTGGAGGGGATCCCTGATCCCATCCTTTAAAAGGAGGACCAGGCAGCTCCCTATTGTTAAAGAAGGAACTGCAGATGCTAGAGAATCGAGGGTACACAAAAGGCTGGAGACAGTTGAAGAAGGGTCTCGACCCGAAACGTCGCCTATCCCGTTCGCTCCTTAGATGCTTCTGCACCCGCTGAGCTCCCTATTGTTATTAGTTTACCTTGTGTGCAGCTGAAGATTTCAGAATTGGACATGAACAAAACACCTGCTGCTTGGTTCATGTACTATACTTGAATCTCTAGGCATATAATGGATAGGGGAGGGATTGGAACAATTAGTCTTACATAGAAACATCGAAAATAGGTGCACGAGTAGGCCGTTCGGCCCTTCAAGCCAGCACCGCCATTCAATATGATCATGGCTGATCATCCAATAACAGTAACCCTGAGTCTTAGCCTCATGTAATCGTGTCAGTACACAAATATATTAAAAAAATTCTTTATATCCATGTGGTTCCGCTTTACATTTTTGTATAGGCCAAACACAACTTGGTATTCCCCTTTTTATGCCATTTAAAGGAGAAAACGTTTTTTTGGGGTGTTTCGACATTTTGGTGAATTGTGTATTTTGACATCCTTAAGCTTTCCCTCTCTTACCATAAAGCTCCGTCCTCTAGACATTTCAACCCTGGAAAAACAATTTTTACTATCTACTCTGTCTAATAATGTTATAAGGCAAGGCAAGGCAACTTTATTTATATAGCACATTTCATACACGAGGCAGAATCAAAGTGCTTCACATAAAAACGTCATACAATAAAATGAAATAATTACAAAAAATAAATAAAATAGAAGAATTAAAAGAAAATAAAAGCAAAGTAAAAAATGCATTATAGAAAAGTGCAAAAGTTAATCGTGCAATGTAGTTAGGATTTAGCTAAAAGCTAAAGTAAACATAAAAGTTTTCAGTCTTGTTTTAAAAGTGGTCAAAGTTGGGGCAAGTCTTCAGGAAGTTTATTCCAGCTATTTGATGCATAGTAACTAAATCATGCTTTCCCATGTTTTGTATTTACTCTGGGAATCACTAACAGATTGGTCTCTGAAGATCTTAGCGGTCTAGAAGACTTATATAGTGGAAGCATGTCAGTGATATACTTTGGCCCTAAACCATGTACAACCCTAAACATAATCACTCTGGTATTGTTCTCTTCACTTTACCTTTTGTACCTATGTTTGGTTTGATTGTATTGATGTATAATATTATCTAATTTGATTGGATAGCACACAAGCAAATTAACTTTTCTCCGTCAATGTGACAATAATAAACCTAAACTATCCAAATGCACATCTGAGGTGCTCAAGTTGGGTGACCCTTAGCCTACCAGGAAATCTAGTTGTCCTTTGCAAAGTTACCGGGGATGGCAAGAGCAAGCTAGAGTCCCAGACTAACCGCACATACCAAGACCTTGCTTCACTGGCAATGAGAGGGATCCTCCCAGTCAGATCTTTCCTGTATCATCCAGAGACTTACTACTGAAGCATGCTGCTCGCGGGACAACTGCTATGGGGAAGAGACAGTTGTCTAACTTTGTAGGGTGTGGACTTGCGAAGAGGGTCTGGACCAACTGGCAGGAGTATTTTAAGACATATTTTAATGTCCATATTCCAATCTTCCATATTCCCATCTGCTTTAAGAAGACCACGATCATCCTAGTCCCTAAGATAATCAAGATAACGTGCATTAATGACATCCATCATCATGAAATGCTTCGCGAGGCTAGTCATAGCATACATCAACTCCAGCCTCCAAGACAGTCTTAACGCACTACAATTTGCCTAATTGCACAAAAGGTCCACAGCCGAAATTACCTCCCAGCCACTTGCTCATCCCTTGAATATCTGGTTAAGAAGGACACTGACGTCAAACACCTATTTATTAATCATAGCTCTGCCTTCAACACCATTTTTAGAACCATACTCATCTCCAAACTGCTGGAACTAGGACTAAGCAACTCTCTCTATAACCCAATCCTTGGTTTCATGACCCATTGGCAGCAATCAGTAAGGACAGGCAAGTAAATATTCACCATGATAGTTCTCAACACTGGTGCCCCACAACAAAGGAGCTGGTCATCCACATGATGTAGTACGAATTTCACCCCCCAGTCCATATTCATGGTGCTGAAGTGAAGATGGTTGTGAGCTTCAAGTTTCTAGGTGTAAATAGCACCACATTTGACCTGGCCTAACTACGTTGAAGCTAAGGTCAAGAAAACACAGCAAGCCTTTACTTGCTCAGACGTCTACGGAAATTTGGTAGGTCCTCAATTACTTTTAGCTATTTCTATCGATGCACCATAGAAATTATTCTATCCAGTTGCATCAAAGATTCATATGGCAATTGATCGCAAGAAATTGCAGAGTTGTGAACAAAGCCCAGTACACCATGCAAACCTGCCTCCCTGCCCCACTCTGCTACCCACCCATTGACATCATCTCCACTTCACAAAGCAGCTAACATAATCAAGGACCACTTACACCCCAGTCATTCTCGTTTTTCCCCTCTCCAAACAGGTAGAAGATCCAATATAACTTTATTTATCTCAAGAGGGAAATTGATCTGCCAACAGTCACAAAAAACATAAAATACATGAGTGGAAAGGATTGTGGATGTGCAACGATTCGGGGAGGTGTGTAGTAGTCAGTCTCAGTCTACCCCACAACAGAATTGTACAATTTGATAGCCACCACAGGGAAGAAGGATTCCTATGGCATTCTCTCCTGCATCTTGGTGGAACCAGTCTGTTGCTGAAGGCACTCCTCAGGTTGACCAGCGTATCATGGAGGGGGTGAGCTGTCTTGTCCAGGATACGCCACAGTTTGAAGAGCATCCTCCCCTCCAAGACCACCACTCATGAATCCAACTCTGCCCCCAGGACAGAGCCAGCCTACCTGATGAGCTTGTTGATCCTATCTGAGTTGGATGATCAGCCATGATCACATTGAATGGCGGTGCAGGCTCGAAGGGCCGAATGGCCTACTCCTGCACCTATTTTCTATGTTTCTATGTTTCGATTACTGTACACGGCCTTCGCCCTGATGTCACAGCACACGGCAGCGAAGAAGATGGCACTGGCTATCACCAATTGGTAGAAGATCTGCAGCATCTTAGTACCGATGTTGAAGGAGCGGAGCCTTCTCAAAAAGCACAGCCGGCTCTGTCCCTTCTTGTACAAGTCCTCAGCGTTCCTGGACCAGTCCAGTTTACTGTCCAGGTACACTCCAAGGTATTTGTACTCCCTGTACTCTCAACTGATCTCACACAACCTAGCCTTTGCCCTCCTTCCTCTTCTCAACCTGGCAGAGGATGTCTGGAGTGATGCAGTTAACCTAGTCAAACAGTCTTCACCAACAGAGCCCTGCCCCAGGCTGCTGTAACACTGCTGAAGTCAGCAAAGGCGATATGGTTTTTAAACTTAAGATAGACACAGAGTACAGGAGTAACTCAGCGGGTCAGGCAGTATCTCTGCCGATAAAAGATAGGTGACATTTTGGGTCGGGTCCCTTCTTTTAAGAGGGATCCTTTTTAACTGATTTGCGAATCTTTAAAAGGTGATGGTTGTTCACATTTCTTAGAAGTATTGAATTAAACGTTGTTTGCCATTTCTTGGTTTTCCTATCGCAAAGCTTTAGGAAATTTAAGGTGGTAAATCTGTGGAGGCAAAGTCAATAGATATTTTTAAGTGGACATTGATAGATTCTTGATTAGTACGGGTGTCAGAGGTTATACGGAGAAGGCAGGGGAATGGGGTTGAGAGGGAAAGATAGATCAGCTATGATTGAATGTGGGAGTAGGTTTGAATTTATGAACGTTGAAGTTCTGAAAGTAGCCTATTGCAGACTTAACGCTAAGGTTTCTCCCAATTTCCCCTCCTCCCTACAATGGAAAGATGTGTTTATTGTGAAAGCCAACCTAGTGGGTGGGAAGCGGTTAGAGACTGGGGAGCCTGCTGCGGAAAACGCTCGGAAATCCCCGCACTCTCCGCCCCATCCCAGGAAGCTGCAGCGCTCGCCGCAACATCACCACCAAAGCCACATCCGCAGCGCCCGGCAGCAACAAACAGGCTCCGCTCCGAGCAGCGGCGATGGACGTGGGGGACGCTCATCAGACTGCTGCTATTCACGGAGCCGGAAAACCCAACGCACCACTTGTCAGCGCAGGGCCCAACGAGCACGAAGCAATTAAAAAAAAAGCACTACAAGCACTTTACATTTATGTTCCGTGTTTATACTTAAGAGGTTGCAGATGTTATTGACGAATACATGAAAGACTGCAGCTTTCAAAGGTTCCATCAGACTGAAAAAGTCCCAACGAAATGGAGGCTTTCTCGAGTTCCTGTGATTCAAATGACTGGAGTATTTTTGATGAATGCTATGTTTGTTAAGAGATGTTACCATTAAGTTTTCAATTGTTCCTTTTAGTATTTTTCGATGGAGTCAGTACTTATAACTAAGATGACAGAACACTTTTTCAAAAAACAAACCTATTCGGAATAAAAAATAAATACACAATAAAAACTGCAAAAATTCTGCACACTGTGTTTACGCATTCAATAGTCGATACATTCAATAGTGTCATACTCACGATAGTGCACCTATCGTTAAACAAAACATCCTTGCCACTCCTGTGACGCCATTAGGATGCCAAGCTATTGCTGCAGCAACAAGCAGTGTGCAGATTCTGAAAGAATGAGATCAAATAGCTTTTCTGCACGGATATGAACTTCACAATTCTGTGAAGTAATACTGAGACTAGATTTTCCAGTAAGAAACATGGCAAAACAATCTCCAGAAATGTTGTCTGACCCGCAGTTCTTTCCTACACATTTTGTCTGCTCCACTGCGAAATCTCATCAAGATATGCATACTCTGAAGAAGTTTTCCTCTCTCCGACAAGAATTCTGCAACATCCTCTCTCGCTGCTCCCCCTCTGTGATTCCTCCTGCTCTCCGAATCTACGCATTAATTTGTTCTACATCTCTCCACATCACCATCTATATCTCTCGTTTCCCTTTCCCCTGACTCTCAGTCTGAAGAAGAATATCGACCCGAAATACCACCTATTCCTTTTCTACAAATATGACCCGCTGAGTTACTCCATCTTTTGTTTAAACCAGCATCTGCAGTTCCTTCCTACACAATCAGTGTTCACTGTCATTTAACTCTAAAACTGACATTACTTACCAGATTGAGGTGCACACACAGTTTAATGTGAAAATGCCACTGTTGCTATTGGCAATTTATCCCTTCTGCAAAATATGTAGTGTCTTTGCAAGTTTCTCCAATGGAATTTGATAAAATCACAAACATTTATGATGTTTACAAATTGCAGAGGAACTAACGGTTACTTAAAAATTGATGCTATGTTGCACAAAACCAAGGGAGTGCATACTGCTGTATAAGCAAACTCTGTGGCCTTAAAATAACTCTTTATTTATGTATATTATAGATTCCTCACTGTTAAAAAAATGGACATTTTAAAATCTATTTCACACGGGTTCATTTATGTCATTTGTTTCTTCTTTAATATAGTCCAATCCTCAGTGTTTTTTTAATCTATATAATTAAAACTCAAATCTTGACCACTTCCTGTTTGCACTGCATATTGATTTTAGAAAAAACAGCTGTGATTTTTGGCCATCTTACTCAGAGTCCCCTTCCACTGCGCAAACAAGAGGATTTTTCCCATCGATGAAAAATAAAAGACTTATTAATGTTTAAAAAATGTTGAGATTCTCTCTCCTGTTAATCACGCCATGAAGGCCATGCCCCGTCCGGTGGGAGGGACTATAAAACCGGAAGTGTGGACTGCCTCAGTCTCTGCAAGATGGGGGAGCGAGAGGTCACAACTCTCAGTCTGACCTGTGAATAACACTGGACACATGTCTACTAAACTGTGAATGGTTTTACTGACCTGTGAGTGCCCTGAATGTAGTTTGAAAATGTAGTTTGAAAATGCGGTTTGAAAATGCAAAAGTGGCTTGGTTTGAAAATGCAAAAGTGGTGTTGCCTTGAAAATGCAAAAGTGGGGTTGCCTTTGCCTTATTGAAAAGTGTTGTTGCCTTTGCCATTGAAAAATTGTGTTGCCTTTGCCTTATTGAAAAGTGGTGTTGCCTTTGCCTTATTGAAAAGTGGTGTTGCCTTTGCCTTATTGAAAAGTGGTTTTGCCTTCCATATAATAAAAATAAAAATAATATAATTAAAAGTCTAATCTTGACCACTTCCTGTTTGCGCTGTATATTGATTTTAGAAAAAACGCTACCATGTACGGCTGTGATTTTTGGTCATCTTTCTCAGAGTCCCCATCAGCTCATCGGGTGCCGAGGATTTTTCCCATTGATGAAATATAAACGAGTTATTAGTGTTTAAAAATATTGAGATTCTCTCTCCTGTCAATCACTCCATGAAGGCCACGCCCCTTCTGGTGGGAAGGGGAGGGGCTATATACCCGGAAGTGTGTGTGTGGCTCAGTCTCTGCAAGATGGGGAGAGAGAGGTCATGACTCTCTGTCTTTGGTGGTCTTGCGCCCTGCTTGAAATGGTAGGAAACTGCACTTGAGTTTGGTGGCCTTGCACCCTGCTTGAAATGGTAGGAAACTGCATTTGAATTAGGTGGCCTTGCACCCTGCTTGAAATGGTATGAAACTGCACTTGAATTTGGTGGCCTTGCACCCTGCTTGAAGTGACAGGAAACTGCACTTGAATTTGGTGGCCTTGAACCCTGTTTGAAGTGGTAGAAAACTGCACTTGATTTTGGTGGCTTTGCACCCTGCTTGAAGTGGTAGGAAACTGAACTTGAATTCGGTGGCCTTGCACTCCGCTTGAAATGGAATTTCAAGGAATAGCCGTGAGTCTACTGCCATCCCACCAGCCGTGAGCGAGTGAGTTTCCAGCACAACAGGCTTGATTGACTCCAGTTTAAATTCCATTTGGAATATTTTGGAGGACCAAGAAACCAAGAAACCAAGACTGAGCTACCAGCCCAATAATCCACTCGGCCCACAACACCCATACTAATGCTCCAGAAAGCCCCCTCCCCCACTGGCCACCAATATTGGAATTGGAGGAGAGGTGGAATACTTTGTTGGGGGACCAGTCCTCCTATGTGAAGCTGGGACCCAACGGGTCTCACTTAGTCTAGTAATGTTTAAAACACAGTTGTTACTTTTTCTTCCAGTTCACTGTGTATGAGATTTCTATTGGATGCCAGCATTAAATGTCATAAAATTAGGAATTCTCATGACAGAGACAATTAGATCTATGCAAGTCTGATTTTCAGGTCTATGCTGAATATTATTGCTTTGCAACTAATTGCAAACCTTGTGCCTAAATCAGCTGCCATCTGTTGTTGCATGATTTAAAGAGGATATTGTAATGGCAGCTCTATCAAGTCTCCCTCATTTACTTGCCATTTGTTTGTCTGGAATCATTCTTTAACAGATTGTGCTACCATTACAATCTTTAATGCATATTCAGACAACACATTTGTGTGTAACTCGTTTTGAAAGGATTTATTTAGACCACTTCTCAGCATAACAGTCATGGTCTAGTGTTAAACAGGCATGACTATGTATTTAGAGATAGGCAGATAGAAAGAGGCCACCACAACCACACATCATCCATCTATTTACACAAATCCTACACTAATATAATCCAACTTTATTCTCTCCATACTATTATCAATTCCCCCCAGATTCCACCTGTTACCTACATGCAAGGGGCAATTTACAGATGCCAATTAATCTACCAACCTACACCTCTTTCAGATGTGTGGAGGAAACCGGAACACCCAGAGGAAATCCACGCGATCACAGAGAGAATGTGCAAATTCCATGCAGACATCACCCGAGGTCAGGATGGAAACCGGGACCTCTGGTGTTGTGAGGTGGTGGCTCTACCAGCTGCATCTCTGTGCCAGGCCTAATTTATTGAACAATTTAATCATAAATCTGACATCCAGATCAGTTACAGTGTTATGGTAAACAATTATGCATATTGTGTTAAATTTTTGTGCATGTTTGCATCAAACAAAGTTTCTATACAAGCCAAAGATGGACACAAAATGCTGGACTACTCAACAGGACAGGCAGCATCTGTGGAGAGAAGGAATGGGTGATGTTTCGGGTTGATACCTTTCTTCAAACTTTAAGAGCCAAATATCCTTCATTTACTCAAAACAGCAGAATTGTAATCATTACTGTTCAGGCTTAGAGACTGCAAAATGTGTCCAGAAATGCGTTTTCCTCTTTGAAAAAATAATTGAAAGCTTACTAGAGAGTAGTTCTGCTACCTATTTATGAGTTACATTGTTTTCTATTTGAGTAATGTTCAAACACGTATCATAGAGGCACAAATGATTGTCATTGTTGGGATCTTTTTCTTCTTGCGTATGGCGTGCACAGCCGAAAGTTGTAAGACAACATGTTCTGTTTGATCTTCTGATTGTGCACGCCAGGTTGATTTCATTCGTCGAAACAGGGTGGACCACGTGAAGGTTGCAATCTGGGATCTTAAGCCAAACACAATGTGCCGGAGGAACTTAGCAGGTCGGGCAGCATTTCTGGAGAGAAACGGGCAGATGACATTTCTGGTTGGGATTCCTCTTCAGACTGAAAGTATCACAAGCTGAATGTTTCATGTACCCTGAAACACATTTCGTAGATTGCCTCAGCTATGAAACACGGTTTACACTCATCTCAGAATATAGCACTTTTCTGCTTGTTTGGATCTGACAATATTAATGTTATCTATATAAAGTATTTCATCAAATTATTTTTGGAATTTGGAACACATCCAAATAGATTTGGTTTATGGCACCAAAACAGTCATTTGAATATTTAAATGGTTCTGAGTCATCTTGAGAAGTGACTGTCTGCAGCTAATTGGTGGTGAGTAAGGTGGGTTGTACATGAGGAGTGAAATGACAGAGGTCAGACTGGGGTGAGGAGGCACAGATTATTTTCTCATGCACCAGAGGGGCATTCCTGCTCAGGTTGGGTACATAAAGCATTTAAACAAGCAGCGTGAATTACCTTGTTCAGTCTTTTTACCCGTGGGATTGAATAAAGCCAAAATTGTGCAGGAAGGAATTGCTAATGCTGGTTTGAATCAAAGTTAGATACAAAAAGCTGGAATAACTCAGCGTGTCAGACCGCATCTCTGGTGAGGAGGAATAAGTGATGCTTCGGGTCAAGACCCTTCTTCAGACTAAGAGTCAGGGGAAAGGGAAACATACATGGTGATATGGAGAGATTTGGAACAAATGAATGAAAGGTAACGATAATAAAGGAGAAGGGCCATTGTTAGCTGTGGGCTAAGTGAGAACGAGTTACACGAGAACGAGAAGCAAAGAGTAGGAGTAAACGGGTCCTTTTCACATTGGCAGGCAGTGACTAGTGGGGTACCGCAAGGCTCAGTGTTGGGACCCAAGCTATTTACAATATACATTAATGATCTGGATGAGGGAATTGAAGGCAATATCTCCAAGTTTGCGGATGACACTAAGCTGGGTTGCAGTGTTAGCTGTGAGGAGGATGCTAGGAGACTGCAAGGTGACTTGGATAGGCTGGGTGAGTGGGCAAATGTTTGGCAGACGCAGTAAAATGTGGATAAATTTGAGGTTATCCACTTTGGTGGCAAAAATAGGAAAGCAGACTATTATCTAAATGGTGGCCGATTAGGAAAAGGGGAGATGCAGCGCGACCTGGGTGTCATGGTACACCAGTCATTGAAAGTAGGCATGCAGGTGCAGCAGGCAGTGAAGAAAGCGAATGGTATGTTAGCTTTCATAGCAAAAGGATTTGAGTATAGGAGCAGGGAGGTTCTACTTCAGTTGTATAGGGTCTTGGTGAGACCACACCAGGAGTATTGCGTACAGTTCTGGCCTCCAAATCTGAGGAAGGACATTATTGCCATAGAGGGAGTGCAGAGAAGGTTCACCAGACTGATTCCTGGGATGTCAGGACTGTCTTATGAACAAAGACTGCACAGACTCGGTTTATACTCTCTAGAATTTAGGAGATTGAGAGGGGATCTTATAGAAACTTACAAAATTCTTAAGGGGTTGGACAGGCTAGATGCAGGAAGATTGTTCCCGATGTTGGGGAGGTCCAGGACAAGGGGTCACAGCTTAAAGATAAGGGGGAAATCCTTTAGGACCGAGATGAGAAGGACCTTTTTCACACAGAGAGTGGTGGGTCTCTGGAACTCTCTGCCACAGAGGGTAGTTGAGGCCAGTTCATTGGCTATATTTAAGAGGGAGTTAGATGTGGCCCTTGTGGCTAAGGGGATCAGAGGGTATGGAGAGAAGGCAGTACGGGATACTGAGTTGGATGATCAGCCATGATCATATTGAATGGCGGTGCAGGCTCGAAGGGCCGAATGGCCTACTTCTGCACCTAATTTCTATGTTTCTATGTTTCTATACAGACAATGAAACTCACCAGGACGACAGTGAAACTGATACAATTACTAGGATGGGGAAGGGATGGAGAGATAGGGAATGCAATGGTTACTTGCAGTTAGAGAAATCAATATTCATACCACTGGGTTGTAAGCTGTCAAAGAAAAATGAGTGCCTGCTCCAACCCATCTCCATATTAGATTTGCAAAATTCACACCAATTCCCACATTATACTTCTAGTTTGAAATTGAGTCCACTGCTCATGATTAATGAGTTAGTTAAACTACCAGCATCATTCTGAGTTTGTTCCTGCCCTGCTAACACCAGGTGAAAGCAAAGAACATAAATTTAATTAAATCATAAATTTAATTAAATATACTGTCAAACCACATCATAGGACGAAATGACACTAGCCAGTATAAAGTGCTGACATGGAGACATTGGGCAGGAGGTGCAAGTGATAGATAGATCTAGGTGAGGAGGTGTGTAGGAAACAACTGCAGATACTGGTTTAAACCGTAGATAGAGACAAAATGCTAGAGTAACTCAGCAGGGCAGGCAGCATCACTGGAGAGAAGGAACGGGTGACGTTTTGGGTCGAGACCCTTCTTCAGACTCAGGAGGGGTTGATTGGCAGATGGAGTTAAGTTGGGGAGTGAAGGGTGGAGATAGCAATAGTGGATGCATGGTGAGGTGTAAATATCAAAGGGCAGCGGATAAGTAAGGGAGAGTGGAAACAAATAAAGGAGATGGTGAGCAAATGGGAACACTGGGCGGCAGGGAATAGGGAAGCTGCAGTGAAGGAGTATGTGGGTTGTGAGCAGGTGGGGGGGAAGCAGAAAAAAAACTGGTTGAGTGGACCTGTGTAGATGAACAGGAGAGAGAAAGGGACAGGGGAATACATAGTTTAGTTTCAGCATGGAAACAGGCGCTTTAACCCACTGAGTCCATGCTGACCATCGATCACCAGTTCAAACACTAGTTATACACACATGCCTTATACACAAGGGGAAATTTACAGAAAACAATTAACCAACAAACCCACACTTCTTTGGGATGTGGGAGGAAATCGGAGAACCTGTGGAAAACCCACACGGTTCCACACCAACAGCACCTGAGGTCAAGACTGAACTCGGGTTCCTGGTGTTGTGAGGCAGCAGCACTACCAGCTGCGCCGCTGTGCACCCTTCCCTGAAATGTATACAAAGACTATTGATTTCCTGCTGGACTGGAGGGTTGAGTTATTATATATATTTTTTAAATATCTTTATTTGTTAGTGGTACTGTAAGTTACATCAGTGTACATCCCTTGTATTGTATTACAGTCATTGTACCCCTTAATTTTTATTTTTATTTGTAGGCTTTAGAAAAGAGAGAATAGAGAGAAAAATAGCAACATAGAAAGTAGAAAAGTGAAAAAGAGATGGGAAAGTGCCAAAGCGTGACAGAGGGAAAGGAAACCCTTGAAGAGTTAGAAACATGAATTAAAAGATAGACCCTGGAGAGAAAAGAAAAAAGAGGGAAAAATAGAGAAAGAAAAAAGAAAAGCCAGTTACTTTATTATAAACATCTCGCAAAAGGAATCTACCAACTCGACAATGTTTCTTCCCCCCCTTACCAAGACCCGACAACGGTACTTTTTTGAGGTATTCTTGCACCTTATCCTTGTAATAGATTTATAAATGCAGACTACGTCTTATAGAAACAGTCTGATTTTCCTGCTAGTCGGAGTCTCATATCTTCCAAGTGTAGTGTTTCGAACATAGTTGAAATCCACGTATTGACTGTGGGTACCGGAGAATTTTTCCAGAATTTTAAGATTAGCTTTTTTCCAGTTATTAAGCCATATTCAAATAGAGTCTTTTGAAACACGTTTAAATCAGGGCAGTCTTTTTATATCCCGAAGATTATCCAGTCTGCTTCTGGGGTCAGTTTTATTTTAAATATATTTGTGAAAATTTCAAAAATTTCAGTCCAAAATGTTTGAATTTTTGTACAAAAGACAAATGAGTGTGCTATATTAGCTTCTTGACATTGACATTTATCACATATAGGAGAGACGTTGGGAAAAAGTTTACTTATTTTAGTTTTTGAATAATATAATCTGTGTAAGATTTTAAATTGTATTAACGTGTGTCTTACATTAATTGAGCATTTATGCACGTTTAATAAATATTCTTCCCACCTTTCTTTGGGAATTTTTATACTTAATTCTTTTTCCCAGTCTCTCCTGATACCATCTGTTGTTGGTATTTCTGCATTTAGAATACTATTATATATATATATATATGATATTAGGTTTGCTGATTCTGCCTTTGTATTCATTACTTCTTCCAGTAAGTCTGGAGGCATATTGTGATAATCTTGTGTGTATTTTTTCAAATAGTCACAGATTTGGAAATATTTAAAATACTGATTGTTTCCCGAATTGTATTTTAGTTGTATTTGTTTAAATGATAATAGTTTTCCCGATTCATACACATCTCCGAAGATTTTAATTCCAGCTCTTTCCCATTGTGTAAATGCTTTATCTATAGTTGAAGGTTTAAATGAGGGTTTTTTACCGATAGGAGATAAGAGAGATCAGTTTCTTAATTTTAGATTGTGTTTTATTTGTTTCCAAATTTTGATTGTACTGTATATAATTGGATTATTGTTGAAATTTATATTATTCATCAATATTGGAGAGAAGGATTGCTCCAATATTATAAGGAGAGCAATCCTCTCTCTCCATAATCGTCCAATCTGGTTGTTGGGGAGAGTTATCCAGCAATTGGATCATGTTTCTAATATTTACAGACCAGTAGTAATACATAACGTTGGGGAGTGCTAATCCCCTTCTACTTTTGGTTTATTCAAATGAGCTCTTTGTATTCTGTGGGATTTATAATCCCAAACAAAATTTGTGATATCTGAGCCCAGTTTAAAAAAAAAACTTTTTGGGTAAATATATTGGGATAGATTGGAACAGGTATAAAATTTGTGGTAGAAAAATCATTTTTATGTCATTTATTTGGCCTATTAAGGACATCGGAAGCGTTTTCCAAAATTTAATCAAGTGACATAGTTTCTTAAGTAGAGGGTTATAATTTTCATCAAACATATCTTGATATCTTCTAGTAATTTCGATGCCCAAGTATTTAAATTTTTCCGTAGCTATTTTGAAAGGAATCTGGAAAAGATGCGTAGAGTCTTTTGGTTTTATTGACATGATTTCACTTTTATTCCAATTTATTCTATATCCTGAGAATGATCCGAAGTCCTCTATTAATTTTAAAGTATTTGGTATAGTAATATGTTTTGTGATGTACAAAATTACGTCGTCAGCGTATAGTGATATTTTATTATTGGAGTATTTTGTTTTATATCCATGGATATTCGTATGAGTTCTAATTCTTTCTGCTAGGGGTTCAATTATGAGGGCAAATAACAACGGTGATAATGAACATCCTTGTCTATTTCCCCTTGACAAATGAAATTTCGTAGATAAATTATTGTTCGTTAATATTCTGCCCGTTGGCTTATTATATAGTAATTTAATCCATAGAATAAAATTATCTCCCAGTTGAAATTCTTGCAATACCCTGAGCATATAATCCCATTCGACCTGATCGAATGCTTTCTCTGCATCCAACGATATGATTGAGAGTTTTTGATCTTCAGTTTGGTGTGAATGCATTATATTGAACAGACGTCTCAAATTATTAAATGATTGTCTCTTAGGGATAAACCCCGTTTGATCCGGATGTATTAATTTACTAGCATATTTACTTAGTCTTCTAGCTAGTATTTTTGCATCTGTATTTAACAACGCAATAGCTCTGTATGATCCAGGTTCTTCCACATCTTTATCTCTCTTTTATTTTTTTTATATTTTTTTAATAATTTTATTTATTAGAGGTAAATACATCAATATACACATATATACTGTTACAATCATTGTACCCCATAATTTTATGGCTTTTAAAGAAAAATAATAGAAAGAAAGAGAGTGAAATGTGAAAAGAGTTGTGATAGTGAAAGAGCATGTCAAAGGGGAGAAGAAACCCTTGGTCAAATAATTAGAAAAGGGGGTTAAAAGATAGACCCTAAAAAAAGAAAAGGAAAAAGAAAAAAAAAAGAAAAAAAGCCAGTTGTGATGTTATATATATCACGCAAAAGGAATCCACCAACTCGATAGTTTTTCATCTCCCCCTACCAAAGCCCGATGTACTCCTGCACCCTATCTTTGTAGAAATTCTATAAATGCAGACCACGTCTGATAGAAGCATTCTGATTTTCCTTCCAGGCAGAATCTCATATCTTCCATATATAGTGTTTCAAACATAGTTGAAATCCACATATTTAATGTTGGTATAGGAGCATTTTTCCAAAATTTTAAGATCACTTTTTTTCCTATTATTAAGCCGTAAACAAATAAATTCTGTTGATACACATTTCATTCCGAACTATCTTCTGTCATTCCGAAAATAATCCATTCTGGCTTTGGTGTCATTTTTATTTTAAACAGTTTTGTGAAAATTTCAAAGATTTCAATCCAAAACCTTTGAATTTTTGTACAAAAGATGAATGAGTGCACTATAATAGCTTCTTGACACTGGCATTTATCACAAATTGGTGAAACGTTAGGGAAAAATGTATTTAATTTAGTTTTTGAGTAGTATAATCTGTGTATTATTTTAAATTGGATTAAAGTGTGCCTTGTGTTAATTGAGCATTTGTATACATTTGATAAGTATTCTTTCCACCTTTCATTGGAAATTTTAATGCTTAGTTCATTTTCCCATTCACCTCTAATACCTTCCATTGTTGGTATTACTGCATTTAGTATAATATTATATATATGTGAAATTAAATTTGCTGATTCCGCCTTTGTATTCATTACTTCATCTAGTAAGTCTAATGGCATTTTGTGAAATTCATGTGCATGTTTTTTCAAATAATCACATATTTGGAAATATTTAAAATACTGATTGTTACCCAGATTGTATTTTAGTTGTAACTGTTTAAATGATAATAATTTTCCCATATCATACAGATCTCCCAAAGTTTTAATTCCTGCTCTTTCCCATTGTGTAAATGCTTTGTCTATAATTGAGGGTTTAAACAGGGGGGTTTTAGCAATAGGAGATAGGAGAGATAAGTTTCTTAATTTTAAATTGTATTTTATTTGTTTCCAAATTCTAATTGTACTATGTATAATTGGGCTTTTGTTGTAGTTTGTATTATTCACCATCTTTGGTGAAAGAAGGATGGCACCAATATTAAAGGGGGAGCAGTCCTCTTTCTCCATAATAATCCATTCTGGTTGATGAAGAGAATTATCCAACAATTGAATCATATTTCTAATATTTACTGACCAATAATAATACATAAAATTAGGGAGTGCTAATCCCCCTACTACTTTGGGTTTATTCAGGTGTGGTCTTTGTATTCTATGGGTCTTATAATCCCAAATAAAATATGTTTTATCTGAGTCCAATGTTTTAAAAAACATTTTGGATAGATATAGTGGAATTGATTGGAACAAGTATAGAATTTGTGGTAGAAAAATCATTTTTATGGCGTTTATTCAACCTATTCAGGACATCGGAAGCGTTTTCCAGAATTTAATTAAATTATGTAGTTTCTTAAGTACAGGGTTATAGTTTGCTTTAACCATGTCTTGGATAACCATGTAATTTCAATACCCAAGTATTTAAATTTTTCCACAGCTATTTTAAAAGGAAATTGTACGAGATGTGTAGAATCTTTCGGTTTTATTGACATGATTTCACTTTTATTCCAATTTATTCTATAACCAGAAAATGAACCGAAATCCTCAATTAAATTTAAAATGTTGGGTATAGTGATATGAGGCTTTGTGATGTACAAAAGTACATCATCAGCGTATAATGATATTTTATTGTTTGAATATTTTGTCTTATATCCGTGGATATTCGGATGAGTTCTAATTCTTTCCGCTAGTGGTTCAATTATGAGGACAAATAACAATGGTGATAATGAACAACCTTGTCTATTACCCCTTGACAATTGAAATTTTGTGGATAAAATATTATTAGTTAATATTCTGGCCGTTGGCTTATTATATATTAATTTAATCCACTGAATGAAATTCTCTCCCAGTTGAAATTTTTGCAATACCTTAACCATATACTTCCATTCAACCTGATCGAATGCTTTCTCTGCATCCAGCGAAATAATTGCGAGATTTGGATCTTTAGTTTGGTGTGAGTGCATTATGTTAAGCTGACGTCTCAAATTATTGAATGAATGTCTCTTAGGGATAAACCCTGTTTGATCCGGATGTATTAGTTTAATGGCGTACTTACTTAATCTTCTTGCTAATATTTTTGTTAATATTTTGTGATCTGTATTTAACAACGCGATAGCTCTATAAGATCCAGGTTCTTCCTCATCTTCATCTTTCTTAAGTATTAGTGTAATCGTAGATTCTGCTAATGTATCAGGTAATATTTGTTCTCTGAAAGCGTGTGTGTACATTTTCTGTAGACGAGGACTACATATATCGTAAAAACTAAATCCGTCGGGACCTGGTGTTTTTCCATTTTTTAACGAGAATATTGTTTCTTCTAGTTCCTTATTTGAGATTTGTGTTCCCAATTCCTCTTGTTCCTGCAATTCTAGTTTGGGAAGATTGCAATTATCCAGAAACTCAGTGACTGTGTTGATGTCCGTTGTCGTTTTTGGATGTATACAGATTCTCGTAAAATTGTGCAAATCTTTTATTAATTTCATTCGGTAATGTTAATACTTCCCCTCTGTCTGATTTAATCTTTAAAATTGTGTGATTCTTTTCTCGTTTTTTTAACTGACGTGCCAGAAGTTTGTGGGGCTTATCCCCAAATTCAAAGTGTTCCTGTCTTGTAATTTGTAATAATCTTATGACTTTCTCTGATAATAATTTATTTAATTTGAATTTCAGTATTATTATTCTTTTATGTTTATCCGTAGTGGGGTCTTTAGCGTTTTCTATGTCCAGTTGTCTAATTTGTTCTTCTAATTGTCTTTGTTCATTCTTATTTTTCTTATTTTGAAAAGCTTGATATGAAATTATCACGACTCAAATAAATGCTTTAAAAGATTCCCATAATAATGTAGGTGATATGTCTGTCGTGTCGTTTATTTCGAAGAAAAAGTCCATTTGCTCTTTTAAATATGTACTCCCTTGCGGGTCTTTTAAAATTTGTGGTTTGTACCTCCAAAACGGTTTGTTCTTAGTCATTCCTTCCATTTTTAGAAAAAAAGTTATTGGGGAGTGATCTGAGATCGTATTTGTGTGGTAATTTGGTTTAGAAGTGTGGGGTATTAGTTTTGTATCCACCAAAAAATAATCTATTCGTGAATATGTCTTGTGTACCATAGAATAAAACGAGTAATCCCTGCCGGTCGGATTTGCAATCCTCCAGACATCTGTTATGTTTGTGTTTATTATGTATGTGTTTAGGAGTTCGCTAGTTTTGGATTTCGTAATACCTCTTTGTTTTTGATTGGATTTATCTAAGTTGTCTAAGACACAGTTAAAATCTCCGCCGATTATGACATTTTGGTAGTTATATTCTGCAATTATATTGAACATTTTATTGAAAAAGTGCGGGTTGTCAAAGTTGGGCGCGTATATGTTTACCAAGGTAATTGGGGCAGCATGCATCTCCCCGGTAACTATCAAATATCTCCCGTCCTTATCTGTTAAGGTATTTTTGGGTTTAAATGGAATGCCTTTGCAGATAATAATAAACGTTCCTCTAGATTTCGACGTGTATGACGAGTGAAAGGTTTGACCTATCCAGTTCGCCCTCAATCTAGCTTGGTCTTGAAGTTTAAGATGGGTCTCTTGTAAAAAGACAATATCAGTATTGTATGCTTTCAGCTGAGCTAGAATCTTACCCCTTTTAATGCGTTCGTTAACACCCCTAACGTTCCAACTACAAAATGATTCCTCCCAGTTTATTTTGGTTATCGTCTTGCATTTTGAATAGATTTAATACCTATGTGTCTTGCGGTGCATTCGTACCTCAGGTCTTTGGATATAGGGGGATCATTTACCCTACAATGTTGAGTTAGTAGATTCCCTTTGCGATAGTCCTTGAATTAAAAAAAACACACAAGTGATTAAATGTGAAAATGATTTTAAAAAACTAATACAAGTGAGAATACAGTGTCCGAGCTTGTCGGCACTGTAACAAGTGACCCACCTGTAGATGGGAAAAAACATTTTATTGACTTCTGTGTCAATATAAAACAAACAAATAGCTCCGCTCCCTCAATTAATCATAACATATTGGATCGGGACCAGTTAAAAAAAAAAACAGATATATAGTACCCATTTACAGAATATATATCCACTTCCTAGGTATTTCCGGATATAACTATAATTTTTGTCTACTGAGCGTTAAGTGTATATTTTAATCTCAGAGATCATCAACTATTGGTTGAAGGGGTTAACCTATTTCTGGCTCCTGGAACTAAGCCAGTAGCCAGAAATAGGCATCTGTTATATTTGTGTTTATTATGTATGTGTTTAGGAGTTCGCTAGTTTTGGATTTCGTAATACCTCTTTGTTTTTGATTGGATTTATCTAAGTTGTCTAAGACACAGTTAAAATCTCCGCCGATTATGACATTTTGGTAGTTATATTCTGCAATTATAGTCATAATTTTATTGAAAAAGTGCGGAACTAAGCCAGTAGCCAGTAGCCTCTTCCCCTCACGCCCCAGTTATAAATCTACTTAAGAATTATTAGATTAAATTAAACTGTTGGAGGGTTGAGTTATAAGGAACAATTTTATCGACTGGGGCTTTTCCCTGTAGGTTGAAAGGTGACCTAATAATAGTTTATAAATAATGAGGAGCAAAGATAAGATGAATTATTACCGTCTTCTTCCAGAGTAGGGGAGTCTAAAACTGGAGAACACAGTTTCAAGATAAAAGTGGAACATTTTAAAGCGGACCTGCTGGGCAAGTTTTTCACTGAGGGTGATGGGAACAAATTGCCAGAGGAAGTGGTGGAGGTGGGTACAATTACATGATTTAAAAGACATTTGGACAAAAAAAGTTGAGAGGGCTATGGGCCAAATACAGGCAAATGGGTTAGCTCAGATTTACAGCTTGGTCAGCATGTACAAGTTGGGCCAAAGGAACGCTTTCTGTGCTGTTTAACTAGGACTATAATTATAATGTAAGGTTTCTAAGTTTGCTCTTGATATGACGTTAGGAGGACGGGCAAGAGGTGATGAATATATTACATCGCTGCAACAGGATCTAGATGAATTGGGTGAGTGGGCGAAAGTAGATTTACCTTGGGAAAGTGAGAGCTCATGCATTTTGGTAACAGGTACCAATAGGCAGATTATTAGTTAAATGGAAAAAGAATGTAAATGCATGAAGGATAGAGGAATCTAGGTATTCTTGTACATGAAACACAAATAGTCTATAGGGAAGTCCGTTATGTAGTTAGGAAGGCAAACGGTATACTGTTGCAAAGAATGTTAAAGCTTAGAAATAGGTAGTTTTGTTACAAATGTACAAACTGTTGGGTAAACCTGGTGTATTCCACACATTTCTGGTCCCCTGAGCTAACAAACATTATATCAGCATTGGAGGCAGTCCAAAGGATGTTCACTGGGCTAAATACTGGAATGAAGGTTTGTCTTATCTAGAGAGCCTGACAGGGGATATAATCTTCAGAATTAGGAAGAATAAAGGGTGATCTTACCGAAACATATAAGATCCTAAGGGGGCATGACTGGAATGCCCTAGCTCGCGGCACCGCCCCCCCACTCCGCTTTCGATTAAAGTAGATGCTCTCAACGCGCAGGCGCACTTTCCACCACCCTCCATCCCCCTCCCACTCAGTCATTTTTTCGCCTCCCGCTGTGCTGCGGACCAAAGATCCAGAGGGAGTAATGGCCGCCAGGACCACCTTCTCATCATGTGCCCCACGCTCTTCTCCACTTCCTTCCCCCCCCCCCCCCATCCTGGCCCGGCCCGGCTCTGTCATGCTGGCAGAAGCGACGATCGGCTGGTACCCCCCGCTGCTTTTCACTGTCATCAGATCACTCAGTGCCTCGCTCGCGGCCCGCAGGCTCACTGGGCCCGCCCGGCCCGCACTCTCACTCCCCATACTCGGGGTCCGAAGCATTCGGGAATTGGTCCTCTGTGATGACCCGGAGTTAACCAGCTGACTCCGGGGGTACAGAGAGTATGCGCCGAGGATGCGAGGCCAAGGAGCTGAGGCTGACTCGGCTCGGCGGCCCTACCCCTCTCCCCTTCTGCCCCCCTCCCTTCTCTCCCTCCTCCTCTCCCTCTCCCCCTTCTCTCTCCCCCCCTCTCTCTCCATCTCTCCCCCCTATCTCTCCCTCACTCCCCTCTCTCTCTCCCCTATCTCACCCCCTCTCCCCCACCCCCCTGCCCTCCCTCCCCTAAACCCCCTTCTCCCTTCCACCACTCCCCCCTCTCTCTCTTCCCCTCTCCTCCCATCTCTCTCTCCCCACCCTCCCTCTCCTCCCATCTCTCTCTCCCCACCCTTCCTCTCCTCCTCCCCTCCACCCCCTACTCCGTCTGTCTCTTGCCATTCTGTCTGTGCCCCTCTCTCTCTGTCTCTCCCCATTCTCTCTCTGCCCTCACTCTCTATCCCCCCTCCCTCTCTTAATAATATTAATATAATATCAAGGGGGGTAGTTAGCATGTGTGTGGGGGTGGTTAGTGCGTGTGACGCCGCATGCCGCCCCCCCCCCCCCCCCAGCACCCCCACCGCAACCGGGTGTTGGAGGAACAAACCCAATAAACGGGTCTGCACTTGGTCTAGTATACTTTTAAAACTGTGTGTGTGTTATTTTGCATGTGAAACGTATCTCCTCGAAAACCATACGCAAAAACGCAGAGATTTTTACAATTTCGGTAGGGATTTAACTTACGATTTCATAAATGCACTGCTCTGTAAATTTGGTTATTTAGCTCCCCACATTTTAAATAAAATTCTTCACAAAACGGACTGTTTAAAAAAAAATCAGAGCTGCTGACGTCACAATGACCTTGCTCGCGGCACCGCGCCGCCTGCCCGCTCTCGATTAAAGCAGATGCTCGCAATGCGCAGACGCACTTTCCACCACCCCACACCCTCCACTCAGTCATGTATTCTTCTGCCGCTGTGCTGCGGACCAAAGATCCAGAGGGAGTAATGGCTGCCATGGCCACCTTCTCATCGCATGCCCCGCACGACGATGACGGCTGCTGCCACCCGGCTTTCCTCCACTCCCACCCCCGGCCTGGCCCTGCTCTTTCGCGCTGGCGGAAGCCACGATCGACTGGTTCCCCCGCTGCTTTTCACCGTCCTCAGATCGCTCCGTGCCTCGTTCGCAGCCCGCAGGCTCACTCGGGACCACTCCCACCCGCCCGCTCCACCCTCCCCATACTCGGGGTCTGAAGCATTCGGGAATCGGTCCCCTGTGACGACCCAGAGGTAACCGGTTAGCTCCGGGGGTACAGAGAGGATGCGCCGAGGATGCGAGGCAATGGAGCTGAGGCTGACGGTCACTGGGCGACCCTACCCCGCTCCTCCCTCCATTCTTTCCCCTCCCTTCTCCCCCCTCCCTTCTCCCCCTCCCTCCATTCCCCCCTCTCTGCCCCTCCCACCGCTCTCCCCCCTTCGCTCCCCCTCCCCTCTCTCCCCCTCCCTTCCCTCTCTCTCTCCCTCTTCTCTCTCTCCTTTCTCTCTCTCCTCCCATCTTTCTCCCCCAACCCTCCCTTCTCCTCCCCTCCACCCCTCTGTCTCTGCCCCTCCTTCCCTGTCTCCCCATTCTCTCTCTGCCCTCACTCTCAACCCCCCCCCTTAATAATATGAATAAAATATCATTACTACCCCTAGGGGGGGTAGTTAGCGTGTGTGCAGGGGTGGTTAGTGCGTGTGATGCCGCATGCCGCTCTCCCCAGCCCCCCCCCCCCCCCCACCGGGCATTGGTGGAACAGACCCAACGGGTCTGCACTTGGTCTAGTAATCTTTAAAAATATCAAATGCAAAGGGGAATTGGTTAGGAGAACGAGTTACATAGAAAATAGGTGCAGGAGTAGGCCATTCGAGCCAACACCACCATTCAATATGATCATGGCTGATCATCCAAAATCGGTACCCTTTTCATGCTTTTCCCCCTTATCCCTTGAATCCCTGAGCACTAAGAGTTAAATCTAACTCTCTCTTGAAAACATCCAGTGAATTGTCCTCCACTGCCTTCTGTGGCAGAGAATTCCACAGATTCACAACTGTGTGAAAAAGTTTTTCCTCATCTCAGTCCTAACTGGCCGACCCCTTACTCTTAAAGTGTGACCCCTGGTTCTGGACTCCCCCATCATCGGGAACATTTTTCCTGCATGATCCTCTAAGGTTTTTATATGTTTCTATAAGATTCCCTCACATCCTTCTAAATTCCAGCGAATACAAGCCCAGTCGACCCATTCTTTCATCATATGTCAGTCCCGCCATCCTGGTAATTAACCTGGTGAACCAAAGCTGCTCTCCCTCAATAGCAAGAATGTTCTTCCTCAAATTTGGTGACCAGAATTGCATATGATACTCCAGGTGTGGTCTCACCAGCGCCCTGTTGAACTGCAGTAGGATCTCCTTGGTCCTAAACTCAAATCCTCTCGCATGTAAGCCAACATGCCACTAACTTTCTTCACTGCCTGCTGTAACTACATGCTTACTTTCAGTGATTGATGTACAAGCACACCCGTGGCTCATTGCACCTCCCCTTCTCCTAATCTGACATAATTCAGATAATAAACTGCCTTCCTGTTCTTGCCACCAAAGTGGATAACCTCACATTTATCCATATTATACTGCATCTGCCATGCTTCAGCCTCATAGCATCCTCCTTGAAATCTCACTGCCACCTAGCTTTGTGTCATCTGCAAACTTAGAGATGTTACATTTGATTCTTGGTTCTTGGTTACTTGGTCCTCCAAAATATTCCAACTGGAATTTAAACTGGAGGTGGTGAAGGGAGGGGTTTAGCCAGAGAGGGTTATTGGGAAGGAAGTGCCACTTTAAATTTAGTTGCATCTGGCTGGGCAACCGTGGCTTGGTGGAGATTATTCCATGCTTTAATAGTGCGTGGAAAGAACTGGGGTCCCAGCACCGAGCCTTGAGACACCCCACCAGTCACTGCCTGCCATTCTGAAAAGGACCTGTTAATTCCTACTCTTTGCTTCTTGTCTGTCAACCAGTTCTCTATCCATGTCAATACCCTACCCCCAATATTATGTGCTCTAATTTTGCACACCAATCTCTTATGTGGGACCTTGTCAAAGGCTTTTTGAAAGTCCAGATCCACACATTCACTGGCTCCCCCTTATCCATTCTACTTGTTACATCCAAAAATTCCAAAAGATTAGTCAAGCACGATTTACCCTTCATAAATCCATGCTGACTTTGACTGACCCTGTCACTGCTTTCCAAATGCGCTACTATAATATCTTTAATAATCAACTCCAGCATCTTCCCCACTACCCATATAAGGCTAACTGCTCCGTTCTCTCTCTCCCCCTTCTTTCTTAAAAAGTCGAGTTACATTGGCTACCCTTCAATCCACAGGAACTGATCCAGATTCGAGAGAACATTGGGAGATGATCACCAATGCATCCACAATTTCTAGGGCCACCTCCTTGAATGCACTGGGATGCAGGCCATCATGCCCTGGGGATTTATCTGCCTTCAGTCCCAAATGTTTTCTTGCAGTGCCCTCCATAATGTTTGGGACAAAGACTCATCATTTATTTATTTGCTGCTGTACTCCACAATTTGAGATTTGCAATATATAAAATAGTAAGATTAAACGAGAACTTACCAGTTTGAAGTTTGATCTTTATTTTATGAGGAGTTGCGATGAGGGATTTCGTGAAGAACCCGCCAGCACGCATGCGCGACATACTTCAAAGCCGCGGTGTGGAATCACAGAAAAACCAAGCCAAGAAATGACTTGTTATAGTAAGATTAAAGAGACTCTAGTTACCAGTTGACTTTATGATCGAGGGTTGGGAGCGGAGGGCACGAAATCCCTCATCGCAACTCCTCATAAAATAAAGATCAAACTTCAAACTGGTAAGTTCTCGTTTAATCTTACTATTTCATTTCGGAGTCACGTGAGTGACTTCGTGAAGACTTCAAAGCTTCTGTGATTTCACGCCCTGGACAACGTCCATGCTATCACACACGCTACTGAAAAGGTGGACAGCAGTAATCAATTTCCGTCACTGTTTCTCTGAAAAATAATAATATTTATTAATAACAACAAGAAAGGACCCCTCACTGAGGGGGAACTGTATGTTCTCGGCCTGCATCCAGCACGGCTCCTGCGAACATTCCAGGTACGGTGACGGGTTTATTGTAAAACCGTTGAAAAGTGGCTTCACTGGCCCATCCCGCTGTGGCAAGTATCTGGTCCATGGGCACCTCCATGGCCTTTGCCGCCGATGTTGATGCTGCCCTGGTGGAATGGGATTTAAAAACATCAGTGTCAATACCTGCTTTGTTCAAGACGATCCTGAGCCATCGGGATATCGTCTGCACCGTCACTCTATGGTGAGGTTTTTTATGACTGATGAACAGGTATTGCTCCATTCCCCTTATTTTCCTCGTCACTTTGATATAGTGGCGGATATGGGTGGCTATGCATAGCCTAGCATCAGCGGGGTATGCTGGAAACTCCAGCTGCAGCCCTGTAAATCCAGGTCTATGCTGCTTGAGCAATTCATCAATGAAGAAAGTGACCCGTTCAGGGGTAGAGATCATTCTGTCGATCTTGGCCTTGTGAAGCGTTTGCACCCTTTGTGCTGAAGTAAGTGCCATCAACATCACCACCTTCAGGGTGAGTTTGTCCAATTCGAGCCCCGTCATGGGTGACCATGTTCTCAGCAGGGTCAGCACTTTGCCAATATCCCATGTGACGTTGTAACGGGGCCTCGGCGGGTTGGAATTAAATATCCCCCGCATAAGTTTGGAGACCAATTTATTGGATCCTACCTCAATATTGAGGTAGGACGAGAGCGCACTCCTGGCGCTATTGATGGCACTATAGCTGAGATGTTGATCATGGTGTAGCCCCGCAAGAAATTCCGGCACATCTGTGATGGAGACGGAGTCATATGCAACGTCCATGCGGCCACAATAGGATTCCCATTTCCTGATGTACGATAAGTACTGCCGTCTTGAGGACTCCCTGCATGATGCTCCCATGGTATCCATTGTCCTTGAAGATAGACCATACTGAAGTAGTGGCCTGTTCAGATCCTGCAAGCCAATAGATTCAAATGACTATGGCAGGGGTGTGGTTCCCCTGTGGCAGGGTTCGTCACCAATTGTGGGCAACCCTCCAAGAGGACCCATGGTTGACTTATCATTCCAAGGACCACCGGATACCATGATTGCGTAGGCCAGTCGGGTATAATGAGGATGCCCTTGGCAGCATCGAGCTGGATTTTCCGCAATACCCGACTGATGAGGCAGAATGGAGGAAAGGCATAGAAGAACCATTTCCCCCAGTCTAGCGAGAATGCGTCCATCGCCATTGCCCCAGGATCTGGCTCCCATGATACGTATGTTGGTACCTGATGGTTCAACCGTGACGCAAAAAGGTCAATATCCGGTTTACCAAATTTGGCTGTAATTTTGGTGAATATTTGGGGGTTCAACATCCACTCGATGTTGTCATTGAACTTCCGTGACCTGGTGTCCGCCACTGTATTGAGCTCACCTGGCAAGTAGGTAGCTGAGATCCAAATATTCCGTTGAATACACCAGAGCCAAATTGTGTTTGCCAATTCATTGCATGAAATTGACCTGGTACCGCCCATATGATTCAGATAAGCCACCGCAGTGGTATTGTCTATTTGGAGACGGACATGAGTGTTAGTCATGTTTGAACAATAGGCTCTTAGTCCGTGGAATGCTCCTAGCATCTCCAAATAGTTTATCCCTTGTGCTAACAACAAAGTAGCTTCACGTGAATCCCATCTACCTCCACAACTGTTATTGTTGTCCGTAGCTCCCCAGCCATGGGAGCTTGCATCTGTTTGCAAGTATACCATTGGACGAGGCACAATGATGGGTTTAAAAGAGTTATGGATATTGCCAATCCACCATAGTAACTCAAGTTTTGCCTTAACCGGCAATTGCATGGGTCTATCATAATGTCCAGCATTTAGTTTTAATGCTGTTATTTTTTACCTTTGTAAATTCTGATAGTGTAAAGGTCCATATTGAGCAGCTGGAAATACTGCTACAATTTTGCCAATTACCCTGGCAGTTAATCTGATAGACGGTATACTGGCGCAGACCAGGTTCTTGCATGCTTGAAACACATCACCAATTTTGTTAGTTGGGATGGTGGTGATCATGCGATTGGAGTCTATTGTGAACCCCAAGTAGTCCATGATCTGTGCGGGGAGGAACTTTGATTTGTCTGGATGGATTATAAACCCCATTTGTTGAAAGATTTCCACTGTGGCTGAAACCGCCAACTCTGCGGATTCCAGAGTGTGCCCAATTATCAGAATGTCATCCAAATAGGCCATGACCGTATGATTTTGTCTCCGCAGTGTAGATAACACTGGCTTGAGTAGTTTGGTGAACAGTCTGGGGGCTGTAGTAAGCCCATTGGGCAATGCTTTGTATTGCCAAAGCTGATCCATCCAGGTAAACTTCAAGAACTTCCTATGATGTTTCCGAATGGATACTGAATAGTATGCATCTTTTAAATCAATGCATGCCATGAAGCAGCCCTCCGAAATCAAAGATTTGGCTGTTTCAAATGTGTCCATTTTGAAATGGGTGTATTTTACAAAGGTATTCAAGTGAGTTAAATCTATAATGACCCGGCATCCACCGTCTTTTTTAGTTTTAGTAAATATATTAGACACAAATTCAACTGGTTCATGTGTGGTTCGTTCTATCACACCTTTGTCTTGTAAACTCAAGATTTCAGCATAGCCTTCTGCCAATTCTTTTTTGGAAAGTGCAAATTTGCGATTCGGCATATGCTGGGGTGGAGGCAATTGGCCATGAATAAACTCAATTTCATAACCCTGAATACTTTGCAAGATAAACTCATCTGAAGTGATGGTTTCCCAAGCCTCCTTAAATCCCCGTAATCTGCCCCCAATTCGTGAGGTTAGACATGCAAGTGCATGGAACCCAGACCCCCTTACCTTCATGGTTATCGGCGGTCCCTGGGATTTTTGGTGGGACGTGGAGGCGCTGGGTTTCGTGGTTGGTGCGGAATCCGCATCTTCCATGCTGGCCGCTGAGGGCCTAGTCCTAAAAAAGGCCTGGGCTGATGAGGCTGTTGATATTGAGGAGGTGCCGGAACGTAGGTCCTTGTTGGCCTATCGGTCTGACCTCGTGGCCTGAAGTAAGGTGTCTTCTTGGCCGAAGGTCTGGCCACAAAATGTGGTCTCATCAGACCTATGGTTTTCGCATGGTCATCGAGCTCTTTGACCTGCTTTGGGAGGTCTTCCCCGAACAGCTGTCTAGGTGTGGGGGTAGGAGGTGCTCTGCATAGTCCCGCAAATTTGGGATTTAAGGAAGGTTTGATAATGCTCTTCCGGAAAGCGTTGATCTCGTACTGCGTATTGCAGAGTAGAGCTAGAGCATCCTCCTGTTCGGTGCTTAGATCAACCCCATCTACCGACTTTGCAAAAGCGGTGATCCCAGACGTAAGCAGTTTTAAAATCCTCTGCAGTTTCACTTCCTGCGCTCTGATGCCCGGGCTGATATTACCCCAGATTGGCATGTTCACAATCGGCACGTGGAGTGAATTGCAGTTCCCTGGAGCCTTGTGTCTCTCCATGGCCTTCGCAAGGACCTCCTCCTGCAATTGATGGTTAGTAAGATAATCTATGGTTGCGGCCAGTTTGATGTTGAGGGGTAGTCCTGACGATACGGGTAACCCGAATTTGGCTGCCACATCCAGCAGATCTTCCTGAGGGACCTCAGGTGCTGCTGGGGCATGTACCAGGATATCCTCCTCATCTGGTCTTATGTTGTCCATAGATGGGGACGGGGATATATCCATGAGTCCCCTGGAGCTGTGTGTGTCCTGTTTCTGATTGAGTAGAACTTGCTCCAATATCCTCTCCATACGATCCAAGCGCCCTTCATCGGGCGGGTGTGGGAGGTAAGAGGCCTCGTGCCCGAAGGAACTCCTGAGGCTTCGATCATCAGTCCGTACCTCGTCGAGGTAATATCGGTACTGTGATGATGTGTCGCTACCAGCCGCCTCGGCGAAGCTGAGCGATTCCCGCGCGGACCTGCTCGAGCGCCTCCTCTTCGCTGAGCTGGACCCGGCTGCCTCAAAGGGCATGGGTGGGGAGAGGTCGGCACCTGACGCCGCAGCGTGGTGACCCGACGTCCGCACGGGCTTGCCGACTGTCCTAAATCTGGACCCAGACGGCGTACGGTCCCGACCTGCCCCCAGCGGGGGAAGCGGTGACCTAGGCGAGGCTCCACCCTTGTGACTCCTCCTGGTCCCCCTGGGTGGTGAGTCGACACTGGCCCTCCTTGGTCTGCCAGTGGACTCGGGCCTGCCTGATTCACCAGACCACTTCCTAGTGGCTCCTGGTGAGACCTCAACCCGCGAAGGGCTAGGTAGTGGAATTGTATCCCTGCCTCCTTCAAGAGGGCTCAGGGAGAAGGGCCGTGCATCAGCACGCGAATCCCTCTTGCTCGTCTCTGCGAACGACCCAGTGGGTGAGAGAGAGATGGAGTCAGGATGCACCTGCTCCGGCGCTGTACCGACTGATTGTTCTGCAGGTACCCCGCTAGGGCATAGCTGCGTCGGTAAACCGGGTCCTGTGAATACAGGGCTCCCCGGCTTGCGCGCCTTTTTCCCGGCCCGTCCTCCTGCCGTGGAGGGGGGCTCCGGGTTGGGTTGCCGACAACTCCTTGCAGAAGTTTTACGGCCTTTACTTTTCCTACTGTCCATGTCTCTGTGGAAGAAAACACAATTATTCACACAGAACAACCAACTCAAGGTTGTTAGTACTTACCTGAGTGGCCCTTATGAAGGGCTGGTGATGAGCCGCGCTCCTCTCCAGCCGTCGACTGCAATGCGAGCGACGATATGTCGCGCATGCGTGCTGGCGGGTTCTTCACGAAGTCACTCACGTGACTCCGAAATGAAATCACACGTGGTTAAAGTGCACATTGTCAGATTTTATTAAAGGCCATTTTTATACATTTTGGTTTCACCTTGTAGAAATTACAGCAATGTTTATAATAGTACCCCTATTTCAGGGCACCATAATAGTCATAGACTGAGACAGTGTGGAAACAGGTCCTTCGGCCCAACTCGCCCACACCGGCCAACATTGTCCCAGCTACCCTAGTCCCACTTGCCTGTGCTTGGTCCATAACTCTCCAAACCTGTCCTATCCATGTACCTGTCCAACTGTTTCTTAAACAATGGAACAGTTCCAGCTTCAACTACCTCCTCTGGCAACTTGTTCCATGTTTGGGACACATGACTTCACAGGCATTTGTAATTGCTCAGCAGGGCTTGAAATTAGCAGTTGCCCGGGTGCCATTGACCATTCGGAAAGTGCCGCCGGGCAACCTAAACACTGAGTCATTTTGCCCGGCTTGGCAAGCAAATACTGGTTTATACTGACAGACACAAAAAACTGGAGGAACTCCGCCAGTCAGGCAGCATCTCTGGAGAATAGGTACGTGGTGTTTCTTGTCGGCGGCAGCTGTATTGCGAGGCAAAGATACTAGGTGCGGGGTGACGAAGGGTCGGAGCGAATGACGGGTCCCGAACAGCGGCAACAGCGGCCGTGATAGCGGCTTCCGCCTCCTCTTCCCGCACCGCGCCCGGCGGAAGGCCTCCCTCTCCCCGGCCTCAGTGTGCGAGAGGGGTTGTTTTGAAAGCGCCGTTGGCGAATTTTCAGGCAGCCGCCACTATCGCCCTGATAATGGGCGCTGCTTGCAAATCCGCCAACGGCGCTTTCAAAACAACCCCTCTCGCATGCCGGGAGGGAGGTAGAGGTAGGTCGGTCTCCTTCCACCATCTGAAGCAACTACACCAAAGATCCTATGGCTATAGGATTTTTGAGCTGCACTGCCCCGAACCTTGCTGTTAGCTGGCGGCGTTCCCAACCGTCACCCCCTTTGGTGGCAGCACTTTGGTGTTGGACAGGGACGGCCAAGGCAGCGGGCGATGTTGTCTGAGGAGTGCTGACCTCTCTCTCCCTCTCCCTCTCCCCCTCTCCCTCTCCCTCTCCTCTCCCCCCCCCCTCTCCTTATCCTGGGACCCCTCCTCTCCATCCTGCACTGATCCCCATTCCCTCCTCTATTCAGACCTCACTGACATCCCCTGTGCTCCCCTCCCCATCTACCCCCCTGCCCCCCCCCCAATCTATTAATCTCCCTACCCAACGCACATTGATTCTCCTGCCCCCCCCCCCATCCCATCCATCCTACACTGGTCCCCCAATTCATCCTGTACTGATCCTCCCATTCATCCTGTACCGACTCACCCTCCATTTACCCTGCACCAATCCCCCCATCCATCCTGTAATGATCTTCCCATTCATCTTTTACTGATTCTCCATTCATTCTGTACTGATCCCCTCATGCATCCTGTACTGATCCCCTCATTCATCCGGTACTGATCCCACAATCATCCTATACTGATCCCCTCAGTCATCCTGTAGTGTACCCCCATTCATCCTGCACAGACCCTCCGATCCACACTGTCCTGACCTCCTCCCATTCATCCTTTACTGATCCCGCCCCCCCATCCATCCCGTACTGATCCCCGCATTCAACACCACCGACATCCCCCGTGCTCTCCCCTCACAATTTTACATACTCCAACCAACACGTACTAATTCACCTGCCTCAATCCATCCATTCCGCACTGATTGCCTTCTCAACCCCCCCCCCCCCCCCCCCCCGCCATCTATCCACCCCGCACTGATTCACACACCCCCTATCCTATTGTGCTTCATGGTCTTCAGAGCGAACATTGACTATGTTTGATAACGGAATGCAATCAAATGTGTTTTAATTCCCAATGTTATTATTTGTTTTGACACCTTTAAACATATTACCAAAAGAACATTTGCTGCAGTTATGTCCTTTGGCCATCTCTTGTCAGTTAGTGTAATGTTTAACCTGTCAGATGGGTATAGTCAGTTTTAACAGCTTTTATCATAAAATGCCTTTAGAAATTTCCTTGCAACCTGTATATTTTGTTATGGATAAATTATGTGGGAAGCCAGAGTGTTTCTGTGCCAATAGCAATAACGACCCATGCAATGACCATGTCATGGTAATTTTCGGTCCTTCACAGAAAACATGCTTGCATCAATCTGTAGTGTGCATGGTTAAGCATAGATGTTACCATGGTCCAGGATTTATTGACACAGGTTGATCATATGCTGAATAATCCAACCACATTTTATTTGGAAGTGGAAAGAACTAATAGAAATTGCATTAATTGCAATGTGTAAAAAGAGTTGAGATATTGTATTATAATTTTGCTGCATGTCATTGTGGTATATATCATGTCTTGATTGGTGAATATGTTTAGTTTGTGAGTTATTTGAAGCAGAAATAATATATGAATGTAGACAAAAGTGCTGGAGAAACTCAGCGGATGCGGCAACATCTATGGAGCGAAGGAAATAGGCAATGTTTCAGGCCGAAACCCTTCATCAGCCTGAAACATAGCCTATATCCTTCGCTCCATAGATGCTGCTGCACCCGCTGAGTTTCTCCAGCACTTTTGTCTACCTTCAATTTTCCAGCATCTGCAGTTCCTTCTTGAACATAATATGTGAATGCTTCATTGAGCATAATTCGGACTGGTAACTACGCACTTCGTCCGAGCACATTATCGCAAGCGTCATGCAAACCGTCTTAAATGACCACCTAAACTGTCATTTGGCAACCTAAAACGCTGTCAAGGTTGCCCGGCTGGCAACAGGGAAAAAAAGTTGTAAGAGCCCTGCTCAGGTGTGTTTAATTGCCTCCTTAATGCAGGTATAAGAGAGCTCTCAACACCTAGTCTTACCTCCAGTCTTCCCATTACCTTTAGAGACTTTAATGCTGTTTATCAACGTGAGGACCAAAGTTCTGCCAATGAAAGTTAAAAAAGCCATTATGAGACTGAGAAAATAAAACTGTTAGAGACATCAGCCAAACCTTAGGCTTACCAAAATCAACTGTTTGGAACATCATTAAGAAGAAAGAGAACACTGGTGAGGTTACTAATCGCAAAGGGACTGGCAGGCCAAGATAGACCTCCACAGCTGATGACAGAAGAATTCTCTCTATAATAAAGAAAAATCCCCAAACACCTGTCCGGCAGATCAGAAACACTCTTCAGGAATCAGGTATGGATTTGCCAATGACCACTGTCCGCAGAAGACTTCATGAACAGAAATACAGAGGCTACACTGTGAAGATGCAAGTCACTGGTTAGCCCTCAAAAAGGATGGCCAGGTTACAGTTCGCCAAGAAGTACCTAAAAGAGCAAACACAGTTCTGGACAAAGGGCTTGTGGGCAGATGAGTCGAAGATTAACATTTCAGAGTGATGGCAAGAGCAAAGTATGGAGGAGAGAAGGGACTGCCCAAGATCCAAAGCATACCACTTCATCTGGGAAACACGGTGGTGCGGGTGTTATGGCCTGGGCATGTATGGCTGCTGAAGGTACTGGCTCACTTAGCTTCATTGATGATACAACTGCTGATGGTAGTACCATGATGAATCCCGAGGTGTATAGACACATCCTATCTGCTCAAGTTCAAACAAATGTCTTGAAACATTGGCCGGCGGTTCATTCTACTGCAAGACAATGATCCCAAACATACTGCTAAAGCAACAAAATACTTTTTCAATGCTAAAAAATGGTTAATTCTTCAAAGTGGCCAAGTCAATCACCCAATCTGAACCCAATTGAGGATGCCTTTTATATGCTGGAGAAAACTGAAGTGGACCAGCCCCCAAAACAAGCATAAGCTAAAGATGGCTACAATACAGGCCTGGCAGAGCATCTCCAGAGAAGACAATCAGCAACTGGTGATGTCCATGAATCACAGACTTCAAACAGTCGTTGCATGCAGAGGATATGCAACAAAATACTAAACATGACTAGTCTCATTTACATGACATTGTTGTGTCCCAAACATTATGGTGCCCTGAAATGGGGGGGACACTATGTATAAACACTGCTGTAATTTCTCCATGGTGAAACCAAAACCTATAAAAATGGCCTTTATTGAAATCTGACAATGGGATTTTTTTTCACGTGATTTTTTTTCTATTACAAATCTCAAATTGTGGAGTACAGTCAAATAAATAAATGATGAGTCTTTGTCCCAAACATTATGGAGGGCACTGTAACACCATTTTCTGACTAATGTGGACCCCTTCAGCTCCCCCCTCCCACTAGATCCTCGGTCCCCTAGTATTTCCAGGAGAATGTTTGTGTCTTCCTTAGTGAAGACAGAACCAAAATACTCATTTAAATGTTCTGCCATTTCCTTGTTCCCCATTATAAATTCACCTGTCTCTGACTGTAAGAAACATACATTCAGCTACACTTTCCTTTTTACATACCTAAAAAAACCTTTACAGTCAGTTTTTATATTCCCCGCAAGCTTTCTTTCATGCTCTTTTTTCCGCCTCTTAATTAACCCCTTTGTCCTCTTCTGTTGCGTTCTAAATTTCTCCCAGTCCTCTGGTTTGCTGCTTCTTCTGGTCAATTCATATGCCTCTTCCTTGGATTTAAGACCATCCTTGACTTCCCTCGTCAGCCATGGCTGAGCAGCCTTCCCAGTTTTATTTTTCGCCACTCAGAAATGAACAATTTCTTTCATGTGGTCTTTAAATCTTTGCCATTGCATCTCAACTGTCAACCCTTTAAATATAATTTGCCAGTCTATCCTAGCCAATTCCCGTCACATATCTTCAAAGTCTCCTTTATTCAAGTTCAGGGCCCTAGTCTCTGAATTAACCATCATTCTCCATCCTAATGCAGAATTCAACCACATTATGGTCACTGTTGCCCAAGGAGCACAACAAGATTGCTAAATATTCTTTCCTCATTACACAATACCCAGTCTAGGATGGCCTGCCCTCTAGTCGGTTCCTCTACATGTTGGTTTAAAAACCTATCCTGTATACATTCCAGGAAATCCTCCTCCTCAGGACTGTTACCAATTTGGTTGGCCCAATCTATATGTACATCGAAGTCACCCATGATAACTGCTGTACCTTTGCTACACGCATCCCTAATTTCCTGCTTGATGCTATCCCCAACCTCCCTACTGCTGGCCTGTACAGTGGCTTGCAAAAGTTTTCATACCCCTTGATCTTTTCCACATTTTGTCACGTTACAACCACAAACATAAATGTATGTTATTGGGATTTCATGTGATAGACCAACATAAAGTGTTGTGAAGTGGAAGGAAATTGTGAAGTGGAAGGAAAATGATACATGGTTTCCAAATTTTATTACAAATAAAAAAACTGAAAAGTGTGGCGTGCAAAAGTATTCTGCCCCCCTGAGTCAATACTTTGTAGAACCACCTTTCGCTGCAATTACAGCTACAAGTCTTTTGGGATATGTCTCTACCAGCTTTGCACATCTAGAGACAGAAATATTTGCCCATTCTTCTTTGCAAAATAGCTCAAGCTCAGTCAGATTGGATGGAGAGCGTCTGTGAACAGCAATTTTCAAATCTTGCCAGAGATTCTCAATTGGATTTAGGTCTGGACTTTGACTAGGCCATTCAAACACATGAATATGCTTTGATCTAATCCATTGCATTGTAGCTCTGGCTGTATGTTTAGGGTTGTTGTCCTGCTGGAAGGTGAACCTCCACCCCAGTCTCAAGTCTTTTGCAGACTCTAACAGGTTTTCTTCCAAGATTGTCCTGTATTTGGCTCCACCCATCTTCCCATCAACTCTGACCAGCTTCCTTGTCCCTGCTGAAGAAAAGCATCCCCACAGCATGCTGCCACCACCATGTTTCACAGTGGGGATGTGTGATGTGCAGTGTTAGTTTTCCACCACACATAGCGTTTTGCATTTAGGCCAAAAACTTCAATTTTGGTCTCATCAGACCAGAGCACCTTCCTCCACATGTTTGCTGTGTCCCCCACATGGCTTTTGGCAAACAGCAAACATGACTTCTTATGGCTTTGTTTCAACAATGGCTTTCCTCTTGCCACTCTTCCATAAAGGCTTGATTTGTGGAGTGCATGACTAATAGTTGTCCTGTGGACAGATTCTCCCACCTGAGCTGTGGATCTCTGCAGCTCCTCCAGAGTTACCATGGGCCTCTTGGCTGCTTCTCTGATAAATGCTCTCCTTGCCCGGCCTGTCAGTTTAGGTGGACGGCCATGTATTGGTAGGTTTGCAGTTGTGCCATACTCTTTCTATTTTTGGATGATGGATTGAACAGTGCTCCGTGAGATGTTCAAAGCTTGGATTTTTTTTATAACCTAACCCTGCTTTAAACTTCTCCACAACTTTATCCCTGACCTGTCTGGTGTGTTCCTTGGGCTTCATGATGCTGTTTGTTCACTAATGTTCCCTAACAAACCTCTGAGGCACTTCACAGAACAGCTGTATTTATGCTGAGATTAGATTACAAACAAGTAAACTCTATTTACTAATTAGGTGACTTCTGAAGGCAATTGGTTGCAATGGATTTTATTTAGGGGTATCAGAGTAAAGGGGGCTGAATACTTTTGCACGCCACACCTTTCAGTTTTTTATTTGTAAAAAAATTTGAAAACCATGTATCATTTTCCTTCCACTTCCCAATTATGCGCCACTTTGTGTTGGTCTGTCACATAAAATCCCAATAAAATACACTTACGTTGTGGTTGTAACGTGACAAAATGTGGAAAAGTTCAAGGGGTATGAAAACTTTTGCAAGCCGCTGTAACACTTTGAACGCATGGAACACTTTGAGATTTATTCAACACCAAATATGAAGTACCACACACCTGCTATTTGTGCTTTGCTAAACGTGCCGGCTGTTAACAGCTCCATCTGGGGGTTACATGAGAGGGGGCATCAGAGTCCAGGAGGTGAAGCTCCAGGGAATCCTAAGGTTGCTGGCTTCAGGCATCACGGCCTTTGCCAGGTCTGTGGATGGGGGTTCCCTGTCTGATGTGCAACAGGATGCCCTGGCATTAATGTGCAACACACATTTTGAAATTAGCTGTTTACGTAAAAATGTCATCCGACCTTCCCTGTACACCAAGTGTTCAGGACTGTGCAGTGCCAGCAATGTACAGCCGCCACATTTTTTGTTTGAAGAAGATCTGCCTAAGCAGGTCAAGGATCTGGACGAAGAAGCGAAAGCTGTCGGGCTGATAAAGGCTCCATCAACAAGCAAAGCTTCATCATTCCGGCAGCAGCACCCCAACGCTCCCTTCAACAGCAAACAGTGCGCTGAAGCTGGTGGCAGCTCGAAGGCTGAACACTCTGGACAGATGTCTTTTTTAGGCCAAGGCCCAAGCCGGCCCTTGTCAAAGATGCGCAGTTGGCGCACTCCATCAGTTCTACCCCCCAAACCGCGGGGGCGGAAATAAAAAACATTCATCCACCGGTAACCATGGAGGTAGGTGGGTCTGGTTCTTTCCGGAACATTGGGTGTGTGGATCAGTTACAAGTTGGTGGGAGATTGCACTTGTTTTTGAATGAATGGCGTTGGATAACATCAGATCTGTTTATACTGCACAGTATACAAGGGCTCCAAATGGAATTCCTTCCCAATTCGTTTCCACCCACACAGCATACACCAAACCGGACATTTGTTCATTCACAACAGGAAGGTTTGGATGTGCCAGCTGAAATTCAAGTATTATACACAAAAGGGGTAATTGAGAAGTTGTGTCATGAACATCACCAATTTGTTTCCAATATATTTACAAGGCAAAAGAAGGATGGAGGATGCCAAATGATCCTTGATTTGACTTGACTTAAATCCTTTGTGCAGTATAAACATTTCAAAATGGAAAACTTTGTTACTGGCAAACAACTGGTTTCCAAAGGATGTTATATGGCATGCATTGATCTCAAATATGCATACTATTCGGTACCCAGAGGATCACCAGAGATATTTGAAGGCTTATTGTGTGAATATGCATCATTTGCATGTTCAACTTAAGATTGACAATACTACAGCGAGCGGTGGCATACATTAATCACATTGGTCGAATCAAGTCAGTATCCTGTGATAAATTGGCTAACCTTGTTTGGCACTGGTGTATTACAAGAACATTTGGATTTCAGCTACCTACTTACCAGGTAGATTCAACATGGTGGCGGACACCAGGTCACGGAAATTCAATGACAACACAGAATGGATGTTGAATCATAAAGTGTTTAACAACATTGTTGCTCGGTATGGAATACCGGATATCGATTTGTTTGCATCCAGACTCAATCACCAGTTACCAAAGTATGTTGCATGGGAACCAGACCCAGGGGCAGTGGCGGTAGATGCATTCTCGCTACACTTGGGTGGAATGTTCTTTTATGCATTCCCCCCATTTTGCCTCATCAGTCGGTGCTTGCTCAAGATCCAGCAAGACTCCGCCTCAGGCATTTTGGTAGTGCCTGACTGGCCTACACAGCCATGGTTCCCACTCATACTGGGAATGATAACAGAGCCTTTTATGGCTGTTCCCAAACACAGAAATCTGCTGGTTCACCCTGTGACTGGGGAGAACCATCCACTGCATGATTGAATCAATTTGTTGGTTTGCAGACTCTGAGAAGACCTTTCCTGGGGCTCGGACTGTCAGATGGTACGCTGGACGTGATCACTGCGGCCTGGAGAGATAGTACCGAGAAACAGTACATCTCCTATATCAAGAAATGGTAAGTGTTCTGTTTACAGTCCAACATATCGTATAACACGACACGTATAACAGATGTATTGGAATTCTTCTCAAAACTATATTTTGATGAAAGACTGAGTTATAGTGCCATAAATTGTGCAAGAAGTGCCTTATCGTCATACTTGTTGCTGGGATCGGGACACCACTCTGTCGGGTCTCACCCTTTGATATCCAGGTTCATGAAGGGTATCTTCAACTCAAATCCCCCCAGGCCCAGGTACTCGGAGATATGGGATGTGAATGTGGTGCTGACGCTGCTTCGCCGGTGGGCTCCAGCTACATCCCTGTCCTTGGCCAAACTCACTTACAAAGTGTTAAAGAAGAAACTGCAGATGCTGGAGAATCGAGGGTTACACAAAAGGCTGGAGAAACTCAGCGGGTGCAGCAGCATCTAAGGAGCGAAGGAGATAGGCGACGTTTCGGGTCGAGACCCTTCATCAGACTGTTCAGGGATCAGGGAAACGAGAGATATAGACAGTGATGTGGAGATAAAGAACAATGAACAAGCCTGTGGTCTTAAACATTGAGTTTTCTCAAATCTGTTAACCCAGGCTGCCTCCTCCCCTTCCCACTCCCTCAGCACTCGGGCCCTCGCATTCATTCTTTCTCTATCTCCCCCCCCCCCCACCCAAGTCGCACTAGCTTCTTATTTTCACACTACAAACAGCTTACAATGGCCTGTTTCCTTTATCATTGATACTTTTTTGCTTATCTTGCCGAACACCTCCGCTCGGTCCGCAATAACCAACCCGACCTCCCGGTGGCTCAGCACTTCAACACCCCCTCCCATTCCGTATCCGACCTCTCGGTCCTGGGCCTCCTCCACGGCCAGAGTGAGCAACACCGTAAGTTGGAAGAACAGCACCTCATATTCCGCTTGGGGAGTCTGCATCCTCTGGCTTTAACATTGAATTTTCTCAATTCTGTTAACCCAGACTGCCTCCATCCCCTCAGCCCTCGGGCCCTGACATTCCTTCTCCATCTCCCCCCCCCCCCCCCCCAGTCGCACTAGCTTCTCATTTTCACACTACAAACAGCTTACAATGGCCTGTTTCCTTTATCATCAATACTTTTTTGCATATCTTTCATTCATTGTTCTTTATCTCTTCACATCACTGTCTATATCTCTCGTTTCCCTGATCCCTGACCAGTCTGAAGAAGTGTCTCGACCCGAAACTTCGCCTATCTCCTTCGCTCCTTAGATGCTGCTGCACCCGCTGAGTTTCTCCAGCCTTTTGTGTAACCCTCACTTACAAAGTGGTCATGCTAATGGCGCTGGTTTCAGCGCAATGGGTCCAGTCGTTGCATAAGCTGCGACTGGACAGGATGGTTCCATCTGCAAATAATATAACATTTTATATTTATGACTTAGTCAAGCAAAGCAGATCAGGGGTGTCAGGTCTCAAACTAGTTTTCATGCCCCATGGACCTTTGGTTGTGTGTGGTCACACATCTACAACAGTACATTAAGGTCACCAAGAGCCTTAATGGCTCTGAACTAGCAATGTTTGTTAGTTACAAAAAAACCTCATAAGAAGGTATCAGTACAGACCATCTCCAGGTGGTTAAAACGGGTTCTGGCTTTGCAGGAGTGGACACTGACCTTTTTTTTCAAATCTCACTCCACCAGGGCTGCAACAGCGTCAGCAGCGAGGGTTATGGACGTTCCGCTGAACCACATCCTAGTGGCTGCAGGATGGTCAAACAAACGAACTTTCCAAACTTTTTAGGACAAACCCATTGCCAGACCGGGGGTATTTGTCAATTCTATTTGTAAGTTCTATTTTATCGTTTCCCCCTGGATGAAAGGGGTCACTATTATTTTCATTTGCTCATTAAAAAGCATCAGCATGTTTTAAATCTATGTCATGTCCGAATGCATTATTAATTTTCACTCATCCTTGGTCAACTGATGTGTTTACGGCATGAAATCACAGAGCTTTGAAATCTTCACGTAGTCACTCACGTGACTCCAAAGTAAAATAGTAAGATTAAACGAGAACTTACCAGTTTGAAGTTTCATCTTTATTTTATGAGGAGTTACGATGAGGGATTACGTGCCCTCTGCTCCCAGGTCATCTCATAAAGGTCAGCTGGTAGTTCTAGTTTCACAAATCTTCCTATATTCAGTTCAACAACTGTTATCTGTGATTTTACACCGCTGCTTTGAAGGTTGCGGGCTGGCGGGCTTCTTCACGTAATCCCTCATCGTAACTCCTCACAAAATAAAGATCAAATTTCAAACTGGTAAGTTCTCATTTAATCTTACTATTATACAGCATCCAAGCTAATGTCTCTCCTTGCTAATGCAATAATCTCCTCTTTAACCAGCAATGCCACCCCCGTCCTTTTCCTTTCAGTCTATTCTTACTGAATATTGAATACCTCTGCATGTTGAGTTCCCAGCCTTGGTCACCCTGGAGCCATATCTCCGTAACTCCAACTATATCACATACCTTAATAACTAACTGCCCATTCAATTCATCCACCTTATTTCAAATGCTCCTCGCATTAAGGCACAAAGCTTTCAGGTTAGTTTTTCTTATCTCCCTTCTACCTTTTGCTTCTGTCCTCCTTTTATGGCTCTTTGTCTCCTTGCATTGGGTCCCATCCCCCTGCCCTGTTCGTTTAAACGTGACCTTTCCTGCACTCTCTTTCCCGTTAGCTGCACGGATACGCTTCCACAATATTCTCCATTCCCCCCACTGTTTAGTTTAAACCCACCCGTGTGGCACTAGCAAACCTGCCTGACAGAATGTCGGTCCCCTTCCAATTAAGGTGCAACCCCTCCCTTTTGCACAGGTCACCCCTGCCCCAGATGAGGGCAGTGGTGTCCTAGAAATTTAATTGCAGTGATCCAGTGACCTAGAAATCTAATTCCTTGCCCCCTGCACCAGCTCCTCAGCCACACATTCAGATCCACCATGCCCCTGTTCCTACCCTCACTAGCACGAGGTTTTGAAAGCAACCTAGAGATAACCACCCTAGGTCCTGCTTTTCAGCCTCCTGCCTAGTTCTCTACACCCACGTTGCAGAACCTCCTTCCTCTTCTTACCCACGTCATTTGTGCCTATATGCTGGCTGCTCCCCATCTCGAGGATGTTTTGAAGTCGGTCTAAGACATCTTGGACCCTGAGCACTAGCGAGGCAACACACCATCCTCGTGTCTCGTCTGTCGCCACAGAATCTCCTGTCTGCACCTCAGACATTGCAGTCACCTATAACTATGGCTCTGCCTGACGCCGGTCTTGCAGGTCGAGTCTCAGCACTAGGATTTGAGTCGCAGACCTGTCCGCCGTTCAGACTGGAAGCGTCGTCTGCCCTGACAGCTCCCAAGAGGGTGTACCTGTTTGCAAGAGGTACTTCCACCGAGGTCTCCTGCACACGCTTCATCCCCATTCTTTCCGTCTCTACCCGTTGCACCTCCTGCACTCTTGGAGTGACGACCTGACTGTAGGTCCTGTCCAGGAATCTTTCATCATCCCAGATGGACCATAGGTCATCCAGCTGCTGCTCCAGTTCCCTAACTCAGTCCTTGAGGAGCTGCATCTGGACACAGTTTTTGCAGGTGTAGTTTTTAGAGACACCAGCAGTGCCCCTGACTCCCCACATCCTGCAACAAATGCACTGCAATCACAAGATTATTTAAGTTAAATTAACCCCACAACTGATTTAAGTTGTAGCCTCTTTGCCTCAGCCTCCTCGCCGAAGACTCTTGAGCCAAAGACTCACACTTTACCTCACCAAGGCACTTCCCCTCAACAAGGCCGCTCCGCTAGCCTGAACTTAATTTTATCTATTAAAGTCAACTATCCACACAATTAATTAGGATGTCTCAGCCAATCACTCACTCGCTGGTCTGGCTGCTGCTCCTCTGCGAACTTCAAGGTAATTGTGGTTTTGGTAGGTCAACCCTGATCATTTTGAATGGCAGAGTAGACATGAGGGGCTGAGTAGCCGAACCCTGGCCCTATTTTCTTGTGTCATTTAGGTTTTGAGAGGGAGATACAGGTAGATGTGTAGAATAACTTGTTTTATGCAATAAGAACTTGAAAGTAATTGTTATGAGGATGGTTGGAGAGGAGACAACGAATGATGTCAAGAGGAAATCGCATGGACAAAGGCAGGGAAATAGGACTGACTGGATTACTCTGTATAATGTCAGTATGGGCAATGTGCTGCTGTGACAATGATGCTATGATTGTATCAGCCCAAAGTTGACAGAGAGGAGTGATATTGGGGAGGGAGGGTGGTGGTAGTTGGGGGTTGGCATATGATTCACAACAGTTTATTGCACAAAATCAATTTACTATGAAAATAGGCACGTGGAGAATATAAAACTACAACAATTTCCTCAAATAAAAGCAGAGTGACATATCACAAAAATGCAGCAAAATTGATAGTTATAAATATCTGCAAAATATATAATCTCAGTAATTTACAGCAGTGTAAGCAGCAGGCTAGATTGTGGTGAGAATTGTCCAATCGTCTTCATTCTGGCTGGTGATATGTGTCCTATAATTTACGGATTAACTGAAATAGGGAGGGGCATTTAAGGAGGCAATATTATGATGTAAGCACCAGAAACTCTGGTATCAACGGATGAACACTGAAAATTGATGAGACATAAGGGCCCACAGAAAATTTGCATGTTTTCAGGATTGGGCGAAGCTGTAGAGATAAGAACTAGAGACCCGAACTAAGATCTGAAAACAAGGATGAGAATTTTAAATTTGCGTTATGGGCCGATTGGAATCTAATCGGTGAGCGCAGCGTGATTGAGCAATTCATTAAAAGACACAAATACAACGGATTGGACAAATTTAATTGCCTTTGTGAAATGTTAGAGCTGTTTATGATTTTGTCTTAAAACCTTACATTGTGGCGTCAGCCTCAACATGGGCCACTTATGCTTGAACCCTCCTCAGGAGATATGAGGGCGGAACCTCGCTCAGCTACAGCAACATTGTAATATGGTTAGCGCACCAACTTAACATGTCACCACTGAATAAACAACACTTTGAACCAGCCTGGCGTCTCACCTTTATTCACCACGTTTGGTGCCACTACAACATTTTATATAATGAATCTCAGTATTTAAAGGTAAATAAATTAATTCATGAACTGTGATGATGAAAGACTGGTATCATTGCCATTTGTGAAGTTGACATGTGGCTTGGACTGAAGCCCTGGATGACTGTACACTCCAAACAATTTTGCATGCACATTCCTCTTGTGCTATTTTCATTCTTGTGAATTATAGTTAATGCATTAAAGGGGGTTATCAACTAAAATTGCATTCAAGGCTCCTATATAAATAAAGGCACTTTACAAAACATTGAGACTGACCTTGGGGGGCAATGTTAGCTGTGAGGAGGATGCTAGGAGACTGCAAGGTGACTTGGATAGGCTGGGTGAGTGGGCAAATGTTTGGCAGATGCAGTATAATGTGGATAAATGTGAGGTTATCCACTTTGGTGGCAAAAATAGGAAAACAGACTATTATCTAAATGGAGGCCGATTAGGAAAAGGGGAGATGCAGCGCGACCTGGGTGTCATGGTACACCAGTCATTGAAAGTAGGCATGCAGGTACAGCAGGCAGTGAAGAAAGCCAATGGTATGTTAGCTTTCATAGCAAAAGGATTTGAGTATAGGAGCAGGGAGGTTCTACTTCAGTTGTATAGGGTCTTGGTGAGGCCACACCTGGAGTATTGCGTACAGTTCTGGTCTCCAAATCTGAGGAAGGACATTATTGCCATAGAGGGAGTGCAGCGAAGGTTCACCAGACTGATTCCTGGGATGTCAGGACTGTCTTATGAACAAAGACTGCATAGACTCGGTTTATACTCTCTGGAATTTAGGAGATTGAGAGGGGATCTTATAGAAACTTACAAGATTCTTAAGGGGTTAGACAGGCTAGATGCAGGAAGATTGTTCCCGATGTTGGGGAGTTCCAGGGCAAGGGGTCACAGCTTAAGGATAAGGGGGAAATCCTTTAGGACCGAGATGAGAAGGAATTTTTTCACGCAGAGAGTGGTGGGTCTCTGGAACTCTCTGCCACCGAGGGTAGTTGAGGCCGGTTCATTGGCTATATTTAAGAGGGAGTTAGATGTGGCCCTTGTGGCTAAGGGGATCAGAGGGTATGGAGAGAAGGCAGGTACAGGATACTGAGTTGGATGATCAGCCATGATCGTATTGAATGGCGGTGCAGGCTCGAAGGGCCGAATGGCCTACTCCTGCGCCTAATTTCTATGTTTCTATGTCCTCAGTAAGTGGCACTCAGGCTTACGTCAGCCAGAAGGGAAATTCTGTCACTTTCACGTAGGTCAGCCAAATCAGTACACACTAAAAAAACTGACGGCTACAGTATTTTTTTACTTACATCACTTTGGAAGCACAGGAACTGAAGTAGTTCCTGAAGTAGTATTGTAACTCGCACATCCTTCACTCACACTGCCTTGATCATCTGTCTTCCTGAATGTTGTACAGGCCTGACATGCCACTAATGCACTCAACAGACAACCTACAGGCTGATGATAGAAACATAGAAAAATTGGTGCAGGAGTAGGCCATTCGGCCCTTCGAGCCTGCACCGCCATTCAATGTGATCATTGCTGATCATCCAACTCAGTATCCCGTACCTGCCTTCTCTCCATACCCCCTGATCCCTTTAGCCACAAGTGCCACGTCTAACGCCCTCTTAAATATAGCCAATGAACTGGCCTCAACTACCTTCTGTGGCAGAGAATTCCAGAGACTCACCACTCTTTGTGTAAATAATGTTTTCCTCATCTCGGTCCTAAAGGGATTCCCCCTTATCCTTAGACAGTGGCCCCTTGTTCTGGACTCCCCCAACATCGGGAACAATCTTCCAGCATCTAGCTTGTTCAACCCCTTAAGAATTTTGTAAGTTTCTATAAGATCCCCCCTCAATCTTCTAAATTCCAGCGAGTACAAGCCGAGTCTATCCAATCTTTTCTCATATGAAAGTCCTGACATCCCAGGAATCAGTCTGGTGAATCTTCTCTGTACCCCCTCTATGGCAAGGATGTCTTTCCTCTGATTTGGAGACCAAAACTGTACGCAATACTCCAGGTGTGGCCTCACCAAAACCCTGTACAACTGCAGTAGAACCTCCCTGCTCCTATACTCAAATCCTTTCGCTATGAATGCTAACATACCATTTGCTTTCTTCACTGCCTGCTGCACCTGCATGCCTACTTTCAATGACTGGTGTACCATGACACCCAGGTCTCGTTGCATCTCCCCTTTTCCTAATCTGCCACCATTCAGATAATAGTCTACCCTCATGTTTTTGCCACCAAAGTGGATAACCTCACATTTATCCACATTATACTGCATCTGCCATGCATCTGCCCATTCACTCAGCCTATCCAAATCAGCCTCCAAGCATCCTCCTCACACCTAACTATACCCCCCAGCTTGGTGTCATCTGCAAATTTGGAGATGTTGCATTGAATTCCCTCGTCCAAATCATTAATATATATTGTAAATAGCTGGGGTCCCAGCACTGAGCCTTGCGGTACCCCACTAGTCACTGCCTGCCATTGTGAAAACGACCCATTTTCTCCTACCCTTTGCCTCCTGTCTGCTGGCCAGTTCTCTATCCACATCAATACTGAACCCCCAATACCGTGTGCTTTAAGTTTGTATGCTAATCTCTTATGCGGGACCTTGTCGAAAGCCTTCTGAAAGTCTAGATATAACACATCCACTGGTTCTCCCTTATCCACTCTACTAGTTACATCCTCGAAAAATTCTATCAGATTTGTCAGACATGATTTACCTTTCGTAAATCCATGCTGACTTTGTCCAATGATTTCACCACTTTCCAAATGCGCTGCTATCCCATCTTTAATAACAGACTCTAGCAGTTTCCCCACTACCGATGTTAGACTAACTGGTCTGTAATTCCCCACTTTCTCTCTCCCTCCTTTTTTAAAAAGTGGGATTACATTAGCTACCCTCCAATCCTCAGGAGCTACTCCAGAATCTAAGGAATTTTGGAAAATTATCACTAATGCATCCACTATTTCTGTGGCTGCCTCCTTGAGTACTCTGGGATGCAGACTATCTGGCCCTGGGGATTTATCGGCCTTCAATCCGTTCAATTTACCCAACACCACCTCCCAGCTAACCTGGATTTCACTCAGTTCCTCCATCTTGTTTGACCCCAGTTCCACTGCTATTTCCGGCAGATTATTTATGTCTTCCTTAGTGAAGACAGAACCAAAGTAGTTATTCAATTGGTCTGCCATGTCCTTGTTCCCCATGATCAATTCACCTGTTTCTGACTGCAAGGGACCAACATTTGTTTTAACTAGTCTCTTTCTCTTCACATATCTATAAAAACGTTTGCAGTCAGTTTTTATGTTCCCTGCCAGTTTCCTTTCATAATCTATTTTCCCTTTCCTAATTAAGCCCTTTGTCCTCCTCTGCTGGATTCTGAATTTCTCCCAGTCCTCCGGTAGGCTGCTTTTTCTGGCAAATTTGTATGCCTCATCTTTTGTTTTTATACTATCCCTGATTTCCCTTGTTATCCATGGATGCACCACCTTCCCCGATTTATTCTTTTTCCAAACTGGTATGAACAATTTTTGTACTTCAACCATGCAGTCTTTAAATACCTTGGCACATCCACTGTCAACCCTTTAAGAATCACCTGCCAGTCTATCTTGGCCAATTCACATCTCATACCTTCAAAGTTACCTTTGTTCAAATTCAGAACCCTTGTTTCTGACTTAATTTTGTCACTCTCCATCCTAATGAAGAACTCAACCATATTATGGTCACTCTTGCCCAAGGGGCCACGCACAACAAGACTGCTAACTAACCCTTCCTCATTACTCAATACCCAGTCTAAAATAGCCTGCTCTCTCGTTGGTTCCTCCACATGTTGGTTGAGGTAACTATCCCACATACATTCCAAGAAATCCTCTTCCTCAGCACCCCTCCCAATTTGATTCACCCAATCTACATGCAGATTGAAGTCACCCATTATAACCGTGTTACCCTTGTTGCACGCATTTCTAATTTCCTGTTTGATGCCATCCCCAACTCCAATACTACTGTTAGGTGGCCTGTACACAGCTCCCACTAGCGTTTTCTGCCCCTTAGAGTTTCACAGCTCTACCCATATCGATTCCACATCCTCCACGCTAATGTCCTTCTTTTCTATTGCATTAATCTCCTCTCTCACCAGCAACGCTACCCCACCTCCTTTTCCTTTTCATCTATCCCTCCTGAATATTGAATATCCCTGGATGTTCAGCTCCCAGCCTTGGTCACCCTGAAGCCATGTCTCCATGATCCCAACTATAGCATAGTCATTAATCGGTATCTGCACCTTCAACTCATCCACCTTATTACGAATGCTCCTCGCATTGAGACACAAAGCCTTCAGGCTTGTTTTTACAACACTCTTACTCCTTATACAATTATGTTGACAAGTGGCCCCTTTCACATCAATCCCTATTACACTTGGCCATACTCTCCTATCCCTTTGTGAGCTTTCTTTCCCGTTAATTCTGGGGTCATTAACCATCCCTTTACTCTCTTTCCCTTTAACTCCGTCCTCGACTATCCCATTTGACACCCCATCCCCCATATTCAGTTTAAAATCATCCGTGTAGCAGTGGCAAACCTGCCGGCCAGAACGCTGATCCCCCACCTGTTAAGATGCAATCCGTCCCTTTTGTACAGTCCCCCCTTACTCCAAAACAGATCCCAGTGATCTAAGAATCTAAATCCCTGCCCCCTGCACCAGTTCCTCAGCCACACATTCAGGTCCCGTATCTCCCTGTTCCTGCTCTCGCCAGCACGAGGAACTGGAAGCAAACCGGAGATAACAACGCTGGAAGTCCTGCTTTTCAGCATTTTTCCAAGCTCTCTTAATTCCCACTGCAAAATATTCATCCCCTTCTTTCCAACATCATTTGTGCCAACATGCACGACCACTTCTGGCTGTTCACCTTCGCCCTTGAGGATTGTCTGCACTCTGTCCATGACATGCTGGATCCTGGCACCAGGAAGGCAGCACATCATCCTCGAATCCCGTCTGTTGCCGCAAAAACCCCTGTCCGTACCTCTCACAATGGAGTCTACATCTACAATGGCGTTGCCCGACTTTGGCCTCTTTGGTTTTGGCTCAACAGCCCTTTTTGTTTTGCAAGCCAGTCCGCCGCTCAGTGAGATACCATCTTCTGTCCCGGCAGCTTCCACGTGGGTGAACCTGTTCACAAGAGGTACAACACCCGGGGACCATTGCATTCCATGTTTTCCTCCCTTTCTCACCGTCACCCACCTTCTCTCTTCTAGTGCCTTGGGTGTAACAATCTTACTGTAGGACTTGTCGAGGAACGACTCAGTTTCTCGGATGAACCCGAGGTCATCCACTTGTTTCTCCAGTTCCCCAACACGGTCCTTCAGGAGCTGTACCTGGATACACTTCTCACATTTGTAGCAGCCAGAGGCACCAGCAGTGTCCTTGACCTCCCACATACTGCAAGCATCACACTGCATCAGCTTGCTTGACATCTCCTTCTTTTGCCTCGGTCTCTCCCTATCCAATGTTTTGTGCAGCCTCCTCTCTGAAGACTCTCGAGCCAAAGACGCACACTTTACTCGCAGGGCACTTCCCTCACAAGGCCGCTCCCTCACTGCCACTCCCTAAGAGCTGCTTTGCTTATATTGACTGTTAAATTGCCTAATTTACAAACCAAATTCCTCAGTTTTCAACTGTTTTCCCCCTCTGACTCACTGAGAACTCTCCTCCCACTCGGGCTAGAGCCAATCAGTGCTTTCTCCTGCTTCTCTTTGTTGCTGTTGCTTCAAAATCCACGGGAACACTGAGTAAAGTCTGCCTGTGCTTTGTCTCTCCTTTTCAACTGTTTACCCCCTCAGACTCACTGAGAACTCTCCTCCCACTCGGGGTAGAGCCAATCAGTGCTTTCTCCTGCTTCTCTTTGTTGCTGTTGCTTCAAAATCCTTGTTCTGATGCAACAGGAACAAGGTTTGTGCCTGAATTTGCACACAAGCTAATTCCTGGGCCATTGTTCCTTCGATGAATAGACTTATTGTGGTATAATTTTGCAATTCTAAAATGTTTCATGCATTATCATTAATGGTACCAAACATAATACACATATTCCTTAGATTATAATTGTGTTGTATAATACTTATACTATTGAAAATCTTTATTATCTTTTTCCTGAGTACTTACATACCCAGAGGAAACGAAAAAACGTTGCTCAACCAGTGTCCATTCAGTGTGCGGTAAAAAATAAATAGAAATAAAAATAAAAATACATATATCATCATGAGTTCCAATCGGCAGCGGCATGACAATGGCTCTGTTTCAGTGTGACCAGGTTGGTGGTTGGTGCGCGATACTTTGGCAGGGGGCAAAGTCCGTTTATCAGTCTTATAGCCTGCGGAAAGAAACTGAGGAGCATCCTGCTGGTTTTGCAGCTGATGCTCCTGTACCTCTTCCCAGATGGCAGGATGGAGAATATGTGATGCAATGGGTGGTAGGGGTCTTTGATGATGGAGATGGCTCTGTTGATACATCTCTTCCTGTATATGTCCAGCAGGAAAGGGAGTGGAGCACCAATAATCCTGCTGGCGGATTTCACAATCCTGTCTAGTTGCTGCCATTCATACGCTTTGCAGCTCCCGAACCACGAAGTGATGCTGTAGGTTAATGTGCTCTCGATTGTCCCCCTATAAAAAGTTTGTAGGTGTGCAGTGGGGAGACCTGCTTTCCGTAGTCTTTGGAGAGGGTGTAGTCGCTGCTGGGCTCTCTTGACCAGTGCTATGGTGTTGGTCATGGACGTTAGGTCATCTGACAGGTGGAGTCCTAGGAACTTCACACTGCTGACCCTTTCCACATCAGCTCCATCGATGTGCAGAGTTGTATGGCGTTGTTTTCCCGCCCTCCTGAAGTCAACCACCATCTCCTTCATTTTTCCCACATTGAGAATGGGGTTGTGGGATTTGCACCATCCTGTGAGCAGCTCCACCTCCATCCTGTACGCCGACTCATCATTGTCACTGATGAGACCCACCACTGTTGTGTCATCAGCGAACTTGTTGATGAAGTTGTTGTTGAGTCTAGCAGTGCAGTCATGTGTAAGCAGACTAAACAGCAGGGGGCTTAGGACACAGCCTTGTGGCGAGCCAGTGCTCACGGCTATGGTTTTTGATGTCCTACTGCCCACCCTGACTGTCTGCTGCCGTTGCGATAGAAAGTTCAGGACCCAATTACATGTGCCAGCATCAACCCCCAATAACTCCAACTTCTCCACCAGCTGCTGCAGAATAGTTGTGTTAAAAGCAGAGCTGAAGTCTATGAAGAGGATCCTGGCAGAGTATTTTTCTGATCAAGGTGTGGCAGTACGAGGTTCATGTTGTTGAGACTGCGTCCTCTGTGGATCGGTTGGCTCTGTAGGCGAACTGCAGTGGGTCTAGGTCGGCAGGTAGGCTATTTTTGATATGCTGCATAACCAGTCGCTCAAAACACTTAATTACTATGGGTGTTAGAGCCACTGGTCAAAAGTCATTATGGCAGGCTGGGTTTGGTTTCTTTGGGACAGGAACGATGGTGGCACTCTTAAGGCAGTTGGGCACTACTGCCTGGCTGAGTGAGGTGTTAAAAATGTCTGTGAAGACATCTTTCAGTTGCTCAGCGCAGACTCTTAGAACGCATCCAGGAATGTTATCCGGCCCTGCGGCTTTGCGTGGGTTGATGCTGGCAAAGGCCTTTTTAACTTTGGCTGCAGACAGCCTGAGCGACTGGTCACTTGGAGATGGCAGTAGTGCACGTGTCTGGGTGCTGTTTTTAACATCAAACAGTGCGTTCAGTTCATCTGGTAGAGAGGGGTCGTTTTGGCATATCCGCAGTGGGGGGGGGGGGGGCTTGCAGTCAGTGATGGTATGAAATCCCTGCCACAAGCGATGTGTGTCTTTGTCATTTGTGAAGTGGCTATTAAGTTTTTGTCCATACAGCCTCTTTGCTTCCCTGATCCCCCGGGATAGGTTATTCCGTGCCAGTTTGTATGCTGCGTTGTCTCCAGATTTAAATGCAGCATTCAGGATTCTCAGTAGGGAACACACTTCCCCAGTTAGCCAAGGTTTCTGATTGGCACGTCTCATGACGGTTTTTACCACCGTTACATCCTCGAAGCATTTATTGATGTATCCGATGACGGATTCTATGTATTCTTTGAGGTTGATGCCACTGTCATCTGTTGCTGCCTCTCTGAAGATGGCCCACTGTGTGGTTTCGAAACAGTCCTGTAGTGCCTCGGTAGCTCCCTGTGGCCATGTTCTGACTTCTTTGACCGTTGGCCTGTCCTGTTTCACCCTGGGTCTGTATGCGGGTGTGAGCATAACCGCTAGGTGGTCAGAGTTGCCGATATGGGGGAGGGGGGCTGCTTTATATGCATCTTTAATGTTGGTGTACACCAGATCTAGTTTGTTCTTTCCCCTGGTTGCAATGTTCACATGCTGGTAAAATTTAGACAGGACAGAAGTAAGACTTGCCTGGTTGAAATCCCCAGCTGCCATGAAGAAAGCATCGGGGTGTTCCCTCTGCTGCTCACTGATGTTGTTGTATAGCAGTGTCATAGCATCCTTCACGTCCGCGCTCGGTGGTACATAGACGGCCGTTATGAAGACTGCTGTTAGCTCCCTGGGTAGGTAGAAGGGTCGGCATTTCACAGTCATTAGCTCCACGTGGGGTGAGCAGTAAGTGGAAACCACCACGGCGTCCCGACACCACGATCTGTTGACGTACACAGCCAGTCCCCCTCCTCTTGCCTTACCAGCTAGCGAAGCTACTCTATCAGCTCTGTATAGCGTAAGTCCCTCCAACTGGATTGTAGCGTCTGTGATGTTCTGATTCAGCCAGGTCTCTGTTAGGACGTAGACACAGCAGTTCTTCACGCTTCGTTGGGAGGCTCTCCACGCTCTGATGTAGTCCATCTTGTTGTCGCGGGATCGGACATTTGCCAACATTACTGTAGGCACTGCCTATTTGTGAGGGTTCGCGTTTAGCCTAGCATAGGCTCCTCCGCGCTTCCTCCGCTTCTGCCTCCTGCTACACCGCTTGCGATGTTTCCCCATCAGCGTTGTTCCAGGTGCGGGTGCAGCCGCGGTTCTCCAAGGGCCTGCGCGCCTCCGTGGGCCTGCGCACCTCCCCACCACCGTTGTTCCCGGTGCTGGTGCAGCCGCGGCTCTCCGTGGGCCTGCGCACCTCCGTGGGCCTATGCGACGCAGAAGTCTCAGCTCCACCAGGACGTTCCGTAAGGTAATGTTACACCACGAAGCCTTGTTGACGATTTTTAAAAGAACCCGAGGCTCGTACTTACACACACACTCCTCATACACACCACTCGCTCCAAACACCCGCGAAATCGCCAAATTTTCACTGGGAGAGGCCGCTGCAAATTCCGGTCGCGCCGCCATCTTGGATTCCACTACACAATATTTCCATGCATTAAATTCAGTATCTATCTATCTATCTATCATAATATCAATCTCTGATCTTGGATGTGGATGTATTTATTTGTGTGTGGATGTATGTGAATCACATCTCCTCGAAAACTAGTGCTAATGGTGCGCTAACGGTGAAATTCTGGTAGAGATTTACCTCATGATCTCGAAAATCGCGACATCTGAAAAATTGATTTATTATTTCCTGAGTTTTTTTTTTATTGAATAATTTTTATTAGAAGTACAGGTGTAAGTACAAATATAAGTACATATAAAAACAACGTTCTTGATAAAGAGATAGGTAATAATTACCATGTTTTCTTATATATACTTCTAAACATTTTATTGTAGTTTTTTTTAAGTGAAAAGTAGGAAAGTGTGAAAAATGGTTAACATAAAAATAGTTGTAAAATAACCAAAAGAGAAAAGTAAATAAAATAACAGTGGTATATTATACAAACAGTATTTATATAATTATATATCCGTGATCAATAATGTATTATTCTTCGCTCAATCCTTCGTTCAGGTCTCGATCAGGTCCACAAACCGAGTCATATTGGTCCCTTAAGATATTCAAGGAATGGAGACCAAATCAGATTAAATTGGTCTAACTTGCCTAAAAGTGCAAGTCTTATTCTTTCCAAGTGTAAAGTCTCAGCCATTCCTGAAATCCACAATTTGATTGTAGGGGGTATGGGGCCTTTCCAAAATTGTAAAATTAATTTTTTACCAATTATTAAACTATAATCTATGAAAGTTCTTTGTGCTGTCGTGAGTAATTGATCCCTTTCTAATATTCCCAATATTATTAATTTTGAGTCTGGAACTAGATTCTTATTTACAACATTCGAGATTACCTTAAATATTTCCAACCAAAAATTCGTAATTTTTATACAAGTTGTAAAAGAATGTGTTAAATTAGCTTCTGGGTATTGGCATTTGTCACATATAGGAGATACATTGGAAAACATTCTATGTAATTTAGATTTTGAAAAATGCAATCTATGTAAAACTTTGAATTGTATCAGAGAGTGTCTAGAATTTAATGAACAATTATGTATATATCGTAAACTTTCATCCCAGATATCGGGTTTGATTGTTTCACCTATTTCATTTTCCCATAGTTGTCTGTACTTTTCCGTATTGGGTATATCATTTTCTAATAAAATATTATAAATGTATGATATTAATTTTTCCGTGTTTGGGTGTTTATTTAAGCATTCATCTAGAATTCCCGTCTTTCTCTTTTTATATTCCTGTGCAGTTGTTTTAATGTAGTCAGTTATTTGTAGATATCTGAAGTAGTGTTTAGAGTGTAGTCCATATATTTCCTGTATTTCTTTAAATGAAAGATACAGATTGTCCCTGTAAAGGTCACTGATCTTATTAATCCCTTTATTTTTCCATTGTAAGAATCCTAAATTTTCCAGGGATGGTTTAAAACTTACATTATTAACAATGGGAAGAACTAATGGGATATCTTCTAGTTTTAACGTTATTTTTAACTGTCTCCAAATATTAATTTCACTATTAATTATTGGGTTTTCACGATACATTTTCTTAAATATTTTAATTTTAGAAAATAATATGGAACTGATTTCATACGGTAAGCAGTCTTCCTTTTCCATAAGTAACCAGTTTGGATTTTCATCCAGTTCAACCCACCAAAAGTTCATATTCTTAATACCAACTGACCAGTAATAATATATAAAATTAGGTAATGTTAAACCTCCATTAATTTTCGATTTACATAAATATTTTTTATTTATTCTATGGCTTTTATAGTCCCAAACAAAATTAGTGACTATAGAGTCAACCTTTTTAAAAAAATTCTTAGAAAGATATATCGGGATCATTTGAAATAAATATAATAATTGTGGGAGAAAAATCATTTTTATCGCATTAATTCTACCTATCATTGAGATAGGTAGTGTTCTCCAATATAGAATATTCTTAGATAATTTATTTAGTATAGGTAAAAAATTATATTTAAATAAAGAATCATATTTTTTTGTAACGTGAATTCCTAAATACTTAATCTGTTCATTAACAATCTTAAAAGGAAATTGTTTTAATGTAGTTAAATTATCTTGTGTTAATGGCATAAGTTCACTTTTATTCCAATTGATTCTGTATCCAGAAAACAAGCCAAATTGAGTTATTAAATTCAATAAATTAGGTATGCTAATTTCAGGTTTTTTAATATATAATAATACGTCATCTGCATATAGAGAAATTTTATTTCTTGTTTCGTTAGTTTCATATCCAAAGATTTCGGGGTGTAATCTTACCCGAATGGCTAATGGTTCTATAGCCAACGCAAATAATAATGGTGATAGGGGACAACCTTGTCTGCATCCTCGAAATAAATTAAATTTGGTAGATATCATTTGGTTGGTTAAGATTTTAGCAGTTGGATTTGTATATAGTAATTTGATCCATTTTATAAACTTGTCTCCCAAATTTAACTTTTCCATAACCGCAAATAAATATGGCCATTCAACTTGGTCAAAAGCTTTCTCTGCATCTAACGATATTATTACTAAGTCTTTATTATAACTCCTTTTCGAGTATATAATATTAAACAATCGTCTCAAGTTATATGATGAGTATCGTTTAGGTATAAATCCTGTTTGATCCGGGTGTATTATTTTATTAATCACTACACTTAATCTTTTAGCTAATATTTTAGTTAATATCTTTTGATCCGTATTTAAGAGAGCAATAGCTCTATATGATCCCGGATCATCTAGGTCTTTATCCATTTTTGGTATGAGTGTTATAATGGATTCGTTTAGTGTTTCTGGTAAACTCTGTTGCGCATATATATATTCGTAAAGTGTCTTCAAATAAGGTGTTATCAGATCCGTGTATGATTTATAAAATTCCGAACCAATACCATCTGGCCCTGGAGTTTTCCCGTTTTTTAATGATATAATAGAATCCTCAATTTCTTTAACTGTTAATTCAGCATTTAATAGTTTTGTATCATCTACACCCAATCCTATTAGATTACAGTCATTTAAGAATGTATTAATTCCTATCTGATTTTCAGTCGTTTTGGAAGAATATAAATCTTTATAATATTGTAAAAATCTCTCATTAATATCGTTATTCTGTGTTAAGAATTCACCATTTTCTGATTTAATCCGATGTATTATTTTTTCTCCCTGTATTTTTCGTAATTGGCGAGCCAGTAATTTTTGTGGTTTGTCCCCAAATTCAAATTGTATTTGTTTTGTGTATTGATATAATTTAACCACTTGGTCAGCATATATCTTATTTAATTTATATTTTAATGCAGTAATTTTATTATGTGTTATCATTGTAGGGTTGAGAGCATTTTCTATATCTAATTGTTTTATCTCCGTTTCCAGAATATTTTGTTCCTTCCGCTTTTCTTTGTTGTAAAATGCTTGTGAAGATATCATAATTCCACGAGTAAAAGCCTTAAAAGTTTCCCATAGTAGGGATGGAGATATTTCTGGTTTATCGTTTATTTCAAAAAAAGTCTTAATCTGCTTTATAATATATTCATTAGTTGATTTATCCTTCAAAATTTGTGGATTAAGTCTCCTTTGTCCTCGTATTTTCATGTTATCATTAAATTTAATATTAAATGTTAATGGAGCGTGATCTGAAATAATGATACTGTGGTATTTAGAGTTATAGATGTATGGAATAAGCTTTATATCTACAAGGAAATAGTCAATTCTAGAATATGTTTTATGTACCGAGGAGTAAAATGAATAATCTCGTCCTGATGGGTGTTCCATTCTCCAAACATCTCTAACTTTACTAGTATCAATGTATGCATTTATTAAATCACTGGAGTGTGATTTAAATTTCCTCTGTCCTGACGATCTATCTAAATAAGGATCTAAAGTACAATTTAAATCTCCTCCAATTATTAAATTATGTTGTGCATGATCAGGAATTGTATTAAATATTTTCTTTAAAAAAATTGGACTGTCAAAATTTGGGCCATATATATTGGCTAATATTACTTTTTGAGCATATAATTCACCCGTTACAATAATAAATCTTCCATCTTTATCAATTATAGTTGATGTATGCTTGAATAAAGTACCTTTACGTATCAGTATTACTACGCCTCTAGATTTATGAGTAAAAGAGGAATGATATATTTTGTCAATCCATTTAGCCTTTAATCTATGCTCGGCATCTTTTTTTAGATGTGTCTCTTGAAGAAACGCAACGTCGATTTTAAGTGCTTGCAAATGTGCCAATACTTTACCCCTTTTAATAGGTTCATTAAGACCTTTAACATTCCAACTGCCAAAGATTATTCCCTCATTCCCCAAATTCTTTTTTAAGTCCTGCATTTTATTTAAGGTGGTCTATGATGGTTCACATGTCTCAGCTCGACATACCCGACCTTACCCCCGAACTCCGGATGGACGAGTTTCCTGAGTTTTTTAATAAAATTGTTCACCAATCTGAGATCTTTTTTGAAGTTAACGAGCTGAAGTTAACGTGCTGATGACATCACAATGGCTGCCTGCCGGGCACTGTTTCCCAGGAAAGATGTCACCACCCCCCCCCCCCCCCCCCCCGGTTCTTCAAAAGACGCAAAAAGAACGAGCAAGTAGGCTCTGTTCTGCAGATCCCGAGGGCTTCCAAAGGCTCTTCCAAGTGCTTCAGAGCACTTCAGAGATCACCCGAGGTCACGGGTGCTCACGACCACTCACGAGCTTCCCGGCTTGCTTTTCAAGAACTTTCCCCTAGCGGCCTGCTGCGCTAATTTCCTGACCTCACTCGCTCCCCGCTGCTACCCGCTCCTCCCCGCTGCTACTGCTCCCCCCCCCCCCCCCCGCTACTACTGCTCCCCCCCTCCCCAATGCTACCCGCTCCGAGATGCCGAGAGTCAGGCCCTGTACATTAGCTCTCAATCTCTATCCCCGGCTCTCTCCGCTTTTCGCAGCCCACTCAATCGCCCGGCTCCCCTCCTCCTCTCTCCCCACTACACCTCTCCCCCCTTCCTCCCCTCTACCTCCTCTCTCCCCCAACCTCCCTGCCTCCCCTCTACCTCCTCTCTCCCTCTGCCCCGCTCTCCACCCCTCCCCCTCTCCACCCCCTCCCCTCCACCCCCCTCCCCATCCCCTCTACCCCCTCCTCACCTCCTCTCTCCCCTCTATTCTCTCTCCCCCCATCCCTCCTCCTTCTCCCCTCTCTCCCTCCCCCTCTCCCCCCACATCCCTCCCCCCCTCCTCTCTCCCCATCCTCTCTCCCCACCTCCTCTCTTCCCCCTCCCCCCTGGTCTAGTATTATACTAAAAGTCTCGTCTTGTTTGGACATCTGTCTGTCTTCGTGCATGCGAGCGAGCGATCTCAAGGAACAATGCCAGAACGGTACACAATAGCGTGAACATTTTTGCAGAACCCTACACAGCTTTTTCCCGTTGTCGTTCTTACAAGTTTCCTTCAGATTTGATGTTGTATTTCACGTTATTGATATTTAATATGACATCTCACAGTCACAATGGCATCTCACAGTTGACAAAATCACAATGGGATCTCATTTACACAAGCTCCCTCTCCCTCCCCCCCCTCTTTCTCCCTCCCCTTCACCCCCCTCTCTCTTAATATAATATCAAGGGGTTAGTTAGTGTGTCTGACGCCGCATGCCACCCCAGACCCCCCCCCCCGCAAATGCACGTTGGGGGAACAGACCCAACGGGTCCGCACTTGGTCTAGTATATCACTAAAACTTTCATCTTGTTTGTTTGTATGCATGCACGCGAGCCCAAAACCCCACCAAAATTGTACATGATAGCATATATATATATAACATATAACAATTACAGCACGGAAACAGGCCATCTTGGCCCTTCTAGTCCATGCCAAACACTTACTCTTACCTAGTCCCATCTACCTGCACTCAGACCATAACCCTCCATTCCTTTCCCATCCATATACCTATCCAACTTATTTTTAAATGATAACATCGAACCTGCCTCCACCACTTCCACTGGAAGCTCATTCCACACAGCTATCACTCTCTGAGTAAAGAAGTTCCCTCTCATGTTACCCCTAAACTTCTGTCCCTTAATTCTCAAATCCTCTTGTTTGAATCTTCCCTACTCTCAATGGAAAAAGCTTATCCACATCAACTCTGTCTATCCCTCTCATCATTTTAAAGACCTCTATCAAGTTCCCCCTTAACCTTCTGCGCTCCAAAGAATAAAGACCTAACTTGTTCAACCTTTTTCTGTAACTTAGGTGCTGAAACCCAGGCAACATTCTAGTAAATCTCCTCTCTATTTTGTTGACATCTTTCCTATAATTTGGCGACCAAAATTGTACACCATACTCCAGAATTGGCCTCAACAATGCCTTGTACAATTTTAACATTACATCCCAACTTCTATACTCAATGCTCTGATTTATAAAGGTCAGCACAGCAAAAGCTTTCTTTACCACCCTATCTACATGAGATTCCACCTTCAGGGAACTATGCACAGTTATTCCTAGATCCCTCTGTTCAACTGCATTCCTCAATTCGCTACCATTTACCATGTACGTCCTATTTTGATTTGTCCTGTCAAGATGTAGCAACTCACACTTATCAGCATTAAACTCCATCTGCCATCTTTCAGCCCACTTTTCCAAATAGCCTAAATCTCTCTGTAGACTTTGAAAATCGACTTCATTATCCACAACACCACCTATCTTAGTATAATCTGCATACTTACTAATCCAATTTACCACACCATCATCCAGATCATTGATGTTTATGACAAACAACAGTGGAGCCAACACAGATCCCTGAGGCACCCCACTAGTCACCGGCCTCCAACGTGACAAACAGCCATCCACCATCACTCTCTGGCATCTCCAATTCAGCCACTGTTGAATCCATCTTGCTACTCCACCATTAATAACCAACAATTGAACCTTCTTAACCAACCTTCCATGTGGAACCTTGTCAAAGTCCATATAGACAACATCCACCACTTTACCCCCATCAATTTCCCTAGTAACCTCTTCAAAAAATTCAAGAAGATTAATCAAATATGACCTTCCAGGCACAAATCCATGTTGACTGTTCCTAATCAGACTCTGTTTATCCAGATGCTTATATATATTATCTCTAAGTATCCTTTCCATTAATTTGCCCACCACTGACGTCAACCTAACAGGTCTATATTTGCTAGGTTTACTCTTAGAACCCTTTTTAAACAATGAAACAACATGCGCAGTACGCCAATCCTCCGGCACCATTCCCTTTTCTAATGACATTTGAAATATTTCTGTCATAGCCCCTGCTATTTCTACACTAACTTCCCTCAATGTCCTCGGGAATATCCTGTCAGGATCTGGAGACTTATCCACTTTTATATTTTTCAAAAGTGTCAGTACTTCCTCTTCTTTGATCCTCATAGTTTCCCTTACCTCACATAATTCAATATCCTTCTCCTAAGTGAATACCAAAGAAAATAAATTGTTCAATATCTCCCACATCTCTTTAGGCTCTGCAGATAGCTGTCCACTCTGACTCTCTAATGGACCAATTTTATCCCTTGTTATCCTTTTGCTATTTATATAGCTGTAGAAACCACTTCAATTTTTGGCCCACCTTATTCACCATTGTCCTGAGAAGTAAATCAAACCAGTTTCGTTCAAATTTATGGTATATTTTACGTTATTAACATTTTAAACTTATCAAAAACCACTTTTCAATCCGCTTTTCCACTTGCCCTTCCCGTCAGCCGCGTTCAACATCACAATGGAATCCGGAATCTCATCTACATTAAAAAATCGTAATTTTCAAAAAGTTTTAATCAGATTCTTCCGTTTTTATTTACAGCTAACATTGTGCTTAAGGTTATTTTAAAGAAGAAATGCGATTTTCATTGAGAATTTAATTTTTAAAAAAAGATTTTCATTGTAGGGGAGGAGGTGCGATAGGAAGGTGAGGAGCAGGGGAGCAGGGGGATAGAGGGAGAGGAGGGGGTAGGGTGGTAGAGGGAGGGGAATGTGGGGTCGGCAAGGAGAGAGATTGGGGAAGAGGGGGGATAGAGGGAGAGGAAGGGGGGAGTGGGGGAGGTAGGGAGTGGGGGAGAGAGGGAGAGGAGGGCAGTGTGGGAGGTGAGGAGGGAGAGTGGGGGAGTGGGATAGGGGGAGGTGAGTAGTGGGTGAACAGGGAGACAGAGGGAGAGGAGGGATGTAGGGAGGGGAGAGGGGTTATGGAGGGAGGAGAGAGAGGTTACGGAGGGAGGGAGGTAGTGACTGAGGGTAGGGGAAAGGAGAAGGAGGGAGAGGTGAGGGAGGGAGTGGGGAGGGGAGGAGGAGATGGGAAAGAAGAGGGTGGAGGAAGGGGAGAGAGTACTGGGGGATGAGGAGGAATGGAAGAGGATAGGGGTAGGAAGAGGGATAGTCAGGCGCAGTTGGGAAGGGTTGCCGTGACTCGCGTCACAATGGGGATCTCTGCTATCACAACGGGAACCCTTCAGCCGCAACTGTGCAGTTGGGGGCTATGGGTTAATGGTGGAATATTACCTTGGGGAACATGCCCAACTGGTCCACACCTGGTCTAGTAATCTATATTTAAATACGGCAGGATTAAATTCCCTGGACATCAAATGAAGATTAATTTTATATGCCTTGATGACAATGATGTAGTAATATTGTTGCAATTGCTAATGCACCATGTGCAAATGAAATGCAATGCCTGCGTAATTACAGTTCAGTTGCAAACTTGTTTGCAAGATTAAATGTAAAACCAGACCTTGTATGATTGTTGCAGATCACTTAAGTAGAATTTTCAACCATAAAATATTTTTTTTCTTGAATTTAATTGCACATGCATAATTCTCCGATATTTGTTAAATTTGAGGCGACGACTAACCCATTAGTAGCAAATTATAGGAGATTCAAGGAACTGTAGATGCTGGTTTGCATAGTGGTGAAGAAATTCAGTGGGTCAGATAGGTCTCTGTCCTCCTGCAAATGATATAATAGCTTTGTAGATCAACAGGTCTAGCTAATTCGCACTTCACAGTTGCTTAATCACATTAAGCAATAATCATGCATGTCATAGTAAAATTATTAATTTTCTCATGTGACATGTGAATAGCCTGTGTGCACTTACGTCCTCATGGGCTATTTCATGTTCACGTCTTAACCCATGGCTAAGAGTAAAAGAGGCAAACAATGGTATACCAACATGCTATTAGAGCAATGGCTTGCTGATATCAGCGCTTGCAATCTCTAGGTTTCTGATAAACATGTTTTTATAGTACTATATCACTGCATGCCTAGTAGCAACCCCTGCTCCCCACCCCCCTATCCCACCCACCCCCCTACAACTGCATTTTATTGATGTCTTACTGCACTAATACACTGCTCGGACCCGAGTACATATTTCGTTCATGATTCATGTGGAAGCATGGTTTTATCGAATGACAATAAATAAATAAATGAAATGAAATGAAAAGGAGATCTCGGTTACACAGGTGACCATGCGTTACAGCTGTCCGAGTAAAGGAAATTCGCTTTACAAAATTCACAAGTCACTAACCAAAAAGGACAAAATTCTCTCTCATGGAATTTATGTGTGAAAATGTAAATAAACATTTGTACACACGAATGTACACTACTTCGAATAAAGAACATTAAAAAAAAATTAAATTAAAAGAAATGAATGGAGAGGTAACTGGAAATAGCATTGGTATTGCGATTACATGTAACTATTTTGTATTAAGAATTTTCCAGTCACCAAAACTACATTTCAAAATTAGGAAGGAAGGACAAGGACCTGCAGATGCTGGAATCTGGAACAAAACACAAAGTGCTGGAGGACCTCAGTGGATCTGTGGAGGGGAATGGACTGGCGAAGTTTTGGTTGGGGACTTCCCATGAGTTTGAATAAGGGCATGTCCTGTGACAATTTTCCTTCACAGATGTTGCCTGGCAGCTGAGTTCATCCAGCACTTCATTTCCCCCTAAAAAAGATTTGTGGTGGGTGTATGGAAGGAGCTGCCGGAGGATGTAGTTGGGCAGGTACTATCGCAAAGTTTAAGAAACATTTAGACGGGTACATGGATAGAGAGCTTTGGAGAGATATGGGCCAAACGTAGGCAAGTGGGGCTAGTTTAGATGGGGCCATATTGGTCGGCGTAAACCATGACTCCATTACGTTAAATTAAGATTTCAGGTTAATATAATAGATGAGGCGTTCGTTCCACTCAGCGAGCAACTGATCGCTCTGTCCGGGGTCAAGCCTTACAACTACCGGAGGGGAGCTAACAATACGCCAATCTGCACGGAGCGTTTCGATAATGAAAGTATATAAAAGGTAAACATGTCATGGCTGGGACACCACTGATCCGCGCCATTTTACAGGCGAAGGGAATCCCCAGTCAGCAAAACAGTCCCCCAATTTCACTCTGGCGAATAAAAGCTGCAGTTTACACAACTGTTGCTGCACAGAAAACGCTCCAATAGCCAATAGATTCCTCCTGAAAATCGCCAGCGGAGATGCAATGATGTTACTCGCATTAAGAAGAGGCCCTTGTGCATTCAGCAGCAGCTGTGTTCGTGGAATGACACAAGGGACCCCGGACCCGAGCCCACGCTTACCTCCCGCTTCTGCTCAAGTCGCGCTCGGGCTGCTCGCTGCATAGCAGTCGGGAGGGATCCCGCCGAACTAACCGAGATCAAGGTCACACATTGTTTCAGGAAGTATCACACCCTCTCAACATTTGATACGAAACTGACTGTAAAAAGTTGACCACAGCCAGTCTCTGGATTTTGGGTCGGCTCTTTGCACTCGCCGTTCAATAATACACAACGCCACCGAATTAACATCAGTAAATATACGTGCGTTTACCGTCAGGTTTTGCCATTATAAATCTTGCAGCCGCATTTTCATATGAGCGAATGGGAGGGTGCCGTTAGTATTCTTCCCTTTTATCTGTGGAAGGAAGGCAACAATCACAATGTAATTTAGGTGGTTTCCACTGCATATTTGCATATGGATTTATAATGGGACCAAAGCATGAAGGCTTAGAGCTGTGTCCGTTGTCCAATCACTGACTTACTCCTCCGGAAGGAGGTTCTTACTGATATATATTTATTAGAAGAACATAAAACAGGAACACAGGAAACAAGTAACTACTCTGTAGATGCTGAAATATTGAGCAATGAACTAAAGAGTTTCGACCGAAACATCATCTATGTATGAAGGAACTGCATATGCTGGTTTACACCGAAGATAGACACAAAATGCTGGGGTAACAGCGGGTCAGGCAGCACCTCTTGAGAAAATGATACATTTTTTCTCCAGAGATGCTGCCTGACCCTCTGTGTTACTCTAGCATTTTGTGCCGAAACAGCATCTGTTCATTTCCCTCCACTCGCCTGGCCTGCGAGTTCCTCCAGCAAAATTTAATCCAAAGGCACTTCACGAAAGCATAAATCGGCAAATGTTTTAAACACTCAACTGGTCAGACTAAAAACGATCTTTAACATTAACTTCCTATCTCTACCCGCCTGCAGAATGTTTCCTTCATTTTCTATTTTAGATTACCACATAGGTTTTATGTGAGGCTTTCATTTACCGTCCGCTTTGTCACTTCCCTTCTCTGTTACTTTTAATTGCGTTCGTCGTCATTTTTTTGTTTTCCTTTATTTGAAATAGAAGTGGATAGAGGGACTTTTATTTGCTAGTCCCACTTTACCGAGAGGATGGGGTACATAGGTGAGGCAATGATAAGCAGCGAAATAGTGAATACCTCTGATGCGGATGGATGGACCACCACATAATGGGAGGCAACGGGAGATGCAGACGAGAGCGGTCAGCATAGGTTTAGGCGCTAGTGAGGTGTAGTGTATATAATGTAACTTTAAGAACCGAGTACAAGACTGATAAGATATTGAATATATCACATGACACAATCAAAGTCAAATGTATTGGTCACATGCACCCGAAGGTGCAGGGAAAATCATGAGGCAACCCTGTGTCTTGGAGAAAAGTTGAGATAGGATGATGACCAAGAGAAAGGAAAACATTGCGAGTCTGAGGATTGGAAAGTGAGACAACAGGCGGTGTTGAGAGCACAGAAGAGAAAAATAAGAAGGGGTGTAATGGAATATCATCTTACATTGCATTCATTAATGTTATTGGTCGAGTTTGTTGAAGGAAATAAACTCACAATAGACAGCACTGTATTATAGAACCAAGTATTAAAGCCTATGCTGCATGGTACACTCAGTTCTTAAAGGTACATTTACACGTATCAGATATGGGAAAGCTACTAAGCTTAAAGTGACGGCGCACTTAAACATATGTGACAATGAGAGAAACAACAGAGCTTTGTGGAGATAAACCTGAAAAAAAAAGTTTCTTTCTCCACAATTGCTGCCTGACATGTTGAGTATTCTCAGATTTTTTGGTTTAACTCTCACTGGAGATTTAACGTTCTTGGCAGGACATACAGCAGCTCAGTGCTCAACCAGTGTGGTACAACATCCCAACGTACAGCACAGGAGCCAGGAACAAGACACTAGGCTGAAGGCTATGCGCTGGTGAAATATATTGTTTTTAATCGGGCATTTGGTGTGAGAAAGAAAGTGGATTGGAGAAGCAATGTTGGAGTTGATTATTATGGTAGCAGCATTGCACAATACTTAGGCACAACATTATGGCATTCAGTGTTTACAGCATCTCAACATAGTGTTCCGTAGAAAACAATCCAAGTATCCAAATCCCTTTGTGGCCAATAGCCCCTAATCCAAGTATCAGTCTGGTAAACTTCCTCTGCACCTGTTCCAAACCCTTCACATCCAACCTGTTATTTGTACCTTGAGTACCAATAAATTAAATAGAAGAAATGAACGCGATAGAAACATAGAAATTAGGTGCAGGAGTAGGCCATTCGGCCCTTCGAGCCTGCACCGCCATTCAATATGATCATGGCTGATCATCCAACTCAGTATCCTATACCTGCCTTCTCTCCATACCCCCTGATCCCTTTAGTCAAAAGGGTCACATCAAACTCCCTCTTAAATATAGCCAATGAACTGGCCTCAACTACCCTCGGTGGCAGAGAGTTGCAGAGACCCACCACTCTCTGTGTGAAAAAATTCCTTCTCATCTCGGTCCTAAAGGATTTCCCCCTTATCCTTAAGCTGTGACCCCTTGTCCTGGACCTCCCCAACATCGGGAACAATCTTCCTGCATCTAGCCTGTCCAACCCCTTAAGAAACTTGTAAGTTTCTATAAGATCCCCTCTCAATCTCCTAAATTCTAGAGAGTATAAACCGAGTCTATGCAGTCTTTGTTCATAAGACAGTCCTGACATCCCAGGAATCAGTCTGGTGAACCTTCGCTGCACTCCCTCTATGGCAATAATGTCCTTCCTCAGATTTGGAGACCAGAACTGTACGCAATACTCCAGGTGTGGCCTCACCAAGCCCCAATACAACTGAAGTAGAACCTCCCTGCTCCTATACTCAAATCCTTTTGCTATGAAAGCTAACATACCATTCGCTTTCTTCACTGCCTGCTGTACCTGCATGCCTACTTTCAATGACTGGTGTACCATGACACCCAGGTCGCGCTGCATCTCCCCTTTTCCTAATCGGCCTCCATCGGATAAGTTTGGGTGTTATGTAATAATTTTTTTTTGCAGCCACCACTAAACCTGTATATTTCTTATAAAACTGCCCATCCTCAATACTTAAACGCACGCCTTACAATGGTAGGCTGTTTGTGTGACAAGGGTGTCACCCATCTGCAGAGAGTTTTTGGACTATTATGATTTTTTAATTATCCTATCCGAGTTTGGCACAAAAAACAAAAAAAAGTCATGGTAGGTTATTTGGTGTCTGATTTGTATGAATGACAAAATAAGCCAAACCAATATTTTAAGACCCAATGAAGAAATGTGATCAGATTGTTTCCACTTATTTGCCAAAATATAACTTAAAGTTATTAGCAATTTAAAAAGCAACTACATTGAGCCAAAGATGTAGAAGGATTTTCTACTTACTTGCCCACACCTTTCTGCAGGTATAATTTAAAATTCAAGATTTGGGTGCATGTTCATTAGATGCTTGCAAAGACCAATTATGCTGGGTAGCACATTCCTCTATATTTTCCAATCTATGTACAGGATTGACATCTGGACAAAAACTACAGAAATTAAAGTATTTTCTCTGCAATATTTAATGTCGTTATCAACAGAAATGACAATTTGGTTGCACTCCAGGAATAAAGCCCTTTTAAAACAGTGTGTTTAGCGTCACACCATCAGAGCTAAATGTTATAAAATACAAAAAAGCATTTCCAGAATTTTATTACAGCAAAGGAGCGAGCGCACAATTTATTACACTAAAAATACTGCTTGAAATACATGCAAATGTACTGACTAAACAGATAAATAAGAAACCTCTGACTGTACATGCACAAAAAGCTGTACACATCCTATAACTAAAACTAAATTAAAACAAACCCATGTCAATATATACAGTAAACTAAAGTATTTTGAGGTTTTATAGGTTTTTTGTGCTATCTTCTACATCAATTACAGCATAATTTTATTTTAGTATTTTCAAACATCTTACACTGAAAAATAAACAAGTGTTAATGCATATTAATACAGTTTCAAATTTAATAAAAAATGAACTATTTGAAAAACTGTCCCTACCTCCCCCATTTATTTCCCTGCAGGACCCAATCTATATTTGAGTCTCATTCCGCTGGGAATGCATGATTTTATGTCGTTTTCTTAGTTATGATTTTCAACTTCTGTCAGCAGGCATATGGAGGCACATTTTTATTAGGGTAAGGCAATTGCGCCTGGGTTTTCTTGGCAATCTTCCCTTCTGAAGTATCCTGCTGTAGTTTATTGTTCAGCCCACTGACCAAATTAAGAGCTGGTGACACTCTTGCAACTCAGATACACAACCTATTGGCGTGGCGTAACTGTTCAACGACCTATTCTCAAAAACACTGATGAGATATTCATTAGAATAACATGATGAATGCATCGTTACTGATTCTCAGCGTAAAATGCTTTCACAACTCGTATCACATTGTTTTCATTTAAAAGTGAATTAAAAAAATATTCATTATGAATTTAAAAGATATGTATACTACAGCAATGTAGAAAATGCCACATTTCTGCCACTTATAAATTGATGTTTAAAGAGTAGGAGCAATGACAAATATTGATAAGCTGAGAAATAATATTTAATTATTGGAATTCAAATTCAGATGATTTTCTGGAGTTATCCTAAAGCAAGTGCACCTCTTTGGTATCAAAACCAAATTATAATTTTACAAAGTTTAAAGTTGCATAATGATAACTCATGATTAGTTTTCAATCCAATCAATTGGTGTTCCAAATTCAAATATCTATTTTGAAACCAATTTGTATTAAGGACACTTCCTAGGGATTAGGGTTTTGATTCAGGAATTAATGGTGTGTTCAAAAGATTTAACCATAAAAATACAATGTCAAAAGACTATTTTCCACAGTCTTAAAGGTTTCCTGATATTTTCATCTCTAATTGGTCAACACTATTTTTAAATATAATAAATTAATAAAGGACCAAAAAAAGTTTTAATGCTTCGGATTCCATAAATAACTGTCCTAAAAGTATTCTTCTAAGTTCCTTGGGCATCAATTTTACTGGCATCGTTTCTCTACAAAAAGCTATGTACATGTACAACAATGCAATTAATTTGAATGGCTGTGTTGTTAAGAGTTTAACTCTTGAACTTGTGAAATGTAGAGGGCATTGAGATACAATTAGATAGTGTTAAATATGCTTCTTAGTTGGTGAATTTGAGATTATGTGAAGCATCTTCAGTCGAACCAAACCACACAAGCATTTTTTTCTTGATTTTAAAGAAACAAGCAAGTCAATGCAAGGACGAAGGCTGTGATTCAGACTGAATTCCAATCAGTGATGGAGGTTGCTGTAGTACTGGTCTAGGATTCAAGCGGGGTGGAATAGGGTTAGTTGGGCGAATCAGTGGTGGCGGAGGTTGGTTAAGAGTTGGTCTTGGCTGTAGAAAACGGGTTTGTTGCTGGAGAGGTGGTGGTTGACGATGAAGAGCAGGAGCCGCGGGGAGCACTGGTCGAAGCAGTGGAGGAGGCTGGTTTAAGCTGGCTACACATGTAACAGCGATTGTAACTGGTGTTGGAGGTGCCGAGGCAGAAACTGGAGGTGATGGGCTCTGCAAGAGAAAGAAGAATGACTCTGTGTATCTCACATTAAAGTCACCATTACAGACACTTTCAAGTTGGCATCAAATTAGAATGAATGCACAACTAATTAAAAAATGTTTCAATGCTTCATTGCAATTGTGAGAAGCTTGTACTCATTTACTGCTGCAAGAAAGCTTCAACTTAATAAATCTACTTTAAAATTCTTTTTTTGTCCTTTTCCATTCTATAGCTCCATGGTAATTTCCATGATTTAATGTTATAATAATGGGATTGCATTTTCTGCAGTGACTTGCATTCAGAGATGTTCCCATTTAACTACTGACAGTATCTTTTCAGTCCTCTTTGCAGTAGGCACATATTCTTCTACAAGACCCAATGAAGTAAATATGAGTTATATATAAGGAGGCAGCAGGTGAAAAACTTACATTTAGTTCCATGGACAAAAAGTAGTTAAAAAAGAGAACTGTGCTTTTCACAAATTATTAATACTCATATTGCTTATTTAGTTTCGCATATGTACATCACTGGCAAGGCTATCATTAATCATATCTTAATTGATCTCACTATGCGTTATTGAGACTTTCTGGGGAATGGTCTAGGGGTGTGTGTTGTGTGTGCGCAGGAGCAACAGCAGGAAAAAAATGAAACAAACTGAAAGAAAAAATGTCTTGCTTCATGTGACATAGCTGAATAATTTACACTTAAGGGGGCGGGGGGGGGGGAAGATTTTATAAGAACCTGAAGGATAACAATGTTTTACACAAAAGGTGATGGGTATATGGAACGAGCTGCCAGAGCAGATGTTGAGGCAGGTACTATCGCAATGCTTCAGAAACATTTGGACAGCTACATGGGTAGAATAGATTTAGAGGGATAGGAGCCAAATGCAGGCAGGTGGGACTAGTTTAGATAGGATAGTTTGATCAGTGTGGGAAAGTTGAGCCAAAGGCCTGTTTCCACGATGTATGACATGAGCAGCCTGTAGACTGAAGCTCAACATACGAGTTGAAGCAATATGTACAAATCATATCAGGATCCTAGGACATTTCTCCATAATATTATACTTTCTAATGGATTCTTAAGAACATATATGTATTCATGTTTGGAGGAAGAGTTGGGGAGGGGGGAAGAAACCTATCAGTATATTATCAAAGGAAAGGCCTGCAAAATTTAATTAGCTGGGATGACTTGTCTTTTAATTTTGTATTGAGATTGCAAACTCCAATTTACTGAAGGTCTGATCTTCAGCATGTATCAACGAGGGGCCAAATTAAAAATCCTTGAAGGACTTAATTCCCCATTTAGAATAGGCTGCAGTTTATAAATCTAGTTATCTCTAACCATGGACAGGGACTATCAGGCAGAATCCCAATTCTCCTTGCTCTGGGATCTCGAACAGGAAGAAGGATCTCAACCCGAAATGTCACCCATTCCTTCTCTCCAGAGATACTGCCTGTCCTGCTGAGTTACTCCAGCATTTTGTGCCTATCTACATACTTTAACAACTTGATTTTGTCTGCTCAGGACAGTTAGCTCTCCTCTCACCACGAGACACATCTCACAAGGATCTTCAGTTTAAGTAATGGTAGTAATAACAAACATTTGTGAATAAATATTGAATCCGTCATGGCCTTCACCTGTTTTGCTGAGTTATTGCTAGTGTGTGATGCACACTCCATTATACCTCAAATACTAAGTTGCAGGTTTATTTCAAATCTGATTATTGTAACCTTTTTCTTCAGGAGGGACTAAGTTGTGACTACTATCCTTCAAATAGTAACAAGAATTATTTAATTTCATTTCTTCTCCAATAAAAATGCTCAATTCTTTCTTTAAAGTTGTCTCTATCAATAAATTTGAGTTTCAATAATGTCTATTATTGTTTATTATTCAATAATAATAAACATAGTCACAACAGTAAAGTTTTTATGGGAATGATGAAAATTTGGCCAGGCAAATGCAGAAACAGAAACTCTCAGGTATAAAACAATTGAAACTAAAACATTTCAACATGTGGAAATTATTCAAACCACAAAATTCTGTGCACCAAATATATATTTTTTACTTTCCTAATGTTGTTAATTTTTTAACTTTTGGTTTAAGCTATTATTGAAATATCCAAACTATTAGGTTAATGGTGGATGTATGATTACAGACATTCTGGTCTTCAAAAAAAATATATACTTCAAAAGTAAGAATCAGTGCCAAAGAATCTTGCGAGACTAACATCCATTATACTTATTTTTTTGCATTTACAATAGCCACAGAGACAAAGGTAAAGATATTAAAATAGACTACCTTCTCGTTGACGTCTGGGCTTTTAGATGCAAGAGAATTCACAGTGGGTTTTCTTTCCTCCCCTGCTGTGGGTGAAATGCCATTTGATTCTTGGGTTCCTTGCTCAGCTTCCCATTCCTGTAAAACCTCTTCAAGATTAAAGCGACGTCTGTAGTTAACAAAAAAGTTCTTCACTTGGCCGATGGTTTTGTTTCCAATTACATCTGCGATAGCTTGGAAATCCTTCCCATATTTGCGGACACCTGCAAATCACACAATGTATACTCTTTCCCAAATGGTTTAGCTAAAATGAGAAATTGTTGTTAAACGAATCATACCATTAAACAAGTAATATTTTGAGAGGGAATGGGAGGGGGGGGGGGGGGGGGGAAGGCAAGTGAAGGAAAAACAAGTCAGCACTTTTTTACCTAGACTGTGTGCGTGCATAGAATTAAAAGACAATTCAGGTAGATAATCACAAGAACTAAGTGCACCAGCAGTTAAATGATACCCAATAAATAAATATCTACTGATTTATCTTCATATGCCAACATTATTTCAACTGTAACGTGTCCACTTGAAGCTAAAGCACCACTGGATGAACAGACCATTTCTGTCATATTAACTCAACTTAATGTCAGGTTTATTATGATGCCAAATGCAAAAATATATAAAATAATGTAAACATTACAATGCATGGACACTGGGCTTAACCAGGGGATAAATCCATTCCACATCACTGAAAACGACCCACAATTTAGCAAAAACAAAACGTGTAGAGTTTCAGCTCAGCCTGTACTCGCTGGAGTTTAGAAGGATGAGGGGACACCTCATTGAAACTTACAGAATAGTGAAAGGCTTAGAGTGGATGTGGAGAGGATGTTTCCAATAGTGGGAGAGTCCACGACCAGAGGTCATAGCCTCAGACTTTCCTTTGGGAAAGAGATGAGGAAGAATTTATTTAATCCGAGGGTGATGAATCTATGGAATCAGTTGCCACAGAAGGCTGTGGAGGCAAAGTGAATGGATATTTTTAAGGCAGAGATAAATAGATTATTGATTAGGACGGTGTCAGGGGTTATAGGGAAGAGATAGATCAGACAAGATTGAACGGCAGAGCAGACTTGATGGGTCGAATGGACTAATTCGGTTCCTGTCGCCCACGACCTAATCTGAAGTAGCAACAGCAATCATTGCACTCAGCCCACTTTTCAACAATTGGCAAACTAATTCTAGTTTAGGACAAATACACAGGATATGGAAAGATGATGAAATAACATAACAGAGCCTGAAGCTGACTGCACCATCTGCAACCAAATTTTACATGTCACTGGACAGAGAGAAGGAGAAGAAATTCTGAACTTGCAGGTTTATTGGTAACTGTAATTGCCCTTGTAGGGTGTAGGCGAGTGGTGGAATCTGGAAGAAATTGTTGGGAATTTGGGAAAATTGTTGCAAAGAAAATCAGTGGGAAATGGGGTCTCTATGTAAGCTGGCATACGTTTAATGAGTCAAAGATGCTTCCTCCTACATAAGGAAAGATGAAATACAAATGTTATCTGTCCCTCTCTTGCTCTAAGCAAATATTGGTTCTCTGGATGAGACTCCTGACATTACATAGACAGGATTTCAATCGGTGTCATTATAGTTTGTATACCTTAACACAATGCTGCATTTAAGCACCGGCACAGTTGAAGTTGTGCGTAAGGTAGGGATGACGACGAATGATGGTCCAAGAATACTGGTTAAATGCAAGGCAAAGAAATTTGCCTATAAATGCTAGTCCTAAATGTGTGCACGAGTTCTTCCACCATATTTGATACCTCTAAATTCAATTCTCATGATATCTATGGAAGAGATTGGGTAGAGGTGAGTATTATCGATACTTCGGCAGATGTTTAACAGTAATGATCAGACAAATGTATGCCCACGTAATCTAATCAATTTGTATGCATCATGTTTGCAAGAAAGACAAATGTAAATCAGCAGGTTTCTTAAACTTCTTACAATTTAAAATACTGCCTAAATTAGTCTGCAAAAATAAAATTTGCCAGTAATAATTTGCATCTTTAAATACAAATTTTTATAATTGTAAAGAACAATCCTTTTACTCTTATTTTAATCTCACCTATTAAAATTACCAATAACAATAGAGAACAAAAGATAAATATATAGAAAAAATTGATACCTATTTTTTCCTTAATTCCTTAATGTTGTTGGCCAAGTGGAAGGGTATAAAAATAGTTTGATCGTTCTGTAAAGTTGAGGGACCTTGGGAATTTTTTGATTGACTCAATAATACTTAAAATCTATAATATCTATAAATCCCAGCTTCAGATTTAGGCCTTCAGTTGAAGCCCACCTTGAACTGCAAGCAGCTGCTCCTCTGTTGTCCAACGTGCATTGATTTTCTGAGCTGACTAAACAAAATGAAGGATATTCAAGTCAGTTGTACATTATAAACTGTGTACAAAAATGAATACTCAAAATGTTTTTGTCTTTTAAAAAAAAAGTTTTAAGGTGGCAATTGACAACTTTAGAAATAGTGTAATACTTTTAGCAATAAATCTGGTGCGGAAAGGGTGCCTGTGGCACAATTACAAGAGATGACTCCAAACAAGGGTATCTGAAAGAGACTGCAGATGCTGAACTCTTGAGCAACAACAAACTCCTGGTGGAACTCAGCGGTTCAGACAGCATCTGTGGAAATATTGTCTGTTCATTTCCCTCCAAGATACTCCGTGGCCTGGTCAACTCCTCCAGCAATTTGTTTTTTTGCTCCAAATGGCTAATCTTTATCCTAATGTATGTATTTTTCAAGACAACACTGATCTCCTGGAAGTGATTTGGCATTTGTAAACATAAATACAATAAAAACTCTAATGCCATCAACAGTAACAAAATTCAATCTTTCTCCTCGGTGAAAAAAGGAACAAAATACGTCTTACTTAGGGTTAGGTCCAAGAAAAGTCATATTTAACAGAAAGCAGTAATAAATGGTAGTTTTTCAACAAATGTGGAAATCATAAAGTGGAAACATTTCCAGAAACAAATGGTATAAACACTGATGAAGGTGATTTGCTCAAGAAAATTATTTTGTTTTGAGTGGTTAGGATCAGGAATTCACAACCAGGAGAAACAGGGTATTCAGATTATATTGTACATAAAAGGCGACAGAAAAACTAGAACCAAGGACGATGGAATTTCATCAAATGTTATTTGTATTGTGCTTTGTACAACATAAATAGTTGTTGAGTCAATGAGTGAAGGCCGTTGTGGAATAACAGCATTGATGCAAGCCTGGAGGCACCCACAGGCCAGACTGGGTAAAGTAGCAATTTCCTTCACTAATGTGCATTATATTCAGCTGAATTTTATAATAATCAAATTATTCCATGTTCACAGTTACTGAGATTAGTTTTTTTTTAATCCAGATTAGTTAAATTATGAATTTAAACATATTTTAAGATCATAACTGGATTACTAATCCAATAATTTAACATTCTGCCATTCCAATATTCCTGATTTTATGTCTTCCCTTGGGGCTTTATATTCTTTCAGGTTTGTTCTTTTCTTTGCACTCTCTCCCGACAAACAAATCTTGAACCAGGTTGGAGTGTTGAAGGGTCTCGACCCGAAACGTCGTCTATCTCCTTTGCTCCTTAGATGCTGCTGCACCCGCTGAGTTTCTCCAGCCTTTTGTGTATCCAGGAGTGTTTTTAAGCCTTTCAAAAGCGGATCTCGTATTTGATTACTTTAAATGTTCTTCAGATGTCTGTATTTCACCAGCAGTTAACCTTTTAGTTATTCGGTTATATCACCTTCCTTAAATCATCAATCTGCAGTTGCTTGTGTCTGCAGCTGGAACTGTTAAGTTTTTCATTGAGTAAAGAGGCAAAACAATAAGTCCCAATAGTTAGATCCTTGTACAGAAGAGATGATTAAATTGTTCCAATGTTCCCCTGAGCTTATTCCAACTTGCTCCCATCATAAATCTGAGCTCATCCAAAACACAGTATTCCAACATGGCAAATGAGAATATTTATTTGAGGGAATGGCCACAGAAAGTTCTTGCACTTTCTGCCTAATCTCTTTATGATTTCTGATAGTCAGTCATCCACTTTCTACTCAGTTGTGACCACATAATTATAACTCCCATCTATAACGCTCTCAGTTCCCCGACAATCCAATTATTGTCCAATGGGGCAGCTCCAATTCCCCCATTTGATCAGTAAGCAACTGGACACTCTTAACATAGGTGTAGTTCTCAAGGATACTGGAAGTCGTCCTGATTACCCTCATTCTGCAGGAAAAGCATACCAATGTCCTAATGGCCATCCCAGCTGCACTTAAGGCTAAAGCAGCAAGTCACAAAAACACCTAACCTTATCTTTCTGTCACATACTGCTCAGCCTCCTCACCACACTCAACCTAGTTGGTAAGACATGACCTACGTGTGCAACTCCATGCTGACTGCCCTTAATTAACCCATTCTCTTTCAATGGGAGTAAATCCTATCTTGAAGAATCCTCAGTGAGGCTCACTAATCTATGATTCCCTGGAATCTCTCTACTTCCCGTCTTAAATTAAGGAGCAACCCGAGCAACCTGAAACACCGCGTTTGCAGTCCACAATCTGGCCAAATCTATGGACTTGCGCTACTTACCGTTCTCTACTAAAAGAGCTGAATTCCCTCTCCTCCCTCCCCCCCCCCCCCCCCCCCCCGGTGTTTGAGGTCTTAATTGTTATGGGGAAAACTGGGACTCTGTTAAATTCTTAGGCTATCCTCTACAAATATACGAGGTTGTAAATAGAAAAGATAAGGGTGGATCCAGAAAATTAATTTAAATTAATCTAACAATGACTCTTTTTCTGACAGCCACTGGAGGCAATATAGAATTTACACTTTGAAATACCACTTTTTCCCTCATTCAGCAATTATTGCTTCGGTTTGTATTGGTTTTTTTTTACTCCAACTACCAGTTTTTTTTTTTAAAGTAGCTGTTATTTTGCCAACTTAACCATGTACCCACTTGCAGACATTCTGCTCTCTCCACTCATCTGCACAAATTAAAAACACATTTTTCTTTCCACCTTTCCAATTCTGATGAAGGATTCTTAGCCTGAATGTCAACTGTTATTTTGCTCCCCATTGATACAGTCCGACCTGCTGAAGGTTCCCAGTAATTTCAGTTTTTAATTACAGATTTCCAGTATCTGCAGTTTCAGACTCCAATTCAGACTGAATTGTAGATTCTGTGATCAAGTATTTTGCTGTTAGCAATTAAACTAATATTTGATTGATACATTCCCCATAAATTGTTCTTCTTCCTCAAGTCCCCGTTAGGCAATTATTTTGACGACTACAGGCGACTAGGCTGTCGCCACAGGGTCGTGGGATAACAACTGTAAGTTGTGTGTAGTCTCCTCAAGAGGTAACGTTTTTCTGGTTGCTGCAGGATTTTGGAACGTTCAAAACTTTTTGGTGACGGGGGGGCTTGACGTAGCTTGTCTTCTCCTGTCGTAGGTTGTCACCAGGATGTCGCAGGTTGTCGCCGGGTGCTGACTTTGGTGAATTCCATTGGCGACTACCTAGGCCAACCGGCGACAGGTATCGGCGACTGAATTGTCTTCAGTTGTCGCCGACAGGGTCGTTGCTTGTCATATCTTGTCGCGGATGGACGTAGGTTGGCTTCGGTTGTCACATGTGTGGTCGTAGGTGTGGTCATAGGTGGACGTCCTAATAGGTCACCAGCTGTCGATAGCAAGCCGTAGCTTGACATCTATGAGGTCGTAGGTAGGTGGGTCTAGTTGCCGCCTTTTCGGCGACCTGCAACGACTGTGACAGTCGCCGAAAAAAAAATCGCCAAAGTGTGACCGGCCCTTGAAATGCTACTGAACAGTACTTCTGAGTATTTCTCACTCAACTATATGAAACCAAATTACTGCCAATCCTCTTCTGACTTGTTTAGTCAGACACTTTTAGTAAGTTTCCATCTGGTCAAGAAATATAAGAGGTAAATTATGTGCACTACTAACAATATCTCCATACTGACTTGTCAGAAAATGTTTGCTACTAAATCCCACTGTAGTCACTGGCAAATGGGACCCAACTCTACACCCAAATATGCCACCTTATACCTGTGATTTAAGATGAAAATTTTAATATTCAAATGATTTTCACAGAACTCTGTAAATTATTAACAGTAGTATGCAAAATTAAAAAAGGCTGTGGAAACACGAGTACCTACAATCCTTTGAATATTATATGGTTTAAATGTCTCTTGGGATGTTGACCAACTAAACCAAGTAACAGTACAAATTATTTCTTGCTTTCAGTTTTTAATGTGTATTTATTTCTGGTCTCACTGACAAAAATATGGGAGATTAACTAAAGGGTCATTATTGAAATGACATTTAAAAATTTTGTATTGAAATATCAAAAAGTAGATTTTCTCCAGGGTGCACAAAGTATTTTCTTTGGTAAGATCTTGCAAAAAATGTTATTGCACAAAGTAAGTGTCATTTGTGTTTACTGTATATCCATCATTTTAATAATTCACAAAACTATAGGTCTAATCCCCACACAATGCAACAGCATTACAGTGTTTGTAAACTTTTAAGCACCATATTATTTACCTCAGGTGGTCTGAATTCTTCGATGCCGCCTTCTAATTTCAGCTTCAGTGCACTGTTAACTTGCTTGGCATTTTGTACCTGGAAAACCATTTCAAATTTAGGATTTTAACCGTCTTTTATAAATCGACATATTAAAGATGAAGTGGCATAATTTGAGGCTACTGAAAGTAATCTATAAACTGTAGTTATATTAATCTTTTTTTAAATTGCAAAGCTGAGGTATCAAATCAGATAAACAGTTGCAAGATTATGAAAATTAAAGATGTTTTCACTTTTTAGGATATCCAAGCCAAGAAATGGCCGGGGAGGGGGTGAGGGATAGGTGAACTGTTCCACTTAAGATGAGATTGTGTAAAAAAAAAGCATTTAGTTAGAACAAAGGTGGCAATATATCCATAGCAGCTCATTCAATCTATCTCAGCCATGTGCATCAAATCATCATGAAGAAACCAAAACAATTGCATTAACTTGTATGCCTGGCCATATTAAATTATTTAAAAAAAAATGCATGGTAACCATGTTGTTAAATATGATAATACTTAAGTGAAAACAAAAAATCTGAATCTATAACCATTGTGCTAGGTTTTAAAAGTCGTTTTTGTTTCTATATCCTAATCAAAACATTTCAAAATGTTCCACTGATTCTCCATCATTCATTAAAACATGAAACAAACATTTCATACTTCTCCACTTCTCTAGTTCACCCATATAATAAAACAGTCAATCTGCACGTAGTCCAAAGCTTTTTGCTTCTGCTCATTATCCTGAGATTTCTCCCTTATTCATTTTCAAAGGAAAAAACAAAAATTGAAACTTTAGCTATACAGACAAAATGAGTCTTAAGTGTCTAAATAATTTAAATTCTAAGGCATCTAGTGTTCGGACATCAGAAATCCTATAGCGGATGTGAAAAGTGGCTTCTTCAAATCGGAGGACAGGATTTACCCACCCCCGCTTCAGAATAGGCTGCAGACTGGACAAGTATAATGGAATATATATTTATTTGTTGGGGGGGGTTCCAATGGTAATACTATCTGAATCATTATTGTATATTTTAAATCATAGTCTTCAAAATCAAATGAGTCTGAAGAAGGGTCTCGACCCAGAGCGTCGCCCATTTCCTTCGCTCCATAGATGATGCCTCACCTGCTGAGTTTCTCCAGCATTTTTGTCTACACTCAAAATAAAAAGATCTTCAAAGACAGATCGTGATTGCTGTTCTTTCAAAACAAAGCTGGAACTGAAATTAGGGAAAATTGGACACACAGTAATTGACGGAAGAGGGCAAGTCATTAAGAGAAGATTCTGTCTTTTATACAGAATAAAGAACGCAATAGTGGAAAATAATTTGGATTATTCTGTGCTGTTTTGACCACAGAAAGGGACAATGATGACTTATGGACATTACCAGGAATCAATTATAGTTAATATGACAGACATACATTTAGCATTTGACTAAGCCAATGTGATGTGAATAACATTTTATTTCAATTGAGCATTAATGATGGAATATTCTACTACAAATAGCAACTGGGTACTAGTTAAAACCTGACATATTTAGATTTTTTTTAAATTCCACTACTTCCTAAGAACTGTAGAAAGCAATTATTACTTAAAACAGTCTGTAAACTAAGATACTGAGCAATCTGCATGTTACATTTTGTTTGTCCAATTTGTGCATGCTCCACTCAAATTAGGTTTAACCGACCATATTTAGAGATACCACATATACCGCCAAATACATGAGAAGGAGTTGCTCAAAGTAAGAACAAGTTCAGTTAGACAAAGTTCAGAAATCAATAGCTTCACACTTTTCACAACCTCCATTTTCTTATCACAATTTCCAGGTCTGTCCCTGGCCACTGATTCAACTTGAAACAGTCAGTTTGCAACTACAGTGTAAGAGTCAAATTCACACCAAATTTCCAAATCTATATTCTCTATCACAAATGACTAGAGCAATTATATCCCTCATTGCTTTCAGATTTAATACACCCATGCATCAAAGGCCTTTATTCATCTTGTCCCTTGATCCTTTTGTTTCTTCAAGTTAAAATTCCTAGTCGTCTCAAGCCTCAGCTTTATCTGCAACTTTCTTCCAATCACCAACATCTGCACTTGTACAAAAGATAACAGAAATTATGTTTGGGCCATATTTCCCCGTCCCTCTACCCCTACCACAGTTGGTTATATCCAGTTCCCAGTTCTAGAATTCTTATCTCTCAGTCACCCGCAATTAATTTTGCCTTGGCATCCAATATCCTCTTAATGACTTTATCAAGTACATTGGAGTATTTATATTTATCTTGCACAAGTATTAAACATCGTGAAACTATTTGCAGATTGATGGTAAGTTACCTGCCATTTGTCAACAAGACCATTACACACACGATTTATTTCTAGACAGTGTGAGAAACCCATTTCCCTGAATTAGGTCTACCTTTCCAGCATCTAATAAGCATTTTTTTTTGGACAATCAATTACAATATTCTAGGGAACTGAAAATCTGTAAATTATGGTACTGGATGTACCATACAGTGTGGAAACAGGGCCTTTGGCCTACCTAGTCAGAGACAACCACTAGCACTATCTACACACCAGAGACAATTTACAAAAGTCAATTAACCTACAAATCTGTATGTCTTTGGAGTGTGGAAGGAAACTGGAGCAACCAGAGAAAACCCACATGGTCACAGGGAGATTGTACGAATTTCGAACTGACAGCACCTGTAGTCAGGATCGAACCCAGTTTTTTGCCGCTGCAAGGCAGCACCTCTACCGTTGCGTCACTGTGCCATAAAGACGACAAAAATTATAATTGATAGAAAGGTAGGGGAATGGAACTGCTAAACCGTGTTATAATCCTGATTTCATGGGTAAATAAACGCAAGGATCTCATTCTCGAATAGAAGGATCTAAGAGGATAGGAACTACGCAAATTGCAACAATTTATTTGGCTTCCCTTTAGCCTGCTTTCAGTGCGATTGAGAGTTAAAATTGGAAAAAGGGAAGACAAAAAAAATTGTTGCAATTTGCGTAGGACAATCCCCATCATCTGAGTATCGCTGCAGATCTTGCTTTTCTCAGCAAGCAAAAGAAACATCTGTTGTAGCTTCTATCTTTCAGAGCAATTCAGGTGACCTCAACTGTAATTTTTAAATCAGAAAACAAATATTTTTGTGTGGCTCGGGTAGTGCAGGATTACAGAAATATAAAAAAAGCATTATGACTATAATGTCTTAAGTCACAATAGTTATATTGTGATATTACAAACCAATGACCTAACTCAACCTACCTCAAAATAGGCTGCATCATCACTTTAAGCTTCATCTCCTCTATAATTAACATTTATCAAGATACTGCAATCAATGAAACAAAACTATGAAGTACAATTTAATCTTAGACTGTTTACATCAACCCAAGTAATATCAGAAGTTCTAAGTTAGCCTAAAGAACAATTGCAGCAATTATGAAATACTATATTTATAAGACGCAAGTGAAAACAGAACTCTCATGCATCTGACCTTTTATGGCTTGATTGAGATTGTTTTGTTGAAATTCGAATCAGAAAACCAGTTAGCTATAAATCTGTTACACTAGTTCTTTAAACAGCTTAAATGAACTCAAAATAGTTTCAAAGTTTTGCATTAATCATAATATTGAAAACTGTAAATGCATTCATACATACAATGAATTTATCATTCTTTAATTCCTCTTGTAAAATTTAAGGACACTACATATTTATTTTATCATTTTCAAATGCTATTCCTCACTTTATCAATCTTCAATGAATATCAACTCTTTTAATAACTACTTGTAAATTAGTTATGCCTTTGATGATCAGAAAAGTTCCCCTTGAGGTCTCTCTTATTTTCCTTTCTTAATTCCTTAAAGGATTACATCTATCCGCGTTGACCTACAACTTCTAGTCATTTATTTTCTTAATTTTGCAAATGCAATCTTTTAATTCCACTGATACTATGTAGTCACGTGCCAGTTTCCGTACACCTTACCTCAACAATCACCTTGCTACCTTTCTAAAATTTCCATATGTATTTTCCTTTTACTGATTGGAAATCTGAAACTGTCAACACCGCTCACATTGCACACATGTTGAGTTTATCAGCCTAACTGATTATCACAGACAGTTAGGCCTGTACGTCTATAAATCTACTGTTTGCCAAATGTGCCTGGAGAATGTGAAATGCACAATGTAAATGAACTTTATTGTTGCTTAGTTTCATTAAAGAGATATTTCGGTTGTAAGAATTTATCTTTCTCCGATTTCAATATTCCAAACTGCTTCATTGCCAATCAGGAACTTTTGAAGTGCTGTCAAAGTTACTGAATTGGCATTCATGGCAGCCAATTAATGCACAGCTTTCAAAAATAGCTATCTATTTTGAAGGGATTGGTTTTGGGATTGAAGTGCCAAGGAGTTGGAGAATTTGAACTGTATCAGTGGGTCATTTTGATCTATTTAAACAGGCAGCATGTCATTGGTTTGACATCTCACAGGAAATAAGCTATACCCACTATTTGCTTCTTTAGGAATTGCATAGTAGAAATGGCATTTAAAACTATGCACTCTGCCTCCACATTTCAGTTCCGTTGAAATCCATTTTGGCAACAGAGTACAGCTCACAGTTGCCATTATTGCATGACACATTTGGTGCAAACAATTAAAGACAAATTCCACCTTATGATCTTCAGGTTTGCTACCAATCGGCAAAAATAACATTTGCTATAACTGAATTAGAAAGCAAAGCATGAGATGCAAAGCAAACAAAAACCTGGTCCAAATGATTTAATTGATATTTTTCTTAAATTAAGAATTAACACCTGCTGGAGTAATTGTATGAAGTTCATCTTTATTTTGCAGTGTCGAGATTGTAAATTTGTTATGAGTTCAGATTATCCATAGTATACAAGAAACAAAAATCTGTTCTTTAATATGTTATAACTGCACTACAGGTATCCAAATACCTGGCGTTTCAATGAGATTAGTTCCATATCAAGCTGTCTAAGAATGGTACTTGCTGCATTTGGGCTGCAGGACATGGCTCCCACATCATCTTGACTAAGATACATTCCTTTCGGTGGTCGACACTTGGACCGAAGAGGATGATGACGATGCTGCAAACTTGGAAGCTCACGTCTCACTGTGCCAACTCTGCTGACCTGCATAGGTGGATCAGGATTACTCTAACAATAAAAGGCACACAAGAATACAGGTTAAGTGTGTATTTCAAGAGACATAGTATACCAGAAGTGTATTTATATTTAGCCAGACTTTAAATCATACTAAGGCCTAATTATCTACAAGGGATATAGATATAGACTATAATAAAAGGTGGGCACTCCCCCCCCCCCCCCCCTTTGTATCCAATATACACCACCCCCCCTAACTGAACCTGTATTCTGACTGCAAAAGCACACAAAAATACATTAAAATGTCTAAATATCTAAAAGGAAATATTACCTAACAAATTACTTCAATTAGACATATTAGATGCAGCAATCTGTTGTCTTCAAGACTCAATTTTGATGACATTACATGGTGAAATATGAGATAATATCTTTTGTTCGTCATTAAAGTTTTCAAATGCTAACATAATAATCCAGAATTGCCTTGAAAGTGATTGAATCCATTTTTGGGTTCTAGAACACTGTTGCATTTAGCTTTAATACCAAGTCAAATCCTCTATGATTTAGGATGCTTTAATACCAATAATCTGTGGCGATCTAAGATGATGAACCAAGGCACTTAAGTAAAGAAACAGTGATTTATTTAACGTATTATGATCAACATGAATGGACTGGCAGAGTAGGAGCGAAGGGATTTTCATGCATCATCCAGGTTCTCCTGGATGTTTTTAGGTGGAGCATATCGGTGTTAGTTGGACTGTGGAGTGGGTCAAATGACTGTTATTGAACATCATCATTCTACAAGCTTATTGGAAGAAAGGTCACTTTGCCAGAGTTTCTCATAGCCCATGCCAATAATGTTTATCTCCACAAGACAATTCTGGATTTTCACCTACACAGTGACATTAAGTTAATCATAGAACTGTTACTTTACAGGAGGCCAATTATTATCCCATTAAATTTCTGCCATGCTCCTCATATCAATCATGTCAGTGCCATTCCCCTGTCATCATTCAGCCTCTTTCACTCCAGCTAGTAACAATACTCATGTCATGTTTAACACAATTTTAATCACTTAAGGCTCTCAGAAAAGAAAGCTACTGCTTAAAATTAATAACACGCTCTTAATAACACAACTATGATGTAAAATTAAAAACGTTTCCAGTCTCTCTAAAGTCTAAACACCTTTCTAATGACACTGTACAACTAAGTCTTTAATTACATTAAAAATCTTATGTCAAGGAAATTCAAAGAAGCAAAATATTGTCATGCTCAAAAGCCCTGAGGTTTCATACGAAAATAATATTTTGTGAGAACATGCAATCACAAAGGCTTTAGGTTCATCAGCTTCAGCATTTGTCTTATCTTGCCTTAAAAGCTCACAATATCAATGCCAAGGAAGCTTCAGCTGAAAACAGCATTGTTATTATACTCTTAAAATTCTTACCTCTTTTTTAGCTTCTTTAGTTGGATCATAATCACTGTCATGAATGTAATTTGCAGCTCCTTCTTCCATTCCATCATCACTGAAATTAAGAATCTCGTGTAAAATATCAGAAGCTATATAAAAATACACAACAGACAAAAAAAAATCAAGCAGTTCTAAAATGACTAAAATCTGGTAGGAGCTGATGGGAAAATGGGGAGAATAAAATGGGATTCGTACAAATGGAGATTTAACAGTCGCACAGACTCAGTGGTACGAAGAGCATGTTTCCATAGTATTTGATTTTGACCACTGTCCTAATTATTAAACTAGAGTCCATCTGATGAAAGGAAGAAAAACTCTACATTGAATGTAGTTTGTAGCTATCATGGATGTGGCAGGGGTGGAAGATTGCAACCTTCACGTGTTTTGACAAATGCAATCAACCCGGCGTGCACAATCAAATAGAACAAGTTGTCCTACAACTTTAGGCTGCGCATGCCATACACAAGAAGATGGGTGTGGCACAGAACTGATGTTCTGCAATTTGTTCTTTCATTGCACAGGTTTAAACAGACACATTCACAGATCAAATGCCAACCTATTAGCAGCTCCAATTTAGTGGAAAGTTGAAGTCAGAAAAACACATTTGTTTAGTTAAAAATGTTTTTCTCAATACTTTTGACTTGTTCATGCAGTATGTGACGATTTGACATTAAGGTATAATTTACATACAGGATATTAAATCTATTATTATCTTCATCTTGTTTGACGTGGACAGGCGAGGGAAAGTATAAAAGCAAAAGTGATGTTGATTTCATCAACCTTGTGACTTCCGTTCAAAGTCTGAAACGTCTAAGAAAACTGAAAATAAATTTACCTTCCGGCTTCATTTGTAAATAATTTTAAATAGCTTGGGCCGATTAAAGCTTACGGGTACCTTTCCAAGTGCAGAATGACTGCAATATCATTTCATGAGTGGATTGATCCAGAAAAGGGTAAAGGCAGCATAATTTGGGAAACTCACAACTATGCCTAGACTTTTTTTAATTAAAAAAACTACGCAAATTTCTCTGTAACAATAATGCTGTATATTCCACACTTTGGTATTTTTCATTTTGCACTAACTGTTGTATCTGTGTATGATAGATAGTGGAGTAACCCAGCGGGTCAGGCAGCATCTCTGGAGAAAAAGGATAGGCGATGTTTCAAGTTGGGAGTTGTCAGCAGTTCTTTGTTTCTGTATCTGTGTATTGTTTGATTGTACTCGTGTAGCATGATTTGATTGGATAGCATGCGAATACATGTTTTCACTACATCTCAGCACATGTGACAATAACAATAAATCAATATCAATAATATACTAAACCAGTTATGGAGAGGTAGAAAGTGGGTTTAGAATTGAAGCCGTTTGCTTTTCGGTTTGTTTCATGTGGTAGCTTCTATTTCAACTTCATGGGCAGAAGACAATTATTGCTCATTAACATTGAGAAGCGAGATTGTTGGCCAGTAAGGAATTTAGGGTTCATTGGTTCCTCAAGTACAGTCCTGGAGAAAGGGACTCTATAGTTTGTCTCCTCTCATCCTCCTTTTTTGTTACTTGCCATTAAGATGCCAAAGCTTTTCCCACGACAATCAAATCCTACATAACACAGCAAAATTCTTTGAATCTCATCGCCCATGGTATTTAGCAGTGTTAAACAATGTGCTACTAATCTGTACTTTCCTGCCGGGCCGTAACAAAGCTTTCCATAAATACTGTTCAGTTGTCTATTGGTGGGCCATCAGTTGAAAACTCATGTAGCCAGATATATAGGAGATTGAAGGGGAGCTGAAGGGGAGATTGAAGGAGAGCTGAATTAGCCATAGCCTTACTAAATGGCAGAGGTAACAGGGCAGAATTGCCTAATCCAACTTTTTTTTAAGCACCAGTTACTTTGAATCCCTTGCCTACTGATTTCTCTTCGAGAGAAAATACATCCCTGAACTGCTACAGAATGAAGGCACCATATTTGGTGACAGAACATCTGGGAGACCAACTGCATGAACTTCTAGGGTGCAGATGTTCCTCCAGTGGACAAGAGGCCTAGTCCTGCATCTAATTATTTTGTTAATGGAGATTGAAACCATGTAGCACTAGCTTTAGATAATCCTCAATGGTTTCTGTAAATAGTAACGTGTGTTTCACAGTAACAAACAACTTTCTGATCTCACCTTTCATCTTGATTGTTTCTACTGGCTAATTTTCGTGCTTGCCGATCCATTAAACTTGTTCGAGATCGAGTTTTTTTCCATGAGTAATAGTACTTCACTAGACTTGCAATCGACTTATCTGGTAACTAAAACACAATACATAGATATAATTGGTCAAATTGGCATCATAGTAAGAATGGGTAATGAAAACATGAAAGGCAGAAGAACTAAATCTTCAGATAACTCCAGAAAAATCTGCAATAAAATTATATTTTATGTAACAATATACTTCCTTTTAAGTGCTTAACAATTAATTTATTCACTATTTTTGATAATTATGATCCAGTCATCTCTAGTTTTTTATGGTTAAAATATCTCAAAACTGAAAGTTCAGGGCCAGAAATCAGTGAATCAACAAATTTCACTCAAGTAATGATATTTTCAATATTGTCAGTAATTTTCTCAATTGATGTTCAACTTTGCAAACTCATAATTTACAAGTTTGGAAGTACAAAGGAGAAATTGATACAAATGAAAAAGAACCATAAAGAATTACACCTATCCCGCACCCTTTTGAAGAGTAATGCAGTTCATCTCATTGGTCCACTTTTTCTCCCTATCACTACAGATTTTCTTCTTGATACACTTACTTACAGTCAAGCTCATGAGACTAATACTCAAGCACTAGCTTCCCTACATCAAATTTATCTAGCAAATGCATCAACATCTACCATAAACAACATACTGAGGAAACAGATGTGTAACGGTGACGACTGAAGGAGCATCTGGGAGTCCCAACTTGAGCAGGTGTTCAAGCTCAGGCCCTCACAACTCCTCTCACTATGATCGCTCTGTCACTCAACCTGTGACAGACCCAATGGACCAAAGTATCCATCTGCAGGTTTTCCCCGGTTTTCTCCCACATCCTAAATATGTGCTGGCTGGTAGATTAATTGTGGTATGTATGGCAAGATAATTGGAGGGACTTAATAGGCATGAGGGGTAAAATATATCACTGGGAAGTAAATGGGCAAATAGGATTGAGGAAATGTTCTGAGAGTTGGTGCTGACTCAATGAGATGATAATGATAATAAAAATACAAGTAAAATGTTAACCATCTAAATTGTCTATTCACATAGCCAAATGAGAAGAGACTGAAACAAAACTACTCGAGTAAATGGAGAACTTGGATGAAACAACTTGATATTTCTACCCGTGAGGCCCAGCTAAAAGCCAGCTGAAATATGCACAATAGTGGCTAGATGCTTTCTTGGAAAGGAAAATCATCTGAACAAAGATGTATTCAATGAGGTTTGCTTTGACACAAAAAACAAGATTACTAGCCAGTCCTTGAAACCCAATATGGATTGATATATTGCTCTTGCTCTCAAGGAAAAATCAGTACATCACAAGAGCAAACAAGTATTTCTTAATGCAGTCTTAATTGTACAGCTAAATAAAACAAGATCATCATCGTTGAAGAATTCAGAGCAAGAGATTGGCTAAAATGTAAACTTTGCTGCACCTCCAATGAAGAGGGGTTGGAGAAATTATCTCCAATTGCATCCTTATTCCAAGAAAATGCATAGAGAATTATGTGCTGATTAAGAGATAGTGAGAAATATAATTAACACCTGAAACCAACAGCGATTCAAACTCTGGAACGTATTTATTGTTAGCTTGTGTTTGCACTAACATCCACACAATTCAAATTCAGAAGCAGATGAATGTGGGACAAAACATTATTTACTCTGTTGAATCACAAACATGCTTGAGTGCAGTACAGTATTACGCCCAAAAGATTCAGCATGACGGCATATGAAAACAGAGCTAGGCTTGAAATGACAACACCACAGAGATTTTGATCTACACAAAACATTTTTGATATTCATACAGGAAGGATTCCAAGACCAGCAAAGCACTGAACCCTTTGGATATTTCACTCTTAGACATCCAGATAGGTTTGGCAAAAATGGGAAATCCTTCACAAATTTCTTATCAGAATTTGGCTAAGTGAACAATTTTCACAGAACCAGAAAAATCTCATTATTTTTACCATCTAGAGCAGGGGTCTCCAAACTATGGCCCGCATCCGGCCCGCCACGAGATTTTATCCCGCTCGCAGCAAGCTCTTAACACTTTCCGTGCACCGGACTGCAAGTGAGTTTGGCATTTCGACTGCACATGTCCAGGTCATCGGGCACTCGCTATAAATATTGTTGCGAGCGGATCTGCTGTTATCAGACCTTCATTTCATCCTGTGAGTGAGCAAGATCGCGCTGCTGCGTGGGGCCAGGGTCCGAGGTCGGGCCTGGGTCTCCAGTGCTGTTGAGTTGCTGCTGGGCCGTCCCTGTCCCCTCGCGTGTGCCCTGTCCCTGTCCAGGGGCAGCCGGAGGCGTCTCTGGAGGATCACTGGTCGGCGCAGACCCATCCCTGTATAGTCCCTGGTAGGCTCTTCGGGAGTGATGTCAGATAAGGCATGATGATCCCGAGTCCCTTATTTCCCTTTTATCCCCCTCCCCTCCAACACGTTTCACCTATATCCCTCTCATCACCTGTCCTTCCCTCCGCAGATTCGGCCTCACCTACTGAGTTTTTCCTACATTTGGTGCTTTGACCTTAAATTTCAGGTTTGGATCTTTCCGATTAGGTTTCTGCCCTTCCTTTGAAGCAAATCACTAATAACATCTTTAATATTGTGATAAGGTGATCTACCCCATCTCAGTGTTCACAGGGTGCCTACAGCTTATGAAATGAGATCTCATTTCAATGTCTCACCTGTTGTCCACTTTGGTAGGACCACACTATCCTCAATCCATTCCTCCCACATGGCCACAACTTATTTTCTTCTTCTATCTACAATTATTTTATCTTAGACACTTTTATCTTGGATTAAGATCCAGCACAAAAGCGATGAAACACACTTATGGGACGGCACGGTGGCGCAGCAGTCGAGTTGCTGCCTGACAGCAACCGAGACCAGGTGCTGTCTGTACAGTTTGAACGTTCTCCCTGTGACCTCATGAGTTTCCTCCAGGTGGTCCGGTTTCCTCCCACACACTCCTCCCAATTTGTAGGTTAATTGGCGTTAGTAAAATGTATAAATTGTCCCTAGTGTACAGGGTTATCATTGGTCAGTGCAAACTCGGTGGGCTGAAGGGCCTATTTCCAAGCTTATTTCTAAAGTCCAAAGTCTAAACCAGGAACTGCAGGTGCAGGTTTACAAAAAAAGGACAAAGTGCTATAGTAGCCCAGCAGATCAGGCAGCACCTCTGGCAATAAAACACTCTTGATTCTTGACTCTTATTTGAGCTCATCAATGTATTGTGCAGTAACATAGAATGCTTAATGAATTATTTACGAGCATTTGAAGCCTATCCCCATAATTGGCTCCTCAAAATTGGATCCTCAATTCAATGAAATTTTGAAATCAAAAAAGCAGTTCCATCCTTCCCATGAATGTGGTTGCATAAAACTTTATGATTTTGTTGGTTAACCTTGATTGATGGCTCCAAGTTTTGCTTCGATTTGTTTTACTTAAGCTCTTTCTTGAGTTCATTACATCTACAAAACAGTCTATATTTTCTTTTCCTACGGCCCTAAAAAATGTGCCAAATATATAATGTGGCCCTCATGGCTGAAAAGTTTGGAGCCCCCGATCTAGAGGGAGAGGACGGCACAGTGGCGGTTCCTGCCTTACAGTGCCAGACACCGATGTTCGATTCTGACTATGGGTGCAGTCTGTATCGAGTTTGTTCGTTCTCCATGTGACCACGTGGCTTTGCTCCAGGTGCTCTGGTTTCTTCCCGCCATCGAAAGACGTGCAGGTTTGTAGGTTAGTTGGCTTTGTAAATTGTCCCTAATGTGTAGGATGGATCAAGTGCACGGGTGATTGCTGGTTGGCATGGAGCTGGTGGGCCAAAGAGCCCGTTTCCATGCTGAATCACTAAAGGAGAAATCATTAAGTGCCACCAAGGCTCTGACCTCCTCTATTGCCAGAGTGATATTTCCTCATAACATTGTTCCAAAGATATATTTCCATAATACTAACGTTGCTTTCAGTCACTGATATAATTTGTTCTATGACAGATTTAAAAGAACGTATAGAAAATACTAAAAATGGTTCCGGCCAGTTACTAGCCTAGCCAGGATTTCCAACTCAATTAATCAATCATTAAGCTTTATGGAACCAATGCCAAATTATCACTGTCTGTGGATTCACCATGTCCCCGGCTACTTTATGGTGGATTATCGGAAATGTCTGTTGCAATGAAGTCAGACTTATTTACTATCCATATCAAGCAGGGCTGTGTTGATGTTCCAATCCTTTCCCTCTGGAAATAGCATTTTGTATCCAATTGATCGTGATCACCTCAATCATTACTATCTTTACTTCAAAACTAAGACTGTCAACACTAATCTCAATATACTGATTAACTATGCTATATTATTGAGACTCTCCTTCAACTTTGATAACATTAAAATGCTGCACCAGCCTGTGCACAACATTAGTCATTTTACCCTACATCACCTTTGGTGGACAATCATTGGATAATGCCTAGCATTTCCAGTTCTTCAGCAGCCAACTCTCCAACAGTTAGCATCTATACGAAGTAGAAACAGATCTAAAAGGGTTGCAATTCTTCAAAAATTAGCACGGCAACAGTAGACCTGTCAATAAAGCTTATCTACACATACAGAAACCATGCTGGGTTCGGTCAGCATTGACTCATAGAAATCTTTTTAATCGGATGGGTAGATTATTAAACCAACACCAGTAATTTCTCTTGTGTTAATATCAAACTTACTGGTGCGGCTTGTGTGTGGAAGACTAAAACTTGAAGTCTTCTTTCAAGTCCTGCTCTCTCAAACCCTGCAGAGGGCAGAAATCCTTTAAGATGGCAATGACCCCAAAATTGGGAAATACTGTCACAAAAATAAGGTGTCTTAAGAAAGACAGTCATGTCCAAGAAGAAATCGAGAAATGACATAACAAAGGGCCACACATTTTGACCAACCGCATTTCCCATAGCGTAAACGTCTGCAGTGAACAGATATGTTTTTCTTCTTACAAGCTGCCACAAGCTGTTCTTATCCTGGACCACCAATGTATCATAATTCTTCCCCAAGACATTAATCTTGGAACAAGGGAATCCCAATTATGATTAAATAGAATAGGTTCTCATTGGTCATTAATTATGCCTTTTCTACACAATTCTGTAATCTGTGCCCCACGTCACCTCTAGTTATCAAACTTCAAAACTAAAAGTTGCGCTAGCTTTCCAGTAAACCAACATAAATTGTCTTAAAGCAGGTTATGATAAAGTTTAAAAGACTATGAAAAGGTATAGTTACCATCTGCTGAATCCTGTGAAAACTCTTTCCATGGAAGCTGAAGGCTTGTTCAAAGAGGACCTTATCTTCAACTGTCCATTCATCTGGAAAAGGGGTGAAGTTAGGCAAGTCGGCCAACGACTTCTCAATGTTGTGTTTGTGCCAGAATAACATTCCTAATGCCTAGGTGAATTTTACGAAAAAGCAAAAAATTAGAAATCTTAACACTTTTGCACTATTTGTATCCAAGCCAAATTCAAACTCCAGCCCAGGACAAACTCGCTCCTCGAAAATAATTCAGGAATTTGTTTTACTCTCTCAAATGGGTGGTTGGGGTTTGCAGCTAACAGTGATGTCCTGATACTTACTAATCTCCCACTTCCCTCACTATGAGAATGCTCCTCATACACCACTGTTTCAAGCATTGAAGACTTGTCCTTGCACTTACACATCCAATGAATCTTATTTGTTCCACTTATCCCTTTTCTGTCCGAGATGGTGATTCCCGTTATTATAATAAATCTGTGATCATAAACCCTATCTAAGAATAAGTTAGGAAATGTACCTGCTTTAGTTATGATATACATGAGGGTATTTTTATGATCCCACAGGATATCAGAGAGGACTATCTTGATAAAAGAAACAACTAAATATTGAGCACTTTTTCCCGTTTAAACAAGAAAGCTGCGGATGGGATGTGTACATTTTGGAGGGACGGGTGGCTTTTCTTCCAATATCGTTCATAAGACGGGGTCAGTAACAATTTCACTCCAAATGCATGAACTAAGCGCTTAGTGCTACCACTTAGTGCTTTTCTGCCCCCCGGAATATCTTTTGCTAAGGTCTTTAATTCCCAAGTCTCTCCATTTGGCTGGCTGCCAGAGATTTAAAAAAAAAAATTGGCATGCTTGTCACTCCTATACTCCTGCAAATATTAATCAACTGCCATCAGCAACTGATTCAATCATCGGTTAACTCTGATTTTGTCTTTACCCAATGTTCACCGAGTACATGGGATTACTGTACAGCAATCGTAATTGAAAAAGGATTCTGCTTTTTATCCATTCTATTGCATCCGCTGCTCTAGATGTCAGCTGCTCTATATCAGTGAGATCTCAGCTCACCGGCTCCAGCACTTCCTTCCTTCTTCCCTCCCCCCCCCCCGCCCCCCACACATCAGTCTGAAGAAGAGTTTTGGCCCGAAACTTTGCCTATTTCCTTTGCTCTATAGATGCTGCCTCACCCGCTGTGTTTCTCCAGCATTTTTATCCAACTAGCTTTGGACAATATACATCTTCTAGCTGAAACTACCTGACTAAATAAATCATGAATGGAAACTGGAACTAATCACTCTATTGGAGTGACAAAACATTATGATTTTATTCAGTAAGCAAAACCATAAAATAAATATATTTGTTTTTAATACAGATGAATGGAAATGGGGGAACACTTATGCCAATTTATAGTTTATGCCCAGGTCACTTATTTTATAACTAATCTCACTATTGTATACACAATGATTTTATTCACGTTCAGATTGTCAGAAGTGGTCAAGATTGCACCTGACTCTAAATCAGGGGTTCCCAACCTTTTTCGTCCCGTTTACCTCGGCAACTTTAATAGCTCATAACAATGCTATTTCACTTATTTATGAACAACTAATGATGAACAGATACTGGTATACCAGTACCAAACACAATCAGTCAATGAGAAAAAATGTACAAATCCAGAATCAACAAATTTACCCCCTGGGTAGGCAATATTTACCCCCAGGGGGGAAAATTTACACCAGGTCAGGAACCCTTGCTCTAAATCAACTATCAGAATAGTCTTTACAAACCTGTTCCACATTGTAGCCATGCTTTTCTTTAGCTACTGCAATATACTCGTCCACTATACAAAAGAAAAAATAATAATAAGTTAAACTCAATGTATTTGCTGTTTTAATTGAAACAAAAACAGGCATTTGCTGGCACTCATCGTTATATCTTATTGTGATGATTAATTGTGGCAGTGAACACTTCTACAGTTTGCACATAAAGCATCCAGCAGTCTCAAAAAGTATTAATCTCCATCCACAACACAGCAAGACATAAATGCAGCTGCAATCAACAGAATTTGATTACAACAATAGTTAGGATAGAATACACACCTGATGCTACATGCCGCGAGAGATTTCAGGTAATGAGTTGAAGATGATTAAAGAAAAAGCACAAATAAATTCCATGGTGAAAATTTTTAAACCTCATCAAATTACTGAATGGAAAGATTACCTTTATGTACAGCTATTTGCAATATTCAGCATTAATGGATTTAAATGCACAAAGTACCAAGATGCGTACATGAAGAGAGTGATCTACAGATGTATTGCAGCAAGGTGGAATTAGTGTCTCTTTTTTTGAAAGAGTAATGAAGATGTAAACAAGAATAATGGTTGTAACAGCCTCCTACAATGTCTTAAATTTCCTAAATTTTCTATCATTCAATAATCTTTGCTTTCGAATTGACACAAATTAAATGGAGTATGCTATGATAGGTGAAAGAGCATAAATGTTTACAGGCCTGGTCTTGCACACTTGATCATGTTAATGTTGGGCTAGATGAGGATAATCTCTATATTTATACAACTCTGAATTTATCTGAATCTGACAAAACTTTGAATTTAAAAACGACTGCCTTTTGCTGATGACGTCACAATGGGTCTGCGTGCCGTTCTTCCTCATGCTGCGAGTGACGTCACCCCCCCCCCCCCCCCCCAACTATTCAAAAGACGCAGAAAGAATGAGCAAGTCGGACCCTGTACTGGAGCTCTCGGCTCGGTTTCGTCTCGGGCCCTGCACTGAAGCCGCCGAACTCGCAGTCCTTTTGTCGCCGGCTGGCTGCCCGCCGCTCCCTCTCTGCCCCCTCACTCTCTAGCTGTGCCTGCAAGTTGGGGGCTATGCGAGAGTGGATAGGACAGGGGATGGGGTAAAAGGAGTGAATTAATAATATCAAGGAGGTGGTTAGTGTGCGCGTGTGTGGGGTGGTTTAAGTGCGTGTGGGGGGTGGTTAGTGTCTGTGTGATGCCGCAGGCCCCCACATTGAGGGGACGGGACCCAATGGGTCCCACTTGGTCTAGTTATTTCTAAAATAGCTTTCTTGAAAAATGTAAATGAGTAGGTACTGTGTTGATTTGTCACACTTGCCACAAAACCACTCGGATCAACAATTCAGTATTCAGACCATGGGGGGGGGGGGGGGAATGGTGTCCATTTATGCAGATAATACACAAAAGGACATAAAGTGTAGTAATAACTCAGAATGTCATACAGGATCGCTGGAGACCGTTCCCTCCGTAATTCGCTGGTCAATTTGTCCCTTCCTACCCAAACCACCCCTCCCCAGGTACTTTCCCTTGCAACCGCACAAAATGCTACACTTGTCGCTTTACCTCCCCCCTTGACCCCATCCAAGGACCCAAGCAGTCTTTCCAGGTGAGGCAGAGGTTCTCCTACACCTCCTCCAACCTCATCTACTGCATCCCCTGTTCCAGGTGTCAACTTCTCTACATCGGCGAGACCAAGCGCAGGCTCAGTGATCGCTTCGCCCAACACCTCCGCTCAGTTCATACTAACCAACCTGATCCCCGAGCACTTCAACTCCTCCTCCCATTCTGAATCCGACCTATCAGTCCTGGGCCTCCTCCATTGCCAGAGTGAGGCCTTGCGCAAACTGGAGGAACGGCATCTCATATTTCGCTTGGGTAGTTTACACCCCAGTGGTATGAACATTGACTTCTCTAATTTCAGATAGTCCTCGCTTTCTCCCTCCTTCAACTCCCCCTCCCCAGCTCTCCCACAAGCCTACTGTATCCACCTCTTCCTTTCTTTCCCGCCCCCCAACATCAGTCTGAAGGGTCTCGACCTGAAACGTCGCCTATTCCTTCTCTCCATAGATGCTGCCTCACCTGCTGAGTTCCTCCAGCATTTTTGTCTACCGTTGACGTTTATCAGTGATGTTTTCTGTTTTAGGTGCTTAACCTATCTGATGCAGTGCTGCTGAACCATCCCACAAGTTTTGTATGCATAATTTACCGGCTAAAAAAAACAAAAGAACACTTCCCCCTGCTCCTCTCCTGAAATTGGAGATTTTAACACTCATGCCATTAAGCTATAGGCTACCCAAGAGGAATACGAGGTGCTGTTCTTCCGGTTTGCACGTGGTTGCACTCTGGCAGAGGATAATCTGGTTGGTATGGAGATAGAAGGGGGAATTGAGGTGGCTTTCAACTAGGAGCTCTGGCAATCCTTGGCAAAGTGTAATTATTCTGCGAGATGATTGCCTAGTCTACGCTTGGTCTCACCGACTGGAAGGGCTATTTAGGTCTCTGAATGAAGGCAAGGGAGTAGGTGTAGGGGGAGGTGTTGCACCTCCTGAAGTTGCAGGGTAAAGTGCCTAGGGATTGATGAGCAAACATGGGAGTCACAAGTGAGAGTGGTCTCTACGGAAAGCAGAGAGGGCAAGATGTGATCGTGCTAGGATTGCGTTGAAGTTGGCAGAGTAGAAGAGGTCACCTCAATTGACTGTGAAGTTCTTCAGCAGTTTCATGTTGCATAGTATATCATAATGCAGTCTTGCTAGACTTTTAAAGGCATGGAAGAGTAATTGCAAAATAAGTAAATACAGCATGCAAATTCTAATTGCTGATCTGCAAGTAAACCTTCAGTCGCAATTGTGCCATGAATCACTTAATATTTTTTAATTATTTATATTTGGAAGAATGCTATTGATAGCTTAATAAAGAAGTCAAAGGAACAAATGCGTGCACAGTTGACACATTTTTACCCTTCTATAGCCTAATAACAGTCACTTACATATTTAAAAAATAATTTAAAATGTGATTTAATTTTAGATTTCCTAGTAACTCCATGCAGCCAGTTTGCTGCTAAAGAAATGAGCAAATAACAGTCTTGATCTCCTCATCTTCCTCAACGACAGTTGGAGGTGACCCAAGCAGGCTCTTGAAGTGGGTGAACCAGGTGTTGATTCGGTCCTCTGGAAAGTTCCCGTTGACTTGACCTTCCTGCCACTGATCTCGTTCACGACCCTCCATGCTTCGCTATACCACTTGCCATCGTTGGCTGCCTCTACTCCCTCTATTATTCTCGCAACTTCCTCCTCCAGTTTGTTGTACACCTCAAAGAGTTGGGATTTGGCCGCCTTCAGGTCCTCCTTGAGCTGTTCCATCCTGCTCCTAGTTCTCGGCATTTAACAACTACTTTCCGTGCTGCAATAACTTCTGGGTGCTCAGAGTTGCGACTTCTCTTCACACACTTCACTTTGGGTAGATGCTTCATTGCTTCAGAGTTGGCCTCTATGAACCGTTCGTAGAGAGTCCCTCCTCATCTCCTGAGAGCCATTGAGGATATGCACTTGGTCAACACGGCCATGGTTGTCACCCCAGATGGCGAGAGCAAAGTGTTCGAGATCCTCGCGGGGGTCTTACATGGAGACACGCTGGCACCCTTTCTCTTCGTCATTGTCCTTGATTATTCCATGAGGCAGGCGCTCAATGAACATGAGGACCACGGCTTCACAATCGCCCAAAGGCGTTCGAGAAGAATCGGGCCAGTCAACTTGCCAGACCTCGAACTCTCTGATGACATTGTCCTGATGTCAGACCAGATTAGGGAGGCACAGGAGCTGCTCAGCAGGGTCGAGACAGAGTGCAAGAAAGTGGGTTCTCACCTCAATACCAAGAAGATGGAGTACATAGCATTCAATGTTGATGACCATGTGCCTCTCAAGACCAGTGGTGGGTGCATCTTTCAAGAAAATTGAGGATTTCAAGTACCTAGGAGCGAGGATGCAGAGCTCGGAGAATTACATCAAGGTCCGGAAAGCCCTCAATAACATAGGGAAAATCTGGACATCTCGGATGTCTACTGGTCTCAAACTGAGAATCTTCCATGCAACTGTAGAGACTATATTATTGTACAGGTGTGAGGCATGGACTCCCACTCGAGCACTGTCCAAGTCTCTCGATGGTACCAACACACGAATGCTCAGAAAAGTTCAAAATGTCAGTTGGAGGGACCACATCATCAACGCCCAGCTCTATGGGGGAAATTCCACCTCTAACCGAGAAGATCAGGTCGAGAAGGATGAGGCTCGCTGGTCACTGCCACTGCCACCCAGAAATGCCAGCAAACAAGGTTGTGCTGTGGGGACCCACCCATGGAAGACGTGACCCAGGACGGCAATCAAGACGATGCTGAAGTCGTTGATGGAAGACGCATGTGCAGAGACAAAAGAGGAGCTTGCCAGCTGCATGGAGGACAGAAGCATGTGGTGCATCTGTCACCGTGCCCGTCGGAAACCAGCACCACTGCGTCGCTAATGTCTTCAGCGATAATAATAAATAAATAGATAGATAGATAGATAGATAAAATAAATAAATAAAGAGTGGTCGACATTGTGTGATGCTTATTCGGTCCAGAATCAGATAACAATGAAATAACAGACTTGCAGTTTATCTGCCATTAAAGATGTTCAGCGCAGAGCTTTTCCTCAAGTAAATATCAAATTATTGCAAAATATCCAATCCAATTTGTTTTAAACAATAACCCCATTAACTGAATTTACTGCCAATAGCAAATTGTTAGATATCTGCCTACTTTAAATTTGAACAGGGGACCATATTCTCCAAGATTCCCACCAGATTCATAGTTGTCAGTGAGTAACAATCATGAAATGAAGAGTTCTTCTGAGTTGACAAAAATGGCAAGCACAATCAAATCTTCCAATATCCTCAACCGAACAATTGGTTTAAATAATCTGCACAAGCTCAACAATTACATATTCAGCATTAAAACAAAACCATCACAATCTATGCCGTTTATTACATGAAGCAACACATCCACCTTATGAATAAGATTCATTGAAGTAATTCTCAACTTTACTAAATTTTCCTTCATTGTTACAAAAAATCTCAGCTATTGGAAGGGTCAAGAAGATGTAATTTAAAGACTTTGATTAATGCAAGCACAATAATCAAGAAAGTAAAACTGCTTTCGTCTGTTTGGATCTGCTATCCAGGCTGCACAGAATGTTTCCACAGTACATAAAATATATATTTTTCCATGTGTTTTCACAGCATTACAACCCTACAAGTTGCTATTTTAAAGTTCTATTAGCAATGTTTACCAATTTCTCTGATCTGGACAAGTTTGAAAAAAAATCCTTTAGTTCATTCCTTGAAAATAATTTCAAATGTGACCAAATTCATGAAAACAAACATAACAAAAAAGGTATCAAGAGATTCTTAAATTACTTACATTTTACATCTGGAATTATGTGATATGGAGACCAAACCAGCATACCACCAATTTCTTTATCGCTGTATTTTGTAGCACCTGTCAAAAGAAGATTTCAGAATGATTTGCCTCATTAAGTTGATAAGTTTCAGCTATCATGGTCATGTAAATTATGCTTTCATGGAAAGTAAATTATCTTTTTATTCACAAAGTACAACCCATACTTTTTTTAGCACATTTGATTGTAATGACCGTAGTTCATTTTGATTTTAACTGATTTAGTATTAAGAATATTACTCAATTACTTAGAAGTTGTTGCACGTTTCACAGAAGACATCTCCATCCCACTCTTAATCCGATCTATCGGCTTGTGGCCTCTAGTTCTGTTACAATGAGGCCCAATCCAAGAGTAAATAGAACTTAATTTTCCATCCAGACTGGATGGCAACTGGAAGACACTGGAATTCTACAACTTCAGGCAACTTCATTTCCCTACTTGTTATCAGTCGTCCATCTGCAATACTGGTTTCAGTAGTCCGCAGACTCCGCGACTGGAACCCCAGGTCCGGTTGGAGGCCGCTTCACAGTGCTAGGCCCCAACGACAACGGAGACCCGATAGACGAAAGGCCGGGTCCTCCATACACGGAAAAGATTTTTAAAATTTCCCCCACCCCCCCACACATATCCAGCTAACAAAAAACAACACACTAACTACACTCAAACGAGACAAAAAATAAAAAGAGACAGACAGACTGCAGAGGCCGCTGCGGCGAAAGTCGCACCGCCCGCCGGAACACCGACAATTTATCCCTATTGTCACCCATTTTAGAGACATTTCCTTCCCTCACTCTCCTTACACTTAACAAGCTTCTTGTCTACCCTTCCCAGTTCTGATGTTTTGAATTTGACCTGAAATGTTATCAGTTTCTCATCCCACAAATGCTGCCCTGCTGAGTATTTTCCAGTTTATCTGTGTTTAACTTCATAATTCTAGTTTCTATTTTTTACCACTAAGAATGATCAAGGTAAAAGAATCAAAGCACAAAATATACATTTGATCTTGATCACCATAGCTCCCTTCTTGTATTTATTAAATTTTATCACAGCCTCATCACTTTATCTTGACAATTTTGGTATATCAAACATCCCCTCTAATCATTCAACTACTTCCCTTCTTTGCAACATAAAACACACTTGTTTTCTCACTTTTCCACTTCTGATGAAAGATCTTTCACAAGAAACATCATCTCCATTTCTCCCCCCATGGATGCCGCTTGATCTGCTGAGTTACTCTCACCATTCTGTGCTTCACAAGAGACAGAATCCGGAGGAAAGAAAATGAGCTGCTAGAGGAACCCAGCGGGTCAGGCAGCACCTATGGAGGAAAATGCATCATGGCCATCTGGAGGTACCAGTTGCAAGCCATTTCAATTCCCACTCCTCCACTGACCTGCTGTCCTTGACCTCCTCCACTGCCAGATTGAGGACAAAGACAAACTACAGGAACACCACCTCATATTCCACCTGGGCAATCTATAATCCACCAGCATGTATGTGAATACTTTATCATTTCAGACAACCAGTCATTCTGTCATTTATTCTCTCCTCCTGATGGATCCCTGTCCACTCGCAAACAGATTGGAAGATGGTCAGAAGGGGAAGGATGGAAATAGCAACGGGGCTGATAAGTGTTAGGTGGAAGCAACAGAGGGCTGCAAGTGATGGAATCTTATAGGAAAGGAATACGAAATATGGAACCAAATAAGGGAACTTCAAGGTCAGTTAAGGTACTGTGAAATTCAAATTACCAGCTTGAATAACCAGCAACTCTACCGCTGCGCCAGTCATTTGGTCCTTACCTATACTATTTCCAGGGATTGCAGGCTTGCCACAGAAGGAGAGCTTGAATGGACTAAGATCATATTCTCCCATATTTGGAAGACAGAAGAGCTTTCACCAAAACATACATTTCTAAATGGCTTAACAGACATTGCCAGAATCTGTTTTGCATACAAGCTAGGCAGCGCACACGTATCACCTACAAAGTTACAAAAGTACTGAAGAATCATATCTACTGCCTGCCGCCACACGTGGCAGGAGGCCCCCTCTTCCCCCCAGTTCCCACTCTGTTCTTGCCCCCCCCCCCCCCCAACCCCATTGATCTCCTGATCCACCTTGCTCTTGCTGGCGCAATTAAATCGTGTCTGTTCAGCAAACTGTCTCCTAGTCCAAACTCTTCAATTACATTTGACTTAACTTAATGCGGCTTCCTTTAAATCAGTGAGACCAAGCGTAGACTGGTTAGCTGAACCTTTGCACTCTGTCCGCCAGGGCCAGCTGGAGCACCCAGTCCCATCCCAAGCCACTTCAATGCCCCTTTCCATTTCTATACTCACAGATAAACTGGAATAACAGCATCTAATCTTGGGTCACATACAAACCAAGTGCATGAACATGGAATTACACAATTTCAAACACCCCACATCTCTTTTAGTTCCTTTCACCTCCCCTTTCTGCTCAGCACCTACTCCTAACCCATACTGGGTCCCTCGTTAGCCCCCGCCCCCATCTACCCACCATGCCTCCCTCTGGCTCTACATTTCTCGGAATGGTCCGGAAGTGGCGGCGCTGCTTGGCAGCTGCGGCTCACCTGCAGTCCGTCTGTCTTTTATTTTATTTTTGTCTTCGTGCCTGTTTTTAGCGATTATTTTTGGTTTGTTAGGTTGTGTATGTGTGTGGGGGGGGGGGGGGGGGGGGAAGGGTGGGAGAAACGGAGTTTGAGTCTCTCTCTTCGGGGGGATGCGACTTTTCTTGTCGTATCCCCCGACACCGTCTCAGTCTGTGCTGAGGCCCTAATGGCGGAGCTGGTGGCCTTCCAGCGGCGGCGGCACGGCTTCGGAGCTTCAGCGGCGACCTGGCTTCGGAGCTGCGGTGTTCCAGCGACGGCCTGGCTTCGGGGATGCGGTGCTCCCGTGGCGTTCCGGCGGCGACCTGGCTTTCGGGGCTGCGGTACTCCAGTGGCGACCTGGCTTTCGGGGCTGCGGTGCTCCAGTGACGTTCCGGCGGCAACCTGGCTTTCGGGGCTGTGGTGCTCCAGCGACGTTCCGGCGGCGACCTGGCTTTCGGGGCTGTGGTGTTCCACGGTGGCCTGGCTTTCGGGGCTGCGGTGCTCCAGCGACGTTCCGGCGATGGCCCGGTTTCGGAGGCTCGGCCGCGGGCCTGGTGGACGGCAGCATCGGAGGCCTGGATCTCCTCAGCGCAGAGGGAGAATAAGGAGGGAAGAAGACAGAGACTCTAAGACTTTTGCCTTCCACCACAGTGAGGAGGTGTTTGGTGAACTCACTGTGGTGGATGTTAATTTTGTGTTTATTGTGTGGTTTTGTTCTTTTAATATATGTATGACTGCAGGCACGAAATTCCGTTCAGACCGAAAGGTCTGAATGACAATAAAGGCTATTCATTCATTCTCCTCTCACCCTTTTTCTTAGCAGATTCCACCATTTGCAGCTCTGGGTCTTCTCCACATATCACATCAAGCCTTTGACTTTTTCTGCCCTTCTCTACCCCCCTCCCCCCAACTCATATGCCAATCAGTCCCTCATGTGGATCTACCTATCATTTTTCAGCTCTTGCCCCATCACTTTCTACCAGATACCCCACCACTACTCCAGGCTCCAACAAAATGTTCTCTTTACACTTCCCTCCACAAAAGCTGCCTGACACAGAGTTCCATCAGAAATTTATTTTTGCTCAAGATTGCAGCATCTGCAGTCTTTTGCATATATCCGGTTCTCATTTATTGTAAAGTTTGAGATACAATCAAATAGGTAGTTCCAACGATTCGATTAAGGCAATCAAGAAATTTCAAAGGTCAATCTCACTTCACAGCTCTATCCCAGGATCAACCCCCAACTTAAAATGGAATGAAAAGTAGTTCAAAGATGGTTCATAGATGCCCAGTTCTTCTCGCTCACCCACTAGATTTCAAATTGTACTACATGGTCCACCCATTAAAAAAATAATAATCTGAAGTCATGTTTAATAAACCAAAACTGTAATCCAAATTGTGCTTCTCTAAAAATGTGTTTTTTTGTAAAGTACTTCAAGAGCATTAAAACCCCAGCATTGTACTATGCACATCTTTTAAATAAAAATATCAGATTGTTATTAATCAAGCCTTGAGTAATAATCTCATTGATAAACTCATCTTAAAAAATAGAAAGACCAAAGGAATCCATGAAACCCCCAGAACCCACACCTCTGACTATGCCCATGTCAAGCTAGTATTCAGTCCCTTTCAGCATTCTTTGCAAGCTTCATGTCTCTTTGCTGGCTGTTATCTGGCTTTGTTTTGTTCTACTTGGAGAAATCTCTCTTTGCCATCAATGAATACAATCATGTTCACCAAATTAAAATTGCTAAGATCTTGTCTTAATTCAGAAACTGGAGACACCCATACCTTCACAATAATTCTACATCCCCTCCCCAATGAAATTAAAACCAAAAGAGCTACAAAGTCATCACCAGGTATGGACTGTTATCTGCTAAGTTAAATAGACTGAAAAAATATGAAGAAAAATGTGAAATAGCCATCCACAAGCACCAGCTATGACATACGATTTTTAAAACATTCCAAAACCAAAATCTGAGCTGATAATTTCACTGAGACAAAATAACTGTTAATCATCTTATAACCAAATATTTTCATACTGAAATTAACAATGATTTCCCACTAAATAGAACACCCAAGTTTCCGGCATTTGTACAAAGAGAAAGTTACTGTTTCAGATCTGAGGATACTCAAGTTTGAGGGATTTGGGATTTCTTGAAAGTCAACAAAGAACTGCCACATATTGGAAATCCAAGATAAAAACAGAAAATACTTGAAAAATTCAGCACACCAGAGCAGCAAATCAAAATCCACCCCACCATGGCGTAGCTGCTGTCGCTTCTCAGCAGCAGAGACCTAAGTTCGATTGTGACCTTGGGTGCTGCCTCTGTGCACACTCCCTGTAACCCCATGGGCTTCCTCCAGGTGCCCGTTTCTTCCCACATCCCAAAGATGTGTGGGTTGGTAGGTTAATTGGCTTCTGTAAATTGCCCCTAGTGTGCAGAGAGGGGATGAGAAAGCAGGATAATGTAGAACTAGTGTGAACTAGTGTAGATTGATGGTCTTGGTGTGGACCTGGTTCCATGTTATATCTCTAAACTAAACAAAACAAAACCAGACCTTGGATCAGCTAGAAAGTCAAGAGCATGCCTGCTCTAAAAGATTTCAAAATAACATTTGGGAATCTCATTTTTTTTTTTTAAATCAGCTGCACAGATTACTGAAGAATCCTGACCTGGGCAGACCTCTTCAGCTTTGATCAACTTCAGCTTCTAATTATACGTATGAAAGAACCACAACCAACCCTTTTAGATGTCAAAAGCCGTAAAATCAATGTTGGATATATTTTTCCGCCATCCTTGGTATGTTGGACAGTTAAGGGCCTGTCCCACTTATGCGACCGTTACAGGTGACTGCCGGCACATGTCATAGGTCGCCAAAATTTTCAACATGTCGAACATTTAGTGGACCAGAAAGATGCTACGACTCTTGCTAGATAATAACATTTTTTCTATACCTCTCCAATAAGGTTTTCTGAACAGCTGCAATGATCATGAAGTTTCTTTCAGACAATTTCAATGGCTTTACACTAAACCCAGCATTTTGTATATACTATCAGTATTGTGAGAACATGCCAATACAACACATCTATTGCTATTATGATTTTCAGCTTTAAATCTAACAAACTGGAATGCAGACCACAAGCCCAATATGAATGCAAACCATCATACAAGTACAGACAGTATTTCATAGACATGTTTTGTTAAAATATCTTCTCACACTTATAAATTTGAAACATTTAGTCGTTTCATTCTACGTTGTTTAATTCTCAATCAACCATAAAAACCGACCATCACGACATAGGTGGCTACTAAACCTTGCAGCCTCAGTTTCTATCGCCACCACCACACTTCAAAAGTATTTCACTGGCTGCAAAGCTCCTCGGGTGGTTCAGAAAGTGGCAGAAATGATTGCACACAAGTGTAAGCCTTTTTGTTTGCATTGTGTGTGTTTTTAAAACCCGTCATCGAAATAGTTTGTCAGCTGCGGATATTTAGCAACTGCAGGGAAGGGGGGGGGCGGTTGTATTAGGGGAAGACACATGCAGCGTATACCTATGGTTTTAAGTACAATTTTGCAAGAGATAGCGTGCAACTGTATGGAAGGAAGGGTGATCCTGGGACAAATAAGGCGCCATCGCCAGCAGCCCCGGAGCACGAGCCTCGCCCCGGGCCGGGCTCGGCCCGCCTCACCGCGCATGTGCCAGCCCAGTTAAAGAGACCTACGCCAAACGCGCTCCGGTTCACGGCAGCTTCAACCCACTTGTTCCCGTCCAAACCCGGTTACTTCCCCGCTTCAAATGTTTATAACACTCAACACGGAGCAACTTTCGTCCAGTCCAGCCCACCTCCCCTCCGTCAAAGGGCGGTGGAGAAGGCACTTGCAGCGAGTCGAAGCTCACTCACTGCCCGAAAACCACCGAGGCGGAGGACGACTTCGCATCAGTCACCCCGCAGTGTTAACACGGTTATTAGTGATGAAGACGATTCTTTACCCGGGTTAAATTCTGGAATGGATGCCTGATAGTCAGAGCCCACTCGCATTCCGACATCTGCAATAATAACCAAAAAAAAAGATAATAAATCACCCGTAAGTATGATTCAACATAACACTTGACCAGCGTCGAGTTACCGACATCGAATAAGTCAGGGTTTAAAAGACTCCAAGGGCTACAATATAAGTTTGATTTTTTTTCGCATAGCGTTCGAGGCTACCACCGTGCTCGTCGTCACTGCCACTCTCCTCGGAATAATGTCCATTGGACGAGGCGCTGGCGGGGCTCTTGGTGCCGTTCGACCGGCCTTTGCCCAGGTACTCCGAGCCTTTCTCCATCATTCCGGGCATTGTAGGGTGAAACGAAGAGGAAAGCGGCGAAAGTTGCTGGCGGTCGTGCTGCCTCCAGCTCACAACAACTCGGAGCAGGCAAGGCAGGCGGCCTCAGCACCGGGAGGGTGGGGGAGGCGCGGCCGCTATCCCTCCGCTGCCCCACACCAACACCTGCCTGCCTGCACCCCTCTAATTCCACATTGCCCCGGGCCTGCTGTTCGGGGGACGGCATACTCCTGCAGGAAATTGCCCCGCAAACTATTGTGTGTGCGAAGCAGCGTCTTTTTTCCAGACCCACACTTGTGCTTCGAACTCTTTCTTTTTCTTTGTTCCTCCCCTGCGTAGGAACAACTGTCACAGCGCCCATCAGCGGTGAAACGGCTTAAAAAAAAAACACAAAAGATCAAACTGAGTTTTTTTTTACACACTTGAAAAGAGCTTGCACTCTTGTTTACCAAACAACGTTAGTGATACGTGTGCATGATTTCTATTTCACCGTGGTAGAAAGTACAGTTACCCTGTCCTGTATATTGCAACGGGGATACAAGGTTGGAGCAGATATGTATGCACATTAGTTTGTGAATTCTGTAATTCTGCGAGGGTGGTTGAAAAATTATATCTAAATAAATTAAAGATTTAAAAATTCGACTGAAAGGAATAGACAGAAAACGCAATAATACGGTATTGAGATTCAGAGAATTGAATGACTTCGAATGTGCTGGGTGGGTCGTGATTAATTGGGATTTCGTTAAAAATCAATACAAATAAAACAATTTAAAATAATTTATTCTCTAACTCACAAAACATTGTTCATAGTGATCACCTAGTAAATAAAAGTTATGCATATAGAACCAGTGTAATCGATTAAACGTTATGTATGCAAACCCAGTTTATAATGTAAAGGAAGACTCAAAGTCTTGGGAGTAACTCAGCGGGTCAGGGTGTCATCTCTGGAGAACATGGATAGGTGGCGTTTCAGGAGAAGGAAGGTTTGATAAGCATATGGTGGACAAAGGCCAGAAACGAAAAGGCAGAATGGTTGACAAAAAAGGTTGAAGAATTGTGAAGCCAGAAAAAAGAATGTGGGGGAGAGGGGTGAAATAGATGCATGTCCAGGTGGAACGCAGTTGAAGGAGAGGGGGAGGAGGAGGGGAGAATAACGGAGGGGCAGGGGGAGAAGGGACAACGTGAGGGTTCAATAGGTTCCTTAAAATTGAGAATTCACTCTTCATGTCCTTGGGGTGTAAGTTACCGATGCGGAATATGAGGTGTTATTCCTCCAGTTTACAAGTAACCTAACTCTGGTAATGGAGAAGACCGAAGACAGGAAGCTCTGTATGGGAATGGAAAGCAAATGGTTAGTACTCATGAGATCTCGTTGACCGAGCGCAAGTGGACATATGATGAAAGAATGTGTCGACTGAGCTTATATTCACTGGAATTTAGAGAGGGTCTCTTATAGGAACATATAACATTCTTAAAGGATTGGACAGGCTAGAAGCAGTAAAAATGTTCCTGGTGTTGGGGGAGTCCAGAACTAGTTGTCACGGTTTAAGAATAAGGGGTAGGCTATTTAGGACTGAGATGAAGAAAAACGTTTTCACCCAGAGAGTTGGCATCTGTGGAATTCTCTGCCACAGAAGGCAGTGGAGGCTAATTCATTGGATGTTTTCAAGAGAGAGTTAGATTTAGCCCTTGGGGCTAAAGGAATCAAGGGATATGGGGGAAAAAAGCAGGAGCGGGGTACTGATTTCGGATGATCAGCCATGATCATATTGAATGGAGGTGCTGGCTTGAAGGGCAGAATGGCCTACTCCTGCACCTATTTTCTATGTTTCTATGGTCAGCAAAACAGTCACCTAGTCTACACTTGGTCTCGCCGATGTACGGGAAACCACATCGGGAACTGCGGCAGTAAATTAGGTAAGAGAAGGTGCGCGTGAACCTCTATCTCAGCTGGAAAGACGAGGTCAAAGGAAGTGTGTTCACGTCGTGGCCCTGTTTCCACCAATCTTTCCACCACTTCATGCACATGAAGCACAAGACGCCATTGTATGCAAATGCCGAGAAGTGTGTTCAGCTTTGGCTGAACAATTTCTAAACTTGTGATGTGGACTCGATAAGAAGAAGCTGGAAAGACTGGTAGAGTTTCCTGGATGGAGGTCAGGGAGGAGGTAAAGGGACAGGTGTTACATCTCTTGTGGTTGTAGAGGAAAGTACCTTGGGAAGGGGTGGTTTGGATGGGGAGGGATGATTGAATCAAGGAGTTGCATAGGGAGTTGGCTCTGCAGCAGGTGGAAAGAAGTGGGCATGGGAAAATGTGACTGGTCGTTAGACCACATTGGAGGTGACGGAAATGTCCGAGGATCTGTTGAATCCGGAGGCTGGTGGGGTGAAAGGTGATGAGGCCCAGGGGAACTCTATCCTTGTTTCATTTGAGGAGACGGGGAGTGAGAGCAGAACTACCGGACAGCGGAGATATGAGCAAAGGATCCATCAATGATTGCAGGTGGGAAACCACAATTACTAAAGAAAAGACATCTCTAGAATGGAGAGCCTCATCTTGGGAGCAGATATGGTGGAGATTGAGCAATTCGGAGTAGGGGGATGGCATCTTTGCAAGAGGCAGGGTAGGAGCAAGTGTAAATAAGGTGACTGGGAGTTGATTGGTTTTTAGAATCGATAGTCTGTCCCCTGTGATGGAGACAGAGAGATAAGGAAACGGGTAAGAGGTGTTGGATAGTCCAAGTGAATTTGACGGGAGGATTGAAGTTAATGGTAAAGTTAATTAAATCAAAAAGTTCTACATGGAGGCAGCCTCTTTGCAGTCATCGATGTAGCAGAGAAAGAGTTGGAGGATACTGCCAATATATGTTTGGAATCCGGACTATCCGACGTAGCTAACAAAAAGGCAGGCAAGACTGGGTTTCATGCAAGTGTCCATGGCTACACCCTGAAGTTGGGGAGAGTGAAAGGAGTCAAAAGAGAAGGTGTTGAGGGGTTTCCTTTTATGAATCCATGGTCATTCTGCAAAATCCTATTCTTATTTCCCCTGTGTCCTATTACCACTTCATTAATAATCATTTAAAATATTTTGTCCTACTAACTAGTAACTGGTCCGTGGTTCTCGGTTGTCTTTTGCTCCTATTATTTAAACAGTGTGATTAAAACTTAAATTAACACTGTTAAAAATCATTGAATAATCGCAATATTTATTTTAAATAATTGCAACATTTTTTTTAACAGTTGTCACATCAATGTCTCTTAGAAACATAGAAATTAGGTGCAGGAGTAGGCCATTCGGCCCTTTGAGCCTGCACCGCCATTCAATATGATCATGGCTGATCATCCAACTCAGTATCCCGTACCTACCTTCTCCCCATACCCTCTGATCCCCTTAGCCACAAGGGCCACATCTAACTCCATCTTAAATATGGCCAATGAACTGGCCTCAACTACCCTCTGTGGCAGAGAGTTCCAGAGACACACCACTCTCTGTGTGAAAAAAGTCTTTCTCATCTCGGTCTTAAAGGATTTCCCCCTTATCCTTAAGTTCCTCTTCTAATTAACTGACCCCATTTCAAATTAGGCTCTTTAACAATGAACTTTACATACACTGTATGTATCAGCCTTGGCTAATGATAGATTTCTCGCTTTTAAGCCTGAAAGTTATAGACGCAATCTCACTTCTGAGGCTTCAACACGTAGAGTAATATTTCTGTGTAGTACGAAAATAAATTACGTGTCAAAGTATGCAGAACAATACGTTTATACAATGGATAAACATGTTGGTATGATAGTGAAATTGGTTGAACCATTTGGAGTTTACGTGTTTAGAGGCATAATTTTAGAGGTCAGACTAAATCTGGTGCGTCCTGTAGTAGAAACAATTGACAATATTCTTGTAGCCATATATATTTGAAAAGGGTGTAGTAGTGGTGCAGTGGATAAGTTACAATATCACTAAATTAGCCTGGTGTAACAATCCAGAGACCTACCATAAGTCAAATTCCGCCATGTCTGCAGTGGAATTTAAAATCAGAATTTTGAAAATCAAGTACAATTGCTAATCTTAGTAATGATTACCATATTGTCTTAGACCTATAAGATTCAGTAATGTCCTTCAGGTGGAAATTACCCATTGTTTTGTAATATTTCACAGAAGAAGACACACAAAGCACATGTAAATATCAGAGAATCAAGGCTCTGGTGCATTTGAGAAATTGATGGAATTTTCCATTAATCAAAAAGTCATACTAAAAAAGTTACATAGAAACATAGAAAATAGGTGCAGGAGTAGGCCATTCTGCCCTTTGAGCCTGCACCGCCATTCAATATGACCATGGCTGATCATCCAACTCAGTATCCCTTACCTGCCTTCTCTCCATACCCCCTGATCCTTTTAGCCACAAGGGCCACATCTAACATCTTAAATATAGCCAATGAACTGGCCTCAACTACCTTCTGTGGCAGAGAATTCCAGAGATTCACCACTCTCTGTGTGAAAAATGTTTTTCTCATCTCGGTCCTAAAAGATTTCCCCCTTATCCTTAAACTGTGACCCCTTGTCCTGCACATCGGGAACAATCTTCCTGAATCTAGCCTGTCCAACCCCTTAAGAATTTTGTAAGTTTCTATAAGATCCCCCCTCAATCTTCTAAATTCTAGCAAGTACAAGCCGAGTCTTTCCAGTCTTTCTTCATATGACAGTCCTGACGTCCCAGGAATCAGTCTGGTGAACCTTCTCTGTACTCCCTCTATGGCAAGAATGTATTTCCTCAGATTTGGAGACCAAAACTGTATGCAATACTCCAGGTGTGGTCTCACCAAGACCCTGTACAACTGCAGTAGAACCTCCCTGCTCCTATACTCAAATCCTTTTCAGTTAGTGAGCATGAAGCTGATAAGTCCGAGAGACCTGGTGGTCTATATCCTAGAATTTTGAAAGAGGTGACTTGAGAGAGACGGAGTGGAAGCTGTAGCTGATATCTTCCAGGATTCTATGTACTCTGGAATTCTTCCTCTAGATTGAAGGGTTAAGAAAAAAGGGGGTGAAAGAAAATATGCATTCTAATATCACTGGTAGTGAAAATGTTGAAATTAATAATGAAGGATGTAGTAACAATACACCTTGCAAAAATAAAGATTGAGCAGAGCCACCATCGATTAATGAAAAGAAAACCACATCTGAGTATTCTTTTTGAGGATCAGTATTCTGATCAGTGGATCCCATAAATTCGTACCTGTGATATTTTGAATTTCCTGGCATTTGATGAAATCCCAAACAGGAGATTGACCATTAAGGACAGAACACATGGAATCAGGGTGTTAATACTTTAAGAACTGGTAATTGAACAGAGAGCAAATAGTGGAAATTAATGGATCATTCTCAGGTTCGCAGTCTGTGACCGGGGTAGGTCTGTGACTTGGGCCGCAGTTATTTACAATCTATATCAATTATTTGGTGGGGAGGGGTTCTAAATATTATTCTGAGTTTGTTATATTAGGTGGTATTGGGAGTAACGTGAAGCATGCGAGGAGGGTTCAGGGGAATGGGTGCAAGCTGTTAGATTTTATAATGAGAGAATTTGATTCCAGGAATTTGAGGTGAAGCTGGGGGAGTAATTGATCTACCTCACACAAATTAAAATGTTTGTGGTTATTGTAGGTTAATCACCCCAGCTCCATCACTGCAGGAGTTATGCAGAGTAGTGTCCTCAACTATCCTTATCTGCTAAAGAAGGGTTTGATCTGAAACGGCACCCATTCCTACTCTCCAGAGATGCTGCGTGATCCGCTGAGTTACTCCAACATTTTGCGCCTATCACTAAGTTACTCCATCATTTTGTCATTTTATCATCTTTATCTGCTTCTACAATGAGCTTCCTTCTAAGATAAGGTCTGAATTTGGATGTTTGGTGATGATTGCACAATAATATTCAAGTCAATTTGCAACACACCATGCCTGCGTACAACAAGACCTAGACAACATTCAGGCACGGGCTAATATTAAGTCACAAGAAACATTCATAGAAACACAGAAACATAGAAAATAGGTGGAGGCCCTTCGAGCCAGCACCACCATTCATTGTGATCATGGCTGATCGTCCCCAATCAATAATCCGTGCCTGCCTTCTCCCCATATCCCTTGATTCCACTAGCCCCTAGAGCTCTATCTAACTATCTCTTAAATCCATTCGGCGATTTGGCCTCCACTGCCCTTTGTGGCAGGGAATTCCACAAATTCACAACTCTCTGGGTGAAAAAGTTTTTTCTCACCTCAGCCTTAAATGGCCTCCCCTTTATTCTAAGGCTGTGGCCCCTGGTTCTGGACTCGCCCAACATTGGGAACATTTTTCCTGCATCTAGCTTGTTCAGTCCTTTTATAATTTTATATGTTTCTATAAGATCCCGCCTCATCCTTCTAAACTCCAGTGAATACAAGCCTAGTCTTTTCAATCTTTCCTCATATGACAGTCCCGCCAACCCAGGGATCAATCTCGTGAACCTACGCTGTAGTGCCTCAAACACAAGGATGTCCTTCCTCAAATTAGGAGACCAAAACTCTACACAATACTCCAGATGTGGTCTTACCAGAGCCCTATACAACTCTAGAAGAACCTTGTTACTCCTATACTGAAATCCTCTTGTTATGAAGGCCAACATTCACACCACATAATTGTTGGATCATGATTAACTCCAGCAAGCATTACCATTACCAAGACGCTCCCATCATCGATGTCCTGGAGGCCACTAATGACTATAAATTCAACTGGACCAGCCATATCAATGCGCTGACTACAAAGCTGACAAAAGTGTGTATCCAGCAGCAAATAACTTCCTAATATTCCAAAGCATTCCCACCATCTGCAAAGCACAAGTGGGGACTGTGACTTTCCTGGATGACTGTAGCTTCAATTACACTCAAGAAACTTGATGCTATCCGAGATTTGCTTGATTTGCACCCCTCATTTACACTAAACATTGTTTGCCATGACCCCAGCACATGATGGCTGCAATGTTCATCAGACAGCAAATGTATTTTAGTTATTCACTAAGCTATTTTGACAGCTTAACAAATCAGCACTCTACCACTAAGAAGAACAAGGGCTTAAGGTGTTTGAGAACACAATATCCTACAGTTTCCCTTCCAAGTCACACACACAGAGTTAACCCAACTTATCCACACTGACCAAGATACCCATCTCAGTTAATCTCATTTGCCTATGTTTAGCTCATTTCCCTCTATACTTTCCCTTCCATGGAGCTATCCAAACGTCTTTTAAATGTTGTTATTGTACCTGCCTCAACTAGTAACTTTGGGAGCTCATTCCATATATGCACCACCCTCTGTGTTGAGGTTGCCCCTCAGGTGTCTTTTATATAGTTCCCCTCACAACCCAATGACCTCTCGTTTTTGATTCCCCTTCCCTCTGGAAAACGGCTGTGTGCATTCAGCTTATCTATGCCCCCATGATTTTAAACACCTCTATAAGATCACCTCTCGGTCTCCAATGCTCCAAGGAACAAAGTCATAGTCTGCCCAATCCCTCCCTATAGCTAGAGGCCTTGAGTTCAGATATTATTCTCATAATTTTTTTCTGCACTCAATCCAGCTTAATGACTTATTTTCTATGCAAAGTGGCCATAACTGAACACAGTACACAAAGTATAACTCACCGTATTGCTGCAGCACAATGTTTCAACTCCTATATTCTATTCACAGATGAAGGATATCATGCCAAATTTCTTTTTTAATACCTGTGATGCCACTTTTAGGAAAGTATATACTTATACTCCTCAGTCCCATTTTTTTACGACAGTCCCCAGGGCGCCATCATTCAGTCTTGCCTTGATTTGAGTTCCCAAAATGCAATACCTCACGCTTACCTGAATTGAACTCCATTTGCCATTTTTTGGCCCACATACCCAGCTGTTCATAAATCCAGCTGTCCTTCTGTAACTTTTGATAAGGTTCTTCACTATCTTTCATGCCATCTATTTTCATGTCAGAAAGACTGCAACTATTTATCTTTCAATGACAGCAAGACAAAGGGGTGGTGTGGGTTTGTGGGGGGAAGGGGGTGTGGGGGCAGGGGGGAGAGCTCGGAAAAAAGACAGGGTTTGTGGGGGAGAGGGGGGTATTCATGGGGGAGGGGGGAAGGAGCCAAAGAGGGGAACCAAAGAGGGGTCAATTATTTCCCCAGATTTTTAGGAAAATTGATCACAAAACTCAAATTTTAAAATCTAAATGGCACTCACCAGTTGCTGACGTAACAACGGCCACATGCTGACCATTCCAGGCCCACAGATCGTGGGGCAGCGAATCCTCACGCGCTGAATTTCTCCACATAAGTTCTGCTGAGCTCACAGCTGGCGCAGCTCGCGGAGCCCCGCCCACCTGCGCGCCCCTCCCATCCCCTGTGCGCTCCAGAGAGTCAGAAGCCCACAGCTGCACTCCCACGCCCGCCCGCTGTGCCTCTGTGCCTCCGTGTCTCCCTCTCCGTGACTCCCTCTCTGTGCCTCCGTGTCTCCCTCTCCGTGACTCCCTCTCTGTGCCTCCATGTCTCCCTCTCCGTGCCTGCGAATTGTGGGCTATGTGTGAATGGATAGGGCAGGGCAGGGGGTAAAAGGAGTGAATTCATAATATGAATATAATATCAATGGGGGCGGTTAGTGTGAGACGCCTCCAGCTGCCCCCTCCTCTCGCAACTGCGCGTTGGGGACCAGACCCAACTTGGTCTAGTAGACTATATCTCTATGGTAGAATGGAAAGTAATCAAAATGCGCACTTAAAAAGTGCCTGCGAGTTAATGGACCAAACAGATCTAAGCTACATTTTAATATAAAATTGCATACATGTAAGCCTACAAGTAACAAACAAAATGTGTGGATCACATAGGTGTGTGTGCGTGTGCGCAGAGATAGAAGGGAAGGAGGGAGGAGAGAAGGGAAAAGAGAGAAGGAGGGAAAGAAAGGAGGGAGGGAGGGAAAGAAAGGAGGGAAAAGAGAGGAAGGAGGGACGGAAGGAGGGGAGGGAGGGAAATAGAGAAAGGAGGGAGGGAAGGAGAGAAGGGAGGGAGGGAAGGAAGGAGAGAAGGGAGGGAAGGAAGGAGAGAAGGGACAGAAGGGAGGGAGGGAAGGAAGGAGAGAAGGGACAGGAGGAAGGGAAGGGAGGGGGAGAGAGGGAGGGAGGGAGGGGCAGAGAGAGGGAGGGAGGGGGAGAGAGAGGGAGGGCCGGCGGCGCGAGCGGATGCCACGGTTCGGGTGAACGCGTGTGAGCTGAGGTTTGTAAACGTTGCTCCAAACCCCGGCCCGGCTATCCCTGTATCGTTCGCCGCGTCTCCCCAGGGGAGAGAGAGGGGTGGAGCAGGGGCTGTGTGCGTGAAGCACGGCAACTGGAGGGGTGGGAGCGCTGTCCTGAGACCGTGAGGGATCTCCCCCTCTGCCTCTTCTCCATTCCCCCTCCCCGTCTACCCCTTGCTTCGCCCTCCACCCCTCTACTCTCTCTCCACCCCTCTTCCTGCCAGTTCACTCCTGTGCTGCGAGTGTACCAAGTTTCGTTCCGATCGGTTGAATGGTGTAAAAGTTAGCGAGGTTTAAAAATCTTAAAAATCACGCCAGCGCAGATCGATCTCTTCTGCCAGTCAGTGCCGCGTAGATTTGTCTCTTCCTCTGTCACTCCCCAGGATGGTCCACCCCTTCCTGCTGCATCGCATCTTTACTGGAGCTGAGGATGGCCTGCGGAGGTTTCCAACCCGGACACATTTTTCGGAGTAACCCGAAGCGACCCGAAGCAGCCCAGCACCAAGCAGCCCAGCGTCTGAGACCCGACCCAGCCCAGCCTCGTAGATGCGACCCAGCGTGGGAGACCCAGCCCAGCCCTGAGTCGGTGACCCAGCCCAGCCCTGAGTCAGAGACCTAGCCCAGCCCAGCCCCGAGTTGGAGACCCAGCCCAGCCCGGAGTCGGAGATGTCGCCAAATGGAAAGTTGAAACAATGATCCCGGCGAAGGAAAACGACCAGCGCCCTCGGCGAGTCCCCATGGCATTGCCAATTCCAACCACTACCCCATGATCCCCCTCGCTGGTTCCTCCCCCTCCCGTGATGCCCCCCTCTCCCCCAAGGCTCTTCCCCGTCTTTTCTCCGAGCTCACTCCCCCCCCCCCTTCCCTTCTCTCCCCTCACCCCTCTCCCCGCACATAACCCCCCGCCCACACCCACAACCTCCCCTGACCACACACACCCCCACCCACCACCCCCTCCCACACCTCTCCACAACCCACCGCCCCACAGCCCCCTCAACCCTCCCCCACGCACAACCACAACCCCCCCCCCCCCCCCGCGCTACGATTTTTTGCCAGCTCACTCACCGTTCTCCTGTGCTGCAAGTGCACTGAGTTTCATTCTGATCACCGAGTTTCATTCTGATTGGTGGTCCATTGTAAAAGTTAGTGAGATTTAAAAATCTTTTAAAATACGCACGCGCAGATCAATCTCCTCTCCTGCCAGTCAGCCCCGTGTGGTTTGGTCTTTTCTCCTGTCACTCCGCGGGAAGGTCCGCCCCTTCCTGCACCATCAAGTCTTTACTGGAGCTGAGGGAGGCTGGCGGAGATTTTTCGGAGGGACCGGAAGCGACCCGGCCTTGCACGGGTGATGTTGCCAAACGGAAAGCAGAGAATCTGATCCCGGCGGTGGAGAATGTCCAGCGCCCGCTGTCAGTCTGCATCACACCGCCAGCTCCAGCCCCTTCCCCTCTGGTCCCCCTCTTTGGCTCCTTCCCAGGTGGGCGAGGCTTCGCGAGCTGCACCAGCTGTGAGTTCAGCAGAACATATGTGGAGAAATTCAGCGCATGAGGATTCGCTGCCCCACGATCTGTGGGCCTGGATTGGTCAGCATGTGGCTGTTGTTACGTCAGCAACTGGTGAGTGCCATTTAGATTTTAAAATTTGAGTTTTGTGATCAATTTTCCTCAAAATCTGGGGAAATAATTGACCAAGGAGTGAATGTGCGAATGTAAAAGTAAAATCGCTAGCGAAATGGAAAAAAGTTCGGCGTTTTTGCGTGTGGTTTGCATGCAGTAACAAATCAAATGCAAAACGCCGTACACCCACACACACACACATAGTTTTCAAAGTATATAGATAATAGACTTTATTTGTATTTCTATGATTCTACAGACCAGGCACGTGCCGTCAGGGTAGGCAAGGTAGGCACTGCCTACCCTGACTAAAATTATGAAATGGCAATTTTTAAATATAAATAGTAAAGGCATGGGAGAATTATGCCTGTCTAAGAGATCGATTTCTTAGGTAGGCATAATTCTCCGTGCCTTTCACCCGCAGCGCTTGTAACACGGGAAGCTCTGTGCAGCCCCCGTGCCGTCAGCGCTGCCTGAGCCGTCAGATTCAATGGGAGCTGAAGGCAGCAGAAATTCTGCCTTTGCAGCACTGCGCATGTGCATCATCTTTCTGCGCATGCGCATCGCGAGTTTCTTGGCGGGATGTTCAAATATGGATTGCCATTATTTTAATAGTATCTTAGCAAACAAATGGAGAATGGACTTAATGTACCAATAATGTGGTAAGTGCATTTCTTTGTGCTTTATGTTTTTAAATACTGTAGTTCCCAGGGTGGGGGGAGAGCTCCGTTCACAGTGTTTGGGCAGTCTGGCGTTGTGAAGGAGGGGATCGGGGTCAGTAACCCACTTGCCACGCTCCGGTCTGAGTGCAGGTGAGATGGGATTAGGTGAGAGTAAAAGTGTGTGAGGGGTGAGAAGTCCATGCCGGGTGCCGGCCGGCCGCAGCCGCTGTTCAGATTGTTGGGAGACGGAGCTCAGGGTTCGCCTCTTGAGCTGCTTTGGTGCCCAGGCGTAAGTTGAGGTGGAAGGTGGTTGGGGGTGCGGGGGGGGGGGCTCGTCTTCTGAAGAAGGATCTCGACCCGCTGAATTACTCCAGCAGTGTTAAAGAAGGAACTGCAGATGCAGCAAAATCGAGCGTACACAAAATTCTGGAGAAACTCAGCGGGTGCAGCAGCATCTATAGAGCGAAGGGATGGGTGACAGGAGGGTCTCGACCTGCTGAAATTCTCCAGCATTTGGATCTAAACATCACCCATCCCTTCCCTCTAGAGATGCGGCCTGTCCCACTGAGTTACTCCAGCTTGTGTGTGTCTATCGTTGAATGGGTGACGTTTCGGGTCGAGACCCTTCTTCGGACTGAAAATAAAACTTGCCTCGCGTGAAGCGGCTTGTAAATTAAAACATAAAAAACAAGAAATGCTAGACTCATTTATGTGCTCCTATTCATTTACCTGGCCTGTTGCTGTCCTCCCTCGTCCACCGTGAGCGCTGGACAACTCACTGGGTGCAAAACTCCGCTGCATTCCGGGCGGAGGGCGATGATCACCCGACTGACCGGCAAGTAGAGGCGGCGGGTCGGTCAAGCCCGGCTCCCCGCCACCGGGATAAACACTACTGGAGTAAACTCAGCAGGATCTCTGGAGAAGTCTGAAGTAGGGTCTCGACACGAAATCTCACCCATCCCATCTCTCCAGAGATGCTGCCAGTCCCTCGGAGTTACTCCAGCATTGTGTGTGTCTATGGGTTACACAAAAAGCTGGCGAAACTCAGCGGGTGCAGCAGCATCTAAGGAGCGAAGGAGATAGGCGACGTTTCGGGTCGAGATCCTTCTTGTGTGTGTCTATCTTCGGTGCAAACCAGCATCTGCAGTTCCTTCACAATCCCACACTCTCGGCCCCGGGGGGTGGATGGAGCATCACACGTGGATACAACCCACTCACTGCCCAGACTTGCCCCTCCGGCAGGTCTTTAACCGCGTCCTAAAGCCGTTCGTGTTAAAGAAGGAACTGCAGATGCTGGAGAATCGAGGGTTACACAAAGCTGGAGAAACTCAGCGGGTGCTGCAGCATGAAGAAGGTCAGCAGGTCTGAAGAAGGGTCTCGACCCGAAACGTCGCCTATCTCCTTCGCCCCTTAGATGCTGCTGCACCCGCTGAGTTTCTCCAGCTTTTTGTGTAACCCCCATCTCTCACCTGCCGTTCGCCGGCTTCGCTCATGTCAACCGCGTCCCGCAAATCCTTAAATTCCCACAGCCAAGTAACCTAAACTGGACCCGTGAACGCGCTGTCGGAATTTAAAGATTTGCGGGAAGCCGGCCGGCGAGCGGCAGGTGAGAGATGTTCAGACGGAGAGCACTGCCAGAGGTGAGTGGGGACCAGCAGAAGGGGCTGAAGTGGCAGGGTCCCGGCGGCCACTCGCAGTCACCCGAGCTGCTTCCTTCCGCGGAAGTGGCGGCCAGTTCTGCTGTCCGTGTCCGGCAGGTGAGAGATGGGGGTTACACAAAAAGCTGGAGAAACTCAGCGGGTGCAGCAGCATCTAAGGGGCGAAGGAGATAGGCGACGTTTCGGGTCGAGACCCTTCTTCAGACTCAGTCTCAGTCTGAAGAAGGGTCTCGACCCGAAACGTCGCCTATCTCCTTCGCCCCTTAGATGCTGCTGCACCCGCTGAGTTTCTCCAGCTCTTTGTGTAACCCTCGATTCTCCAGCATCTGCAGTTCCTTCTTTAACACGGAGGGTGAGAGATGTTCAGACGAAGAGCACTGCCAGAGGTGATCAGAAGGCGCTGAAGAGCAGTCGGTTCTGGTGTTGGGTCCCGGTGGCCGCTCGCACCCGAGCTGCTTCTATCCCCGGAAGTGGCGGCCAGTTCTGCTGTCCTTGCCCGGAGCGCTGCGGCAGCGGTGAGTGAGTTTGATATGATCTCTGTCCCCCTCCTTCTCAAAACTTCTCCCTTCTCGCATATTTAACCCCTGCCGCAGGCTCCCCACACGCTGTGAAAGGAACTCCCCCTCCAATTGGACCCTTGAATTAGTATTGTCATTCCATAAGATGACAACTGATTCAACGTCCCGATGTGCTCCCGTTTTTCCCACCATCTCTCCACCTGCCTTCATCCTCCGTCCCCCACCCATTCAGTAATTAAAAAATGAAGGAGATTTAGAACCCTTGGGAAATTTGAATTGTTACTTTTTTTTTTTTTTACGAAGAGAACAATCTGCGCATGCGCGGTTTTAAGATTTTTTGAAAGCCGGCTGACTGCCTACCCTGAGTAATTACTCACGGCACGTGCCTGCTACAGACCTTGGCTAGGAACCTGGGGCTCACCAAAATTGTTCCCAATTGGGCCCCGCACCTCCTAAGGCCGGCCCTGCGGGGGCAACACTCCCGCCCCTCCAGTCGCCGTGCTTCACACACACAGCCCCGGCTCCACCCCACTCTCTCCCCAGGGAGACGCGGTGATCGATACAGGGAGGGCCTGGCCACTGATACTAGCCAGTGCATCCTCAGACATTGACCTCACCACACGTCACTGCAAACGACTATTATTATTTGTTATTTGCACTATATTTGTTATTTATTGAACTGTTATTTAGTGTAGCTGCTGCTTGCTGCTGCTGGCATAGACGATGGCGGCCATGGTGTACTGTTTGCTGTTGCTGTTTTATATGTGTTTGTTCGTTTGTGTCGTCTGTGAAAACCCTACAAAGATTGCTTTCACGAGAGAGGTATTCATAAACATCGGACATACAGTACCTCCAAACATCGTTCCAGATTTCTCTCACTCACTGGATTATTTGGACATACTCTTCGGTGGGGCTGTGGCTGCATTCAAGGTCTTGAGACAGAGGAGGACCCATGGGAAGCGCTCTGGAGCACTCACCCGACTCCGGCAACGAGGTTCACGCACACCACTCCCGAGCATATTCCTGGTAAACGTACGTTCTCTCAAGAACAAAGTGGATGAACTGCAACTCCTGCATCGGACAAACAAGGACTTCTCTCGAGCTGCTGCCCTGTGTTTCACCGAGACCTGGCTTTGTGAGTCGACCCCGGACAGGGCGCTGCAACTGGCGAGCTTCCAACTTCACAGAGTGGATTGCGAAGTGGAGGCAGCGGGGAAATTAAGAGGCGGTGGAATATGCTTCTATACCAACCAGGACTGGTGCAGCGACATCACAGTACTGTCAAATTTCTGCTCTCCAAAACCGAGAATCCCTCTTTATAAACTGCAAACCCTTCTACTCTCCGAGGGAATTTAACTCCTTTATTCTTGCTGGAGTTTACATTCCTCCCCAAGCCTGCATACGTGAGGCGTAAATGCAACTCGCTGACCAAGTAATGAGGGTAGAGAGTGACTTCCCGGACGCCATGGACATTGTTTTGGGGCATTTAACAAAGCTAACCTCAGCCATGACCTTCCAAAATGCAGACTTCATGTTACCTGCCCTAGCAAGAGGGGAGAGAACACTCAATCACTGTCTAGTTCACCTTATTGCGACCTACAGGCAAAAGCTAAAAGCTGCTAAGCCTGTGGTCAGAACAACGAAAAGGTGGACAAACGAGGGCATTGAGGACCTACACGGATTGGAATGTGTTCAGGGAAGCAACCACAAACATCGATAAGTATATGGACACTGTATCATCGTATATCAGCTTTTGCGAGGACAGTTCCATTCCAACTAAGACCCGGACATGTTTCAACAACACCAAGCCCTGGTTCACTGCAGAACTCGGACGGCTCCGACGGTCTAAAGAGGGGGCCTACAGGAACGGGGATGCAGACCTCTACAGGCAGGCCAAGTACAAGCTGAAAAGAGGAATCAGAGCTGCCAAGGAAAGGTACTCTGAGAAGTTGAGGAGCAAGTTCTCAGCTAGTGACTCTTCTTCAGTTTGGAAGGGCTTGCAAGAAATGACCAGCTACAAGAGGAAAGCCCCCCGCTCTTTGGACAATCGTCAGCTGACCAACGACCTGAATGAGTTTTACTGCAGGTTTGAAAATCAGAAACATAACCCTGGTACTCCCTTCCCCCATGCCCAACAAACACAGCCAGACCCCAGTCTACAAAGAATGATCCCTGCACCCTGTCCTACCCATTCGCCACTTCACACCTACTTAAGGCAAGACTCCAGTATGAAAAGACTGGACCATTTCCCACCTCAACCAAAAATTCACACCCTCACAGCCTGAGCTCATTCTGCAAAGACTGGGCCCTTCTACACCCACCCCCCTCCAATCACCACTTCACATCCAATCACCCACACCCTCCGAGCTGCACAACATCACTTGTCCATCATCAACAATAAAAATAAAGTGGGTGGATAGGCTTTTCAGAGGACAAAAAAGCCGGAAATCTCCAGGACCTGACAATGTTTCCCCCTCTACTCTTAAGCTCTGTGCCAAACAGCTGGCACCGGTATATACAGACATTTTTAACCAGTCCCTGCAAACATGTACTGTTCCTGCCTGCTTCAAAGTCTCCACTATTGTCCCTGTACCCAAAAAGGCATGGATTACTTGTCTTAATGACTACAGGCCTGTCACACTGACCTCTGTAGTCATGAAGACACTCGAAAGGTTTGTGCTGGCTAAGATGAAAAATATCACAAATTCCCTGCTGGACCCTCTGCAGTTTGCATTTTGGGGAAATAGATCTGTGGATGATGCAGTCAACCAGGGCCTGCACTTCATCCTACAGCACTTGAACCGCCAGGGGACCTATGCGAGGATCCTGTTTGTTGACTTTAGTTCTGCATTCAACACCATTGTGCCAGAGCTACTACACTCCAAACTTTCCGAGTTGACTGTACCTGAACCCCTCTGTCGGTGGATCACCAGCTTCCTGACAGACAGGAAGCAGCATGTAAGGCTGGGAAAGCACATCTCGGACGCGCAAATGCTCAGGATAGGAGCACAGCAAGGCTGCGTACTCTCTCCTCTCCTCTACTCTCTCTGCACCAACGACTGCACCTCCACAGACACCTCTGTCAAACTTCTCAAGTTTGCGGATGACACAACCCTGATTGGACGGATCCTGGATGGGGAGGAATCTATCTACAGACAGGAAGTGTCACAGCTGGCGTCCTGGTGCCATTGCAACAACCTAGAGCTCAATGCTCTTAAGACAGTGGAATTGATTGTAGACTTTAGGAGAGCTCCCCATCCCCACACACCACTCACCATCAACAACACCACAGTCACATCTGTGGAGTCTTTAATTTTTTTTAAGAAGGAACTGCAGATGCTGGAAAATCAAAGGTAGACAAAAGTGCTGGAGAAACGCAGCGGGTGCAGCTGCATCTATGGAGCGAAGGAAATGGGCAACGTTTCGGGCCGAAACCCTTCTTCAGACTTTGGAAGTTTGGTGTGGGTGGGGAGAAGAAAGGAGAAAGGAAGAGGAGGAGCCCGATGGCTGAGGGAGAGCTGAGAAGGGGAGCAGGGGAGGAGACAGCAAGGGGTTCCGGAAATTGGAGAAGTCAATATTTGTGCCGCTAGGGTGCAGACTGCCCAAGCAGAATAAGAGGTGCTGCTCCTCCATTTTCCGGTGGTGCTCACTCTGGCCATGGAGGAGGTCCAGGACACAAAGGTCGGATTCGGAATGGGAGGGGGAGTTGAAGTGCTGAGCCACAGGGAGATCAGGTTGGTTAATGCGGACCGATCTCCAAATCGATCGCCAAGCCTACGCTCGGTCTCACCGATGTAGATCAGCTGACATCTAAATCAGTGGATGCAATAAATGAGGCTGGAGCAGGTGTAGGTGAACCTCTGTCGCACCTGGAACGACTGCTTGGGTCCTTGAATGGAGTCGGGGGGGGGGGGGGAGGTAAATCGACAAGTGTAGCATCTCTTGCGGCTGCGAGGGAAAGTGCCCGTGGAGATGGTGGTGCGGGAGGGAAGGGAAGAATTGGCCAAGGAGTTTCGGAGGGAGCAGTCTTTGCGGATTGCAGACGGGGGGAGATGGGAAGATGTGGCGAGTGGTTGGGTCACGTTGGAGGTGGCAAAAATGACGGAGGACCATTTGTTGTATGTGACGGCTAGTGGGGTGAAAGGTGAGGACTAGGGGGACTCTGCCCTTGTTACATGTGGGGAGATGGGGAGAGAGAGCAGTGTTACGGGGTATAGAAGAGACCCTGGTGGAACACCTCATCCTGCGAGCAGATGCGGCGTAGACGGAGGAATTGGGAGTAGGGGATGGAATCCTTGCAGGAAGCAGGGTGGGATGAAGTCTATCACCTGCGATGAAGATAGTGAGGTCAAGAAATGGTAGGGAAGTGTCAGAAATGGTCCAGGCGTATTTGAGTGCCGGATGGAAGTTAGTGGTGAAGTGGATGAAGTCAGTCAGTTGTGTGTGGTTGCAGGAGGTAGCACTAAAGCAATCGTCGATGTAGTGGAGGTAGAGGTCGGGGATGGGGCCCTGGTATGTCTCGAACAAGGATTGTTCGATGTACCCTACAAAGAGGCAGACATAGCTGGGGCCCATGCGCGTGCCCATAGCTGCGCCTTGTATTTGGAGGAAATGGGAGGAGTCAAACGAGAAGTTTATATGGGTAAGGACCAGCTCTGCTAGGCGGAGGAGAGTATTTTAAGTTCCTGGGAACCATTATCTCCAAGACCTTAAGTGGGGGGCTACCATCGACTCCACAGTCAAAAAGGCACAACAGAGGATGTACTTCCTACGGCAGCTGAGGAAGCACAATCTGCCACAGGCAATTATGATCCAATTCTACACGGCCATCGTAGAGTCTGTTCTCACCTTCTCCATCATGGTCTGGTTTGCCTCAGCCACCAAGCACGACACCTGGCTGCAGCGAATCGTCCGGTCAGCAGAGAAAGTTATTGGCTGCAACCTTTCCTCCATTGATGAACTGCAAGGGCCAGGAAGCGAGCGGGCAAGATCATCTCTGAACCCTCTTACCCTGGCCTCAAACTCTTTGAATCACTTCCCTCTGGAAGGCGACTCCGGATTGTCAAAGCTGTCACAGCCAGACATAAAATTTTTATCCACGAGAGGCCCGGGGAGCTGTTGGAGAGAGAGGGTGGTGTTACTTGCAAGGCTACAAGGATATGGCGGACCAATTGAATAACTACTTTGGTTCCGTCTTCACTAAGGAAGACATAAATAATCTGCCGGAAATAGCAGGGGACCGCGGGTCAAAGGAGGACTTGAGTGAAATCCAGGTTAGTCGGGAAGTGTTGTTGGGTAAATTGAATGGATTAAAGGCCGATAAATCCCCAGGGCCAGATAGGCTGCATCCCAGAGTACTTAAGGAAGTAGCTCCGGAAATAGTGGATGCATTAGTGATAATCTTTCAAAACTCTTTAGATTCTGGAGTAGTTCCTGAGTATTGGCGGGTAGCGAACGTAACCCCTCTTTTTAAGAAGGAGGGAGAGAGAAAACGGGGAATTACAGACCAGTTAGTCTAACATCGGTAGTGGGGAAACTGCTAGAGTCAGTTATTAAAGATGGGATAGCAGCACATTTGGAAAGTGGTGAAATCATTGGACAAAGTCAGCATGGATTTACGAAAGGTAAATCATGTCTGACGAATCTTGTGGAATTTTTTGAGGATGTAACTAGTAGCGTGGATAGGGGAGAACCAGTTGATGTGCTGTATCTGGACTTCCAGAAGGCCTTCAACAAGGTCCCACATAAGAGATTAGTATATAAACTTAAAGCATACGGCATTAGGGGTTCAGTATTGATGTGGATAGAGAACTGGCTGGCAAACAGGAAGTAAAGAGTAGGAGTAAACGGGTCGTTTTCACAATGGCAGGCAGTGACTAGTGGGGTACCGCAAGGCTCAGTGCTGGGACCCCAGCTATTTACAATATACATTAATGATCTGGATGAGGGAATTGAAGGCAATATCTCAAATTGAAGTTTGTGGATGACACTAAGCTGGGGGGCAGTGTTAGCTGTGAGGAGGATGCTAGGAGACTGCAAGGTGACTTGGATAGGCTGGGTGAGTGGGCAAATGTTTGGCAGATGCAGTATAATGTGGATAAATGTGAGGTTATCCACTTTGGTGGCAAAAATAGGAAAGCAGACTATTATCTAAATGGTGGCCGATTAGGAAAAGGGGAGATGCAGCGCGACCTGGGGTGTCATGGTACACCAGTCATTGAAAGTAGGCATGCAGGTGCAGCAAGCAGTGAAGAAAGCGAATAGTATGTTAGCTTTCATAGCAAAAGGATTTGAGTATAGGAGCAGGGAGGTTCTACTTCAGTTGTATAGGGTCTTGGTGAGACCACACCTGGAGTATTGCGTACAGTTCTGGTCTCCAAATCTGAGGAAGGACATTATTACCATAGAGGGAGTGCAGAGAAGGTTCACCAGACTGATTCCTGGGATGTCAGGACTGTCTTATGAACAAAGACTGCATAGACTCGGTTTATACCCTCTAGAATTTAGGAGATTGAGAGGCGATCTTATAGAAACTTACAAAATTCTTAAGGGGTTGGACAGGCTAGATGCAGGAAGATTGTTCCCGATGTTGGGGAGGTCCAGGACAAGGGGTCACAGCTTAAGGATAAGGGGGAAATCCTTTAGGACCGAGATGAGAAGGACTTTTTTCACACAGAGAGTGGTGGGTCTCTGGAACTCTCTGCCACAGAGGGTAGTTGAGGCCAGTTCATTGGCTATATTTAAGAGGGAGTTAGATGTGGCCCTTGTGGCTAAGGAGATCAGAGGGTATCGAGAGAAGGCAGGTACAGGATACTGAGTTGGATGATCAGCCATGATCATATTGAATGACGGTGCAGGCTCGAAGGGCCGAATGGCCTACTCCTGCACCTAATTTCTATGTTTCTATGAGTAGTTGCTCTACTCAACAGCCAAAATCTGTAGCCTCCCTTTGATCTGGTATTTTGTTGGTTCACATGCTTGATCAATGGTGTTTTATCATTAATGTTTTATTATTATTAATGTTTAATGTTTTCTGAGTCATTCGTAACTGTCACTGTATGTCCTGTTGTTACTTGTGGGCGATGCATCAAGGCAAATTCCTTGTATGTGAATACTTGGCCAATAAACTTTTTTTTCCCCCGTTATATACAATGTTTACATATTCACATATTCTGTTGTGCTGCAGCAAATAAAAATGTCATTGTCCCATCCGGGACATATGGCAATAAAACAATCTTGACTCTTGAAAGCACACCAATGCTGTTACTTTCTTAGGAGGCCTAGGACATGTCCCCAACAACTCTTGCCACCCTCTACAGATGAGCTGTAGAAAGCATTTTATCGGGGTGCATCATGTTTTGGGAACAGCTACATCCAAGACTGCATTAAATTGTAGAGAATTGTGAACACAGCCCAGACCATCACACAAACTAACCTCCCTTCCATTGACTCCATCTACACTTCACTCAACCTCAACAAAGCCACTAGCAAAATCAAGGACAAGACTCTTCTTCCCTCTCCCAACAGAAGTGTGAAAACGCACACCTGCAAATTAAGGGACAGTGTCTTCCCAGCTGTGTTCAGGCAACTGAACCGTCCTATCACCAACTAGAGAGTGATCCTGAGCTACACCTATCCCGTTGGAAACCTTCTTTAATTGGACCTTACCAGATTATATCTTGCATTAAACATATTTCCCGTTATCCTATACACTGTAGACGGCTTGATTGTAATCATGTATGGTCTTTCTGCTGACTGGATAGCATGCACCAAAAATGCATTTCACTGTACCTTGATACACGTGACAGTAAACTAAACTAAACTATTTAAGAATGGGACTATTCAGCACCAGAATAACTGCAGCAATTCTAGAAGCTGCCTCATCACTACTCCCTCCTGGGAAAGTGAAACCTGGAGACACAAGGAACTGGAGATGCTGGAATCTGCAAATACATCCTAGGCTTGCCAGTGATGCCCATATCCAGAAAAAGAAATAAATGTGAGGAAGTTTGAGAATAATCATTGAGAATTACATACAAATCTAGACACATATGAAATAGGAGCAGGATTTGGCCTCCCCCTCTCCCCCTCTCCCCCTTGGACTGCTCTCCTCTCTCCACCTTACATCTCTCGCCCCCCCTCTCTCGCCCCCCCCCTCTCTTTCTCTCTCCCTCCCTCCCCCTCTCCCCCCCCTCTCCCCCCTCTCCCCCCTTGGCCCGGTCTCCCCGCCTCTCTCTCCCTCGGCTCGGCCTGAGCCACCCCCCTCTCTTGCCCCCCCTCTCTTGCCCCCCCTCTCTTGCCCCCCCTCTCTTGCCCCCCCTCTCTTGCCCCCCCTCTCTTGCCCCCCCTCTCTTGCCCCCCCTCTCTTGCCCCCCCTCTCTTGCCCCCCCCTCTTGCCCCCCCCCTCTTGCCCCCCCCCTCTTGCCCCCCCCCTCTTGCCCCCCCCCTCTTGCCCCCCCCCTCTTGCCCCCCCCCTCTTGCCCCCCCCCTCTTGCCCCCCCCCTCTTGCCCCCCCCCTCTTGCCCCCCCCTCTTGCCCCCCCCTCTTGCCCCCCCCCTCTTGCCCCCCCCCTCTTGCCCCCCCCCTCTTGCCCCCCCCCTCTTGCCCCCCCCCTCTTGCCCCCCCCCTCTTGCCCCCCCCCTCTTGCCCCCCCTCTTGCCCCCCCTCTTGCCCCCCCTCTTGCCCCCCCTCTTGCCCCCCCTCTTGCCCCCCCTCTTGCCCCCCCTCTTGCCCCCCCTCTTGCCCCCCCTCTTGCCCCCCCCCTCTTGCCCCCCCCCTCTTGCCCCCCCCCTCTTGCCCCCCCCTCTTGCCCCCCCCTCTTGCCCCCCCCTCTTGCCCCCCCTCTTGCCCCCCCCTCTTGCCCCCCCCTCTTGCCCCCCCCTCTTGCCCCCCCTCTTGCCCCCCCCTCTTGCCCCCACCCTCTTGCCCCACCCTCTTGCCCCACCCTCTTGCCCCACCCTCTTGCCCCCCCCTCTTGCCCCCCCCTCTTGCCCCCCCCTCTTGCCCCCCCCTCTTGCCCCCCCTCTTGCCCCCCCTCTTGCCCCCCCTCTTGCCCCCCCTCTTGCCCCCCCTCTTGCCCCCCCTCTTGCCCCCCCTCTTGCCCCCCCCTCTTCTTGCCCCCCCCTCTTCTTGCCCCCCCCTCTTCTTGCCCCCCCCCCTTCTTGCCCCCCCCCTTCTTGCCCCCCCCTTCTTGCCCCCCCCTTCTTTGCCCCCCCCTTCTTGCCCCCCCCTTCTTGCCCCCCCCTCTTGCCCCCCCCTCTTGCCCCCCCCTCTTGCCCCCCCCTCTTGCCCCCCCCTCTTGCCCCCCCCTCTTGCCCCCCCCTCTTGCCCCCCCCCTCTTGCCCCCCCTCTTGCCCCCCCTCTTGCCCCCCCCTCTTGCCCCCCCCTCTTGCCCCCCCCTCTTGCCCCCCCTCTTGCCCCCCCCTCTTGCCCCCCCCCCTCTTGCCCCCCCCCTCTTCCCCCCCCTCTCCCCCCCCCTCTTGCCCCCCCCTCTCCCCCCCCCTCTGTTATTAATACTATTAATAACAGAATAATATCTTCACTATTTTTCCATTCAATTTCTCTTGCAATAAACAATAACATTCTATTTGTTTCCCTAATTACTTGCTGTACTTGCACACAAACCTTATATGAATCATGCACTGGGATACCCAGATGCCTCTATTTCTCAGACCTTTGCAGTCTCTCACTACTTCAACAAAATTCTTTATTTTTCCTGCTAAATTGAACAATTTCACTTTTTGCCACAATGTAGTTCATGTAATTAACTGGAAAACAGTTTATGATGAAAAAAGGAAATCTACTACTCAAGTGGTATAAAAGGTTCCAGTTCATTGGATTGTTTGTGTTTATGAGAGGAATAGGCTGTTACACATTGGAAAAGGGCCCTTTTTTATGGGGGAGGGAGATAATGTATTTTTTGTTTGTCATAAACTAGGGTAGAATGTTTATTGAAGATTTATAAGAATAATTATGTGTGCTGTGCTGCACTGTGGTTGATGCACACATGCATCCGAATCACCTCATCTGAATTTGATGATTTAAATGTCTCCATTTTATTTGGAAATAAAGTGTAGAATACACATGGGATTTATTACTGTCCCTTAACACTTAATAATATCATTTATACGTAGTTCGCTAATGTGCTCTGCCTTTACACTCCTATTGTATTGTTCTCCCATGATAAATAACTGCTTCCAGTTTCCACGATTTTGTGCTACACTTAGAACATTTGTCAATCAGTGATTACCTTAAATTATGGTATAATGTCAGTAGCAGAGAAAGCTCATGTTCAGCAAACTTGCTGACACTTTATATTCCCTTTATATATACTTTATTGGTCCAAGAACACTTATCAATCTGTATCCGTTACTTTTTGCACAGCATCTTTCTTTTTGTGCAGGCTTTAGGTTGCATCATGATTACTGCCATTTGATTGATCCCTAAGCTGCAATCACGCTTGATAGATAAGCATTCCATTGGGATTTGCCACACCATTAGAGTTTTAGAAAAATTAAATTGAGTACTGATGGAAGAAACCAAATTAACTTTAGTAAGTAATATCTGGAATATAACTGGAATATCCAGCTATAAATATATGATAAAATCATTTACCGGTAGTTTAGATCCCTTGAAGATGTTTGGATGGAAATTCAAACTCATCTGCCTCTGCCCACAGATGTGAATTGAGTGTTAAGTTTAAATTCTTCAAACAAAGTTTAAACAAAGTTGTTGTGGAGCACTCCTGGTTTTCTGCATTAGTGCTTTCAGTTATTTAAAAAGCTGTCACGTTTAATGAAAAACTATATTTATAATGCTCCTAAATATTTTTAGAGCTTTTTTTTCCTTTATCACAGAATATTTTTTCATCAACGCATAGTGATGGAAGGCCAGCATGCCATAGGTGAGATGCCAGCCACAATGTTCTTGCAGTGAATACACTTTAAGGGTAGATCATTGGCTGTAAAGCACTTTGGGATGATATGGACTCATGAAAGTGTTTATACATGTTTTACAAGTCTTTGTTCCTTTCTTTCATTGTCAAGCAATTTTTTAAATCACTTTGCTTTGAGACTCTACTACATAGCAAATATTTCACTAATATATTGTGGACAGGTGTGAAATGCTCTTGAATATATGCACCTGCATCAGAGTTGTACTGCGTGAGGCTACAGGAATACAACTCTGCCACAGAAGAATCTCTAATAATTCCCAAATAATTGATTGAAGGTTTTATGTTCCCATAATGATGACTCGCTTGGTATATCTTCCTCTGTGTATTTCTCTAAATAACCTCTGAGAGATTTGTTTTCCAATTTCCACAGTGGAATTCCAACATCAATGAATGCCTTGCACAGACCACTCGAAAACTCAGATTTATGACTGGAGCCAGCAGTAAATGTAGTGAGGAGACATGCTTGGGTATTTTGCTTGGGTAGTCAACATTGGCTTCTTTAAATTTAGATAACCCTTGTCTTCACCCTCCTCCCCCTCCCCCCTTCTCAACTCTCCTTCCAGTCTTACTGTCTCCGCTTCTTCCTTTCTTTTTCCCACCCCCCCCCCCACATCAGTCTGAAGAAGGGTCTCGACCCAAACTGTCACCTATTCCTTCTCTCCATAGATGCTGCCTCACCCGCTGCGTTTCTCCATTTTTTGTCTACCTTCGATTTTTCCAGCATCTGCAGTTCTTTCTTAATTAAATCTTGGAGAAGATTGAATTAGCGGCACGAACGAATGAACGACCACCGGTTTTCATTCGGTGGTGGGAATTTCTTGTAAGTTATGCTATGTTAACACGTTAATAATAACATTAATATTAACGTGTTAACGTAGAAAAATGTCATTGTAATCAAGGTACAACTAGAGAAAATGGCACTCCTTTTTAGCAAAACGGCAAAAAAAGGCCTATTGAGGCACAATCGTGAAAAAGGCATTATCCTGGTGAAATCATCAAAAAAGGCATGAAAAGGCACATGGCATTTATGGCAAAATCATGGCTCTAGTCATAGAATCATAGAAAATAGGTGCAGGAGTAGGCCATTCGGCCCTTCGAGCCTGCACCGCCATTCAATATGATCATGGCTGATCATCCAACTCAGTATCCTGTACCTGCCTTCTCTCCATACCCCCTGATGCCTTTAGCCACAAGGGCCACATCTAGCTCCCTCTTAAATATAGCCAATTAACTGGCCTCAACCACCTTCTGTGGCAGAGAATTCCACAGACTCACCACTCTGTGTGAAAAAATATCTTCTCATCTCGGTCCTAAAAGACTTCCCTTTATCCTTAAACTGTGACCCCTTGTTCTGGAGTTCCCCAACATCGGGAACAATCTTCCTGCATCTAGCCTGTCCAACCCCTTAAGAATTTTGTAAGCCTCTATAAGATCCCCCCTCAATCTCCTTTCAGCGAGTACAAGCCGAGTCTATCCAGTCTTTCTTCATATGGAAGTCCTGCCATCCCAGGTATCAGTCTGGTGAACCTTCTCTGTACTCCCTCTATGGCAAGAATGTCTTTCCTCAGATTAGGAGACCAAAATACATTACACAATACTCCAGGTGTGGCCTCACCAAGACCCTGTACAACTGCAGTAGAACCTCCCTGCTCTTGTACTCAAATCCTTTTGCTATGAATGCCAACATACCATTCGCTTTCTTCACAGCCTGCTGTACCTGCATGCCTACTTTCAATGACTGGTGTATCATGATACCCAGGTCTCGTTGCATCTCCCCTTTTCCTAATTGGCCACCATTCAGATAATAATCTACCCTCCTGTTTTTGCCGCCAAAGTGGATAACCTCACATTTATCCACATTCTACTGCATCTGCCATGCATTTGCCCACTCGCCCAACCTATCCAAGTCACCTTGCAGCCTCCTAGCATCCTCCTCACAGCTAACACTGCCCCCCAGCTTCGTGTCATCCGCAAACTTGGAGATGTTGCATTCAATTCCCTCATCCAGATCATTAATATATATTGTAAATAGCTGGGGTCCCAGCACTGAGCCTTGCGGTACCCCACTAGTCACTGCCTGCCATTCTGAAAATGACCCGTTTACTCCTACTCTTTGCTTCCCATTTGCCAGCCAGTTCTCTATCCACATCAATACTGAATCCCCAATACCATGTGCTTTAAGTTTGTATGCTAATCTCTTATGTGGGACTTTGTCGAAAGGGGTAGTACAATGGGGTAAATCAATAGCTCATTTTGTACTCTTCAAACAAATTGCATTTAATGTTCAAAACAAATTTATCTTCTAATTTCTCTTATAACAGAGTTTGACAATGAAAATAAGTGAGTTAAACTCAAATACTAAATATTAATTTGCTGTTATTTGATTTGCTGTTATCTTGGTTTTACTTTACCTTCCTGTTTTATTTTTTCAAGATTTTTTCCCTATCAGTGAATCCCACAATGTATTGCACCATGACAACTAATATTATAAGTTGCTTGATTCAGTAAAACCTATGCTTTCCATTCAAGCAAAAAATGTACCCGGTAATTTTACATCAAATTCCTACTTGGAGAAAATAATTTGATGTTTAGGAAAACGGACACCAAAAAATGTCTAAAAATCAATCGTTATAAGTTGGGTGTCGTCAAATTAAAATAACAAAGACTGCTTTTCTTTCCCCATTCTGCCCCATGGGCTTGCTGGAGGAAATAGACACAACGCACTGCAGAAGATATGATATTCATTCCCGAAGGATTACTAGAGAAAACTGACGAATGCTAATCAATAGATTGTAAACATTCATAAACTAGACTCTAGGGATCCTACATATCCTTTACACTGCTAACTGGTACACTAAATGGTTTTAGCATGTATTCTTTCCTTCTTTCCTCTTAGCTGAAAAATGAACTATTTCAAAATGAAGACATCATAAATCTTGGCAGGATGCTGGGACATAATCTACCACATCTATAGGGACATTTTAAGAACATGAGAAAAAAAGATAGGCATAGGTCCTTCAGTTCCTGTGTTCGCTGTACCATTCAGTAAAATCATAAACAATATTTTATCTTGGGTGCTACTTTCCTGTACTAAATTTCTAAAAATCTATTGATCTATGCCTCAAATACACAAATGGATCCTCCACAATTCTCTTATGTAGAGAGAGATCACTGTTCATTCCTGTAAACACAAGAGGGTTTAAGCCCAATCTGTCTAACCTTTAATTTGACAGACCCGCCATACCAGGAAAAAATCTGGTGAACCTCGCTACATTCTTTTAATTGCAAATATATCGTTTTTTGGGAAGGGTAACCAGACCTGCACACAATATTCCAGAAACATTTGCACCAGGTATCTATATAATTGGAGCAAGATGTTACTGCAGACATTCTCCGGCTTGTGTAAAGGTTATGTCCCGTGGTCCCTCGCGTAAGTCAGATGCTAAATAAGTTGGAAAAGGAAGTGCTACTACACATATGTAAATTACTATGACGTGGAGCTCCATTGCAGAGACCATGTGGAGGATCCAACATGGAGACAGTGTGGGACCATTATTCTGTACTAACCGGGGTAGTTGTGCTTATGTACAGGGATAGTGTTGCTGAGCTGTGTGCAAAAAATGTACCTGCTACACATGACTATAAAGAAACCATTGATACCATTGATACAACATGGCTGGCATGTTATGAGTGGTTGCAAAGCAAAGTTGGGTGGTATCACTAGCAATAACACATCCCTCTGTAACAAGCTCAAGACATAATTTGCTCATTTTTAACAGGTAAGTGGAATAATGTCACCTGCTCCAACAGCCTCAAGTACACCTGTACCCACAGTCACTGTCACAAAAATCAGATTTACTTTGCTGAGAGAGAACATGCGGGAAGCATCTGGCCCAGATGGAGTTTCTGCTTGTGTCCTCAGAATCTGCATGGCCAAGCTTAAGGGAGTATTTGTGGACACGTTTACCATCTCCCTACACCAATCTGCTTTAAAATGACCATTACCATCTCAGTCCCATAGAAAACCAATGTACATGCCTTGATGTTACAATCTGTGGCTCTAACATCCACCACCATGAATTGTGTTTAGAGGCTATTCACAGTGCACATCAACTTAATTCTCCCAGACAGCCAAGATCCATTGCAATTATCCCACCACCACAACAGGTCCATGGCAGATGCCATCTCGTCGGTCTTACCCTCATCCCTGGAACATCTGAATAACAAAGACATCTATATCAGACTCCTATTTATTAACTATATTTCAGCCTTCAACACTTAATTTCAACCAAATTCATCCCAAATTCCTGGACCTATGACTCAGCATTCTCTTCTGCACTGGATCCCCTTGACTACCTGACTCATCGATCACAATCAGTATGGATAAGGAATAAAACCACCTCCATGATAATTCTCAAATCAAGTGTCCACAGCCCCTTACCTTACTCCCATAACTGTACACTCACAACTGTGTGGTCAAATTCTGTTCAAAGTCCATTTAGAACTTTGCAGATGACACCTCTGTAGTGGGTCAGATCTCAAACAATAATGAGATGGAGTACAAGATGGTGATAGAGAGCTCAGCAGCATAGTGTCAAGATAAAGAACAATCAGAAAGATCAGAACAATCAAAAAGAACAATCTGAAATGTTAAGGAGTTAGTCATTGACTACAGGAAACGAGGTAGAATAAATGAACCAGTCTACATCAACGGTGCTGGTGAAGCACATTAAGTTCCTAGGTGTAAATATCACTAACAATTTGACCAGCTTCAACCATATAGATGCTACAGCCAAGAAATGCACACCAACAGATTTAGTTCCTCAGAAGACTAAGGATATTTTGCATGTCTGCAAAAACAGGGCCCACCGGGCTTGATGGGGGTTGAGCCGCTTCGCCGAACGCAGGTACTCCAGGTTATTGTGGTTCATCTAGACTTGGAATGGCTGCTCAGTCTCCTCCAACCAATGCCTCCACTCCTCCAAAGCCAGTTTCACTGGCAGCAGTTCTCTGTTGCCGATGTTATAATTCCTCTCGGCCGGGGAGAAGCGGTGAGAGAAAAAGGCACAGGGATGTATCTTCTGGTCCTTGGAGGAGCGTTGGTAAAGCACTGTCTGAACTCAAACATCAGAGGCGTCAACCTCCACCACAAACTGACGGGCCGGGTCGGGTGCTCCAGGATGAAGGTGGTAGTGAAGCATTGCTTAAGATCCTGGAATGCCCCCTCAACAGCAGGAAGCCAGGCAAATGTGATGTAGGTAGACGCTAGAGCAGTGAGAGGAGCAGCCAGGATGCTGTAGTTGCAGATAAAGCGGCGGTAGAAATTGGTGAAGCTGAGGAAGCATTGTAACTCCTTCGTACTGGTAGGCTCCACTCTCACCTTTCCTGGATTCATCTCGACATAGCCAGTGGAGAGAATGTAGCCCAGGAAGGATACCTTGGGATGGCGGAACTCACACTTCTCTGCCTTGACCAACAGCTGCTCTATCTATCTGTCTATCTATCTAATTTATGTTTGTCCCCTGGTTGTTCGTATAAAGTTTTGTTCAGATTTGATGATATATTTCACAAGTTATTGATATTTAAACGTTTTTAACAGCCCACTTTTTAGAACAATAACTGTGACTGTGCTGTGAGAGTTTTCTGGCAGTTTCCAGCTATGACGTCACAATGGCATCTCACAGTCCTCTAATCACAATGGGATCTCATTTACATATGCTGCCGTGAACATCCCATAATCCGACAATGACATCACAATTGAATCTCAGCTGCCATCCATTTTACTCATCTTTGTCCCTTGGTCGTTCGTGTCAAGTTTCCTTCATATTTTTTTTCACAAGTTGTTGATATTTAAAAGTTGGATCGGAGATTCTGGCATTTAGAAGATATGATGTCACAATGGGATCTCATAGTTCTCCAATCACAATGGGATTTCATTTACATGAGCTGCCAATGACATCACAATGGGATAAGCGTGTGCTTAGTGTGTGTGGGGGGTGGGTTAGTGTGTGTGGTGGGAGGTTAGTGTGTGTGTGGGGGGGGTTAGTGTGTGTGGAGGGGGGTTAGTGTGTGGGTTGGTTAATGTGTGTGGGGGGGTTGGTGTGAGTGGAGGAGGTTAATGTGTGCCTGTGGGGTTAATGTGGGTGAGGGTTAATGTGTGTGGGGGGGGGGGGTTTAGTGTGTCCGGAGGGGATTAGTGTGTGTGTGGGAGGGGGTTGTGTCTGTGTAATTATGCTCCTAAAGCCCCCCCTTAGTCTAGTTCAGTAAAACACTGAGTCAAGCACTGGACCACTAAGCTGTATTTTTTGAATGAACAATGAATCCCCTATACGATACCTAACCTTGCCTCTGCCTGGCCAAGCCCTTCAGCCTTGTGCAAGCAGACACTTCCAAAAGGTCACGCAGTCCCAAGCTCCCCTCCTGAAGATCGACAACAATCCTAGTTGGGACTACTTTTTATAGGCCAACGAACCCTGAGGGGCCGAACTATATAGGGATGGTGCCCCTTACAAGCCAATCATACATGTCGATTACATTCAGGTAACAATCCTTCCAGAACTTACCTCTGAAACCCCCCCCCCCCCCCCCCCAAGTGGGAAGGATTGATTGGCTCCGGGGACCCAAGGAGCCCATTCATTAGTTCTGTTCCGCATCGTTTTACAAAAAAAGATTTCAAAACTGGCCTTCGATGCCGCCCCCGTGTGAGTGGTGGATTATTGCATTGGAGGAACTGGGCCAAATGGGTACCACTTAGGCTAGTATATATTACTAAAACTCTCATTTTGTTTGTATGCGTGATATCCCAAAACCCCGCCAAAACGGTACAAGATAGCACTACAATTTCTGGCCCACCTTACTCGCCATTGTCCTGTGTTGTAAATGAACAAGTTCCGTTCAGATTGATGGTATATTTTACCATTTTCATTCACAATGATGTCGCAATGGGATCCCAAATCTCAAAAAAACCTCTGTTTTAATCAAATTCTTCCATTTTCATTAACAGTTAATATTGTGTTTAGGTTATTTTTAAGAAGAATTGCAATTTTCATCTTGTGGGGTGCTGGAATAGGGGGGAGGTGGGAAGCAGGGGGATAGAGGGAGAGGAGGGGGGTAGGGAGGGAGAGGGAGGGAAAGTGGGGGAGGTGAAGAGGGAGAGTGTGGGAGGCGGGGGGAGAGGGAGAAGAGGGGGAGTGGTGGAGGTAGGGAGTGGGGGATAGAGGGAGAGGAGGGCAGTGGGGAGGTGAGGAGGAACAGTGGGATAGGGGGGAGGTGAGGAGTGGGGGAGCAGGGAGATCAAGGGAGTAGGGAGGGGAGAGGGGTTATGGAGGGAGGGAGTGGCTGAGGGTAGGGGAGAGGGGAGGAGGAGAGGGGACAGAAGAGGGAGGGTGAAGAGGAGAGGGAATGGAGGAGGATAGGAGTACGGAGAGGGATGACGAGGCTCAGTTGAAGGGTTGCTGTGACTGGCGTCACAACGGGGTTCTCTGGCATCACAACGGGAACCCGTCAGCTGCACATGTGCAGTTGGGGGCTATGGGTCAGTGGTGGAATATTGCCTTGGGGGACGGGCCCAACGAGTCCACACCAGGTCTAGTATTAATTAATGTTGCTTACATTTTTCTCTCTCTACATTAGCACCATTAGTTGCTGGGCATTTCCCACAGCTCTGAATATTGCAACGTTTAGTTTTCTTTGTTTGTGTTCTCTTTCTGTAACCACTTATCTCCATAATAAACCTCCAACTGCCGGCTTGCGGCTTATAACATCCTGAAGCCGTGGTCTCCGGTAGGAAAGTGGCAATCCAAGTCACGGAGTGTGTTCGACCGTAATTTCGATCATCCCGACGAGAGGGCCTGTACATCCAGCCATCCGTAGCGGCGACTACGGAGGGTTCATGGCCCAGACCACAGATGAACAAAGGAGGAGAACTGACTGAAAGTTATTGCCTTCCACCACAGTGAAGAATGTTGATTCCATTATGGTGGATGTTCCTGTTATATTCTATTGTGTATTGTGCTCCTTTTGATTGTATGGTTGCATGCTGAATCAAATTCCACTGTACCTTAATTGGTGCAGGTAGCAATAAATGTGAACTTGAACTTGAACTCCACAGTAAACCTGGTTTCACTATGCTTGATATATTCACTTTGTCTTATCTTTCTAATGACCATCTTCTCTGCAAATTGAAACAAACTTGCTTTCTTTATTTTCCAGGAGTGTGTTTGACCTGAACTGTTAACTCTGTTTTCAACCTACTGTTTCCAACATTTTCTGTCTAAATCTTTTTTTCATACTTTGATTTCTCATGCTAGAGATCAGCAGGACAGGTCATGCCACTTTGCTGAAATTGAATATTTTCCAATAGTATGAGGTGCCATTGAAACCACAAATGCAATTTTCCAGTATAGGTAATGGTAACACTACTACAACCGAATCTGGGGGTCCTTGTTCATCAGTCAATGACAGTAAGCATGCAGGTGAGCCCACACCTGGAGTATTGTGTGCAGTTATGGTCTCCAAATTTGAGGAAGGATATTCTTGCTATTGAGGGAGTCCCGCCATCCAAGGTTAATTCCTGGGATGGCGAGACTGTCATATGCTGAGAGAATGGAGTGGCTGGGCTTGTATACTTTTTAGAAGGGTGAGAGGGGATCTTATTGGAAGATATAACGTTATTAAGGGCTTGGACACGCTAGAGGCAGGAAACATATTCCTGATGTTGGGGGAGTCCAGAACCAGGGGCCACCGTTTAAGAATAAGGGGTAGCCATTTAGAACGGAGATGAGGAAACACTTTTTCACACAGAGAGTTGCGAGTCTGTGGAATTCTCTGCCTCAGAGGCGGGTGGAGGTTGGTTCTCTGGATACTTTCAAGAGAGAGCTAGATATGGCTCTTTAAGATAACGGAGTCAGGGGATATGGGGAGAAGGCAAGAACATGGTACTGATTGTGGATGATCAGCCATGATCACATTGAATGGCGGTGCTGGCTCGATGGGCTGAATGGCCTACTCCTGCAACTATTGTCTATTGTCTATTTAGTCTGCCATTCAAAAGCATAATGTCTTTTTAATAATTGAACGAGATCCATTGTGTTTTGTTTTAGTTTCCATTTGCAATGTCCTTTCAATAGTTCTAAGTACCATTTTATAATTATATTGTTTTATTTTAAGGTGAATGGGAGATTTGATCTTTCCTATATCAATGGGACATAACATTTATCCTAAAGCTAGGATAAGAGGGAATCATTATTTATCAGTTTCAAGCACCATCTGGTGGTTGTTAAGAGAATCTGTGAGCAGATTTGAGAGGGAGGTTACTGCTTCTATCACTTTACTATGTATAGTACAGAGATGATACAGAACGATTAGAGGAAGCAATTGGTCAGATCAGTGCAGATATGTACCAGAAGATGGTGGAGTAGAGAAATCATGGCATTCATGGTGGAGAAGTAGTACATGGTGGGTGAGAATTACAAAAAATATTTCAATGAAGACTGTTTCCGACAGATTTTTCATCTCAGTACATCTGTAATAATTCGGAAACATCCATATATGGTATCTTTTTCAGAAAATACGAGCTGCTATCCAACAGAAAATATAGATATTAACATGAGTTCCATCTCCATATTTCTCAAACTTTAAGTTCTTTACTATTGATAATATTTGCTCTATTATTTCTATATGCATATGTGTTCACAGATTTAAACAACTTTAATTTATATGAGACCTCTAATGGAATATAATAGTTCAAGTTACTTAACAGATGTATTACCATAATAGGAACTATTTAAAAACAAAAACCATAGCCAAAAAAGTGTAATTTAAGGAGAACATTACAGTACAGGTAATCCTGCGGTAATGGCAGATTTCCCTTCCTGCAAACTGTAACAGTTCAAATGTACAGAGAATTTTAAAGTTCTACTTAATTTTTATCAGTCCTTACAACAGGTCAGACAAAATATTGTATCTGTTTCTCTCACCATAAATGCTGCCTAACTTGGTTTTACTTTAGGAAGTTTATAATGCTGGAAATAAATAATATCTATCTATACTATTACTAAAACTCTTATCTTGATCACTTTCGGTCTGCGTTGTAATTAAATTTGCGCAAAAGGCTACCCTATATCGCAAGGGTCTTTTTGCCACCTTACTCACCGTTTTCCTCTACTTCAAGACACCAAGTTTTGTTCCGATAGGTGAAATATGAGAAATGTTATGAAGGTTTAAAAATCGTGAGATCAGCAGATTGGTCTTCTCGCCTGTCATTCACCATGAAGGTAACGCCCCTTCTGGCACACACTGGAGAATAAAAACCTGGAGGCGGGGCTGAGTAAACAATCCGTGCTAATTGACTCCGCAAGAATGGAGTCAGGACAGCCGCTGTGTGGAGTCGGGACAGCCGCTGTGTGGAGTCAGGACAGCCGCTGTGTGGAGTCGGGACAGCCGCTGTGTGGAGTTGGGTAAGCCGCTGTGTGGAGTCAGGACAGCCGCTGTGTGGAGTCAGGACAGCCGCTGTGTGGAGTCGGGACAGCAGCTGTGTGGAGTCGGGTAAGCCGCTGTGTGGAGTCAGGACAGCCGCTGTGTGGAGTCGGGACAGACGCTGTGTGGAGTCAGGACAGCCGCTGTGTGGAGTCGGGACAGCCGCTGTGTGGAGTTGGGAGGTGCTGTGTGTTGCTGCGGATGGTGGCTGCTGCGTGGAGTCCCCTCCCCCCAACACCCCCCCTTCCCCCTCCCCCTCCTCCCCACATCCCCCCCTCCTCCCCACACCCCCCTCCACCTCCCCTCTCCGTAATCTGTCAGTCGACTTTTTAAAAATCTTAAAAACCTGCATGCGCAGATTGTTCTCCTCTCCAGTAGGCAGTCGACTTTTATAACGTAATTTGTCTTCAAAAGCCTTATCTCTTAATAAAGAATTTAAAAACATATAGCTCAAAGAATTTTACTTACCACATTATTTGTGCACAAACTCCATTCTTCGCTCTTTCTTTCTTAAGATACTCTTAAGATAATGACAATCCATATTTGAAAAACCTGCCAAGAAACTTGTGCTGCACATGCGCAGTACGCTGCACATGCGCAGTACGCTGCGCAGCACATGCATGCAGTCCATGGTGCAAAGGCGGAATTTCAGCTGCCTTTATAGACCATTGTCATTGAAGGCTTGAAGCAGCGTCGACGGCACGCGAGTTGCGCATACCTTCGCGTGTTACATGTACTGCGGATGAAAGGCACGGGAGAATTATGCCTACCTAAGAGATTGATCTCTTAGGGAGGCATAATTCTCACGTGCCTTTACTATTTATATTTAATAATTACCATTTTATAATTTTAGTCAGGGTAGACTGCCTACCTTGCCTACCCTGACGACAAGTACTGATCTGACTAAAGAGGTTCCTTCTCACCTCCTTTCTAAAAGAGCGCCCTTTAATTCTGAGGCTATGACCGCTGGTCCTAGACTCTCCCACCAGTGGAAATCTCTTTTCCACATCCACTCTATCTATGCCTTTCATTATTCTGTAATGAGATCCCACTTAACCTTCTAAACTCCAGTGAGTAGATGCACAATGCTGTCAAACGCTCATCATATGCTAACCCACTCATTCCTGGAATCATTCTTGTAAACCTCCTCTGGATCTTTGCCAGAGCCAGCACATCCTTCCTCAGATATGGGGTCCAAATTTGCTCATCGTCCTCCAAATGTGGCCTGACCAGCGCACTATAGAGCCTCAGCATTACATCTCTGTTTTTGTATTCCAGTCCTCTTGATATAAATGCTAGCATTGAATTTACCTTCCTTACCACTGATTCGACTTTGAAATTAACTTTTTGGGAGTCCTGCACCAGCATTCGCAAGTCCTTTTACACCTCTGATTTCTGGATTCTCTCTCCATGTAGAAAATAATATACGCCTTTATTCTTATTACCAAAATGCATGACTCTGCACTTTGCTTTACTGAATTTCAACTGCCACTTCTCTGCTAAATCTCCTAACCTGTCCAAGTCCTTCTACAGTCCTTGCTTCCTCTACACTGCCTGCCCCTCCACCTCTTAGCATCATCTGCAAACTTGGCCACAAAACCTTCAATCCCCTCATCCAGATCATTAATATACAACGTGAATTGGCCCCAGCACTAACCCTTGGGGAACTCCACTAGTCACTGGAAAGCAACTTGAAAAAGCACATTTTACCTTTGAACTCTTTGCCTTCTGCCATCCAGCCAACCCGCCATCCATGCTAGTATCTTCCCTTTAATACCATCTTCCCTCGCAGCCTGACATGCGGCACATTATCGAAGGCCACCTGAAAATCTAGGTAAACAACATCTACAGCCTCCCTTCTGTCTGTCCTGCTATTAACTTCCTCAAAGAACTGCTTCAAAGATTCGTCAGGCAAGATCTTCCCTTCACAAAACCATGCTAACTGCGGGCTATTTTATCATGAACTTCCAAGTACTGCATAACTTCATCCTGGGGGCTACACGATGGCTACCTCTCCAATGACCTGTCCTTTTCCTTCTTGGTGTTTTTAGTTTGTTGTAAAATGTATATTTTAGTTTATCTTTAGTTTTGTATTATGTGTGGGGGGTGGGGTGGGGGAACTTTTCTAATTTCTTTCCTTGACGGAGATGCAACTTTTTCTGTGTCGTATCACCGTCCACACTGCGGCTTAACATCATGGAGTTTGCAGCATCTTGCTGGGATTTCTAGAGCTCCAAAGTTGCGGAGCCTGCGGACTTTAACATCTTGGGGTGGGTGATCCCTTTGCCAGGAGTCGGCCTTTAGTGCTCCAACCTGTGGGGGCTGCGGACTTTAACATCGTGAAGCTCGCTGTCCCTGGTTAGGGACTGACTTCGGGAACTCCAAGCCATAGGAGTTTCAACCGCCCTGATGCGGGAGCTTAGACTGCCCCGATGAGGGAGCTCGATCGCCGACTGCGGATGTTTCAACTCCCCCGACCGTGGGAGGATAGGAAGAAAAGAAGATATGACTTTATTGCCTTCCATCACAGTGGGGCTGGTACATGGATAGGATAGGTTTGGAGGGATTTGGACCAAGCGCAGGCAAGTAGGACTAGTGTAGGTGGGCCTTTGTTGGCCGGTGTGGGCGAGTTGGGGCGAAGGGCCTGTTTCCACACTATCACTCTATGACTAGGATTTTTGTAATGAACGAGTGTAATGAACCAGATTTGATAAGGGAACTTGAGGTTAAGGAGCCATTAGGAGGTAGTGACCATAATTGTTTTAATCCACAATTTGAGAGGGAGAAGGGTAAATCGGAGGTATCAGTATTACAGTTGAACAAAGGGGACTATGGAGCCATGAGGGAGGAGCTGGCCAAAGTTGACAGGAAAGCAGGGATGACAGTGGAACAACAATGGCAGGTATTTGTGGGAATAATACAGAAGGTGCAGGATCAGTTCATTCCAAAGAGGAAGAAAGATTCCAAGGGGAGTAAGGGGTGACCGTGGCTGACAAGGGAAGTATAAAAATATAAGAGAAGTACAGCATAGCAAAGATGAGCAGGAAGCCAGAGGATTGGGTAACGTTTAAAGAGCAACGGAAGATAACTAAAAAGGCAATACGGGGAGAAAACATGAGGTACGAAGGTAAGCTAGCCAAGAATAGCCAAGAATATAAAGGAGGATGGTAAAAGATTATTTAGGTATTTGAAGAGGAAAAAAATAGTTAAGGCCAAAGTTGGGTCCTTGAAGACTGAAAAGGGTGTTTTTGTTATGGGGTACAAGGAAATGACAGATGAATTGAACAGGTGCTTTGGATCCGTCTTCACTAAGGAGGACACAAACAGTCTTGGGGTGATGGAGGAACTGAAGGAAATCCACATTAGGCAGGAAATGATGTTGGGTAGATTGATGGGACTGAAGGCTGATAAATCCCCCGGGCCTGAGTCTGCATCCCAGGTTATTTAAGGAAGTTTCCAATGTTCTATAGATTCAAGATCAGTTCCTGTGGATTGGAGGGTAGCTAATGTTATCCCACTTTATAAGAAAGGCGGGAGAGAGAAAACAGGGAATTATTAACCAGTTAGCTGGACATCAGTGGTGGGGAAGATGCTGGAGTCAATCATAAAAGATGAAATAGCGCTATATTTGGATAGCAGTAACAGGATTGGTCCGATGAAATAGCGGCACATTTGGATAGCAGTAACTGGATTAGTCCGACTCAGCATGGATTTACGAAGGGGAAATCATGCTCGACTAATCTTCTGGAATTTTTTGAGGATGTAACTAGGAAAATGGACAAGGGAGAGCTAGTGGATGTAGTGAACCTGGACTTTCAGAAAGCATTTGATAAGGTCCCACATATGAGATTAGTGGGCAAAATTAAGGCACATGGTATTGGTGGTAGAGTGCTGACATGGATAGAAAATTGGTTGGCGGACAGGAAACAAAGAGTAGGGATTAACGGGTCCCTTTCAGAATGGCAGGCAGTATTTGTGGGTTACTGCAAGGCTCGGTGCTGAGACCGCAGCTATTTGTAATATATATTAATGATTTCGATAAAGTGATTACAAATAACATTAGCAATTTTCCCCAAAGTTAGCCGTAGCTAGTCATAGCTAATCGAAGCTGGTCTTCAACAGTCGAACGAGGTCGAAGGAGGTCTTCTACATAGTCGAAGGAGGTCTTCTACATAGTCGAAGGAGGTCTTCAACATGTAATTTTTTCAAACTCTTCTAAACTCGCCAGTTAGGTCGCTCAGGTGGGACAGCCCCTTAAGAATAAGGGGTAAGCCATTAGAACGGAGATGAGAAAACACTTTTTTCACAGAGAGTTGTGAGTCTGTGGAATTCTCTGCCTCAGAGGGCGGTGGAGGTCGGTTCTCCGGATACTTTCAAGAGAGAGCTAGATAGGGCTCAAAGATAGCGGAGTCAGGGGATGTGGGAGAAGGCAGGAACGGGGTACTGATTGTTGATGATCACATTGAATGGCAGTGCTGGCTCGAATGGACGAATGGCCCATTTCTGCACCTATTACATAGAAACATAGAAATTAGGTGCAGGAGTAGGCCATTCGGCCCTTCGAGCCTGCACCGCCATTCAATATGATCATGGCTGATCATCCAACTCAGTATCCCGTACCTGCCTTCTCTCCATACCCTCTGATCCCCTTAGCCACAAGGGCCACATCTAACTCCCTCTTAAATATAGCCAATGAACTGGCCTCAACTACCCTCTGTGGCAGAGAGTTCCAGAGACCCACCACTATCTGTGTGAAAAAATTCCTTCTCATCTCGGTCCTAAAGGATTTCCCCCTTATCCTTAAGCTGTGACCCCTTGTACTGGACCTCCCCAACATCGGGAACAATCTTCCTGCATCTAGCCTGTCCAACCCCTTAAGAATTTTGTACGTTTCTATAAGATCCCCTCTCAATCTCCTAAATTCTAGAGAGTATAAACCGAGTCTATGCAGTCTTTGTTCATAAGACAGTCCTGACATCCCAGGAATCAGTCTGGTGAACCTTCTCTGCACTCCCTCTATGGCAATAATGTCCTTCCTCAGATTTGGAGACCAGAACTGCACGCAATACTCCAGGTGTGGCCTCACCAAGACCCTATACAACTGAAGCAGAACCTCCCTGTTCCTATACTCAAATCCTTTTGCTATGAAAGCTAACATACCATTTGCTTTCTTCACTGCCTGCTGCACCTGCATGCCTACTTTCAATGACTGGTGTACCATGACACCCAGGTCGCGCTGCATCACCCCTTTTCCTAATCGGCCACCATTTAGATAATAGTCTGCTTTCCTATTTTTGCCACCAAAGTGGATAACCTCACATTTATCCACATTATACTGCATCTGCCAAACATTTGCCCACTCACCTAGCCTATCCAAGTCACCTTGCATCCTCCTCACAGCTAACACTGCCCCCCAGCTTAGTGTCATCCGCAAACTTGGAGATATTGCCTTCAATTCCCTCATCCAGATCATTTATGTATATTGTAAATAGCTGGGGTCCCAGCACTGAGCTTTGCGGTACCCCACTAGTCACTGCCTGCCATTGTGAAAACAACCCGTTTACTCCTACTCTTTGCTTCCTGTTTGCCAGCCAGTTCTCTATCCACATCAATACTGAACCCCCAATGCCATATGCTTTAAGTTTATATACTAATCTCTTATGTGGGACCTTGTCGAAAGCCTTCTGGAAGTCCAGATACACCACATCCACTGGTTCTCCCCTATCCACGCTACTAGTTACATCCTCGAAAAATTCCACAAGATTCGTCAGACATGATTTACCTTTCGTAAATCCATGCTGACTTTGTCCAATGATTTCACCACTTTCCAAATGTGCTGCTATCCCATCTTTAATAACTGACTCTAGCAGTTTCCCCACTACCGATGTTAGACTAACTGGTCTGTAATTCCCCGTTTTCTCTCTCCCCCCCCCTTCTTAAAAAGAGGGGTTACGTTTGCTACCCGCCAATCCTCAGGAACTACTCCAGAATCTAAAGAGTTTTGAAAGATTATCACTAATGCATCCACTATTTCCGGAGCTACTTCCTTAAGTACTCTGGGATGCAGCGTATCTGGCCCTGGGGATTTATCGGCCTTTAATCCATTCAATTTACCCAACACCACTTCCCGACTAACCTGGATTTCACTCAAGTACTCCTTTGACCCGCGGTCCCCTGCTATTTCCGGCAGATTATTTATGTCTTCCTTAGTGAAGACGGAACCAAAGTAGTTATTCAATTGGTCCGCCATATCTTTGTTCCCCATGATCAACTCACCTGTTTCTGACTGCAAGGGACCTACATTTGTTTTAACTAATCTCTTTCTCTTCACATATCTATAAAAACTTTTGCAGTCAGTTTTTATGTTCCCTGCCAGTTTTCTTTCATAATCTATTTTTCCTTTCCTAATCAAGCCCTTTGTCCTTCTCTGCTGGTCTCTGAATTTCTCCCAGTCCTCTGGTATGCTGCTTTTTCTGGCTACTTTGTACGCATCATCCTTTGCTTTGATACTATCCCTGATTTCCCTTGTTATCCATGGATGCACTACCTTCCCTGATCTATTCTTTTGCCAAACTGGGATGAACAATTTTTGTAGTTCATCCATGCAGTCTTTAAATGTCTTCCATTGCGTATCCACCGTCAATCCTTTTAGAATTGATTGCCAGTCAATCTTGGCCAATTCACGTCTCATACCTTCAAAGTTACCTTTCTTTAAGTTCAGAACCCTTGTTTATGAATTAACAATTTAACTCTCCATCCTAATGAAAAACTCGACCATATTATGGTCACTCTTGCCCAAGGGGGAACACACAATAAGACTGCTAACTAACCCTTCCTCATTACTCGTTACCCAGTCTAAAATAGCCTGCTCTCTCGTTGGTTCCTCTACATGTTGATTTAGATAACTATCCCGCATACTTTCCAAAAAATCCTCTTCCTCAGCGCCCCTGCCAATTTGATTCACCCAATCTATATGTAGATTGAAGTCACCCATTATAACTGTTTTGCCTTTGTCGCACGCATTTTTAATTTCCTGTTTGATACCATCCCCAACTTCACTACTACTGTTAGGTGGCCTGCACACAACTCCCACTAGCGTTTTCTGCCCCTTAGTGTTTCGCAGCTCTACCCATTGTCTACCTATTGTCTATTGACTCTATGACACAATGTGGTGCCTAAACACATTTTGTGTTCATTTGGTTACGTTTTTTCAGATAAATTTTCAATTGTTACCAAACCAATGTTCTATAAAGGATCATCATGATTGCAGGCTCTTATTCTTTGTGCTTTGATGTAAAGGGTAAGATATGTTTTTTAACTGCTTTCTCAATCCAGTCATTTAAAATTATATTTTTCACATAAGACCACAAATGTCTCTTCTTATATAGTAAACCCTTGTTTTAACAAAACTCTTTATAATGGAGTTTGATTAAAGTGGACAGACCTACTGCCACCCCCAGTTGCCAATGCATTCTCCGGCACGCACCGCCTCCCAGCCGCTTCAGGTTTGGGCTGCCAATGCCACCCCGGCTCACACAGCCTCCTTGCCCATTTCCAGGCCTTGACTTGCCATCACCGCTGACCCTACATGCACTTTGGCTGACCATGGACTGTGGCCATGACACTGCCGTTCCTTGCCTCTCCCCTGGCTGCAGCAGGCCAGGGCCATCAACTCACCTGGAATCCGAGAGTTTGAAGAAGGGTCCCGACCCAAAATTTCACCTATTCATGTTCTCCAGAGATGCTGCCTGACCTGCTGAGTTACTCCAGCACCTTGTGTCTTTTTGGGTATTAACCAGCAACCACAGTGGTTTGTTTCTACTACTTATGCAATGATAATTCCCTACTTGGTTGAAACGGACAATTGGTAATAACGGACACAATTTTCATGTGGTTTAGATGAGCCAAGGTGTTATTGAATTTGGAATCAGTCTCAAGGGTCTGGATGACATACTCGTATTTTTATTTTTTATATATTTGTTAATAATGCTAAGCTATATAGGCAGGAAATAGCTGTTATTTCCTCAAAAATCCTGCAGATGGCACATTACCAAAAATAACCTTGAAGAAAGACAACATTACAATCAGAATAGGAGCATTCCTAAAATTGACCTGTTATAATTTGGTTGAATATTGTCTTGCAAATTTTACACACAAAGAACTACATTTCTTATTTTTAAATAAAAATAAACTTAATTCCGAATAAAAACTGTATACAATAAATCATGATAAGAACATTGCATTCTTCTTCAGACTCTCTTTGCAAATCCACACTCTGCGAAGATGTGAGCAACCATCTCTTTGCTTTTTGTGGGGTCAAGCAATATAGTAATTACTAGACTAAGTGGGACCTGTTGGGTCCCAGCATCACACGGGAGAGCTGGTCACCCGACGCACTATTCCACCTCTCCACCAATTCCAATATTGCTGGCCGGTGGGGGGGGGGGGGGGGGGTGGCAAACGTTGTACAGCCAAGGGAAGGGGACAGCTTCAGGCGGGTCTCTTGTGAGCTGATGAAAAGGGGGGGTGTCCTCCAGCGGGGGATGTGGGCGGCTTCAGTAAGGGGCAGGAGGGGGCGCATCCTATAGCCAGGCGGAGGGCAGTGTCTTGAGGTGGCGGATGTCAGTGGTGGGGGGGGGGGCAGTGAGCGACTCACTCACTGCCTTGGGATTAACTCATGGCCTTTGGACTGACTGACAGACTCACGGCTTGCGGACTGACTGACGCCCGACTTCTGGAGTCACTTCCGACTTTTGTAAACTGAAAACTGTAACATCCATATTGAGGAACTGCTTCTTCCTGACAGCCATCAGGCTATTAAACATACCAAATAAGCTCTGAACTATGAAATACTATATTATTTGTACTCTTTGTTATTTGTTGATCACACACACCCTCCACCTCACACAGACACTCACACACAGACTCTCTCACACACACACACACTCAGAGTCTCACACACACACACTCAGACTCACACACACACTCACACACACAGACTCACTCTCACACACACAGACTCACTCTCACACACACACAGACTCACTCTCACACACACAGGCACACACACAGACTCATTGACACACACACACTCATTCACGCACACACACACACAGACTCATTCACACACACAAAGATACATGTGCGCACACACACACACACACACACACACACACACACACACACACACACACACACACACACACACACACACACACACACACACACACACACACACACACACACACACACACAGCGACAGCATGCCGCTAACCAGAAATGACGTCATTGGCGCCATCTTGCAACTAAGCGAAAATCACAGATTGAGCACCAATTTTGAAATTAAACATAGTCCTGATCTAATAAAATGTTTATTCACGCTTTATCCATCCGAAAACTGTTGCAAGCAAGCCCTTTAAAAGCCAAGCCAATTGGGCAACAACACTTTGTAAGCCAACAATACACATTTGATGAAAACCACATCCCGGGGACTCACCGTGGAGTAGAGGTGCGTTCAGTGTGATTCGCAGCTCAGAGAGCAGTGACCCTCTCACTTCCTCCATCTGGCAGAGGCTGAGTGAGCCACGACACTTCCGGGTTTTATAATCCCTCCCCCCCCCCTGCTGCCAGCGGGGGCAGCTGAGAGAATGGCGAAATGTTTTAAAACATTAATATATCTCTGAATTTTCATCGATGGGAGAAATCCTCCAGTCCAGTCCGGTGGAGGGGGGCTCTGAGCGAGGTGGCCAAAAATGACTGCCATAAGCGACGGCGTTCTCTCGGAAATCACACATAACAGTAAGTCAAAAGCGGTCACGATCTTAGTTTTAGTAATATAGATGGTACCTGAAGATAGTTTTTCAGAAAAGCATCTTTGGGTAATATATACCTCAGGTTGTTCTAAGGATATAAAGACACTAAATCAATATAAGTTCTACCATACTGCTTTCCTTCCATCACATTGAAAAATAAATGTTTGGCACAGTAGGTCTCAGTCACTGAATACATAATTTTATAAATTTAAATTGGCTTTTTTTGATTGTGAGCTAAATTGAATGGACAAAACGCATAATTCAGCATGTTGGAAAACTTCACAAAATAAATCATAATTATCTATAAGGATTAATGCTGCCATTTTCTTGATTAAAAAAAAAAGACTAGACTAAGTGCAGACCTGTTGGGTCTGCTCCCCCAATGCAATATTCCACCACTCACCCATTCTCCCAACGCAACCCATATGCCTATTTACACATACCCCCCAACTGTGCAGGCGCAGCTCAATTGCCCTCATCCCCCAGCACTCCCTCCCCCTCCACTTCATCCTCCCGCTACTTTCCCCTCTCCTCCTCCCCTCCCTCAATCCCTCTGTCACCTCTCCTCTACCCTCAGTCACTCCCTCCCTCCATAACTCCTCTCTCCTCCCCACCCCCTCCTATCCCTCTATCCCCCACCTCCCCCACATCTCACCTCCCCTATCTTCCCCCCCCCCCCCACTATCCCTCCTTACCTGCAGTGCGGGGGGGGGGGGGGGGGGGGACAGGCAGAGTCTGTGCCAACCAAAGATATTAGAGGAGCCCTCCTCTAGTATCTTTGGTGCTAACTGCACACAGGTAGCCAGGATTCACATTCCCACTATCACCCTCTCCTTTATCCCTCCCTTCCCATCTCTCCCACTATCATCCTTTCCCTTACCCCACATCTCCCCATCTTCACCCCTCCCGCTCCATCCCCCTCTCTCCCTCACCTCTCCATCCCCACCCTTCACACCCTACCTCTTCCTGTCTTCTCTCCCTTACCCCACACCTCTCCGCCATCACCACCCATCTCTCCCACTACACCTTCTCCCAAACCTCCCTCTCATTCTCCCTTTCCACAGATGCTGCTTGACCTGCTGAGCATTTTCTGTTTTTTTAGGTTGCCAACATTTGTAGATTTTTTGAAATTTTCGCTTTCCACTCTCCCTGTGTTTCCTAACTCCCTCCTTCACCGCACTCTCACACCCCACCTGCCTCCTCTAGCACTTTCGCTCCTCCACCACACTCTATCCTCCACACCACTTCCCCTCTCATCTACTTCCACATAACTCCCGCACCCCATCTTCATCTTGCTCCCTCACCCCCCACTCCCTCATCCACCTCACCCTCTCGCCCCTCTCCAATTCCTCCGTCCCATCTCCCTCTCCAATCCACTCCCCACCATTTTCCTCCCCCACTCCTCCCCATCTCCCTCATCCACTCCACTCTATTCCCCACCTCCTTCATTCATCTCACACTCTAGCCCCATCTCCATCCGCATCTCCCTCCTCCACCCTCTCCCCTCTCCGTTCACTCTCCCGCACATTCCCTCCCCCACCCCATATTTCTCCTCCACCCTCGCCTCTTCTCCATCTCCCTCATCCACCCCACTCCATCTCCAGAGTCCAATCCACTCCCCCGCCCCTATTCCCTCCTCTACATCTTCCTCTTCACCCCTCACCTCATCCCCATCTCCTTCTTCCATCCCACTCCCCCCACCTCCTTTCTTCACCCTTTCCCATCTCCCACATTCATTCCATTCTTGACCCATTTCCCTCTTCCACCCCCCCATCTCACTCCTCCGCCCCTCCCTCCTCCACACTCCCTCCCCATCTCCACCAGCCCATCTCCCTCTACCACCCCACTCCCCACAACATCTCCCTCCGCCACCCCCATCTCCCTCCATCACCCCTGCCCATCTGCCTCCTCCACACCCCCCCCATCTTCCTCTACACACCCCACACCATCTCCCACCTCCCCATTTCCCTCATCCTCCTCCCCTCACTCCTATTCCCTGCCCCAGCACCTACCCAAATTGTAGAGCAGCGCCAGGACCTGGAACTCGGCCTGGTTCTCGTACTCGGCCCGGCCCAGCTGTAGGCGGCCAGCAGCCGGCCGAAGCACTCGCGGACCTCGGCCTCAACGGAGCTGTGCTCGCTGTGCCGGGGGTGGGGTGAGAGTGGTGGGCGGCCGAGCTAGAGCTGCCCGCAGAGTAGGAAGCGGAGGCTATGCCCCAGGATGGCGCCGGCCGGGTGGCTCCCGAGGTTCTGGGACACCATGACCTGGTGGACGCTATGCATCCGGTCCATCAAATTCGTGGATGAGGGGTCTGGGTTCGGGCTCGGGCATAACTCCAGACCCTGTCTCGGCCGCGGTCTGGGCTCCAAGTCCGGGCTCGGCCACGAATCCAGCCCCAGGCTCGGCTCCACCCCGGGCCCAGTGACCGGGCTCGTCCTTGGCTCCAGCCCGGGCAGAGACCCAGTCTCCGTGCTTGGCCCGTGGCACCACCCTCCCCACCAGGTACCGCAAGGCCCGCAACAACATATCGGGCATCGCCGCCTTACCAGCCGCCGTCACTCCTTCACGACCTCCAGCCGACTGACAGTGGACGTGGCAAATCAGTGCAGCGATGATGCAGGAAGGGTCATCGCTGTCCCAGCCATTGACTGACAGGAGAGGAAACCAATCTGTGTGGTGTTGATTGACAGGAGAGGAGACCAATCTGTGTGGCGCTGACTGACAGGAGAGGCAACCAATTTGCGCATGCGTGGTTTTTAAGATATCTAAACCTTAATAACGTAAAATATACCATTGATTGAAACAAAACTTGTTGCACTTGAGCACAGGAGAATGGTGAGTAAGGTGGCCAAACAAATGTAGCGCTATCATGTACCGTTTTTGATCAAATAGAACCATGCAAACTGGAGGAGCATAAGGTCAGAGTTTTAGTTATGTATAGATAGATAGATTTTGCAGATGGTGGAATAGAAAATTAAGAAGACTTGTTGGTTTGAGGTGTTCCAAATAATATACAAATGGTGAAGCAATGAATTTGATGCCTTTGAACGTATTTTATTATCCTTCAAGGTTAATGATGAATATAATATCAATGTTGGTTTGTATATGAATACTGTGACGGATCTTGGTAATTTGTGCTTTAATTTGTCAAATAATGTACAGCAGACATTGGTTTGAGAGGCCTGATTAACAATAAATTTATGTTTTAATACTTCTACTTCATGTAATTTGCCATTGTCCATAGACTATAGCTCTGATATGAATGATGCCATGCCATTCATGAAGTTATAGAGCATGGAAACAGGTCCCTACAGCCCTATACGTCCATGCTGTCCAAGGTGCCTTATTTAAATTTGCCCTATTTGCTTGCATTTGGCCAATATCCTTCTAAACCTTTCCTAGCCACGTATCTGTTCAAATGTCTTTAAAATGATGTAAATGTACCTGGCTCAACTACTTCCTCTGGCAGTTTGTTGAATTGAATACATTTTATTAGCCAGGTATGTATGCATACAAGGAATTTGCCTTGGTGTGTTGCCTTTTTGACTATGTAGTCGTTGGTGGCCTCCCATTTAAGGTCCCTGGAGATGATGGTTCCAAGGAACTTAAATGGCTCCACAGATATAACTGTGGTGTTGTTGATGGTGAGTGGGGGGGGGGGGGGGGGGGTGATGGAGGGAGGGCAGTGGGAGCTCTCCTGAAGTCTACAATCATTTCCACCGTCTTAAGAGCATAGAGCTCCAGGCTGTTGCGATGGCACCAGGATGCCAGCTGTGTCACTTCCTGTCTGCAGGCAGATTCCTCCCCATCCTGGATCAGTCCAATCAGGGTTATGTCGCCCGCAAACTTGAGAAGCTTGACAGGTGTCTGTGGAGGTGCAGTCATTGGTGTAGATAGAGTAAAGGAGAGGGGAGAGTACGCAGCCTTACAGTGCTTCTATGTAGAGGGTCAGCGGGTCTGAGATGTGCTTTCCCAGCCTCACATGCTGCTTCCTGTCTGTCAGGAAGTCGGTGATCCACTGGCAGAGGGGTTCAGGCACAATCATCTGGGAGAGTTTGGAGTGTAGTAGCTCTGGCACAATGGTGTTGAATGCAGAGTTAAAATCCACAAACAAAATCCTTGCATAGGTCCCCTGGTGGTCTAGGTGCTGAAGGATGGAGTGCAGGCCTAGACTGCATCAACCACTGATCTATGGGCCCAGTATGCAATTTGCAGGGGGTCCAGCAGGGGGTTTGTGATATTTTTCAGCCAGCACAAGTCTTTCAACGGTCTTCGTGATTACAGAGGTCAGTGCGACAGGCCTGTAGTCATTAAGACCAGTAATCCTTGGCTATTTGGGTATGGGAACAATAGTGGAGACATTGAAGCAGGCTGGGACAGTATATGTTTGCAGGGACAGATTGAAAATGTCTGTGTAGACTGGTGCCAGTTGTTCAGCACTGAGCTTGAGGATAGAGGGGAAACCATTTTCCGCTCCTGGAGATTTCAGCCTTTTCTGTCTCCTGAATAGCTTTTCCACCTCCTCAATTGCTATTGTTAGTGTTGGAGGAGTGGCCAGACTAATGTTGGGCAGCAAGGAAGGGGTGGGTAGTGGTGATGGGCGAGGAATGGGTGGGGGAGGGAGGGAGGGGGTACCGGGGGCTATGTTTCTATCAAACCTGCAGTAGAACTTGTTCAGGTCGTTGGTCAGCTGACGATTGTGCAAGGAGCGGTGGTTTTTCCTCTTGTAGCTGGTGATTTCTTGCAAGCCCTTCCGCATTGAAGAAGAATCATTAGCTGAGAACTTGCTCCTCAACTTCTCAAAGTACCTTTCCTTGGCAGCTCTGATTCTTATTCTTAGCTTGTACTTCGCCTGCCTGTAGATGTCTACATCTCCACTCCTGTAGACCTCATCTTTAGTCTGGCGGAGCTGTCGGAGTTCTGCTGTAAACCAGGGCTTGTCATTGTTGAACCTGATCCATGTCCTGGGTACACAAAAGGCTGGAGAACCTCAGCGGGTGCAGCAGCATCTAAGGAGCGAAGGAGATAGGCGACGTTTTCGGTCGAGACCCTTCTTCAGACTGATCCACGTCCTACTGGGAAAGCTGACATATGATGTCACAGTGCCTGTATATTCATCGAGGCTTGTGGTTGCTTCCCTGAACACATTCCAATCAGTGCAGTCAAAGCAGGACTGTAGGTTTTCAATCCCCTCGCTTGTCCATCTTTTCATTGTTCTGACCACAGGCTTAGCAGATTTTAGTTTCTGCCTGTAGGGCGGAAAAAGATGAACTAAACAATGATTCGAGAGTTCCAGAGCCACGCGGAGAATAGAGCAATATGCGTTCTTAATTGTAGTGTAACAATTTACGTGTGTTCTCTACCCTCTGATGGGGCAGTTAACGTGATATCTGTATTTTGGAAGCTATCAGCTGAGGTTAGTCTTGTTAAAATCCCCCTAAACAATGACCATGGAGTCCGGAAAGTCACTCTATACTCTCATTAACTGGTTAACGATTTGCGTTTGTGCCTCACATACGCAGGCTTGGGGGGGATGTAAACTCAAGCGAGAATAAAATAGGTAAATTCCCTCATAGAATCAAAGGGTTTGCAATTTATAAAAAAAGATTCCAGATTAGGAGAACGGAAGTTAGACAGTACTGTGATGTCGCTGTAACAGCCCTGGTTAGTATAGAAGCATATTCCACCACCTCTTGATTTCCCTGCTGCCTCTGCTTCGCAGTCCACTCTGTGAAGTTGAAAGCCAGCCAGTTGCAGCGCATTGTCCGGGGTCGACTCACACAGCGAGGTCTCGGTGAAGCACAGGGCAGCAACTAGCGAGAAGTCCTTGTTTGTTTGGCACAGGAGTTACAGTTCGTCCACTTTGTTGTTGAGAGAATGTAGATTTCCATGGAATATACTCGGGAGCAGTGTACGTAATCCTCGTCGCCGGAGTTGGATGAGTGTTCCAGAGCGCGTCCCATGGGTCCTTCCATATATCCCTCCACCATCTGTGTGAAAACGTTATCCTTGAGGCTCCTATTAAATCTTTTTCCTCTCATCTTTAATCTATGCCCTCTAGTTCTTGATTCACGTACCCTAGGAAAAATACTTCAACTCATCTATTTCCCTCATGATTTTATACATATCCATCAGATAATCCCTCGGTCTCCTGTGCTCCAAGGAAAAATGTTCTAGCCTGTCCAACCATAGATCTCAATTTTCCAGGTCAATATTAAAACATTTATTTGGTCTTACTGACAGACTTTCCTTCCTATGGCTTGCTGAAATAAAAATCTTATTTATCATTCACTCATCTGACGTTTTGTGACATGACCAGGGTAATTTATTATTTCAATTGTCTCTAACATACTGAGCAGATATAGGTTTGGGTTGCTTATCTGTGACCTATCAGCAGACTGCGGATGCTTGAACTGCCTATCCATGTGAGAACCTCAGTGACTGGGATCTTGCCATTTTATCCTCATTAGTTTCCTCAGATGTCTCAAATGATAGTGGTATACAATGTGGCATTTGAACATTGTTCAGATGTCACAGGCTTAGCATCAGGATTGACAACAAATGACCTTGTAGACACAGAATTATTTGTTGACTGATGCCTCTGCAAACCAATACAAAAGATGAGTGAGCTCACCATGAGCCATTTGTTGAGATCTTGGGCAAATCAACCTGCTTGCTACTGTAAGGATATTATGTAAATGTGGTGTAGAACAATGAGTACTCAGATTCAGAACTAAGAGCAAAGAAAAGTTAGGCATTCACATAAAGTTCAATCATAATTAATCCTGAGCTGTTACAGCAGATGCAAAGCAGTATATTGCATTTGATTCAAATATTGTTCTCCGCATTCAATGTCTTTGCCTGAAAGCAGGAGTGTAGTGGGTGGAGGGAATTGGTGGGTGTGGGAAATGTCCTGGGACCGTTACACAAATGGAAAGTAACATTTTGATTGAGTACATAACATATACTAAATACATATATACATCAGCATACATAAAGACTCCTCTCACCTTTGTAATGGACTGTTCGAACTACTCCGTTTTGGCAGATGTTACAAGGCCTTCTACACCCGCACTTCCAGACTCAGGAACAGCTTCATCCCCAGAGCTATAGCAGCTCTGAACCAGCCCTGCTGACTACCCACCCCCATGGACTGTCTCCCCCAGCCTCGCACTTTAGTCTGTGTTGATTTTACTGGTCTAATGTTTGTTTTTACAAACCTTGTTCTCGGGATATCTAAACCTAAATGTTATTTGTCGATTAAGTTATGACATCGGATGGAAGTTGCAAACCAAATCTTGTTGCACTTATGTGTAATGACAATAAAACTTTTTTTTTAAAGATATTATTATTATTATTATATGGGCATTTTGGTAAATATATATCCCCACTAAAGTTGAAAGTTCCGTTCACTATCTTAAATTTTGTCTGGGAGATCAACTATACAAAATAACACATACTAGTTCAAAAGCATATTACAAACCTCATTTTAGTGACTTCAGGCTAAAAATGTAGGCTGATAATCCTGTGAAGGAATTTTTAATTCTGGTCCTAAACTTACCTCCCTTAGTCTGGTTCAGTCAAACACCAAATACGAGCACTGTAAATCCAACTCTCTTTATTGTGCACAATACCAAAAGGGAGGTTTCACGGCAGTCGGGTCACGACCCATGACCCGTACTGTTGCTTCGCTACGCCAAGTGGATTACAAGCGATGTACTGCAGGTAAGCAATTACCATTGTTTCCAGCATAACAGACCCGTTAAAACCCGCAGAAATTATCCATTTTTGAGCTGTAAATAATTATGGAAATCGGGATAAGCGTGAGAGACATTTAGCCTGCATCAGAATTCCAAAAGTGAGGAGAAATTACGGTAGATATAAATGAGAGCTGAAGGGACAACAACAGCCAAAGTGCTTGGCGAACATTGCCCGTTTGCTCACTGCATTTCATCAACTAAGGCATTATTTGTGATTTTTCTTGAGTCCTTCGGCATCTAAAAACTATCAGAACTGATAAATCTGGCTGTAAAATTTTAAAATCGCCCCTGGTTCTGAAATGGGTTTTTACATACAAAAAGAAAACACCTCTGAAGCAAAATTTACAGCCAGATTTATTACTTCTGAGACTTTTTAGATACCAAGAAAATCAAGAAAAAACACAAATAATGCCTTACTGTTGATGAAATGCAGTGAGCAAACATGATAATCCCAATATTTTCAATTCTGATATCTGCACGGCCAATGATCTCCAAGCACTTTAGCCGTTGTTGTGCCTTCAGCTCTCACTTCACTTTACCTTCACTTTGCTTCCCATTTTGAATTCTGAAGTTGGGTACATGTCTCTCACACTTACCCCGACTTCCACATTTTGTTACAGCACAAAAATTCAACACTTTGGCGGTTTTTAACAGGTAGGAAAGTACGTGTTTCTTGCATTAATAACATATACCGGAAGTTACATATATCCTCCAGATGGATTGAGCGGCTCCGTGCATCAAGCTCTATGACCCAGTGACCTTACGTGCAAACCCCCTATACAATACCTATCCCAATACCGCGGGTCCGATCCTTGTCTCTAATTACTCGAGCCCAACAGCCTCGCGCAAATAGAACACACACCCCAGAAGATCGGCACACCCCAATGTGCTCCCCATTCTTTTATACCTTTACAGACCCTTGGCGCAAAAGTACATGGTGGGGGGGGGGGGGGGGGGGGGGGAGGGGCAACCCCTACAAGCCAATTATCGATAAGGTCTGCAGAATACATTGAACGACAGTTCCCTAACGCAATCATAAAATGTCACATAATATAGTTTCAACACAAAGCACTTAGGGGGAAATACTTCTGTTAGATAAAGAAACATTCCCCCAGGTAAAGTAAACATCTTGGGTGAGGCCCCTCTCCTGGACCAATCATTAGCGGCGGAAAGACTCTGCAACATTATTGTAACCCATCATTTCCCCAACCAATCCCAAGCATGCATTTGTAACAGAACCTAGCTCCTTCTGCAAAATCTCATGCATATTAACAATTAAAGGCCTGTGCAACCCCTTCAAAGGCCACAGACTCTCTGGAGCCATGATCCTCATGGTCTTTACAGGTTTTGCAAAAGATGGCAAACAGGTTTTACTGAAGCAGAAATCCTCCATTTTGTCAAGTACCCAAAATGCCGATATTATCAGAATGAGGGGGTTCTGCACTGTCAAAGGTGCAGTCTTATGAATGAGATATTAATTTTTTTTTTAATATATTTTTATTAGAGGCCATACGTATTACAAATAATATGATAATTTTTTCAGATATACATATTACATCTTTCCAAAATTATATAAATATTACCAAGCCATATATATAGGCCTCATTTTTTTTAAATAGTATGAAGAAGAAAAAAAAGAGTAAAGAAAATATAGAGATTAATTTAAAGAGTGTGATTATAATTTTGATTAGAAGAGAAAAAGAGAGAGAAAAAAAAGAAAAAAAAACATATAACTAATAAACAATTATTATACTTAAAGATAAAAAAAAACAGTATACATCTTAACAATGAATGGAACAATTTCTAATTATAATATATGGAGACAAGTATATAAATCTCAGATTAAACATTTTCGTTTGATCTTACCACCGGGTACTTGTTGAGTTTCAATGCTGAGCCCAGCTACCCCTTCATATAATCAGTGAATGGAGACCATATTTGTTCGAAAAGCTCATGTTTATCCATTAGGATAAACCTAATTCTCTCCAATTGCAACGTCTCCAACATTTCCACTGTCCACATTTTAATTGTAGGGGATAATGGTCCCTTCCAAAATTTTAATATATATTTTTTCCAATTATTAAACAATAATCCAGAAAGTTTCTTTGATTTGCTGTTAATGTTTGATTTGAATCTGAAACACCAAATATTATTAATTTTGGGTCAGGAATTAATGTGATCTTAAGAACTATGGAAATAATTTTGAAAATCTCAGTCCAATAACTATTAAGTTTTGTACATATTACAAAACTATGAGTTAAATCAGCTTCTATGTGCCGACATTTATCACACAATGGTGATATATTAGGAAAAATTCTATTTAATTTCTTTTTTGAGTAATGTAATCTATGTAATACTTTGAATTGTATCGAAGTATGTCTGGCATTTAACGAACAGCGATGTATTCGTTGTAAGCTTTCTTCCCAAAAATCTTCTAATATCGGTAAACCAGTTTCATTTTCCAATTTTTGTCGAAATGATTCTGTTGTTGATATTTCCCTGTCCAAAAGAATGTTATATATATATGCTATTAATTTTTCTGTATTTGGATGCTTATTAAGTACTTCATCCAGTAAACCTGGATCTCTATTTCTATAATCTTGCGTATTTGATTTGACATAATCTCTGATTTGTAAATATCTAAATAAGTTATTTGCCTGCAATCCATAAATCTCTTTCAACTCCTGAAATGAGAGAAATTTCCCATTCCTGTAAAGATGTTCTATCCTTATAATTCCTAAATTTTTCCAATGTCTAAACCCCACATCCAATGTCGAGGGCTTAAACAGAGGATTATTCATAATTGGTAAACAAAGCGGCATAGTTTCTAAATGTAAAGTCTTAACTATTTGTTTCCAAATACGTATATTATTTAAAATTATAGGATTTTCCTTATATGTTTTTTTTGTACCACCCTTGGAGCAAGGAGTATTGTACTTATGTGGAAGGGTAAACAATCTTCTTTTTCTATTCTTAACCAAACTGGGTCCTGTTCCATACGTACCAGCCAAAAATTAAAGTTCTTAATCTGAACCGTCCAAAAATAATATAAAAAATTAGGTAGAGCTAGGCCACCATTTATCTTAGATTTACATAAGTGTATTTTACTTATTCTATGATTTTTATAATCCCAAATAAAGCCTTTGACAATTAAATCAATTAAAAAAAAAAATTTTAGGAAGATATAGCGGAATGGCTTGAAATAAATATAGTAATTGTGGCAAAAAAATCATTTTAATGGCATTTATTCGACCAATCATTGATATTGGTAATGTTTTCCAATATAAGATATTATTTTTTAGTTTATTTAATAATTGGGGGAAATTTGATTTAAATAGAGAATTATAAGATTTTGATACATTAATTCCAAGATATTTAATTTGATTATTAACTATTCTAAATGGAAATTTTTGTAATTTATTCAATTTTATTCCTGTTATAGGCATAATTTCACTTTTTTGCCAATTAATTCTATATCCTGAGAACATACTAAATTCAATAATAACATCAAGTAATTTAGGAATACTAATCTCCGATTTTGTTATGTACATCAAAACATCGTCTGCATATAAAGATATTTTGTTAATTGTGGTTTTAGTATTGTATCCATAAATTTCTGGTTCTGATCTAATCCTTTCGGCTAATAATTCTATAGTGAGGTCAAATAATAAGGGTGATAACAGACAACCTTGTCTACAACCCCTAGAAAGATTAAACTTTGCTGATAACATTTGATTTGTTAGGATTCTTGCTGTTGGGCCAGAGTATAAAATTCTAACCCATTTGCAAAATCCTTCTCCCAGTTGAAATTTCTGCATTATCCTAAATAAGTAAGGCCATTCGACCTGGTCAAATGCCTTTTCTGCATCCAGGGATATAACTGCTAATTCAATATCATTCACTCTTTTTGAGTATATGATATTGAATAGGCGTCTTCAATTATAAGTGGAATATCGTTTAGGAATAAAGCCTGTTTGATCATGATGTATTAATTTATTGATCACTAAACTTAACCTTTGAGATAAAATTTTAGTTAATATTTTTTGATCTGTATTTAGAAGAGCTATTGCTCTATATGATCTTGGATCTTCTAGATCTTTATCTGCTTTAGGAATAAGTGTAATTGTGGATTATTTTAGGGTTTCTGGAAGCTGTTCTTGCTCATAGGCATCTTTATATATAATTTGTAGCCGTGGGGCAATCAAATCATGAAACTTCTTATAAAATTCAACACCTAAACCGTCGGGGCCAGCAGCTTTACCGTTCTTCAATGATCTAATTGATTCCTCAATATATTTTGCTGATATTTTAGCATCTAATAATTCTCTACCTTCCTGATCTAATCCATGAATATGACATTCCTGTAGGAATGCTTCCATTCCATCGGATTGATCCATCACCTTTGATGTGTAAAGTTTTTGATAGTATTGTTGGAATCTATCATTAATGTCTTTTGGTAAAGTTAATATTTCTCCTTGTTCAGATCTAACCTTATATATCATTTTTTCTTCATCTGATTTTCTTAGTTGACGAGCTAACAATTTATGTGGTTTATCCCCGAATTCAAAATATACTTGTTTAGTCTATTGAAAAAGTTTAATAACATACTTTGATTGTATCTCATTTAACTTATATTTTAATGTTGCAATTTTATTATGTATAACCCTAGATGGAGACACAGCATTTTCCATGTCCAATTGCCTTATTTCATTTTTCAAATTCTGTTGAATCTTTCGATTTTCCTTATTAAGATGTGCCTGCGCAGATATTATAGCACCACGTATAAAAGCTTTAAATGTGTCCCATAAAAGAGATGATGAAATTCCAGGTTTATCATTAGTCTCAAAGGATAGTTCAATCTGTTTAACCAGATAATCATAACAAGCCTTATTATTTAATATTTGAGGATTGAGTCTCCATTGCGAATATCTATTAGTTATACCCTTTAAATTAATTTTGAATGTTAATGGGGCATGATCCGAAATAATAATATTATGATATTTGGAGTCAGACGTAAATGGGACAAGCTTTGAATCTTTTTGAAAATAATCTATCCTAGAATAAGTTCCAAATACCGGAGAGTAAAATGAGTATTCTCGACCATTGGGATTATCATTTCTCCCAATATCCTTGACATTAGCTGAACTAATAAACAAATTTATGAATTCACTTGATTTAGATATAGCCTTCATTTTAGTTGATGATCTATCTAAATAATTATCCAAAGTGCAGTTTAAGTCACCCCCGATTATTAAATTGTGCTGTGTAGCTATAGGAATAGTGTTGAATATTTTCTTAAAAAACAACGGATTATCAAAATTAGGTCCATATATATTCATAAGTACAACCTTCTTCGAGTATAATTCATCAGTAACTATTATGTATCTACCTTCAGGATCTTCTATTATTGAACTATGTTTAAATTGAATACCCTTACGAATAAGTATAGCAACTCCTCGAGATTTATGAGTAAATGATGAATGGTACACTCTAGAAATCCAATTTGCCATTAATCTATGTTGTGCGTCCTTTTTTAGATGGGTCTCTTGAAGATAAATTATATCTGGTTTCATTCTATTTAACTGCGCCAAAACCTTACCTCTTTTAATTGGTTCATTTACATTCCAACTACAGAAGGTGATTCCATCACCCCCCTTTTTCCTGTTACTGTCTTGCATTTTGGTATTATGGTGGATTATAATGAGGTAGATGTCTCAGCATATTCATCCCAATTTCATACCCTAGTTTGTGATCAACAAATGCTAATACTAATAACTTTATCTGACATACGTATCTCCTCCAGTCTACTGTATAATACCATTCATAAGTAAAATAATATAATTCAATGCATAACATATAAAAAACAATATAAAAATAAAAATAAACAAAGTTAATAATATTGGTAGAAAAGTGCAGGGAAAAAAAATGACTATTACTACGTTAAGTGTGATTAGTGTAAGCCACCCTAGCGTGGCTTTTAATCTACGGACTTCCGTTGGAAAAAAAAAGATGTTTATAATTCCAGCTCCGTAAATGCTTTAAGGGCAATATATTTAAGGGTGGGGCGTTAAATTTCTATACTTATTAATGCTTTATTATTTTAACTACTACTATCGATTTAAATTGTTTAAGGAGGAGTAACATACATTTGGAAGTAATGATTAGTACTAAGCTATTACTATTGTATATTAATTTATTATTAATAATCATTAAGCTCTCCATGTCCAACGATTTTAAAAGTTCATCATTCTTCCTCCTTCTTGCTGGGTAAACATCGGCATCAGGTAAGTGTTGAATATAATTCAAGCTCGTTATTCTTCATCCTCATCTTCATCTTCTCTGTGTGTTCCCTCGGCTTCTCCTTCTTCTTCCTCTTCCAGCTCCTTCTCGATATTACGAGCAAACTCAAGAGCCTCGGCATGCTTGATGAAGTGATGCTCTTTATTATTATAGCTTACTCGTAGTTTGGCAGGATACATCAGGCCATATTTCAGGCCCTTTATATTCTTGAGGATGTGTCTTGTTTCAGTAAATAAGGCTCTTCTCGGCCACTTCCGCAGGCTAATCTCTGAATATGCTGATCTTGTCGCCATCATAAAATAAATTCTTCTTACGAATTATTATCTTCATCATATCTTCCAAAACATGATCGTAGACCACCTTCACAATCAGTTGTCTTGGTGGTGAGCCCGTCTTTGGGCATCGTCTCAATGCCCTGTGCGCTCGGCCAAGCAGGGGTGCTTGCTCCAGATTCAAGACATTTTTCAGAAGATTTTCAGCAAATTCTCTGGTGTCTTGCACTCCCTCCTTGCCTTCACGCACACCCACAATACGCAAGTTCTGGCGCCTTTGCCTTCCCTCCAAGTAAATACATTTCTCAGTTATTTTATTCAATAAATCTGTTAAATGCTTGTTCTCGGAGAGAAGTTTCTCATTCGCCTTAGCGCTTGAGTCAGCAAAAATAGTCAGTTCTTTTATTGCTTCGTGTTGTTGATCAAGTGATCTTATAATAGGTTCCAACTTGAAATCAACCGCAGATTCCATCCCACCAACTTTGAGATTTACTTCATCCATCTGTTGTTTCAGATCAACATCTGCTTTTATCTTCCATTCATCCATCATAGATTTTACTGTGGTTATTACTTCTTTTTTCAATTCATCTTTAACTTGCTCTTTAAATAATTCAATATCAGATCTGAGTAACTTAAACTCTTCTTTATATTCTTTTTTCATTTTTTTAAACTCACCCATCATGGTAGTTTTCAGATCTTCCATTTCAGATTTCTTCCTTGGGATATCCTCCAGAGAGCCAGTCAAACTCGAGGCCGAGGCTTCAGCTGGGCCTACTTCTTTTTTCGGCACTGTTTTTTTCAGTTTGGGGGGGGGTTCTTTGAGTCGACATTAACGTCGGTAAAAGTCGCGTGCCTGATGACGTCACGGAGCTTATCAAGCTGCCGGTGCTGTTCACAGACGTTCCTTTCTGGTGAGTAGCTTTAAATAACCCCGTTTTCTCCCGTTTTTAATGCAATTTTTATGGAGCTGGACGGCGCGAGTTCCTCCTACTCCATAGCGCCATCGGAAGTCTTCATTAATGAGATATTAAATTGATGTCCCATATGCCTTCACAAGTGTGTGAAATGTCTCATGAGCATGACCCAGTGGAGCTATTTTCAGTATCCTTACCAACATTGTTCCATTAGTTAACATCATGATAACGGATTACCCGGTTCTTAACAATACAGTTTGTGAGAGCTTGATAGGAACAAATTGGCTCTCACAGTTCCCACATTATAACATGAGTTCCAGAAATAAATTGTTTATAATGGATATTGAGAGGTGCTGAGATGAATGGTGATACTATCTTTAAAACAAAATTCACTTATGATTTATGAATCTTCTCTGTGCTTCTTGTAAAGACAGTACACTTCATTGTGACATTGGACATTACAAATGTTTGGGCAATTTGTTTTATATTACTATTTTGATAGACTAAATATGATATGAACTGATGTTTATGGGCTTTCAAGAGATGAAAGCCTTTGATTGAAATTAATTAAAAATATATATTTTACAAATATTCAATTTCCTCTTTATGACATAACATGGCTCATCTCTGAATTAATGGATCCTGAAAAAGACTTCTCCTAACATCTCTTTGGTTTTACTGGTGTTAGTCTTCAGTTTATTGCCTCTGCAATAATAGGCATGGTTTTCCTCTCTGTTTACTTCATCCAGCCAGTTCTTATTTTCAGCTTCTCTTTCAGATCCTCCTCTTCTAGTCGCAGTAAATATATATGTTTAAAAATTTAATTGCTATTATTGCATTAGGATTCCACATTGGTCATCAAAATTTACATAAGGATCTTGATCAGTTGGGCAAGTGCGCCGAGGAATGGTTAATACTGTTTAATACAGATAAGAGCGAGATGTTGCATTTTGAGAAGTCAAACCATGGCAGGACCTTTGCAGAGGATGGGAAGGCTCTGGGGAGTGTTCTAGAACAGATGGATCTAGAAGTGCAGGTACATAGTTCCTTGAAAGTGGTGTCACAGGGAGATAGGGTGGTCATGAAGACTTTTGGTACATTGGCCTTCACCAATAAGTGAACTGAGTACAGAAGTTGGGATGTTATTTTACATTTATAGAGTCATAGAGTAATACAGTGTGGAAACAGACCCTTCAGCCCAATTTGCCCACACCGCAAACATGTCACAGCTGCACGAGTTCCACCTGCCTGTGTTTGGTCCATATCCCTCCAAACCTGTCCTATCCATGTACCTGTCTTACTGTTTTTAGATTTTGGGATAGACCCTGCCTCAACTACCTCATCTGGCAGCTTGTTCCATACACCCACCACCCTTTGTGTGAAAAAGTTACCCCTCAGATTCCTATTAAATCTTTTCCCCTTCACCCTATGTTCTCTGGTCCTCGATTCACCTACTCTGGGCAATAGATCTACCCGATCTATTCCTCTCATGATTTTATACACCTCAATAAGATCACCACTCATCCTCCTGAGCTCCAAGGCACAGCCTATTCAACCACACCCTATAGTTCAAACCCTCTAGCCCTGGCAACATCCATGTAAAGATTCTGTGTACCCTTTCCAGCTTGATAACATCTTCCCTATAACATGGTGCCCAGAACTGAACACAATACTCTAAAGGCGGCCTCACCAACATCTTATACACCTGCAACATGACCTCCCAACATCTGTATTCAATAGTCTGGCTGATGAAGGCCAATGTGCCAAATGCCTTTTAGACCGCCCAATCTACCTGTGACTCCACCTTCAAGGAGCCATGCACCTGCACTCCTAGATCCCTCTGCTCTACAACAATCCCCAGAGCCCTACAATTCATAGTGTAGGCCCTGCCCATGTTAGACTTGCCAAAATGCAACACCTCACATTTCTCTGTATTTAGTTTCAAAAACCATTCCTTAGCCCACCTGGCAAATTGATCAAGATTCTCCTGCAATCTTTCACAACCATCTTCACTATCTGTAATACCACCCACTTTTATATTGTCTGCAAATGTGTTGTACCAGACATTGGTGAAGCCAGATTTGGAGTATTGTGGTCACCCTTCTATAGCAGGGATGTTGTAAGCTGGAAGGAGTGCAGAAATCTACAAGGGTGTTGCCAGGATGTGAGGGCCTGAGGGAGTGGTTGAGCTGACTAGGACTTTATTTCTTGGAATGCATAGGATGACCTTATAAAGGTGTATAAAATCACGAGGGTAAAAATTCATGAGGGTAATAGATAGGGTAAATGCACAGTCGTTTTACCCAGAGTAGGGGGATCAAGAACCAGATGACATAAGTTTAAGGGGAGAGAGGAAAGATTTACGATGAATCTGAGGAGCAACTTTTTCACACAGAGAGTGGTGGACATAATATACGAGCTGCCAGGGAAGTTGGTTGAGGGAGGTACTATAACAACATTGAAAAGCCATTTTTTTCGTGGAGAACAAAAATTTAGCGGGATATGGGCCAAATATGGGCAGATGGCTCTAGTGTAAATATGGCATCTTTGTTTGCATGGGCAAGTTGGGCCAAAGGGTCTGTTTCTGTGCTGTATGACTCTATGACTCTATTACACTCAAAGATTGAGGTTTCCTCAATCAACTGTAAATTTGTTATGTTTGTTGGATTTGTTGGGAGGTTTGATCATGCCACCTGCAATGGTTTAGACTAGCATGGTAGGGTATAGGGACCAGACCAGTTGGTCTGAAAGTGGAGAGATTAAGTGCAAGTTAAAGGTTAGGTCAAGTGAGTCTGAAAGGAAATTCGACAGGGCCATATTAATAAAGATAATAGGACTGATAGGCCGGAGTGTATTTATTTCAATGCAAGGAGTATTATGAGTAAGGAAGATGAACTCAGAGCCCAGATTAATGCATGAGTGACGAGTAACCATTGATCACTATGACCGTATGCCACGATTAAATAAACAGCAGGAATGGCAGCTCAATGTTCCCATATTTAGATGCTTGCAACATGATCGAGAGGGATGTAAAAGAGGTGGAGCAGTTACAATACTGATCAGGGAGAAACTCGTAGATGTACTTGGAGAGAACATTATGGAGGGTTCATCCAGTGAGGCAATATGGATCCAAGTATAAGGAAAGTGCAATAACTTTGGTGGGTTATCCTACAGGCTTCCCAATAGCACACATGATATACGGAAACAGATATGTAGGCAAATCAAGGAAAAATGTGAAAGCAACAGGGTTACTGTGGCATGTAGCTATAATGTCCCCAATATTGATTGGAATGTCCTAAGTGCCAGAGGCTTAGGTGGGACAGTATTTGTTAGGTGTATCAGCAGGGTTTCTTGAAACAAAGTGTTGATAGTCCATCTAGGGAAGGAACTTGGAGAAATGAGCCTGGTCAGATACTTGGAGATTCAGTGGTAAAGTGTATAGGGAATAGTGATCAAAACTACATTTGTTTTTAGATAGTTATGGATTAGGATAAGACTGGTGTTCAGGAGAAGTCTGACAATGGCGAATTATAGCTGAGTTAGACATGACCTGGAGAGAGTGATTGGGAGCATCTGTTATTGGGTAAGTTCATGTTTGATATGTGGGAGTCGTTTAAAGGCCAGCTGGTCAGAACTCAAAACTAACATGTTGCTGTGAGGAAGAAACACAAGGATGGCAAGGTTCAGGAATCTTGGTTGATGAGAGATGTTGTAAATTTAGTCAAAAAGTAAGAGTCAAGAGACAAGAAACATAGTACTCTGTAAACACCACCAAAAAGCAACAAAAAATTAAGTTTTTAGTATAAGGGGCGGAAATTGCTATCAAAACAATGGGGGTACACAATTTGGGGCGCGGCTTCTTGGTGGCCGCGCACACGTGCACACACACACACACACACACCCACACACAAGGCTTCGGCCGTGGGCCCTATGGACTGTAACATCAGGAGCTGACCTGGTTGGTGACTACTCCAAACTTCAGCAATAGCAACTTCATCCGCCTTGAATCGTGGGGCTTGAATCGGCCCATTTGCGGGGCCTTTCGTCTCCCGGCGCAGCTTAATAATGGTGTAGACAAAAACCATGCCCTCTAAGTGTATGCAATTTGGAAGAAGGGAAAAAGCTGCTCCTTAACCTAGCAATGTTACAACATTTTGAGATTTTTAAAATCAAGTCTGCAATTTACCCCATCAGATAAAACATACAAAGAAGTTTAATTTGATACCTAATTCACTTTCATATCTTCAGTATTAAAAAAGTTATGGCAATTTTCATACTTTGAAATTAGTATCTTGTTCCCTATTGCTTTTCCATTGACTTAACACAAAAGCTGTGATCGAGGACAGTCAAAAGCCCATGACTTTCTTAAAAATTAAGAGAACTGAATGAAAATTTCAGTTATTATAGATTGAAGCATTCTGAAACAAATATGAAACATCTTACTTGGATGACCTAAAATTAAAGCATATAATGTCTGTGGAATTCTCTCCCTCGGAGGGCGGCGGAGGCGGGTTCTCTGGATGCTTTCAAGAGAGAGCTAGATAGGGCTCTTAAAAATAGTGGTCAGGGGATATGGGGAGAAGGCAGGAACGGGGTACTGATTGGGAATCATCAGCCATGATCACATTGAATGGCGGTGCTGGCTCGAAGGGCCGAATGGCCTACTCCTGCACCTATTGTCTAGAATTAGTTAGTTACCTAATTGCAGCTAATTACAAAATTGACCGTTGTGACGGAAATAGTAATAAACACCCAGACAGCCTTGAAAATTCAAAAATGTGATATTCTCAAGATCAGAACTTTAATATTATTGTATTATATGCTGTAAGTCCATAACAGATAGGTAAATAAATTACAATTTCTAGCAATAGACCAAGTCTTTGTGGAGAAGATCAGTTGCTAGCTGGTACATTGGCATATCATAATCAGTAGCATCATCATACTCCTCAGATTGTAACCAATAAGCAACTCTGTACACCTTGTTTTTCCTCAACTTTTCAATTTTGGCATTGTAAACTACAAGTTTTTGCTCTTCAAACCACACATGACATGCCTTTCTGCCCACTACTTTCCCATTAAGAAATGGGAAAGAAATCAGAGTAATTTGGGAATAAGATGTCAGTGGAGATTGGCCCCATGGTTTGCTCAGCCTGCAACATGTGGGAGATCAGGGATATTGTCGGTGTCCCTGGTGACTACATTTGCAGGAAGTGTGTCCAGTTGCAGCTCCTGGCAGACCGCATTGAACGATTGGAGCTGCGGCTGGATTCATACTGGAGCATCCACGATGCAGAGAAAGTCGTGGATCACACATACAGCGAGTTGGTCACGCCACAGGTAAAAGATAAGAGGACAGAAAGGGAGTGGGTGGCCAATAGTCAGCAAAGCAGTAGGCAGGTAGTGCAGGAGTCCCCTGCGGTCATCTCCCTACTAAACAGGTTTATCATTTTGGATACTGTTGAGGGAGATGGCTCATCAGGGGAATGCAGCAGCAGCCAAGTTCATGGCACCATGGGTGGCTCTGCAGCACATGATGGGGGAAAAAAGAGGGGAAGGGCAATAGTAATAGGGGATTCAATTGTCAGGGGAATAGATAGGCGTTTCTGCAGCCGCAAGCGAGACTCCAGGATGGTATGTTGCCTCCCTGGTGCAAAGGTCAGGGATGTTACTGAACGGCTGCAGAACATTCTGGAGGGGGAGGGTGAACAGCCAGTTGTCGTGGTGCATATTGGCACCAACGATATAGGTAAAAAAAGGGATGAGGTCCTACAAGGTGAATTTAGGGAGCTAGGAGATAAACTTAAAAGTAGGACCTCAAAGGGAATAATCTCTGGATTATTACCAGTACCAAGGGCAAGTCAGAGTAGAAATAGGAGGATATTGCAGATGAATACGTGGCTTGAAAAATGGTGCAAGGGGGAGGGATTCAAATTTTTAGGGCACTGGAACCATTTCTGGGGGAGGTGGGACCAGTACAAACAGAACGGTCTGCACCTGGGCTGGAATGGAACCAATGTCCTTGGGGGAGTGTTTGCTAGTGCCGTCGGGGAGGATTTAAACTAATGTGGCAGGGGGATGGGTACAAGGGCAGAGAGGCAGGTGGGTGTAAAACGAGGGTGGAAGCAATAGGGAGCAAGGTGAAAAGTAAAAGTGGCAGGCAGACAAAACCAGGGCAAAAATCAAAAAGGGCCACTTCCCAACAAAATTGTATAAGGGGTAAGAGCATTGTAAAAACAAGCCTGAAGGCTTTGTGTCTCAATACAAGGAGTATTCGTAATAAGGTGGATGAGTTGAACGTGCAGAAAGCTATTAAAGAGTATGATATAGTTGGGATCACGGAGACATGGCTCCAGGGTGACCAAGGCTGGGAGCTGAACATCCAGGGATATTCAATATTCAGGAAGGATAGAGAGAAAGGAAAAGGAGGTGGGGTAGCGTTGCTGGTTAGAGAGGAGATTAACGCAATGGAAAGGAAGGACATTAGCTTGGAGCATGTGGAATCGGTATGGGTGGAGCTGCGAAACACTAAGGGGCAGAAAACGATAGTGGGAGTTGTGTACAGGCCACCTAACAGTAGTAGTGAAGTTGGGGATGGTATCAAACAGGAAATTAGAAATTCCGTGCGACAAAGGCAAAACAGTTATAATGGGTGACTTCAATCTACATATAGATTGGGTGAATCAAATTGGCAGCGGCGCTGAGGAAGAGGATTTTTTGGAAAGTATGCGGGATAGTTATCTAAATCAACATGAAGAGGAACCAATGAGAGAGCAGGCTATTTTAGACTGGGTATTGAGTAATGAGGAAGGGTTAGTTAGCAGTCTTAATGTGCGTGCCCCCTTGGGCAAGAGTGACCATAATATGGTTGAGTTCTTCATTAGAATGGAGAGTGACATTGTTAATTCAGAAACAATGGTTCTGAACTTAAGGAAAGGTAACTTTGAGGGTATGAGACGTGAATTGGCCAAGATTGACTGGCAATCAATTCTAAAAGGGTTGACGGTGGATATGCAATGGAAGACATTTAAAGACTGCATGGATGAACTACAAAAATTATTCATCCCAGTTTGGCAAAAGAATAGATCAGGGAAGGTAGTGCATCCGTGGATAACAAGGGAAATCAGGGATAGTATCAAAGCAAAGGATGATGCGTACAAAGTAGCCAGAAAAAGCAGCATACCAGAGGACTGGGATAAATTCAGAGACCAGCAGAGGAGGACAAAGGGCTTGATTAGGAAAGGAAAAATAGATTATGAAAGAAAACTGGCAGGGAACATAAAAACTGACTGCAAAAGTTTTTATAGATATGTGAAGAGAAAGAGATCAGTTAAAACAAATGTAGGTCCCTTGCAGTCAGAAACAGGTGAGTTGATCATGGGGAACAAGGATATGGCGGACCAATTGAATAACTACTTTGGTTCCGTCTTCATTAAGGAAGACATAAATAATGCAGGGGATAGCAGGGGACCGCGGGTCAAAGGAGGACTTGAGTGAAATCCAGATTAGTCGGGAAGTGGTGTTGGGTAAATTGAATGGATTAAAGGCCGATAAATCCCAGGGCCAGCTAGGCTGCATCCCAGAGTACTTAAGGAAGTAGCTCCGGAAATAGTGGATGCATTAGTGATAATCTTTCAAAACTCTTTAGATTCTGGAGTAGTTCCTGAGGATTGGCGGGTAGCAAACGTAACCTCTCTTTTTAAGAAGGGGGAGAGAGAGAAAACGGGGAATTACAGACCAGTTAGTCTAACATCGGTAGTGGGGAAACTGCTAGAGTCAGTTATTAAAGATGGGATAGCAGCACATTTGGAAAGTGGTGAAATCATTGGACAAAGTCAGCATGGATTTATGAAAGGTAAATCATGTCTGATGAATCTTGTGGAATTTTTCGAGGATGTAACTAGTAGCGTGGATAGGGGAGAACCAGTGGATGTGGTGTATCTGGACTTCCAGAAGGCTTTCGACAAGGTCCCACATAAGAGATTAGTATATAAACTTAAAGCATACGGCATTGTGGGTTCAGTATTGGTGTGGATAGAGAACTGGCTGGCAAACAGGAAGCAAAGAGTAGGAGTAAACGGGTCGTTTTCACAATGGCAGGCAGTGACTAGTGGGGTACCGCAAGGCCCAGTGCTGGGACCCCAGCTATTTACAATATACATAAATGATCTGGATGAGGGAATTTAAGGCAATATCTCCAAGTTTGCGGATGACACTAAGCTGGGGGGCAGTGTTAGCTGTGAGGAGGATGCTAGGAGACTGCAAGGTGACTTGGATAGGCTGGGTGAGTGGGCAAATGTTTGGCAGATGCAGTATAATGTGAATAAATGTGAGGTTATCCACTTTGGTGGCAAAAATAGGAAAACAGACTATTATCTAAATGGAGGTCGATTAGGAAAAGGGGAGATGCAGCTCGACCTGGGTGTCATGGTACACTAGTCATTGAAAGTAGGCATGCAGGTGCAGCAGGCAGTGAAGAAAGCGAATGATATGTTAGCTTTCATAGCAAAAGGATTTGAGTATAGGAGCAGGGAGGTTCTACTTCAGTTGTATAGGGTCTTGGTGAAACCACACCTGGAGTATTGCGTACAGTTCTGGTCTCCAAATCTGAGGAAGGACATTATTGCCATAGAGGGAGTGCAGAGATGGTTCACCAGACTGATTCCTCGAATGTCAGGACTGTCTTATGAACAAAGACTGCATAGACTCGGTTTATACTCTCTAGAATTTAGGAGTTGGAGAGGCGATATTATAGAAACTTACAAAATTCTTAAGGGGTTGGACAGGCTAGATGCAGGAAGATTGTTCCTGATGTTGGGGATGTCCAGTACAAGGGGTCACAGCTTAAGGATAAGGGGGAAATCCTTTAGGACCGAGATGAGAAGGACTTTTTTCACACAGAGAGTGGTGGGTCTCTGGAACTCTCTGCCACAGAGGGTAGTTGAGGCCAGTTCATTGGCTATATTTAAGAGGGAGTTAGATGTGGCCCTTGTGGCTAAGGGGATCAGAGGGTATGGAGAGAAGGCAGGTACGGGATACTGAGTTGGATGATCAGCCATGATCATATTGAATGGCAGTGCAGGCTCGAAGGGCCGAATGGCCTACTCCTGCAGCTAATTTCTATGTTTCTATGTTTCTATGTAAGAATGTCTTGTAGATCATCACATTTAGAGTAGTCCAAATTTGGATTATGTCTAAATCAGTCACTTTTACTGGGCATTTGGATTGACAATTTTGCATTTCTTCTTCGGAGACATCTGTTTAAAATGTAAAGGGAAAAAAAAACTGAACACCATTAACAGAAACAAGTTATTATTTGCAGTTTTAGAAAAAAGGTAGAAATGATAAAGTTAAACTCTAAAACAAATAGTAAATACCCAACAAAAGATCATATTCGTCAGTTTCATCAAATCAATTACATTCATCTAATAAATTAAATTCATCTAAATTCAATTACTAGATCTAAACATCTGTCCATTTCTTAAGAAAAGGCTAATTTTTTTAAATAGCCTCAGTATCCAAATAACAAACTAATCCCATTCACTCAAGAATTCACAATATAACATGATTTTTAAATCTCACTGTCATGACTTATATGCCAAATGGAAGGAATTTAATGTATAATTCCCGTAAATTAATCGAGAAACATCTTCTCTCAATATAATCAAAGTTATTATTTTTTGCACAAAACATGTGACTAAAACTGTTGTGGATATTTAGTATAAAAATATTGATTATGGATAGACAATTACACAAAATATAGACGATTTTGATGCTCTTATGGCATGATTGTCCAAAAAAAAGAGAATTTTAATCATCTTGCGAGTGGGTTTTTCTGGAATGCGATCGATTGGAACGTTGCAGTTGCCGTGAATTTTAACCCCATATCGGCAGGCAAGACACGTCCGAATCATTTGGAGACTAAATTCCATTTTTGCATTGTAAAATTAGACTAAAGCCACCCCAAGAAGCAAGATTATATGTGAAATAAACAACTTACCTTTAGTTTTGACATTACGATCTGTCACGTTGAAGGCATTCAAAGTCGCTTTTTACTTTAATCCAACTATTAAATTGTCCAGCGATTTATTATTTTTTTTAAACGGGAATGGAAGTCCAATCGATTTTTCTTCATCGACTAGCAGCTTGAGGAAATCCCTCTCCGACAAGCAATACAAACCGGCATTTTAATCTTGCCCCCCCATCAAAGGCGCCAGAGTCGCACACACAGCCAGTGACAGATCTGCAGCACCACTGAGGTAGGTTTTGTAACATCGCTACTTAACCTGGATGTTATATTTTCAGTTCCTATACCTTATTTCCGATGGCAGGAATGAAATGTGAGTGTAGCTACGGTGGTGTGAATCTTTGATGATGCTGGCTCCCTTTGTGAGACAGTGACAGTAGATCCCTTCAATGGTGGGTAGGTCAGTACCCTTGATGGATGTCTTTTTGCCACTTTTTGAAATCTTCTTCATTCCTGGGCATTTGAGTTTCCGAGCCAGGCCATGATGGATTCAGTCTGTGATGCAATCAGTAAATAAATAGGCCCTCTACTGTTCACCTATAGCAATTCAAGAGAATATTCATCGACATACCAAATTGCTTCAGTCTTCTAAGAGCTTTGATAGGCTTTCTTTATGTGTGCATCAATGTGCTGGGTCCAGGACAGATGTTCAGAGATATGCATGCCCAGGAATTTGAATGTTTTTAGTCAAAGGAAGCAAATGTAAGGTTTAGGGAACTGAAATTGGACATGGGCCTAGAGAAGGAAGCAAGAAAGAGCTTAAACAGGTAATTAGGTGAGCTAAACAAGGCATGAATATTCTTGGCGAGAAACCCAAGGAATTTTATACATAAACTAAAAACAAATGGGTATCTATCAAGAGGATAGGACTACTCAAGGACAAAGGAGCAAATTTATACCTGGACTTAGAGGATGAGGGCAAGATATTAAATGAGTACTTCATATCGTGATTTGTAAGATTTTTTTACACAGAGAATAGCAGTCTGAAATTCACTCCTGGGGAGGTGGTGGAAACAGATATGATTGGAACATTTACTCGGCAATTAGAGAGATACATGAATTTCAGATTCTGCAGTCTCTTGTGTGCCATGTGAACAGGCAAGGGATAGAGGTAAATGGATCACATGAATGCAGGTGGGATTATTTAATTTGGCAGTCTATATGTTCTATATGTAAAGTTATTGTTAAATTAACATAATGAAAGTAACCATTTGGGGGAACCTGTAAAATGCTTCTTTTTTTAATCTCATTTCCAAATCCATTCATTTCTTCTCTTTCTCTTTTTCTCTTTTTCATATTCCAAATAAAATAAATGAAAGACAATAGACAATAGGTGCACGAGTAGACCATTCAGCCCTTCGAGCCAGCACCACCATTAACTGTGATCATGGCTGATCATCCACATTCAGTACCCCGTTCCTGCCTTCTCACCATATCCCCTGACTCAGCTATCTTTAAGAGCTCTATCTAACTCTTTCTTGAAAGCATCCAGAGAATTGGCCTCCACTGCCTTCTGAGGCAGAAAATTCCACAGATTCACAACTCTCTGGGTAAAAAAGCTTTTCCTCATCTCCGTTCTAAATGGCCTACCCTTTATTCTTAAACTGTAGCCCCTGGTTCTGGACTCCCCCAACATCGGGAACATGTTTCCTGCCTCGAGCGTGTCCAATCCCTTAATAATCTTATATGTTTCAATAAGATACCCTCTCATCCTTCTAAGTTCCAGAGTATATAAGCCCAGCCGCTCCATTCTATCAAAATGTGACAGTCCAGCCATCCCAGAAAGAATTCCATGCGTAGACTGAAATTTAAGACATTGCTTGACTGCACTTTTGTGTCACTTTACTTAAAAGATAAAGAATGATGGAACAGGTACATTTGGTTGGGATCCTGCAGGGAAGGGATGAGACTGACAGGGAATGTGAAAATAATAATGAATATTTGCACAAAGCACCATTGCATCTGATAATCTCCCAGCATCAGCTCAAAGATTCACACGGTAAAGGATTAAACTACCAGTGTTATATGCGATGGAGGACAGATAGAGGCATTTATGCTGTCTTCCTCTGAAACCGCTGAGTGTCATATCTGCCTCTTGGGTGCAGCTTTCTGCTTCAACAGAACTGCGACACTCTGCACCAGCTTGCTATTCTTGTGAAGCATTGAAAAACCCCTGACTGCTGCTGCTGTAATTAAGCAATGAGATGTTGTTGTTTCTTGTCTCAGACATGCTCTCTATATGCATCTCACTGTGCTTCAGAAACATTGGATGCTGGACATGAAGAGAGGGAGACAGCATATCAGAAGATTGCTCATCCGTATAAATAGAGAGAAGTCTTGTATGAACAGGTTGATCCCCTGCATAAGAATAGTTATGCAAGTGTGAGATCACCTTGTAGGAGCAGACACAGGTACTCCCCACTTAGATTCACCTTTATTATGATCAGAGTCTCATACGCACTGTGCCCCTAACTGTTTCCAGTTTGATGGGGTCAGGAAATTAATACAGTGGTGGAGTGGTCTGCATGCATTTGACCATCCCACTGTTGTCGATGCAATCCCAAAGAGATTGTAATCCCCTAAAAGCACACAGGTCAATGACATTGACGACACCTTCAAATGGGCATCAAGTCAACTGGCACAGCAAGCGCTACAGCAGCACGCACATTCATGTGCCTCTGCTAACAATCCCAGACCACTCGCTTAATTGGCATCAATCTGAAGCTGGTTCCTTGAAGGCAAAAGTTTATCCGGGGTCTTCAAGGCTATTTGTTCACAATCCACCTGATGGGCAGAGTGTCCTTTCAGAAACCAGATTACAGGCACACAAGGAGCACTGCAATGTGGTGTTGGGAACTGTAAACCCATACATAGGGTACTGAAATTTAGGATTCTGGGCTGTCTAGTCCAAGGACAAATCATCTATTTGCTTTCCTTTTTAAATTAATCTAGTTTGGTTATAAATTTGTTAAGACACAACTACACATGAAAATATCCTTTTTTATTGCACCCATTATAAGTCGTGAGGAACTAGGAACATTGCTGATATATGCTGGCATCATTGCTCTGGCTGCATCCAGAAAGTTTCATATAAAAATGTTTGCCATATGCTGCAGGCTATTTCTCATTTGAGAAATGAGAAATGATGCCTTCCCACTGCGAATTTAGCTGACTGACAGCTGCACTCTTCATTGTGAGAGTTATATATTCATGCCATTCATACCATGCTGGCCAGCAACAGATTACAGCTGAGTGCTGCTGCCAGATTATTTCCCCCCTCAAGATTTAACCCATCCTTATACGGAACCCACTCTGTCATGATCATTTTCCAGGCAAGGATTCCTGTGAAAAGCAGCATAATATGGGGGAGGCACGAAGTGCTGGAGAAACTTTGCAGGTCAGATAACATTTCTAGAGATTATGGATAAGCGACGTTTTGTGTTGGGACCCTTCTTCAGAGATGCTGACTAGCCCGCTGAGTTACTCCAGTGTTTTTTTTTTATAAACGACATCTGCTGTTGCTTATGTGTAATATGGGTTAAATTGCTTTCTGAGAGGTAAAATCTTCTGCAATGTGCCCCTTCCGATTTAGATTCCTGACTTGAGGGGAATTAAACAGACATGCTCGTGTGAGAGAGGTTCAGTTGTGATGCATTATGTAGAGTTGAGGTACAGCATATTGATCAGATTATATTTCTGAGAGTTGTATGAAACAAACTGCTTCCACCATTTGAATCAGCCATTTGTCTCTGCTCCACCCTACAAAATGAACCATTTGTGCAATAGGTTTAGATTATCTAGAGTTGGAAGCTTGTAATGTTGTTAGCCCCACTAAGGAGCTGCACAGTCTTTGAGTGCCAATTAGATTATACTGTTGTTATGTTCATTTCTTTCAGCCCCTGTGCTACTTTGCTTCCTACCAGACATTTATGTTGTTCAGCAGTACAAAGGATTCAATAGTTAAAACAATTACTACTTTTAGGAAGACATTGATACATATAATAGGTTCCAGTGTTTAGATAACATTGGTTCAGCAGTAGGCCATTGCATTAAGTATAATCGATCCCTTTGTTGATCTGTACTAAATAACATAGGTAGGCCTGAAAATGAGGATGTGAAAGGCAAAATCTATATTATCTAAAAAGACACGGTGATGGAGTAACTCAGTAGGTCAGGCAGCATCTCTGTGGAATATGGATAGGTGATGTTATGGGTCTCGACCTGAAGCATCACCAATCCACATTCTTCAGAGATGCTGCCTGACCTGCTGAGTTACTCCAGCACTTTGTGCCCTTTTACGGGTTAACCAGCAACAGGAGTTCTTTGTTTCTACATTTAGATTATATGATTTGTGGTGAGACATCAACGGAACTATTGTCAGTGAGTTTAAAGATGGCTTTGGAGCTGTGTCTGGCTACACGTTTGAAGGTATAGAAAGAGTAGAGTAGCAGACTGAGCACACAGCCTTAAGGTGCTCCTGTGTTGATGGTTACTGAGGACAAAATTTTGTTGCCATTTAGTGCTAATTGTGTTCTGCTGATGAGGAAGTCGAGGATTCAATTACTTAGGGATGAGTGAAGACACATTTCTCTGGAGAGCCAGCAGGATCGCATCCCCATCCCTGGAAGTACAGAATTGGGTGGGATCATGGAAATTATCTACTTTGAATAGGTACTTTGAAATAAGCAACTTTTCTTAATCAGTATCTTTCCTGCCCACTGAAGAAAGGGAGGCATAGTTGGTTCTAGTCCTAAATCATGAATTATGTTAAGGAGAGTCTTTATGTTATAGACTGTGAGTATTGTGAGAATAGTGATCAGAATACTGATCACTATTCTAGTTATATAAAAGGATATATAATCCAGAATAATTATGTTAACTGGAGAACTAATACAGAAATTAGAGTTTTCAATTTTGGAAGAAAGGTAAATAGTCCGGAACATAATAAGGGAGCACAAACCATAAAATTATAAAATCACGGAAAGGCTACAACATGGAAGGGGCCATTTAGAATTGGCCAATGCAGATTTATGTAAAAACAATTCAGTTAATCCAAGCCTCATATTCTCTTTCCATATCCCTGCAGCTTTTAAAAATCTATGCAGTTCTCTTTGATTGCCACTATTCAATCTGCCTCCTGCCACTGTCTTGCTTTCAACCATCTCCTCACTGTCCATCACTCCATTTGAATCCTGATGGTAAGTCCACTATTAACTTTTGCTGAACCTGGAGTAGCATAAATTCCCAATTGCTGATGGCCATCACCCTTCATCCTCACTCCACCCACCGTCTCAAACACCAATACTCTCCATTGAACTTACTTCTTTAATGATCTGCCTCCAGCTACCAAATTGGTTCCGGAGCGAGTAATCTAATTTCCTATCCCACTATGATTACCACATTATCTTAGTGTTTATATACAAACAAGAAGTGCATGGGAGTAATGTAATAAGGACTGACCATGAAAATGATTTCAGCTTCACACTCTTGTTATTGGGCAGCTTGTTTAATCCTCTAGTATTCACCTTATGTGCAAATGAACAAAAAAAATCTATCCAATAGTGTCAGTTATGAAATAATATGATATTATTACAGAACCCATGCTTGCAGCAGGAAAATCAATTCAAAAAGAGGACAGACTGGAAAAAATGGCTACAATGTTGCAATCAATCTTTACTTATGTTTAACTCATATGACGCATTCTACTGAGAATGCTGAAATTTTGAATTTCCTTAGCTGCGCCACTCAGTTATACTCCGGTTTGCAACATTAAAAATGCACGTACAGTGAAAATTAACTTGGGATTTGTTGGGAGAATGAGAAGCAGTAAATACTGTATACTTAATGAGGTGATTTTCTAGATTTCCATTGCTCCTATTTAGAAATTAGATCTGGAAATGTGTATCGTTGCTGTTAACTCTTTCGAAAACCATCATATTTCCTGTGTAGAGATGCTGATGTTCAGTGATTGGGGAAAAAGGGTAATAATTTAGAATTGTGAACTATTGACAGATTCAATGAATTATGCATCTACGCCTGTATTATTTTCAATCATTTCTGGAAACAAATTGGTTTGCATTTACATGAAAATTCAGCTGGATTATAATCAGAATTCCCAGCCTTTTACAAAATGGTCCTTTGGAATTTGGGGGACTAAATGTTATGAAGAATATAAAACAAGAATGAAGAAATAGGAGGAAGAATTTCCTTTCCTAACTTTTTTTCTTTGATATAGAGCATGACTAATGTAGGTCCAACCCCAAGCAGGCTTTCTCAGATACTTGTAGTGGCGGCCAAGATTACTGACATCTGGGTTCTCGCCAAAAGCACATATGCTGGATGTTCTGCAGGCTTAGACCTGGACACTCGTTGCAAATCAAATGATGAAAATTTGCTACTGTACTGAGAATGTAATATTTGTAACTATAATCTTGCTCATGTTCTCAATCATAATTAATATGCAAAAATAATATGATTATGCAAAAAGTATCTGTGTCATAAAATAATGTTTGGTGGCAAGAATAAGGATAGCTTTGCTGAACATAATTAAATCTCATCCAAGTCCTCTTTTGAATGCATTCTCGGCAACATATTGACTGGTATGCTTCATTACCTGCAGCTGTACCTGAGGCATCCAGTAGTTATTAAGTGATTGGCATGAAGCATTGAGATGGGGGGAACAGTGGCACAGCAATACTGTTGCCTTACAGCACTTTTAGCACCAGGCACGAGGGTTTGAACCCGACTACGAGTGCTGTCTGTACGGAATTTGTACGTTCTCGTGACCGTGGGTTTTCTCCAAGATCTTCCATTTCCTCCCACACTCCAAGGACGTACAGGTTTGTAGGTTAATTGGCTTGGTATGAATGTAAATTGTCCCTAGTGTGTGTAGGATAGTGTTGACATGTGAGGATCGCTGGTCGGTATGGACTGGATGGGCCTGTTTCTGCACTGTATCTGTAAACTAAACTAAAATTAAACTAAATATAATCTGAAATCCAGATAACAATGGAAGTATTCACTAATCTACAGTTGATTGACTACCTGAGCAGTTTATAAAACATAAAAGTAGAGGAGAAACGCCTCTCTGCCTAACATCAACGTAGAGAATTAAAAAACGAGGATTTGTTTACAATCAAAAAACGAGGATATTCTTCTGGTGGCCATTAGAGGGTGCTTGAACACAATGATGTTGGCATGCTGCAGTTTAACACTTGAGTTAACACTTCAAGCATAGCAATGGCTGATAATGCCACAACAGACAATATGTTTTTCAGATCTTAGCTGAGACATATTCTTAAAAGTATGGAGAAAAGAAATTGATAAAATAAGACTTTGGAACAACAGCTCATGTTAAGTGGAATGCAATGAAAGTGGCAATTATACAATTGGTAAATTAGCATTCACTGGTTTGTGCCTGTAGAACTGAAATAAGCTTTAAGAAATATATTGTTATTTATATTGACTGAACAATGATAATTTGAACAGCACATTAGTTGATCCCGTTCTAACTGGAATGGAATTTACAAAATATATCACACAATGCAGTTTTAGTTCATAGTGTGTAATAGATGTTTCAGACCTCAGAAACAGCATGGGTTTGCAATATTTCCTACAGCAAGTTTATTGTTTGTTTGTTTTATTCCTGTGATAATGAACGGATAGTATCCTTTTCTATTTCTGCCCAGTCTCATGTAATTCAGAATTCAGTTTCAGAGTTGCAATGCTATCCTGTCTCTTCACAATTAAGAACATTCATGGGATACAGATTGCATAGAACAGGAACTTGGAATTAATCTGCTGTAACTCTATCCAAACTAATATTAATTCCCCTAAGTGACTAACCAAATATTTGCTACTGCTCTACTTAGAAACATAGAAAAACATGAGTGCAAGATGGCGCCGCTCGCGGCAGAGGCCTCTGCAGTCCGTTTGTCTTTTTTTTTATTTTTGTCCTGTTGATTGTATAGTTTGGTTGTGGTTTTCATATTGTTTTTAGCTGTGTATATGTGAGCGGGGTTGTGGAAACTTTAAAATCTCTTCCCTGTACAGGGACCCGACCTTTTCCCTGTCGGGTCTCCGTTGTCGTTGGGGCCTAGCACCGTGGAGCGGCCTCTCACCGGAATGACATGGGATGCACCATCGTGGAGCTGGTCGGCTTTGGAGTGTGGAGAGCTGTGGTGGCGGAGCTTCGGAGGCTCCAGCCGCAGGCCCAGTGGACAGTGACATCGGGAGCTTGCGGGTCCCTGGTGGGATACCGCTTTTCGGAGCTCCCGAAACGGCAACTTCTCCCGCCTGAATTGTGGGGAGGACAACGACCCGGAGCGGGGCCTTACATCGCCCAGCGCGGCCTTAACGGCCGTAGGACATGCCATCGCCCGCCGGGAGCTTTAACATCGGGAGATGAATGAAAAACAGGGGAGAGACAATGACTTAGCCTTCCATCACAGTGAGGAGGAGATTCACTGTGATGAATGTTTGTGTAAATTGTGTTAATTGTGTGTCTTGGTTTTTTTTTGTTGTATGACTGCAGTAACCAAATTTCATTTGAACGTCATTTGAGGTTCAAATGACAATAAACGGTATTGTATTGTATTGTATTGTTGTATTGTAGGTGCAGGAGGAGGCCATTTGGCCCTTTGAGCCAGCACCGCCATTCATTGTGATCATGGCTGATCGTCCCCAATCAATAACCGGTGCCTGCCTTCTCCCCATATCCCTTGATTCCACTAGCCCGAAGAGCTCTATCTAACTCTCTCTTAAATCCATCCAGTGATTTGGCCTCCACTGTCCTCTGTGGCAGGGAATTCCACAAATTCACAACTCTCTGGGTGAAAAAGTTTTTTCTCACCTCAGACTTAAATGGCCTCCCCTTTATTCTAAGACTGTGGCGCCTGGTTCTGGACTCACCCAACATTGGGAACATTTTTCCTGCATCTAGCTTGTCCAGTCCTTTTATAATTTTATATGTTTCTATAAGATCCCCCCTCATCCTTCTAAACTCCAATGAATACAAGCCTAGTCTTTTCAATCTTTCCTCATATGACAGTTCCGCCATCCCAGGGATCAATCTCGTGAACCTACGCTGCACTGCCTCAATCACAAGGATGTCCCTCCTCAAATTAGGAGACCAAAACTGTACACAATACTCCAGATGTGGTCTTACCAGAGCCCTATACAACTACAGAAGAAAGCCCTTCTATTATACAGTATGGGAAAATAGATTTTGACTTGCTTATGTGATTCTATGCATCGCTATGACTCTTTTTGGGGGGTGAAATACATTGTAGTCAAACTTTTTTGAAGTTCTGGTTGGGATACAAAATGTCAATTGCACATAAGTTGCAGTTTTACATTGTGCAATGTCAGTTTAAGGGAAAAATCAAATCGAAATGAAAAGAGACCAAAATCTCAATCATGAACATTGATTTAAAGTTTTACTAGAATAAGCAGCAAAATGAAATTTTGTTTAAAGCTTAAGAAAAAAAATTCTTATTGTAGTTGTAATACATGAGCTCAAGTATCTACTAACATGTAGAAGTGCTGAGGGAACAGAAACATTTGCCCAAGTTAAAATTTGCCAAAAGGTAAAACTATCAATAATTGGACCAATCTGATATCAGTGAGATAATGATGCTTCAAAGTGCTGGAGTAACTTGGCAGGTCAGGCAGCATCTCTGAAAAACATGGATAGGTGATGTTTTGGTTCGGGACCCTTCTTTGGACGGGACCATAAATGTCATCTATCCATGTTCTCCAGAGATGCTGCCTGACCCACTGAGTTACTCCAGTGCTTTGTGTCTTTTTTTGTAAACCAGTTTCTGCAGTTCCTTGTATTAACATAATGAAGCCTGTAAAGGGCCTGTCCCACTTGCGCATCATTTACGCGACATCCTAAAAATTGGTTAGCGCGTCGTGAGACGTGGTGGGAATGCAGTGACGCGCGGTAACACGCAGCACCCCAGGATTTTGGGAAGCTCAAAATCCTTGCGCGCCACCTGCGTGAAGTATCCCTTGTGCATGCTGATGTACTGATGGCGTACGCTGATGTACTGACGGCATAGGTGTCCCTCTGTGTCCCTCTGTGTCCCTCTGTGTCCCTCTCTGTGTCCCTCTCTGTGCCTCGGTGTGCCTCTATGCCCCCCTCTGTGCCTCTGTGCCCCCCTCTGTGCCTCTGTGCCCCCTCTGTGCCTGTGCCCCCCTCCGTGCCTCTGTGGCCCCCTCTGTGCCTCTGTGGCCCCCTCTGTGCCTCTGTGCCCCCCTCTGTGCCTCCCTCTGTGCCTCTGTGCCCCTCTCTGTATACCCCCCTCCCTCTCTAGCTGTGCCTGTGAGTTGGGGCCTATGCGTGAGTGGGTAGGGCGGGGGATGGGGTAAAAGGAGTGAATGAATAATATTAATATAATATCAATGGGGGTGGTTATTGTGTGTGTGAAGGTGGTTAGTGTGTGTGTGGGGGGAGGGGGGGGGGTTGGTTAGTGTGTGTGTGCGCGTGCGTGGGGGTTGGTTAGTGTGTGTGTGTGTGATGCCGCAGGCGGCCCCCTCCCCCCGCAACCGCGCATTGAGGGGATGGGACCCAATGGGTCCCCCTTGGTCTAGTATCAGTTAATAATTGATAAGTTGTATCCAAATAACTGCAATGTGATTTATATTTTTTGGAAATGTGTTACTTTTGGTCTAAATTAAGCAGTATCCTTCTATAAAGGCAGGTGGTTAATTACCAATTGATCATATTCAAAATCAAGTTTCAGACATTTAATCATATATTTGAATACGAATAAATTCTTGGAAAGTGATATAATGCACAAATGCATGAAAATGTCTAAAATATAAAATTGGTACATTTTGTATACTTGCAAAAAGTAGCATGATGATTCACTCAGCGATCCAAGCTGGAGACAAGAACAATTTTGTATAATCAATTTTATATAATCAAGTTAGCTTTCTAAAATATGCTCTTATTCATTGACATTTGAGAAATGCAAACACTACATGTGAAACATGATATATTCTATGCATAATTGTTGTTACACTCAGGTTTTGAACAATTAGGGTGTAGGTTGATATGCTTTGCTTAAGAAATAAAATTATGTTTTGCATGCACAGAAGGTGAACCAGGAAAACGGCTTGTCAATCAACACAGAACCAAAGTAAATTTTCATTCTGTGAACAGCAGGATAGCAGCTGCAAGCAGCACCATTTCCTTTTTGAAATTGATAATGTAACTACTGGTAGCCTGGATGCATCCAGTAAAGTATTGCTACTGTGGAGGTATGCATCGATCATTCTCACCACTGGGACAGGCAGTTCTGGGCTAATCATTCAAGTGATGGACAAGAATAGAGAATTGTTTCATACTTTGCAAATAATGTTGAATAACTCAAAAAATTACAATACATATATATCATCTACCTTACCAAGCTTGTCTATGGTTCACTGGATTTATTCCAAGTATATTTGCATATACAGTTAATAGAAGTGCCAAAGTCAATCCTAGGTATGTTTGAGGTTAATGGACAATATGCACTTTTTAGCATACTCACAAACAAAAAAGAATGACATGAAAGAAAAGCTTCTGCAACATGTAGTTTTGTGGATGGTGTGAAGAGTGCATCTATTTTTTCACCTAGACAATTCTTCGAGATCTGTGAATTCTGATATTAACATGGATGGAGTAGGTGGTAATTCACAAAGCTCGTAGAGAGCTGAGGATGTGCGCTCCTTTGGGTTTGTGCCTGTCCTTTGCACATTCTATTGTAAAGACTCAAAGTACACAGAGGATGTTGCTTCTTCACTTAGAGCAGTCATGGGCCATGGATTTCCATGAGTTGCTGATGAGGTAATAGTTTTTCAAGACATCGTTGAGAATATTCTTTGAACATTTTCTCTGTTTTCCTGTGAATCTCTTGCCTTGATGGAGCTCAGACTACTGACTATGGATATCTTGTGAAGAGTATGCCCGAAGAACAAGAATCATTGCTGCTTGATAGATCATGACCTTGGTGTTTGTTGGGTTTCAAGTTCAGACCTTAGGGCATATTTTTCTTCAATAAGCTGATGATCCAAGGCTGGAGCTTAATTTTATCAGTAACATTTACTTTCAGTGAGTCAAGATTGAACCCAGATTGTATCTACAAAGCTGCAGTTGTACTACCTTCATTACTGTGATAACATAGCTTGTCTTGACCCCAATCTGCACTTCAATTTAGTCTGTGGTGTCAATTGCTAGCATCAGGAATGGCATGTCATCATTGTCATGGTAACTAAAGTTGTATTAAAATGTATCACGTATTAAACTGAGGGAGAAAGGTGAGAGGTCACATGTTGGCATGATATAATGGATGTAGGAATAAAACAGCACCTGTGCCACGTGACAGCGAGAGTAGAAATGGAATGAGGTGGAGGATAAATGCGTGGTTGGGCAGGGATTCAAGTTTCTTGATCACTGGGACCTCTTTTGGGGAAGGCATGATCTGTATAAAAAGGACGGGTTGCACTTGAACTCAAGGGTAACCAATATCCTGGCTGGTAGATTTGCAAAGGAGACTTTAAACTAGAAAGGCTGGGGGGAGGGACTCGGGTAGTGGGGGCTAGGGGACAGGGTGAGGGGCAAGAGGCAGAGAAGGGAAGCACTCAGACTCAAAATGTAGGCGAGAAAGAGGAAAAAGATAATAAACAGAGAATAAGGGATGGTGGGTTTCTAAAATGTGTATATTTTAATGCTAGGAGCATTGTAAGAAAGGTGGATGAACTTAGAGCCTGGATTGACACCTGGAAATATGATGTTGTGGCAATCAGTAAAACATGGTTGCGGGAGGGTTGTGATTAGAAACTAAATATTCCATAATTTCGTTGCTTCAGGTGTGATAGAATTGGACGCACCAGAGGTGGAGGAGTTGCATTGCTTGTCAGAGAAGATATTACAGCAGTGCTTTGGCAGGATAGATTAGAGGGCTCATCTAGGGAGACTATTTGGGTGGAACTGAGAAGTGGGAACGGTGTAGCAACACTTTTAGGGGTGTATTATAGACCGCCAAATGGGGAGCGAGAATTTGAAGAGCTAATATGTAAGGAAATAGCAGATATTAGTAGTAAGCACAAAGTAGTGATTTTGGGAGATTTCAATTTTCCAAAAATAGACTGGGAAACACATTCTGTAAATGGGCTGCATGGTTTGGAGTTTGTTAAATGTGTGCAGGATAGTTTTTTGCAGCAATACATAGAGGTATCGACCAGAGAAGGGGCAGTGCTGGACCTCCTGTTAGGAAATGAGGCAGGTCAGGTGACGGAGGTATGCGTTGGTGAGCACTTCGGGACCAGTGATCACAATACCATTAGTTTCAATATAATTATGGAGAGAGTCAGAACTGGACCTAGGGTTGAGATTTTTGATTGGAGAAAGGCTAGCTTTGAGGGAATGCGTAATGATTTAAAAGGAGTGAATTGGGACATTTTGTTTTATGGGAAGGATGTAGAAGAGAAATGGAGGACATTTAAAGAGGAAATTGTAAGAGTACAGAATCTTTATGTCCCTGTTTGGTTGAAAGGAAATGGTAAAAATCGGAAAGAGCCATGGTTTTCAAGGGAAATTGGACACTTTGGTTCGAAAAAAGAGAGATATCTACAATAATTATAGGAGGCATGGGGCAAATGAGGTGCTAGATGAGTACAAAGAATGTAAAAAGAATCTTAAGAAAGAAATAAGAAAAGCTAAAAGAAGATATGAGGTTGCTTTGGCAAGAAAGGTGAAAGTAAATCCAAAGGGTTTTTACAGCTATATTAATAGCAAAAGGATAAAATTGGACCATTAGAGAGCCAGAATGGACAGCTATCTGCAGAGCCAAAAGAGATGGGGGAGATATTGAACAATTTCTTTTCTTCGGTATTCACCAAGGAGAAGGATATTGAACTCTGTGAGTTAAGGGAAAAAGTAGAGTAGCTATGGAAACTATGAGATTCAAAGAGGAGGAAGTACTGACACTTTTGAAAAATATAAAAGTGGTAAGTCTCCAGGTCCTGACAGGATATTCCCTAGGACATTGAGGGAAGTTAGTGTAGAAATAGTAGGGGCTATGACAAATATTTCAAATGTCATTAGAAACTGGAATAGTGCCGGAGGATTGGCGAACTGCACATGTTGTTCCATTGTTTAAAAAGGGTTCAAAGAATAAACCTAGCAATTATAGACCTGTTAGTTTGATGTCAGTGGTGGGCAAATTAATGGAAAGGATACTTGGAAATAATATACATAAGCATCTGGATAAACAGGGTCTCATCAAGAACAGTCAACATGGATTTGTGCCTGGAAGGTCATGTTTGACAAACCTTCTTGAATTTTTTGAAGAGGTTACTAGGGAAATTGATGAGGGTAAAGCGGTGGATATTGCCTATATGGATTTCAGTAAGGCCTTTGACAAGGTTCCCCATGGAAGGTTGGTTAAGAAGGTTCAATCTTTGGTTGTTAATGACGGAGTAGCAAGATGGATTCAACAGTGGCTGAATGGGAGATGCCAGAGAGTAATGGTGGATGGCTGTTTTTCAGGGTGGAGGCCGGTGACCAGTGGGGTGCCTCAGGGATCTGTGTTGGGTCCACTGTTGTTCCAGCCTCCGACTGGAAGTCTGTGCAGAGAGTGGTGAGGACAGCAGAAAAAATCATCCCTCTCTCCCCTCAATCGGGGATATTGCGACCAAACGCTGCGTGTCTAAGGCCAGCAGTATTATAAAAGACCCCATACATCTCCATCGTGGACTGTTTACTCTGCTGCCCTCGGGAAAAAGATGTCGCAGCATAAGGAGCAGAACATCAAGGTTCTGCAACAGCTTCTTCCCACGAGCCATCAGACTCCTGAATGCCATGTAATGGGCTGCCACCATTGTATATTTATCCTTTCATCCATGCCTATCCTTCGGTTAATTTATTGTGTTGCACAGGGAGCCAAATGCAACGTAATTTCATTTGGAACTGCATATATCAATGTATTTCTAAATGACAATAAAGTTTGTTTGACTTTGACTTGACTTTGTCATGTACATCAATGATCTAGATGATGGGGTGGAAAATTGGATAAGTAAGTATGCAGATGATACTAAGATAGGTGGTGCTGTGGATAATGAAGTAGATTTTCAAAGTCTACAGAGAGATTTGGGCCATTTGGAAGAGTGGGCTGAAAGGGCAGATGGAGTTTAATGCTGATAAGTGTGAGGTGCTACATCTTGGCAGGACAAATCAAAATAGGACGTACATGGTAAATGGCAGGGAATTGAGGAATACTGTGGACCAGAGGGATCTAGGAATAACTGTGCATAGTTCCCTGAAGGTGGAATCACATGTAGATAGGGTGGTAAAGAAAGCTTTTGGTGTGCTGGCCTTTATAAATCAGAGCATTGAATATAGGAGTAGGGAAGTAATGTTAAAATTGTACGAGGCATTGGTGAGACCAATTCTGGAGTATGGTGTACAATTTTGGTCGCCTAATTATAGGAAGGATGTCAACAAAATAGAGAGAGTACAGAAGAGATTTACTAGAATTTTGCCTGGGTTCCAGCAACTAAGTTACAGAGAAAGGTTGAACAAGTTAGGTCTTTATTCTTTGGAGCACAGAAGGTTAAGGGGGACTTGATTGAGGTTTTTAAAATGATGAAAGGGATAGACAGAGTTGACGTGGATAAGCTTTTCCCATTGAGGGTAGGGAAGATTCAAACAAGAGGGCATGACATGAGAATTAAGGGACAGAAGTTTAGGGGTAACATGAGGGGGAACTTCTTTACTCGGAGAGTGGTGGCTGTGTGGAATGATCTTCCAGCAGAAGTGGTGGAGGCAGGATCGATTTTAACATTTAAAAGTAAAGTGGATAGGTATATGGACGGGAGGGAATGGAGGGGTATGGTCTGAGTGCAGGTAGATGAGACTAGGGGAAAATAAATGGTCGGCACGGACTGGAAGGGCCGAGAAGGCCTGTTTCCGTGCTGTAATTGTTATATGGTTATATGGTTATATGGTTATATGGTATTCAGTGTTGTTCAATGTGTATTTATTATAATTGGGACAAGGTGAGGATATGGCATTGGCAGAGGACAAACTAGGAATCGTGTAGTTCAACATTTGAAGCAGATATGGCATTTAATAGAGTTTAAGCAGCTGGGAACTTTGAATCCATTGGACTCGAGTGGGGAAGCGAGCGTGGCGAGTGCACGTTAGGAGCGATGGTCAGAAGAATTTGATGCCTATAGTGAGCCTGGAAATATTTGTCAATGGGGCGACGCTGGTGCAGCTCACACCATGGAGAGCATTGCTATTATACAGTGCTGGAGCTTCAGTTCGGGAGACTTTCAGGATGCTTCCAGAGACAGGAGTCAAAGCGGATTATGCAATGGGTGTTGCTGCTTTGAAGAAGCATTATGTGGTGTGAACAAATGCAACATTTCAACGACACGTATTTCGCCAGACAAATCAGAGAGATGGGGAAAGCATTGCTCAGTTTGTCACAAGTTTCTGAGGGCTGCATAGGAGCTGAGTTGGTGAAACAAATCAGGGATCAGGTTGTACAAAGTTGCAAATCAAATGGCTTGAGATGCAAGTTGTTGAAAGATCCAGATGTTAACCTGTAGCACAACCAATGAGACCCAGATGTTAACCTGTTGCACAACCAATGAAAACAACTCCATTTGGATTAAGAGAGAAGGTTGAGGCTGGGATCCACGAGCTGATTGAACAGGATATGATTGAACTTGTTGAAGAATCAACGCCATGGGTCAGTCAGGTTGTAGTAGTATCAAAACTAAACAGAGAGATAAGGCTTTGTGTGGATATGAGACGTGGCATGGACAGATTGTTGAAGGTAGACAAGCCGCAAGGGTCTACACTGCAGACAGAGGGAGAATCATTTGTACGATTTGTTGCAGTACACTCTACAGAGTAATGAAAACAAGGGAAACAGAAGAAGAGTCAGACAAGGATCCAGACTACTAGATGTTAGAGAACAGATCCAACGAGGTTACTGGGAGAAATGTCCACACAGGACATATGCAGCTAGCAGAGATGAACAATGCACAAATGGAAGGTATGTGCTGAGAGGAAATAGGATCGCAGTGCCAACAAAGCTGAGATATAGGATGATCCAATTGCCTCAAGAAGGTCATTTAGGAGTTGTTGGAACTAAACAAAAGCCAGAGAAGTAAAAAAGATGTGGAACAACATGTAAGGTCATGCTATGGATGTCAGATGGTAAGAAAACCCAATCTACCTGAGCCAATATGAAGCACATTGTTACTGGCAGGACCATGGGAAGATCTTGCTGTAGATTTCCTCAGCCAACTCCCATCAGGACAGTCAATATTAGTTATGATTGACTAATACAGCAGATATTATTAGTATGCGATTATGAGGTCTACAACACTGGAAAAGACTGTAGCAGTTTTGATGGAAGTTTTTACAAGACACGGTCTACCAGTGACATTATATTCATACGATAGGCCACAGTTCATTTCTCAGATGTGGTGCCAGGAGATGAGGTGCAGGCGAGGAATGTTCGAGCAAAATGGGCACACTCTTCTTTCCACAACCATGCACTATGGTGTCCAGACAAGGAAATAAAGGGACGGTCCAGTCGCCAGAAGGAATCATATATGATAGAAACACAACATATGTGAAAAAGTATCACCGTTTTGATAATCCAGGGACGCATTCTTCACTGTGATGGAAGACAACAAAGTTCAGTCAGTTTTCCTACTTTGTTCACCCATGGTCGGGGCCATAAACCCTCCAAGGTTGCCGCTACGGACGGCTGGATGTACAGGCCCTCTCGTCGGGATGCTAGAAACTCCGACGTCGGGACGGTCAAACACACTCCGTGGCTTGGAATTCCGGAATCAGCACTTTCCTACCGGAGACCGCGGCTTCAGAATGTTATAGGCTGCAGGCAGGCGGTCAGATCCCTTCTCCGGCGATCCCCGACAAAGGGATCCCAGGCTCCGGATGGTAAGTCCACACCACGTCCGCGGCTAGAAGCTATGCAGACCACAGCCCCATGATGCCAAAGTCACCAGGCCAGCATTCAGAGCACTCCTCTCTGGTGACTCCCAGCAAGGGTTCGCCCACTTCACGATGGAAAAGTCCACGCTGCACCTGCTGCTGATGCTCCAGGCCCGACTCTGGGAAAGGCCGCTCCAATCCATGCTGTTAGGCCGTGAGGGAGGCGACATGGATAAACTCTCCATCGAGGAGACGACCTAAAGCGGTTCCCCCCTTCCCCCCCGCCACCCCCCACCACCCTCCACACGAGAACTAAACTAACATTTGACACACCAAATAACGAACACGCTGCTGGCAGGGCAGCCGATTCGCAGCACCCCCACTGACCTAACATCTGTGACACGCTGTGATACAGTACTATTGAATCACATCAAGTAATCAACATGAGAAATGTCCCTGCTAGATGAAACTAATATTAAATTGCAGCTGATGTGTCAATCACCAAGCTGGACATTGTACTGGACAGTATGATTCTGTCAGTATGAAGTCGTTAACATTAGAAGCATGGAGGAGTGTATATTGCTAAGAAGAAAAGCAAAACTATTTTAAAAAATGATTGAGATTGAAAATGTAAACAATCCCAAATCTGAAATTGATTATTAATTATAGTTCTGGTTAAATAGAATTGGTATGGATAAACAATTTCACAGACCCCGAGCTTTCTATGAACTAACACAATGATGAGCTGATTGAAGGTGTCGTGCTCTAAAGATGGTCAAAGTACAAATCTGCAAATGTATGTAGCTGCAGTGCTGTTATATCTATGAAAAACAATTTTGATGCAGATAAAAGAATGCTCCTTTATTTTTACATTTGCAAAATGTATAAAATTTGGCAGATTGTTAGTGACCGAATAACAACAAGAATTAGCTGTGCTTATAGAATGTTATTTATTTCAAATTTCCTTGAGGAATTTATAGAAGTAAAGTCAAACAATAGACTAGAAAGTCAAGAACAATCAAAATACATTTAAACAGGAGTGGATTATATTAATTGTTCATTAATGCATGCTCTTAATGCAAATTTCTCAGGTAGGTTGCTAAAATTAATATTTATAGAAAATACAATATTAATAGAAAATGCTGGACACATTCAGCAGGTTAGACAGCGTCCATGAAAGTGGATCAGAATTAACACCCTGAACCTGAAATATTAACTGTTCTAGCAGAGAAGGAAGCCATTCAGCAAGCTCTCAAAGCAATCCCATTAATCCTTATTTATTTCCCTATTACCTATACTTTCTTACATCCACTATAATTTCTCTCTCTCTCTCTCTCTCTCTCTCTCTCTCTCTCACTCTCACTCTTGCTCCCGCTCTCTCTCTCTCTCCAATTTAAAAACTTTATTGGCATTATAAAATACATCGTTATATTGCCAAAGTATAAAATATGACATACATATTTAAAATGCATAATTATAAATACAAGTATACAGTGCATGGATAGATATGTCCATGTACATAAACTCGCAATAGGCCTATAGCCCTTTATTGATTGCTACACGTTCTTGCAGCTGTAAGCAGTACAACAGAATAGCAAGTTTAGCAATTCAATATTAATTTCTTAGTGTCCGTTAATGTCAATTAGTGTGTGCGTGCATATTGGTCATTCACCGTTTCTCAGGTTATGGCATGCTGTTACGTATTGTGCACCAAGATGTGCCGTATTTCCTTCACCAAGGATTATTCTTAGTTTTGATACATCATCTAGTTCTTTAAAATCAGGGGTTGCCAGACTGAGTTTGTCAAAGTAAGTTTTCCTTGTTTTGTTAATTTCTTTGCATTTTAGGAGGAAGTGCACCTCTGTTTCAACCTCATCTGTCAAACAGTGGCCGCATATTCTATTTTCTCTTGGTTGCCAGAATGTCTTCTGTCTTCCTTTTTCAACTGCCAAATAGTGGTCACTTAACCTGTATTTGGTGAGGGTCTGTCTCTGCTTTATGTCTCTATCAGTCGAGAGATAGTCTGCCAATTTATAATCTCTTTTTATGGCACGGTAACATTCTAATCTGCTTTGGCTTTTGGTTTCTTTATCCCAATGTTCCAAATACATTTCTTTACATTGTTTGATAATTTGGTTCACTCTAACTGGTGATTGGGGATCAATATTGATCTGAGGCTGGTCAGGATTTAACTGGATAGGGTTTAACTGAATAGGGGTAGTTAATCTCAGTACCAACTGACACAATGAACTCTTTTCTGGGCTCCCCGTTTGTGTTTGAAGGGCTTTAAACTGGAGGGTATCTGGGAGGCTAGATTTAATCTCCCTCTCCCTCTCCTCTCCCTCTTCCTCTCCCTCTCCCTCTCCCTCGCCCTCTCCCCAGTTTGAGTGGTGCCATCTGCTTCATGATGTCCTGTCACTCTCTTCCATCCCCAGCTAGTGTGCTAGCCCTGACCAGAGAGTTGATGTAATATAATCAGGGGCTGAAACCTTGGTGCTGTGTTGGCCATCCATCATATGCTGTTTTACTCAAGGGTAAGCTTGGCGGATGAGCAGTCCTCTCCCAGCAAGAAAGAAAGAACACAATACACAACAGAAATTCAACATAAAACATAAAACATCCACCACAGTGGGACCAGCAATTCCTGCTGTGATGGAAGGCACAAAAGTTCAGTCAGTCTTCCTCGTTCTGTGGACCGGTGGTCGTGGCCCTGAACCATCCACAGTCGGCACGATGTACAGGCCCTCTTGCCGGGATGATGGGAACTCTGACGTCGGGACGGATCAGGACACCCCCACAGCTCGAAATTCTCGAATCAACCACTTCTCATCGGAGGCCTTGGCTTCACGATGCCAACACCACAGGCCCAGCAGGAGGGGCACCTCTTCAAGTGATCCTCAGCAAAGCTCCACGATCCTAAAGTCCGTGCAGTGCCCGCGGCTAGAAGCTCCACAGACCGAGGTCCATGATGTTAGAACAGGCCCCCGTGGTCGGAGCACCAACACTGGAGACCCTTGGCAGCGGACTGCAGCTCCGTGATGTTGAAATCCACGTTGCGCCTGCTCTACACATATCTTCTATACATACAGTGCATTCAGAAAGTATTCAGACCCTTTCACTTTATCCCCATTTTGTTACATTACAGCCTTATTCTAAAATTGATTCTTTTTTTTAAATCATCAATCTACACACAATACCACATAATAAAAAAGTGAAAACAGGTATTTAGAAATTTTTGCAAAGTAATTAAAAAGAAATAACTGAAATATCACATTACATAAGTATTCAAACCCTTTGCTATGACACTCAAAATTGAGCTTATGTGCATCCTGTTTCTATTGATTATCCTTGAGATGTTTCTACAACTTGATTGGAGTCCACAAGTGGTAAATTAAATTGATTGTACATGATTTGTAAAGGCACAAACCTGTCCCACAGTTGACAGTTCATGTCAGGGCAAAAACTAAGCCATGAAGACGAAGGAATTGTCCGTGGACCTCCGAGACATGATTGTGTCGAGACACAGATCTGAGGAAGTGTATAAAACAATTTCTGCAGGATTACAGGTCCCGAAGAGCACTGTGGCCTCTGTCATTCTTAAATGGAAGAACTTTGAAACCACCAGGACTCTTCATAGAGCTGGCTGTCCGGCCAAATTGAGCAATCGGGCTAGAAGGGCCTAGGTCAGGGAGGTGACCAAGAACCCGATGGTCATTCTGACAAAGTGCCAGAGTTGCTCTGTGGGGATGGGAGAAACTTCCAGAAGGACTTATATCTGCACCATCTGGACAACTCCACCAATCAGGCCTTTATGGTAGAGTAGCCAGATGGAAACCACTCCTCAGTAAAAGGCACATGACAGCCCGCTTGGAGTTTTCTAAAAGGCACCTAAACACGATTCTCTGGTCTGATGAAAGCAAGATTGAACTCTTTAGCCTGAATACCAAGTCATGTCTGGAGGAAACCAGGCACCGCTCATCACCTGGCCAATACCATACCACCGGTGAAGCATGGTGTCGGCAGCATCATGCTGTGGGAATGTTTTTCAGCAGCAGGAACTGGGAGATTAGTCAGGATCAAAGGAAAGATGAACGGAGCTAAGTACAGAGAGATCCTTGATGAAAACCTGCTCCAGAGCGCTCAGGACCTCAGACTGGGGCAGAGGTTCACCTTCCAACAAGACAACGACCCTAAGCACACAGCCAAGACAACGCAGGAGTGGCTTTCTGACAAGTCTGTGAATGACCTTGTGGCCCAGCCAGAGAGGGGGGAAACTGGGGGAGGTGAGAAGGGAGTGTGGGGGAGGAGGGGGAATAGAAGGAGAGGAGAGCGGGAGTGGGGGCCGTAGGGAGTGGGGAATAGAGGGAGAGTAGAGCTGTGGGGGAGGTCAGGACGGATAATGGGGGAAATAGGGGAAGGTGAGGAGTGGGGGATAGAGGGATAGGAGGGGGGTAGGGAGGGGAGATTAGTTATGTAGGGAGGGAGTGACAGGGTAGGGGAAAGGAGAGGGAGAAGTAAGGGAGGGATGGCGGAGGGGAGGACGAGAGGGGAAAGAAGAGGGAGGGTGAAGAGGAGGGGGAGGGAGTGCTGTGGAATGAGGGGAAATGAGCCGTGCCTGCGCAGTTGGGGGTTATGCGTGAGTGGTGGAATATTGCGTTGGGTGAACGGGTTGCTGGGGGGAACGGGTGAGTGCTGGAATTTTGCATTGGAGTCTGCACTTAGTTTAGTTTAATTAATAAATATCACCGGCAAGCATCCTGGGTGTCTTAATGGTAGTCAGAGTCTAGCTGACCAGATACTGACTGTATTTACTCTAGAAATATTCTATACTAAATCTAAGAAAAGACCAAAATATATAGTTTCTGCTCATCAAATTCCTTTTTTAGTTTGTCCAATGATACATCCTGTACATTCATATCGCCCCCGTATTGCCAGGAAAATATTGACCTAAGTTGCACATCATCACCATCAATGAAATTTACATTAACAGCCCTGATGATTTGCGATTCTTGATGCATATATTTCGTTGATTCACAGGAGCAGATTACTATTCTCTGTTTTACAGCTGGGACGTACAGTTAATCCAGCCTCCAACCCGGCATCCCCACCCGGCATCCCCACCCGGCATCCCCACCCGGCAACGCCACCGGCAGCTTTTGCGCCTATTTGCATTATTTGTTTATGAGAAAGCTGTCTGCTCTGAGGACAGAACAGGCTGGGTTTACAAACTCGTGCAATTGTCTTCGAAAATCATGAAATACAACCTAGTGGGGTTACGCTTTGTGCCATCGAGACTCGCTGCATGTGTGTAAAATGCCTTGATTCGCTCTCAGGTAAATGCACACAGAGCTCGATGCGAAGTGAAGCGTGTACACCGTCGGGCTGTGCTGCATTTATTGTGAGCAGGTGGGGGGAGTGGGAAAAGCACGCGCACTCCCGTCCAGGCTCGCTCCCGGAGCTTGGCCAAAACGCGCGTCCTCGCGGCGCGCCGAGTTGGGGCACGAGAAGGAGGGGGAGGAAGGAAAGGCTTCACAGAGCGCTTCGCCCCACGCACAGTCTGCGCCGTTACAATGAGGAGGGAAGATCGGGAGCTGCAGCCTGCATTCCGATCGCCCCATCCATCGCACCAGCTCGGCCACTGCAGCACTGCCATCAAGCCTGCTGAGAAGATAGAATGGCGGGGGGAAGGAAAGGACTTGTTGCCCCTCAAAACACTTTTTTGGAAAATATTGTCCGTCGATCCAATGGTAAGTGGCAAGAGACTCCCAATCCGTGCTTAAAAGTTATGGGGGAGGGGGAGGGGGGGATGGGGGGGTTTTCCCCCAAAACAAAAAAAAGTCGAATTTTGTTTTGGGTTTAAAAATGTCCATCGTGCAATGTGATTCTGTGGGTTCCTTACCCTTTAAATTATTTACAGGTACACCAGTGGACTCTTATTACTAGTTCCAGGGAAACACGCTGATTTCATTCCAGTGTGAATGCAGCATCAGCATAGTATGGGCTGCTGTCCACGTTCTGCGGGGAGGGAGGGGGAGTGTTGGCACACAGTGCAAGTGCAGTATTTAGAATGCGTTTCTTGACCTGAATTGTTTTGCAACTCCTCATTCCTACTCCCATCCCATGTTAAACCTAGGCTCTTCATCCTCGGGAATTGGCTCAGGGTTTAGCGAAAGATGCTTTTGAAACACGAATTAAAATAGTGCACCCTGCAGTGTTTAAGATCGGTGAATATCCAATGCAGCAGCAAAGGCAAGCCTGAAAACGCTGCAAGTTTTTGCAGACAGAAGATGTAAATTCTCTGGAATGGGGAAAGAACAGTGTAAATATAAGCGTCGAATACCCCAAACAATCATATTTTAACACTAGTTTGAAACATTTTTCTAGTTTTCGGGATGTAACAAAACTCCAACGGACCAGGATTTTTTTTTGTTGAATACAGAAAGCTGATATGTTATTGTATGATGGCTCTTATTTATTACGTTTTAAGTAAAAAATACACTAATAGAAATATATATTTTTCCATATACATCACCCTTATTTCAGCAGAAACAGCATCTTTGATAATTGAGGTTGTGGATTAGAGATACAGTGAGATATGCACATATTTGAACAGATCTTCGTACTGTCGGTGTAGTGTTAGAATGTTAATATAGTATTCGTTGTGGAACAGCGATTACTATTGCAATACATGTAGTAGATAGCGACACTTCAAAGTGAAGCATTTCTATTAGATTGTGGTGATTGTATTTTTGTACGCCTTTACTTCTGTTTCGTTCCATCGGGGATTTCCTCTTATTGGTTTCTGCAAAAAATAACGCGACAGTTTAAACGCGTGCACAGATCATACAATTCTACAAACATCAACGCAGTCTATTTGTAACTTCAACCTGTTGGGAAAGGAAGTATTTAAGGTGGAGTGCCCTAAGACCGCAACAGTCCAATGGGACACAACTCTTTTACGTTCTATTGTTAATGAAACTTCATCAGCACGCACCAATAATTCATTTATTTAAATTTGAATTGTTTAACCTAATCGCAGATCCTGTTTAGAAGGAGCAATTATAAATTATAGAGGAGCAAATTACAAGATTTACGTACAATTTTATGATGTTTTGTTGATTTGAAAGGAAACCTTGGAAATGCATATAATCAGGAAGTTTACAGATATTCTGGAAGCCGTGTAAGACTAGAACACCTTAATATACACACTTTGTAGAGTATTTGAAAACCCTTCTTGTTTTCATTGGTACGGAGAAGGGGTATTGAGCTTTATTTCCGTTTTCTTTTGTTCATTGTCACCCTCTACAGCGGGTCACCGTCCATGGGGAATCCCAACATTAATAAGGACTCCGAGTAGAATAAAGTTGCAAATTTATCTTAGCAGGAAGAGTTTTCTGACAAAACTTGAGTAAAAATCTGATGTCGTTTTACAATTTATATCATGTTGCCTTATGCAGAAGTTGATAAGCAAGTATTACAGGGTTTATCCTGAGATCTAGACGGATTAGAAAAATCAAGAACGTAACATTTTCTTTATGTTGCTGCATCCATTCCAGAACAGAAACTGTTCGGTCAATCCCAATATGTACAAATGGTTTTTCTGACTTTATATCAAAAACCTGTTTGATCCCATTATTAATAAAGTATGCCTTTTTTTTTTGGTTCTGGAGATTTGGCAAATTGAAAGAAAACTTTTATTTTATTCCATGAACATTGGTAAGAATCAGTGGATTGATTATCTATGTAAACGGGCTGAGTGAGAATAATGGCAAAAAGGCATGCTCCTAGTTGATCAGAAGCGAAAAAGGTGTATTTACTTAAACATCTGTGTCATACTGTAATTTGTAACTGTTGTCCTGTGAACTCTTACATGTTTATGGTGGTGTGGGACCTTTGAGCAAATTGTGGATTCTCACAGTTTGATCTTTATCATCTATAGTGACATACAACTTAAAGAAATGTTCAATTTAACAAACTACTTACATGGCAACCTAAGCTACATTTTATCCACATACGCCATTGTCTGTTTTAAAACTAATATTTTATTACCTAGTTTTAATCACATCTGTTGTAGCAAAAGGAGATTGATAAACCGATGGCTATTTGTGTTACATATCCAACCATAAAAATAATATTGAACTATAAAGGGTTACCTTGATTAGGTGCAGCCAAGATTATTGGCTGTTTTAAAGTAATAAATCTGCAGAAGTCGCATTAATATTGTTTCAGTTAATTGCATATTGACTTGCTGTTTGGTAATGGCAGTCTTTATAAATTATACCTGACCCCTCATTTCGGTAGCAATAAAGTAATTTGTTTGAGAGTAGAAATAAGTTTGTAATTTATTGCATTCAGCTGTGTTGAAAGAGGCAGGGGCAGTGAATGAGGTGGAACAGTGATTAAGAATTAAACTACATTGCGCACACCACGAACAGCCAAGTAGCAATTTTCTGTGGTACTTTTTTTAAAGGAATTACATGGAGACGTTATCAGAGTTCCTGCACTTTTCTTATGCTATTTCAGTGAATCAAAGGATTTATGAATTAAGTAAAATAACATAAAACTATTAACATCAAAGAGTGAAAGTATATCCTTGAATGGCATCACAAAGGATCTAACGTGTAACATCTGAAAACAAATATAAATATTTAGGTTGTTCTGCACTTTGTATCAATACTTCCTTATACACCGTATTCCATCAACTATAAAATAAATAGATTGTTCCATAGATAGTTTGCAAGGAAGATTTTAATACTGGGTAAATGACCTGGACTAACCTCTATACCAATTACTGTAGATGCAACTGGAATGTTTTCTCACACTTCATTATCTTAGGGTTCTATTTCTTAGAAAACACTTTGTCATATATCCAAGTCACATCTTACAAAAAGTAATGTTCAATCAAAGTTCCAGAAATTATATTTTAAACTGCTTCAAATCTCACTTTCAAATCCCTGGTGCTTTAATAGCTTTATTTTAGACAATTAAGACCTTGATTACCCCTATTCAATTTCCAGTTATTTTCTCCGGTATCTATTTACTTTCTGGTCCATGTCATAATTTTGGTTGTTCCTACAGCTCCTATTGGAGCACTAGTACCCAGCCGGTTGTATGTAATTTTGTGGTGCTCAATATCTGTTTCAATATCCCTTTCATAAAAGTAACAAATGAAGACTGATTTGTCAAGTTTTACAGCAGCCCAATCAATTGTGTTTCAAATGAAAGCAGGAAGCCCAGGAAGGCTAGATAGGTATAACTAATTTTAATTTAGAATATGCAGTGCATTCAGAAAGTATTCAGACCCCTTCACTTTTTCCACATTTTGTTACTTTACAGCCTTATTTAAAAATAGATGAAATTCTTTTGTTTTAATTGTAAATCTACACACAATAGCCCAGAAGGTGTTTAGAAATGTTTGCAAAGTAATTAAAAAGAAATAACTTAAATATCACATTTACATGAGTACTCAGATCCTTAGCTATGACACTCAAAATTGAGCTTAGGGCACGCTTTTTCACTTTCACAACTCTTTTCACTTTCTTCATTTTCTCTGTTTCTATTCCTTTTCTCTAAAAGCCTTAAAATTAAGGGGTACAATGATTGTAACAATATATACAGGATGTACACTGATGTATTTACCTCTAATAAAATAAAAAATATATATATTAAAATAAATTGAGCTTGGGTTCATCTTGTTTCTATTGATTATCCTTGAGATGTTTCTACAACTTGATTGGCGTCCACCAGTGGTAAATTAAATTGTTTGGCCATGATTTGGAGACACACACACCTGTCTATATAAGGTTCCATAGTTGACAGTGCATGTCAGAGCAAAAACCAAGCCATGAAGATGAAGGAATTGTCCGTAGACCTCCGAGACAGGATTGTGTTGAAACACAGATCTGGGGAAGGGCATAAAACAATTTCTGCAGCATTGCAGGTCCCAAAGAGCACAGCTGTCTCTGTCATTCTTAAATGGAAGAACTTTGGAACCACCAGGACTCTTCATAGAGCTGGTCGCCTGGCTAAACTGAGCAATCGGGGGAGAAGGACCTAGGTCAGGGAGGTGACCAAGAACCCAATGGTCACTCTGACAGAGCTCCAGAGTTACTCTGTGGGATAGAAGAACCTTCCAGAAGGATAACTATATCTGCAGCACTCTACCAATCAGGCCTTGTGGTAGAGTGGCCAGATGGAAGTCACTCCTCAGGAATAAGTACATGAAAGCCCACTTGGAGTTTGCCAAAAGGCACCTAAAGGACTCTCAGACCATGATAAGCAAGATTCTCTGGTCTGATGAAACCATGATTGAACTCTTTGGCCTGAATGTCAAGCGTCATGTCTGGAGGAAACCAGGCACCATTCATCACGGTGAAGCATGGTAGTGGCAGCATCATGCTGTGGGGGATGCTTTTCATTGGCAGGAACTGGGAGACCAGTTAGGATCGAGGGAAAGATGAACGGAGCAAAGTACAGAGAGATCCTTGATGAAAACCTGCTCCAGAGCGTTCTGGACCTCAGACTGGGGCAGAGGATCACCTTCCAACAGGACAACGACCCTAAGCACACAGCCAAGACAACACAGGAATGGCTTTGTGACAAGTCTGTGAATTGTCCTTGAGTGGCCCAGCCAGAGCCCGGACTTGAACTGGATTGTACATCTCTGGGGGGACCTAAAATTAGCTGTGCATTGACGGTCCCCATCCAACCTGACAGAGCTTGAGAGGGTCTGCAGAGAAGAATGGGAGAAGTTACCCAAATACAGGTGTGCCAAGCTTGTAATGTCATACCCAAGAAGATTTGAGGCTGTAATCTCTGCCAAAGGTGCCTCAACAAAGTACTGAATCATGGGCATGTCCCACTTGTGCGACTTTTTCGGCGACTGCCAGCACCCATTATAGGTCGTTGCAGGTCGCCGAAAATTTTCAACATGTGAAAATCCAGCGGCGACCAGAAAGACTGTACGACTCTTTGGGCGACCTTGAAGACTACTCACAACATGTCGTGGGGTGAAGCCTGTTTAGTCGTGAGTAGTCGCCCAAAGAGTTGTACCTTGTTCTGATCGCCGCTGGATTTTCAATATGTTGAAAATTTCCGGCGACCTGCAACGACCTATGACGGGTGCCGGTTGTCGCCGAAAAAGTTGCGTAAGTGGGACAGGTCCATCAAGGGTATGAATACTTATGTAAATGTGATATTTCAATAATTTATTTTTAATTACTTTGCAAACATTTCTAAACTCCTGTTTTCGCTTTTTATAATGGAGTATTGTGTGTAGATTAATGATTTAAAAAAATAATTTAATGCATTTTAGAATAAGGTTGTAACGTAACAAAATGTGGAAAAAGTGAAGGGGTCTGGATACTTTCTGAATGCACTGTACTTGAACTTAGAGCCAGCAGTGTTCCATTAATTTCCACTGCAGTGTGCAAGGCTATTGTTGGCTCATATCACTGGCCCTTCCAGAGTTGTTCCTTTGCTTTCAAATACACATATGAGGGTCCATTTATCAGCTTTACATTCTCCTCCACTATCTTGATGAGCTGCCTAGGAATGAACAGTTGGCATAAAGAGATGCTAGGATTTTAAAATGAGGCTTTACGCCCTGTTTAATCAGGCATTTCCTATCTTTTCTGGTGCCACAATCACGACAAGATGTGCCACAACTATCTTGCGCCAACAAAGCAAAATGAATGTTGTGACCTACTTTGTCTACTTTGTGACTCGCCTTTCAGTTCCACCTGACTCTAAAGTCCTCTTGGACGTTTACTCCCAACAGTTAGTTTTGATCTCCTTTGATCTTTTGCTTGATTTTTATTCTCGATTCATTATCCTATGCGAAGAAAATATTCACAACCAATCCCAACGTTTTGTTCCTTGCATAGTTTAAAAATTATACCATAGGTTTTTGGAAAGTATGAAAGCTGTACTTTGGGGTTGGAAATTAAACCTGTGGATGTGGCAATTGTGTGGGTGTGATTTACTGCTTATAATTGGAAAGTTCCAATCTTGTCAATTAGCTGAAAGCCAGCTAACCTACTGAATTTCAAATCTGGGGACCTATTCAGGATAACAGTGCGTTTAGCAGAGAGGGAGGTGACTAACATGCTTGGTTGTTTGCAACTCATCAGATGGTTCAGGCCATGACCTCTGTTATATATTGTCAAATTGTTAGCATATCGTTTACATGGATTATTCACCAATATTTGTAGCTGGTTTCAGATTGTCAATGATTGCACTGAAACAGAATTCAAAATATAAAGAAAGGACACATTGCCAATATCAGTGTCTCCTGAATCTCACATCTCTCTTTATTGATTATAAGTGAGATTAGTTACAGATTTCCTGGGACAGTATGGCATTCAGCTCTATTGTGGTTTTTCTAATAATAGAAAGAAAAGGAAGAAAGGCTTAGATTTTCATAATTGCAGGACCTCCTAAAGTGGTCACAGTCAATAAAGTCATTGGTGTAGAGTGAATCTTGTTATGTGAAAAACATCAGACAGCTTGAGCACAACAAGCTTCCACAGGTATGATAAGACCAAATAATCTACAATTTTTAAGCCTTTGGCCTATGACCACTCAAAGTGGTAAAGTAGAATTCGGGAAATATCAAGAACCAGGACAGATACCACGGGCACACAGCAGGCCGCCAGTGCACCACTTTCACAAACTACCTACCATGCTTGGAGACACTGAAATCTGCAGCCATAAACAGTCTGCTAGAAGAACTGTAGGTCAAGCAGCATTGAGCAGGTGCTTTTCAACCTGCTAAGTTCCTCCAGCTGATCGTATGTTGCTATCTATCATGCTTCACCAGTCACCTCCTGCTCCAGGTTTGGATGAGTCTGAAGACTACTACCAGGGACGCCGAGCGATAGGCAGCCCCGCCAACAGTCTGTTTTTCCGTATTTTTAAAAATGTTTAGTGTGTTTTATAAGTTTGTGCAAATGTTTTCCGGTTTGTTTTATGAGGGGGGAGGGGTCAGGGGAAACTTTTTTTTCAGTTTCTTACCTTGCTGGAGACGCGATGTTTCCAGGTCACATCTCCCGTCGCTTTGCGGCCTACCATCGATGGAGCTGGAGACCTCCTCGGACTGACTTTGAGCCCCACCGTGGGGCATGGACTTAACATTGGAGCCAATCCCTTGCCTGGGATTGCTGCAACCGCGGCCTACGGACTTACCATCAAGGGATCGCAGTATCGGGAGAGACTAGTGGGAAGCTAGTGAGAGCTAAGGGAAGGATCTGAACTTTTTTCGCCAGATTCTGAATAAAACTGATCACAAAACTCAATTTTTTAAATATAAATGCCGCTTGCCAGCTGCTGACGTCACAATGCCCACATGCCCAAGAATCCAGGCCCACCTGCCTCCAGGTCCCGTCCCCCTGCCGCTGTGGATTAAAGGCGCAGAAAGATCGAGAAAGCTATGCAGAACAAAGATTCTACAGCTCCGTTCCGCTACAACTTCTTTGTTCTACAATTCTCGGGGCAGCGACTCCTCACGCGCTGATACTATTCCTCATAAGTTCTACAAAACAATGATTCTACAGCTCCGTTGCACTTTAGGATCACACACTGAACCTTCTCATCACTGTTGGTGCAGCTCGTGAAGCCGTGCTCGCTCATTCCAGCTGTAGGTTTCCAGTCAGAAGCCACTTCTCTCTCTCTCTTCATTTGGCAGCCTGGCTCCCCTCCCTTCCCCCCCACACTCCTCTTACCTCCTCCCTCTCTCCCATCTCCTCTCTACCAAAGATCGTATACACGATTGTCTGTCCCCCCAACCCTTCCCCCCCCCCCCCCCCCCGGCCTGTCCCGGCTCTGTCACGCTGGCGGAAGCCACGATCGGCTGGTCCCCCCCGCTGTTTTTCACGATCGGCTGGTCCCCCCTGCCACACACTCTCTCTCTCTCTCTCTCTCTCTCTCTCTCTCTCTCTCTCTCTCTCTCTCCCTCTCTCTCCCTCTCTCTCCCTCTCTCTCCCTCTCTCTCCCTCTCTCTCCCTCTCTCTCCCTCTCTCTCCCTCCCCCCCTCTCCTCCCTCTCCCCCCTCCCCCTCTCTCCCTCCCCCTCTCTCCCTCCCCCTCTCTCCCTCCTCCCTCCCCCCTCCCTCCCCCCTCCCTCCCCCCTCCCTCTCTCCCTCCCTCTCTCCCTCTCTCCCTCCCTCTCCCTCTCCCTCCCTCTCCCTCTCCCCCTCCCTCTCCACCTCCCCTCTCGCTTCCCCTCTCCTCTCTCCCTACCCCCTATCTTTCCCCTGTCTCTCTCTCTCCCGCTCTCTCTCACTCAGTCTCTCCCCCTCTCTCTCTCTCTCTCCCTTCTCTCTCCCCTCCTCTCTCACCCCACTCTCTCTCTCTTCCCCCTCTCTCTCCCCCCTCTCTCTATTTCCTCTCTCTCTCTCCTCTCTCTCTTCCTCCCCTCCGTCTCTCCCCCCTCCCCATCTCTCTCCCCCGTAATCTCCCACAACCCTCTGGGATATACGACGCCGCATGTCGCCCCCCCCAGCCCACCACCCCCCCCCCCCCCCTCCGCTACAACCACACTTTGGGGGAACAGACCCAACGGGTCTGCACTTGGTCTAGTTATATATAAATTCCACATATTCCGTCATTCATTAAAAATAAATCAAAAGGTTCACAATAAATAAAACACAATTGAAAAACAAGTCCATGGTTGTACAAAAAGTGGTTTGTAGTGTTCCGTTACCGAGATTGGATTAATATTGTCCAGATTAGTTGGAAATCTTAACAGATCTAGGAAAGTATTGCATTACAATATAAGATATGGTGTGACTGGGAAGTTCAAGCCAGAATTCCAAACTTTGAGAGTAACTACATTTTTTTCTTAAATGGAGTTGGATACTTATATTGTAAATACACACATAAAGTACATAACAGGTTTGAGCCACCTTTGACAACATTTGAGACTAAGGTAGTGTTACTAGGTAGTCATCACATTTTTGGGATAGCATTATTATATGGTAATATAAAGTCATTCTTCTGACTGACTCGCAAATTAAAAAATATATAAAATGCTAGAAAATTTAGACAAACTTTGTGAAGTTATTTATTGCAGCTCACAATTATAATATTTAAGTAACAGATAAAACATATTAACAGGTCTACGCCAGTGTTTAAACTTCACACGTCACCTCCTATTCTATTCATCTATGATTAAACCTTTTTGGAAATGAGACAAGATAAATAGCAATAAAATGATTGCTATTTATCTTGTCTAATTTCCTCTTGAATAAATCTAAGCTATTTTCTTAAACCACTTCCTGTGAAAGAGTTACATGTTATAATCATTCTCTGAATAAAGAAAATGTTCTTCATTTGCTCATTAGATTAATTATTGGCTGTCTTTTATTTATGCACTCAAATGTTTTTATTTCCCTCAAGTGGAAACATTGGCCTAGAATTTCTAACACAGTGCAATATTTTTGTGCCAGAGCAAATTTTTAGTGAACCTTTTGTGTGTTGGTAGTGCACCTCCAGATTTTTTCTAGGTCCTCTGTGGGGAAGATGAACATAGAAACATAGAAACATAGAAAATAGGTGCAGGAGTAGGCCATTCGGCCCTTCGAGCCTGCACCGCCATTCAATGTGATCATGGCTGATCATCCAACTCAGTATCCCGTACCTGCCTTCTCTCCATACCCCCTGATCCCTTTAGCCACAAGTGCCACATCTAACGCCCTCTTAAATATAGCCAATGAACTGGCCTCAACTACCTTCTGTGGCAGAGAATTCCAGAGACATGCATAACATGCATAAGAATACTGTTGGGCATATGAAAAAAGTAAAAAAACATGCAATACACATCACTCGCACACTGTTGTGCAGATACAAGGCCTGTTAATAGTACAGGTTTCACACACTGAAATAGATCTGAACTGGAGAATTGAGTGCCTTCGGTTAAGGGAACATGAGCCTTTATGGTTAACATAAACTTAGTTGGTTTACTTTGGTTTTGATAGCAATCATTTCCCCTCCCCCTCTCTGGTGTGGTCCTCAGGAATTATCACATTTTCTCTAACTATTTGAATCAAGGCCTGACTCGGATTTTCTTTTTAACTCCCAATCCCCATTCAGCCCTCTTGCACAATGACAGTGATCCTTTTTGATCATCGAAATGTCCTCAATCCTCATCAAAAATCTCTGCCTAATTAAACAAATTAAGCCTACTAAAGCATGCATATTATTACAGACTACAAAGTGATCCCCGGTCACGTCCTTAGGAGCTGTGCAGACTAGCTGGCAGGAGAATTTGCATACTTTGTTAATCTATTTTTAGTCCATTCAGAGATTCCTTACCTGCTTTAAGACCACGACTAAATAAAAGAAAGGTGGCAGGCCTTAATGGCTACTATCCAGTCGCTCTAACATCCACCATCATAAATTGCTTCAAGAATCATGGTGCACATTAACTCCATTCTCCCTGAAAGCTTGATCCACTGCAGATGCATACCATCGCAATGGGTCAATGGCAGATGCTGTTTCCCCAGCCCTTCACTTATCATTGAAATGTCTGGACAACAAAGGATATCTCCATCACACTCTAATTTATTGATAAAACACAAATGCTGGAGTAACTCAGCAGGATAGGCAACATCCCAGGGGGACATGGGTAGGTGATGTTTTGGGACAGGTCCCTTCTTCATTATGATTACAGTGGTGTAGAGAAAGCTAGAAAAGTGGCAGAGGCATGACAAACCCTGCCAAGTCACATTACTGGACCTTGGAGTCAGCTCAATTCTCTGCCACTGAATACCTAATTTTCTGAATAGTGCCAATTGTTTGTTAAATTTTCACTCACCGCAAGGCTTTCTGTGGGGCTTTTACAGGAAGAATGGAATCAGAGGTATGTAAAAAGAGCAAACAATGGCATAAAAATGGAACTCAACTGGTTAAGCAGCATCTACATAGGCAAAACTTGTAAACTGAAGTTTCAATTTGAGACCATGCATTAGGTGTAGGGTTTGATCTGAATCATTGAGTTGCACCTTTTCACTCCAAAGATGCTGTTCGACCCATTAAGTTCTTCCAGTGCTCTGGTCTTTTGTTGTAGATTCCAGCATCTGCAGTCTCTTTTGTTTTCAAATAATGGCATATTTCCTTACCAATCAGATTGAAAGACCCTTCATGAGAATAGGCAGAATTGAATAAAAGAAGTGAAACAAAATATTTAATCAGAGGGTGTAATAAAAATATTGGGGATGGTGGACAAAGTGAGAAGGTGCGGGATTGAGAGACAATGAGACAAGAAAAAAAATATAATATAATTTTAATATCTCCGAACAACGAATAATGTCTGCAACATTTCATGACTAGAGAGGTTGTATTGATATAATAAGTATTGTGAAGTGTGACGTATCTAAACCTACCTTTTAGAATGGAAAGACAAAATTGGTGTGTTAACTTTGATAATAAAGGATAATATAAGCACAGTGATGAGATAATCTTGACCCAGAAGAATGGATAATGGAATCAATATGGGTGGACATAAAAGATAAATATTGAATGGAATAATGTATATACTCCCTAATAGCACTGATGCAATTTGAGAGAAACCAAGAAAATATAAGAAAAAATGTAGCAAAGTTAATGCAATCATTATAGAGGACATTATTATTCACATAAACTGAATAAAATGTATTTTGAATAGTTTTTAATTTAGAAAACACGCTATCTTACCAGATCTTACCATGCACGATGAGACCAAATACATTAGCAGTCTCTTGGTAAGGGATCCTGTAACAGCCAGCACCCTCCCTTTATTTGAATCTCTTAACAGCTGAAATTTCTCCTTAACTCAATTTCTCATAAGGCCCATAGTCCAGTGGCTCACACAGATTGGGCTTCTGTCCCTCTCTCCTTCACCCACCCCTCCTCCAAACCTATCTATATTAAAAATCATGTCTATTTTTTTGTATATTCCATGGTGCACACAGAAAAAGTATGAATTTGATTCCTGTCTGCTATTGAAGTTTGTAGTGGTAGGCTTTTGATCAAAATGATCATTGATGCATCTCAGTTCTGACCATCTAGCATAACCACTCGGCCAACAAAAGTCCATTTTAAACTGTATGAATCAATTTGTTCTCCATACACAACAAGGATGTAGTTGTCATTGATTCAGAGCAGTGAAGATTGATCAATATGATGAAAGGTAGACCAATGGGAGCAATTGAGCAATGAATTTGCCTCCATTGACTGGAGTTGAGTTGAGATATCAGTCTCAATACTTTCTTCTGTGCAGGCTAAGCGTCTATTTCCATTGACTGGAGAGTATGGAACTAGAGGAGACAGTTTCAAATGGCACGGGGTACACAAAAGGCTGGAGAAACTCAGCGGGTGCAGCAGCATCTAAGGAGCGAAGGAGATAGGCAACATTTCAGGCCGAAACCCTTCTTCAGACTGGGTTGAGCAATGAATTTGGCTTCAAATGGCTATTTAGGACTGAGATGAGGCAACATTACTTTTTTGAAAAGGATTATAATATTTCGTAATTTTCTGCACCAGAGAGCGACGTGATTTCAGACATGAATAGATTTTAGGTTTAATTCCTGATTCTATTTCTTATCTTTCCGTTGTACTATTAAATGTATACTGTCATTTCGGTGGATACAGTACATCTTCCACTTTTTAACTTAAAATATGAAGTTTTTGTCTTCACATGGCCTGCTGAGTATCTCCAATATTTCATGTTTTTATTTCTGATTTTCAGTGTCTGCTTTTTTTGTTGCATGTCAACTTCTTGATTTCTACATTTAACTATGCCTTGGAAATAATGGAAGTTGTGCGGTATTATTAATGATGAGTACTGATATTCTAATTATTTTTGCCAAATCAAGGTACTTCAGTTATCTGTTGCAAATGCCAAACTATTATTGCTAAATTATTCTGGAAGCGGCGGCGCTGCAGCTCGCCTGCAGTCTGTCTGTTTTTTCTTTTCTTTTTGTTTTCTTGTGTCTGTTTTAGTTAAATTTTAGTTTATTAGGCTGTGTATGTGTGGGGGGGGGGGGGTTGTGGGTGGGAGAAACAAGGTTTTAGTCTCTCCCTTCGGGGGGGTGCGACTTTTCTTGTCGTGTCCACCGTCTCCGTCTGTGCTGAGCCCTAATGACGGAGCTGGCGGCCTCGGAGCTGTGGCGCCGTTTCAACATTCCAGCGGCGGCGGCGGCCCGGCTTCAGAACTGTGGTGCTCCAGCGTTCCAGCGGCGGACCCGGCTTCAGAGCTGTGGTGCTCAAGCGGCGTTCCAGCGGTGGCATTCCAGCGGCGACCTGACTTCAGAGCTGTGGTGCTCCAGTGGTGTTCCAGCGGTGGCGTTCCAGCTGCAACCCGGCTTCAGAGCTGTGGTGCTCCAGCGGCGTTCCAGCTGCGACCTGGCTTCAGAGCTGTGGTGCTCCAGCGTTCCAGCGGCGGACCTGGCTTCAGAGCTGAGGCGCTCCAGCATTCCAGCGGCAGACCCTGCTTTCGAGCTGTGGCGGTGTTCCAGCATTCCGGCGACTGTGTTGGCGGTAGCCCGGCTTCGGAGGCTCGGCAGTGGTCCTAGTGGACGACAACGTCGGAGGCCTGGATCGCCTCAGCGCAGAGGGAGAACAAGGAGGGAAGAAGACAAAGACTTTAAGACTTTTGCCTTCCACCACAGTGAGGAGGTTCCTGGTGATCTCACTGTGGCGGATGTTAAATATGTGTTTATTGTGTGTTTTTGTTTTTTATTATATGTATGACTGCAAGGCAACAAAATTTTGTTCTCAATGACAATAAAGGATACTTTGACTTTGACTAATTATATATGATATTGGCATGCTCATTGTGGAGCATCACGTTCCACCTACTCACAGAAATTAGTTCGAGAATCTAATTTATTTTTTTTGCCAATTTTTTTCTCTGACTCTCCAATCCCTAGCCGTATTGAAGAGTGCACCCTGTGCTACTACATTAAAGTCTGTTTGAAAATCTCTTATCCATGTCTGCATTTCCCATACCTATTTCATTTCGGAGTCACGTGAGTGACTTCGTGAAGAGCCCGCCGGCGCGCATGCTCGACATATCGTCGTAACGCGTTGCTGCGACGGCTGGCGGTGGAGCACGCTCCTCGCCAGCCCTTCATAAGGGGCCACGGAGGTGAATATTCTACCTTTAGTTGGTGGTCCTTGTTGTCTGATTATGTCTTGCAGCAAGGACATGGATGGGAGTTCGAAGGGCCGGAGGACGTCAGGACGAGTTCGCCGGTCAACAGTTCCGGGGCCTTTACCATCGGCAATACCTGCAGCGCAGGCCGGGACTCAGGCGGAGATGTGGGTAAGCCCTGTGATTACAGGTCCAGGTCCGCCAGCACACCACAGCTCGGAGGAGTTCGACGAGGAGGAGTGTGGTGTGCCGCCAGAGCAGGGGGACCCTGCCATGGCAGTCAGGTCGTCAGCGGGCTCGCTGGCGACCTCGAGCAGGGCACGTGCCGTTGCACGGTCTGTTCCACTCAGCCCTCCGAGAAGGGGGAGGGCAGGAGCCCAGAAGCCTAACCCTGTTAGGGCTAAGGCATTGCCTATCGCGGAGGAGCGGTCAGGTTCCAGGGCGAGACCCAGGGCGGCTGTGAGGTCCAGCCGGCACACCCCGACTCTCGATGCCGGGACGGGTCGGTCGAGTCGGGTCTCGTCACGGTCGCCGAGCCCCCCATGGATGGGTGGGCGAGACCATGCGTCGGCAACGTCCACGATGTGGGCAGCCGGCAAGACTGCGCGGGCCCCAGGCAGCCATGCTTCGGCTGGTGCCGACACCTCGCCGCAAGTGCCCTTAGTGGCAGCGGCTTCAGCTCTCGCTAAACGGAGGCGATTGAACACGCCCGCGCAGGAATCGCGCAGTTTCGCCTCGGCGGCTGTTAGCGACAACTACCGGCACCGGCAGGGCCTCGAAGAGGTGCGGGCCGATGACAGGAGCCCGGTTTTCTTTTCAGAGCCGGAGGACTCCGACCACCTGAGTGTTCAGGGTGAAGGGCGTATTGACCGTATGGAGCGGCTGCTGGAGCTCCTGCTTCAACGTCAACAACAGCAGGGCAGCAACAGGCACAGGGCGTCTTCACCAACATCTACTATCAGCCTGGAGCAGCAGGAGGAGGAGGTTCTGGTGGATCCCGTACCAACTCCGTTGGAGGTGCCAGCGGAAGAACTCTTGGATGTGGCGACCAAATTCGCGGCCCCACATACGGCTGGTCTTCCTCTAAATACAAAGCTGGCAGCCACAGTGGACTTTCTTAATAATCAGGTGCTGCAGGAAGAAGTCCTCATCCAGGCTATGAGCCGGCACAAGGCTCCATCAAACTGCAACTCCCTCAACGTGCCTGTGGTCAATACGCCAATATGGGGCAACATCAGTGCGGCTATCCGTCAACAGGAGCTAAAATTGCAGCGGATCCTGAAACTCCTCACGGCCGGTATTACCGCCTTTGCGCGGTCGGTGGACGGGGACGAACTGAATTTGGACCAGGAAGATGCTCTGGCCTTATTGTGCGCGACCCAGCACGAAATCAACGGGTTTCGCAAAAACAGCATCCGCCCAGCACTCAACCCGAAGTTTGCAGGATTGTGCAAACCACCGCCGCCGCCGCCGCCCCGTCAGCTCTTTGGTGAGGACCTCTCGAAGAGAGTCAAAGAGCTTGACGAACAAGCCAAAACGGTGGGGATCATGCGCTCTCAGAGTGCCCCCACACCGTCAGGCTCAAAAGCTCCATACATTCGCTCACGAGGGTCGGCCGGTGCCTCGACGAGGACTCGCCCTCTAGCTCCACAACGACAACAGCACCAGAACCAGCACCAAGGGTCTTTTTTAGGACAGGGTCGGCAGAGACCTTTGTGGAAATCGAAGGCGCCGCGCCCTCAAGCCAACCCAGCACCTCCACGGCCACCCACACGTGTCAAGGACCGCCGGTAACCACGGAGGTGAGGGGGTCTGGTTCTCTTTTTTCTCTCTGTTTAACTTCCCATGTTGGTGGTCGTTTACGGTTGTTTTTGGATGCATGGGGTAATTTTACTGGTGATGAGTATGTGTTGCGGAATATTCGGGGGCATAAAATTGAGTTTATTAATGGCGACATTCCTCCATCCCAGCACATGTCTGGTTGTACGTTCAAATTGTCTGCTGCAGAACAGGCAGCAGGTTACAAGGAAATTTTAACTTTGGAACAGAAGGGTGTGATTGAGAAAACAGTGCATGAGCCAATTGAATTTGTTTCGAACATATTTACTAGACCTAAGAAGGATGGAGGCTGTCGTGTCATTATTGATCTAACCCGTTTGAATACGTTTGTAACATATACTCATTTTAAAATGGATACGTTTGAAACAGCCAAATCATTGATTTCTCATGGCTGCTTTATGGCATGCATTGATTTGAGGGATGCATATTATTCAGTATCCATCCAGAAAGATGATAGAAGGTTTTTGAAATTTATCTGGATGGGGCAACTTTGGCAGTATAAGGCTTTGCCTAATGGGCTTACTACAGCCCCTAGATTGTTCACTAAATTGGTGAAGCCAATCATGGCTTATTTGAGACAACGACATCATATAGTTATGGCCTATTTAGATGATGTCTTTATTGTGGGCCACACCCTGCAATTGGCTGAACAGGGTGTTGCAGCTGCTGTCAATATATTTCAACAATTAGGATTCATTGTCCATCCAGAGAAATCGAAGTTCTGCCCTGCCCTGCCCAGGTAATTAATTACCTAGGGTTCACGGTGAACTCAATGAGCATGAGGATAACTATACCAATTAACAAAATTGAGGAAGTCACTAAGGTGTGCAGAGATTTAATTGGCACCAATATACCATCGATTCGGCATACAGCCACAGTAATTGGCAAGTTAGTGGCTTTGTTTCCGGCAGCACGATATGGACCCTTGCATTATCAGAATTTGCAAAGAGCTAAAATTACTGCGTTAAAACGGAACGCTGGTCATTACGATCGATCTATGCAGCTGCCGTCCGAAGCGATAACTGAGTTGCAATGGTGGGTGTGTCACATTAGCAACTCATTTAAGCCTGTCAGGGAGGCTAATCCGGTGGTATATTTACAGACTGATGCAAGCTCCAATGGCTGGGGAGCTACTGATAATTGCTCTAGTTGTGGGGGTAGATGGGACACCCTTGAGGCATCGATGTTGTTGACTCAAGGGATTAACTATTTGGAGTTGCTGGCAGCATTCCACGGACTTCGTGCATATTGTTCCAAGCTTGTTGGAGCACACGTCCGTCTCCAAATAGACAACACCACAGCTGTGGCATATTTAAACCATATGGGTGGTACCAGGTCAGTTTCGTGTGACAAATTGGCTAACTCAATTTGGCTCTGGTGTATTCAAAGAGACATTTGGATTTCAGCTACCTATTTGCCAGGTGAGCTTAATACTGTGGCGGACACCAGGTCACGCAAATTTAATGACAACATTGAATGGATGTTGCATCCTGAGATTTTTTCTAAAGTCACAGCCAAATTTGGTAAACCGGACATTGACCTTTTTGCGTCACGGTTGAACCATCAGGTACCAGCCTACGTTTCATGGGAACCAGATCCTGGGGCAATAGCGCTAGATGCATTCTCGCTGGACTGGGGGAATTGGTTTTTCTATGCCTTCCCTCCGTTTTGCCTCATCAGTCGGGTATTGCGAAAGATTCAGGCAGATGCTGCCAAGGGCATCCTTATTATACCCGACTGGCCCACACAGCCTTGGTATCCGGTGGTCTTTGACATGCTCAACGAACCTTGGGTCCTTTTGAAGGGTTGCCCACAATTGGTTACTCACCCTGTGTCAGGGGAGCCACATCCCTGCCATGGCTATTTAAATTTGTTGGCTTGCAGGTTCTGAACAGGCCGTTAGTCCAATACGGCCTCTCGGCTCGGACCATGGATACCATCGGGGCGTCGTGTCGAGAGTCCACAAGGCGAAGATACCGCTCGCATATTAAGAAGTGGGAAGCCTACTGCAGCCGCTCTCGCATCACGTACGATGACGTGACAATAACCGACGTCCTGGAATTCCTCGCGGGGTTGCACCATGATGAACACTTAAGTTACAGTGCCATCAACAGCGCCAGAAGTGCGCTATCATTCTACCTCAAGATTGGGGTAGGATCCAACAGGCTAGTGTCCAGACTCATGCGGGGTATATTCAATATGAATCCGCCTACACCACGCTATAATATCACCTGGGATGTCAGGGACGTATTAACCCTGCTCAGGACGTGGTCTCCCATGGAAGGGCTCCAACTGGACCAACTCACCATGAAGCTGGTGATGTTACTAGCGCTGACTTCAGCTCAGAGGGTACAGACACTACACAAACTGCGTGTCGACAGAATGACAGCTACCCCTACAGAAGTAGTCTTTTTCGTTGACGAGCTACTAAAGCAGCATAGACCTGGGTGCACAGGGCTGCAGCTGAAGTTCCCGGCATACCCCGCAGATGCTAGGCTATGTTTAGTCTCACATATCCGCCACTATGTCAAAGTGACGGCACACATCAGAGGAATGGATAGATACCTGCTTGTCACTCATAAGAGACCTCATCATCGAGTGACAGTCCAGACGATATCCAGGTGGCTTCGAGTCGTCTTGGGTAAGTCAGGTATCGACATTAATGTGTTCAAGTCTCATTCCACCAGGGCTGCATCGACGTCAGCGGCGAGGGTCATGGAGGTGCCCAAGGACCAAATTCTCGCCACAGCAGGATGGGCGAATGAAGCTGTGTTCCAGCGTTTTTATAACAAGCCTGTTGCTGCTCCTCTACAGTTCGCAGAAGCCGTGCTGAATGCAGGTCAAGAACGTGGAGATGTCCCCGCATGAGGGGTTTTGATTTGTTATTAATAAATATGCTCTTGTTTTGCAGTATGAACTATTGAGCAAGTTTGTTCCTCCCATCCATCCCTGGTGGTGGTGTGTCAGCATGGACGTGGTCCAGGGCGTGTAATCACAGAAGCTTTGAAGTCTTCACGAAGTCACTCACGTGACTCCGAAATGAAATAGTAAGATTGAACGAGAACTTACCAGTTCGAAGGTTGATCTTTATTTTATGAGGAGTCGAAGTGAGGGATTTTGTGCCCTCCTCGCCCAACCCTCAATCACCTTCATCTGGTAATCTTAGTCAATTCAATCATACTATGCAAAGTCATTTCATTTGTTGGTTTCTGTGATTCCACGCCGCTACTTTGAAGTATGTCGAGCATGCGCGCCGGCGGGCTCTTCATGAAATCCCTCACTTCGACTCCTCATAAAATAAAGATCAACCTTCGAACTGGTAAGTTCTCGTTCAATCTTACTATTCTCCCCCCTTTCACAAATAATTCTATCACATCAGTCAAGCATGATTGAGCTTTTGGGATGTGAATTGAGTCTTTTTATAATTTCTGTCCAATGTTGAGCTAAATGCTTTGTGGTTCCCAGGTTTTATTCTACCCCTTTGTGTTTATATTGAAATAACATTAGCAGTCTGACAGCACTTGGGTAGTTTTCTCTATTTCATGGATCTTTAAATGCATTTGTCATCCCTTCTCTACTTTCCTTTAGAATGCACCTGGTTTTAAATTTTACCCTTTTACCCATCTATAGTTCATATTATTTGTCAATTATTTTCTCTTTACCAGCTTATTCACTAAAAACTGAGGCAAAATGATTGTTCAGCACACTATCAATTGATGTAATGTCCTTTGATTGAACATTGCTCTTTTTTGGGGGCCTTATCCTATACTTAAATGTTTTCTTTTGTTATTCATCTATAAGTTGAATATAGTAAACCCTTTTTTAAAATTGGGCCCATTTTGGTTCCAGTGGATGTAGCTGACCAAGCCCCCCGGCTCACATCGCCTCCCCGCCTGCGGCTTCTCACGCTACCTCCGGCTCGCAAAGTGCGTCAGTAAGCACTTATTCACCCACCATAAGATCCAGTTGACATGGCTGTTGTTGTAGCTCACGTTGGGAGATCATGTTGCAGTTGTATAAGACGTTGGCGACACTGCATTTAGAGTATGGTGTTCAGTTCTGGGCACCATCTTATAGGAAAGATATTGTCAAGCTTGAAAGGATTCAGAGAGGATTTACGAGGATGTTGCCAGGACTATAGGGAGAGGTTGAGTAGGCTGGGTCTCTATTCCTTGGAGCGCAGGAGGATGATGGGTGATCTTGTAGACGTTTATAAAATCATGAGAAGAATAAATTGGGTAGATGCACAGAATCTCTTGCCAGAGTGTGGGAATGGAGGACCAGAGGACATCAGTTCCAGGTGAAGGGGAAAAGATTTAATAGGAATCTGAGGGGTAACTTTTTCACACAAAGGGTGGTAGGTGTATGGAACAAGCTGCCAGAGGAGGCAGTTGAGGCTGGGACTATCCCATCGTTTAAGAAACAGTTGGACAGGTACATGGATAGGACAAGTTTGAAGGGATATGGACCAAATGCAGGCAGGTGGGACTAGTGTAGCTGGGACATGTTGGCTGGTGTGGGAAAATTGGGCCGAAAGGCCTGTTTCCACACTGTATCACTATGACTCTGTTCGTGAGGATTCACTTGAAATTCTATAGATTATGCTATAGAAAGTATTCTGAAGGGATGCATTTCAGCTGGTGTGGCAACTGCTTTGCACTTGACCATCTAAACCTGCAGAGTGGTGAACACAGGCCAGTCCATGACAGGCGCGTTACTTTCTACCATCCAGTTCATTTTAATGGTGCATTGTGTCAGGAAGCCGGTAAATATCATCAGAAAGCCTTTCAATTTGGCTATTCTCTGTTCCCTCTTTTACCTTAGGGGGGAAGATATAGGAGTTTGAAAGCTCAGACATCCAGACATAAGAACAGCTTCATTCCCACTGCTATCTGACTGCTGAACCAATCACTTATTTCACACTCCATTCCCGGAAATGCTGCCACGTACTCTTATTCGTAACTCCACTTCATTTGGTTATTCCATTATAGTTCCTTAATACTCTTCTGCAGCACTTGGATTTTGCACCATAATCTTGCACCATTTTGTTTTGTAATCATTGTATTTATTGGTGTATTTATAATTATTATATGCAAGCTACTTAGTCCGTGAGCATTATGAGAACAAGGAATTTCATTGCACCCTGGTGAATATGACAACATGACTTTAATCTAACCTAATCCAATCTAATCATAAATATAGTAAATTATATTCTCCCTCTGGATCCCCTCAGCGCAGAGGGAGAATAAGGAGGGGAGAAAGACAGAGACCCTAAGACTTTTGCCTTCCACCACAGTGAGGAGGTGTTTGGTGAACTCACTGTGGTGGATGTTAATTTTGTGTTTATTGTATGGTATTGTTATTTTTATATATGTATGACTGCAGGCACGAAATTTCGTTCAGACCGAAAGGTCTGAATGACAATAAAGGCATTCAATTCAATTCAATTCAATATTGTGACTTCAATATAGTTCCTTGAAGGCACCATTAAGTTGCATGTTGTTGATTGAGTACCTTCCTATTATCCCTATTTTCAGTTGTGCTGCTCAGTTGATTTCCTTGGCTAGGTCAATAATTTTCCTTCAATTGCAGGTGAGGTAAATAAATCTAGCAATTTCTTATGAAGGACATTAACAGATTGGAATTTGAAGACCATGTAAATAACATCACAGATTTCCCCTGTCATCTCTGTGAATTATCACTAAGATTAGTCAGGCATGAACTACCTTTACAAATCCAATTCTATAAGTGATTTCATTTAGCTGGAGTATACCCAATCATCACCCTTCCCCTCATTCTCTTCCTGTGACTACTTTCCACATGTGGTTCTGAGGGATTAATTCACCTGGATGAATGATTTATGTGGGTGTCATGCAAAGAGGAATGGGAAATGGTTGAAATGGATTCAATAATTTAGAACATTTTCAGTAAACAATTGCTATTACTTAAAAGTATCCTGAAACCAAGTATCCTGAAATTAATGAAATACGTAAAATTAAAGCCAAAAAAAAGAAAAATATAATCCACTAAAAATACCTACCTTTTGAATCAAGGTTGGGTCCTCGTTTGCACGAGTGGGTTGCTGTGGGCATTTAGCCATGACTGACAAAAAGCTGAGGGGCTGGCCCTGGGTGTGCCTCTTGGTGAGCCTGCTGATGGAGTTCCAGCTTCAGCTCATCTCTGACTTCTCTGTTTCAATGTGGAGACAGGGAAGTTAGAGGTGAGCAAACTGACAAGTAACATATTGCTGACAGTTTTCTGTGGAACTGCTGGCCAGAGGTAAGTATGAGTTGTCTCTGTGCTACTCGATCTCTGTATGTTTCCTCTGTTCTTCTAAAACATAATTTCCTCAGACTTGTCTGCCATAATTTCCACCGTATATCTTTCTTCCTAACGTACTCATGTTAATATTCTGCACAACTCTCTTATAGTATTTTAAGAATTATCCTTTTATACCTACAATTTTTGATATTGCAGCACTTTAACAATGCCCAGATTATTTATATTAGTCAAGATATTTCTCCCTTTTATTTAAGACTTAATGCATTATCCTTTTTTTGAAACTGATTAGAAATTAATGTGCTTTAATGTGAACTGTACTAGGAAATCAAGCACCTGGTCTTGACATTTGAAGTATTTGACTGCCAGACTTACTTAAATAGGTTGATAGAAGACATGACACAACATAATATTGAAGAACTGTGACATCCTGTCAACATGAGATTTAAAAAAAAATCTATTTTATTTTTCTACAGACACAAACTTTGTACTTGGGAATGCCCAGATAGTTGACTGGCCTATTGTGTATAGCAATGATGGATTCTGCAAACTATCAGGATATCATCGAGCAGAAGTTATGCAAAAGAGCAGCACTTGCAGGTATTAAAACATGTGATGACATTTTAATTTTATTCTCAAAGTAAAATGTACTTCAATGCATCATACAGAACAATTTGATTTTTCAGAACAAATCTTGCATCAGTAGTCACTTGCAACTTTGCATCAGTATTGTCTTGCAATTTGTGAGTAACCACTGACTTATTTGAATTTGGGCAGTAAAATGTTTTGCTTATGTGTTCACCATTGTCCTGCATTGATAGTAAATAGCGAACATACAAGAAAATTCAAAGCAAGTAACACCTGACACATTACAGCTTGAGCAGTTGGTAAAAGAGCTGTGGGCAAACGTTTAATCTCATCAGGAATACTTTCTGGCATCTGTCATCTTTGGACAACTGTCCATTGTCTCACTGCCTCCTCACTCTCTTCCCTTACCCATGTTCTCTCTCCCATCTCTCTTTTAACATTGTTTCCTCTCTCTCTCTCTCTCTCTCTCTCTCTCTCTCTCTCTCTCTCTCTCTCTCTCGCTCTCTCTCTCTCTCTCTCTCTCTCTCTCTCTCTCTCTCTCTCGCTCTCTCTCTCGCTCTCTCTCTCGCTCTCTCTCTCTCTCTCTCTCTCTCTCTCTCTCTCTCTCTCTCTCTCTCTCTCGCTCTCGCTCTCGCTCTCGCTCTCGCTCTCGCTCTCGCTCTCGCTCTCGCTCTCGCTCTCGCTCTCGCTCTCGCTCTCGCTCTCGCTCTCGCTCTCGCTCTCGCTCTCGCTCTCGCTCTCGCTCTCGCTCTCGCTCTCGCTCTCGCTCTCGCACCCCACCCCTCATTTCCCAATTTTGTGAGAGCCTCCTTGCCCATAGCATCATTGGATCACCTGACCATTTCTCATATACTCTAGCTCCTCTTCCCGCCCTGTTTTCAACACTTTCACACGTTCATAATATTCATTTTAATTTGGCCAGTATAGATCCAACATTTTATATTTAAACAATCTATTGAGGACCTTTCCCAACAGGTTGAAAATACAGTCATACACTAGGAAAAGAAAATTCACAAATGATCATATTTGTAAAGTAGATAAAGTAATCCTTTTCACATAATATAGTTAATAATAGATAAATATGTAAAGTGGAGATTACACAATATTCTCACAGTCAACAACTTGAGGGAGAGGAACTAACTCCTAAACTTACATATTCAGCAACTAGTCATTTTTCCCATCTAGGAAATTTGGCATGTTCCCTATGACTTACCAATTTCTACAGAAACACTATGGAAAGTATCCTACCCGCATCCATTACAGCTTGGTGTGGCAACTGCCCTTCCTATGAAACTACCAAGAGTCATGGATGCAGCCCACGCTATCACATATTACAGCTCCCCCATGCCCCCATCCATTGACTCCATTTATACCATGATGCCTTGGGAAAACAGCCAACATTATAAAGGACTGCGCACATCCTGATCATTTTCTCTTCTCTCCTCTCCCATTGGGCACAAGAAACAATAGCTTGAAAGTATTACCATCAGATTTAGGAGGAGCTTTTCCTCTCTGTTATTGGACTCTCGAATAGATCTCTAATGTGCAATGGATGTATTCCCCATCTTCCAATCTATCTTGTTGTAGCAGTTACACTTCTTTTGAATCGGCACTTTCTATGTAGCTTTTTTTTTGGAGCTGTAAAATTATATTTTACACCCTGTTTCCTTTCTCTTTTGCACTACGGGTTGTACTAATGTGTGGTATGATTTGCCTGGGGTTGTACAAAGATTTGCACTATAAATCGAGACGTGGGACAATAATGAACCCATACCAGTCCAAAATTGCATTAGCACTGGGAAAAAAAGAAGAATTTAGAACTTGCTGCAACTCGGAAGTGTGAAATTGAGTATAATGGTACATTTTACTGCTGCTCATTTGAAGCAATGAAACGAAAATTTCACACCAATAATTCTAATTTAAATTTTGATTAATAGCTTCATGTTTGGGGAGTTAACAGAGAAAGAAACAACTGACAAAGTACAACAGACATTTGAAACCTATGATGTCAACTCATTTGAAATCCTCATGTATAAAAAGAACAGTAAGTCGAATTATTTTATTCAGAATTTATTTAAAATTACATTAGAAAATTGTAATATAGATTTAGTAATGGAAATTCAGATAATACATGTAAGCATAATTAAGAAACAGGTATTTCATTTGGTTTATACAAAATAATTATTTTTCATTCAATTTTTTTTCATTCAAATCATTGCAAGACAATTATGACATATTTGGCATTCTTCTTAAAAATGCAAGACATATATTTCTTTATTTAAACTAAACTTCCCTCCTTTATTGAACAAATTGCATAAGAATATTGGAAAACACTACCTATCTCAATGTTTGGTAGAATGAATGCCATAAAAATGATTTTTCTTCTGCAATTATTGTACTTCTTTCAATCAATCCCGATATATCTTCCAAGAACTATTTTTAAAAAGGTAGACTCCATAGTCACTCATTTCATCTGGGATTATAAGAATCACAGAATAAACAAAAAACATTTATATAAATCAAAAATAAATGGAGGTTTAGCTTTACCAAACTTCATGTTCTATTTCTGGGCAGTTAACATTAAAAATATGAACTTCTAGTTGGAAGAATTGGACCAGCAACCAGACTGGTTAAAAATGGAAAAGGAAGACTGTTTACCCTTTGATATTGGTTCGATTCTGTTTGCTACCACTAAATTAAGCAAAGAAACCTATAGTGAAAACCCATAATATACAATGGTATACGAATTTGGAAACAATTAAAAAATACTTTAAAATTGGATATATCTATCACTCTTTCTCCCCATTGTAAAGAACCCTGCATTTAAACCTTCAGTTGGATAAAGGTTTTTTACAATGGAAAAATCACGGAATTAAAAAGATGGGTCATCTCTATAGGAAAGGTACATTTCTTTCATTTCAGGAGTTACAACAAACTTATGGGCATCACTCAAATTACTATTTCAGATATCTACAACTTAGAGATTATGCTAAATCAAATACACAGGATTACAGAACTAGAGATCCAGAAACTATTGATGAATGTTTGAATAAACACCCTAATGCAGAAAAATTAATATCTTATATTGATTGATTAAGGTTTATTTAAATAGGGACAGATACAAAAACATAGATGCACTTGAAACAGTCATCTGATGTATGCATCATAGTGTCTATAATATCCTATTAGACAGTGAGGCACCAACGACGGAAATATATAGGCAAACATGGGAAAACGAACTAGGCCAGCCAATAATGAAAGATATTTGGGACGAAAGCTTACAACATATATATCAATGCACGTTAAATGCCAGACACTCTTTAATACAATTTAAAGTATAACATAGATTACATTACTCAAAAACAAAATTAAATAGAATCTTCCCAAATATATCTCCTATCTGCGAAAAATGTCAGCATTTAGAGGCTAACTTAATGCATACATTTGTAAATTGTATAAAAATTAATACATTTTAATTTTAAAGATAATTTCGGAAGTTGTCAACACCCAATTGGACCCGGACTTAAAACTAATAATATTAGGAATATTAGAACAAAGTCAAATACTACAAGCCAAAGAAACTTTATCGACTACAGTATAATTGGGAAAAAATTAATATTAAAATTTTGGAAAGGCCCTATAACCCCCACAATCAAAATGTGGATTATGGATATTTCGGTGACCCTACATTTGGAAAGAATCAGACTTGTCTTAATGGACAAACAATAACTTTTTATTAGAATATGGTCTCCATTTATTGATTATCTGAAGGGGCAAACTGGTTCGGCACGAGAACCTGACTGAAACTAGAATTAAGGATTAGATGAAGAGTTATATTTTATAATTTACAAACATATCTCCAATGATGTATTATTAGTTAATTATTCCATTCTTTTTTATTATACCTTTTTGTTTTTTATCTCTCTGTCTATTATTTTCTATCTATATAAAAAATATATATATAGAAGTAGAGTTATTAAATAATTGATAATATTGACAATATTAGTAATGTATGACTGTTACATATGAAATGTTTTTATTATGTACTTCTAATAAAAATAAATAAATAAATAAATGCAAGACATACTTCCACCCTGATTCACCCACACATATATCAAATATTTTATGCAGGAAATACCAATTTCTGACCACAATATTAATCAATTATTATTTTTAACATAATAATTATGTGTTTGTGTGAAATTAGTTCAGCTTTTAAAGAATAAATGAATGCTGTAAAACGTAGAAAAAAATTGAAAACGACAACACCAAAAGTTGAAAGGTTATCGATCGGCATAATTTCTTCACCAAAAGATGTTTTGATCCATTACTGGAATTTATGGTTCCCTTTGACAAATTTACCTTGTTTGTTGACCGTGTTTGCTTTTTGTTCAAAAACGGAAGAAAAAGCTTTGTATTTCTTTTTCAACCTTTTTTTAATTTGTTCCTCAAATTCACATTTAATTAAACTTGCTAATGTAGACCGAGACTCAGCAGGTTCTGCATGGATTTTGTGTAGTACTACTAAAAATAGCTCATGATGGAAATTAAATCTGTATGTCCTAATGTACAGGCACAGGTAGCCAATGCCTACTTCCACCAGTATAGTTCAAACATGGGCATAAAACTTATTTTCTTGTCTTCTTCTTGCGAATGAAACATAAACCAAAGGAAAAGTTAGATCTCAAGCCGGGTGTTGAGCAGCCAGATTGTTGTCTCTGTACCTGCGGTTACGAACCACTTACTGAGAAAAAGGCGAAATAACGGACATTGAATTGTAGTTTTATATTGCTTACTAATTAATTAATAAATACTAATTTGTAATTATTAATTGCTAATCACTAATTAGTTTGATTTCCCTTACTTCACTTATATAGTATTACTAATTATGATACTAATTATAGTTGAAATTAACAACTAAAAACTATTAATATGAATAATAGAAAAAGTTATTAAGAATATAAAGTTAGCACCCCCACCCCTATATATACAGTATTCCAAATAAGAGCTGGAATATTTAACATCTTTTTTTTTTAGAAAACGGAAGTCGCTAGATTAGTAGCCATGTTAGTGTGGCTTTCACCTGTGCACACTACACACTATAAAAGTGTAGTCTCTTTTTTTTCTGATCACCTTTTTATCACCCTTTACCTTTTTTATATTTACACTCGTTATTATTTTTGGTATAACACATACTTGATTTTATATTATATATTATATAATCATGACTTCTATCTATTTTATATAATCAGATTAAATGGATATGGTTTAATGGAATTGGAAATTCGCATCGGATTGAAGTTGGGGTGTAGTGTCGGGCTGGAGGAACCAAGAAGGCTACTCCAAAAAAAGCCACCCTAACAATAAAATGCAAGATATGAATGTAAGGAATGGGGGTGATGGAATCACCTTCTGTAGTTGGAATGTTAAAGGAATCAATGAACCAATTAAAAGGGGAAAGGTATTAGCTCAGCTGAATAGATTGAAATCTGGAGTTACGTTTCTTCAGGAAACACATCTTAAAAAAGATGCTCAATATAGATTAACAGCTAAATGGATTTCAAAAGTATATCATTCTTCGTTTACACACAAATCTAGAGGGGTTGCAATAATTATTCGTAAAGGTATACCTTTTAAACTTAATTCGATAATAGAGGACAAGGAGGGTAGATATTTAATAATTACAGGGGAACTACATTTAAAAAAAGTAATTCTTATGAATATATACGCACCTAATTTTGATAATCCACTATTTTTTAAGAAAATATTTAATAGTATTCCTATATCCACCCAATATAATTTAATAATTGGAGGTGATTTAAACTGTACTTTAGATAATTATTTGGATAGATCTTCTATAAAAAGTAAGGCTCTTTCTAAATCAAGTAAGCTTATAAATTCTTTTATTAAGACATCGAATGTTAAAGATATTTGGAGATTGGATAATCCAACCGGACGGGAATATTCATTTTTCTCGCCGGTATTCGGAACCTACTCGAGGATAGATTATTTTTTAGTCGACTCAAAATTACTCCCCTTTACGTATGATGCAAAGTATCATAATATTATTATCTCAGATCATGCTCCATTAACATTTAAGATAAAATTAAAAGATATAGCTAATAAAACTAATATTTGGAGATTCAACACACAGATATTAAAGGATAAAGACTGCTGTAATTATGTGGAGAAACAGATTAAATTATTTTTTGAAACTAACGATAAACCTGAGACTTCCCCATTATTACTATGGGATACATTTAAAGCATTTATGCGCGGTGCAATAATATCAGCACAAGCTCATTTTAACAAAGTAAATCGAAACATGGAGCAAAAGTTAGAAAAAGAGATAAAACAATTAGATAGTGAAAATATAATACATCCTTCTAAAGAGTTGAGTAATAAAATTGCAATATTAAAATATAAATTAAATAAAATTTACTCTGATCAAGTGATAAAACTATATCAACAAACTAAACAAGTTCATTTTGAATTTGGTGATAAACCTCAAAAATTATTAGCACGACAACTCAGAAGATTAGACGATGAAAAAACTATACATAGTATTAGATCGGTACAGGGAAATACATTGACTATACCAAAAGACATTAATGACACATTTTTACAATATTATCAAAATCTTTATTCATCTAAATTAACAGGGCAAACAGATGAAATGGAAACATTTTTAGAAAAATGTCATTTTAATAAGCTAGATTTTGAGAGTAGGCAATTATTAAATGCTGAAATATCGGTAATAGATATCGAAGAATCAATTGGATCGTTAAAAAATGGTAAAACAGCGGGCCCCGATGGCCTGAGTGCAGAATTTTATAAAAAATTTCATGATCTACTTTCATCAAGATTACAAACAGTGTATAGACATACCTATGAGTTAGGAAAGTTACCAGAGTCTTTAAATGAATCTACAATTACATTAATTCCTAAATTAGATAAGGATCTAGAAGATCCTGGATCATATCGAGCGATTGCCCTTTTAAATACTGATCAAAAAATATTAACTAAAGTACTGTCTCGGAGGCTAAGCTTAGTGATTTCCAAAATAATACATTATGATCAAACAGGTTTTATTCCAAAACGTTATTCATCACATAATCTTAGACGCTTGTTTAACATTATATACTCGAGAAGAAGAAGAGATAGTGAATTAGCAGTTATATCGTTGGATGCTGAAAAAGCATTCGACCAGGTGGAATGGTCATATTTATTTAATATAATGGAAAAATATCAATTGGGGGATGGATTTTGTAAATGGGTAAGAATATTATATTCTAATCCTACAGCAAGAATTTTAACCAATCAAATACTATCACCTAAATTTAGACTTTTTAGGGGATGCAGACAGGGATGTCCGTTATCCCCTTTATTATTTGCTTTGGTGATAGAACCTCTGGCCGAAAGAATCAGATCAGAACCCGAAATATATGGGTATAATACTGACACAACAAATAATAAGATATCTTTATATGCAGATGATATTCTGATTTATATTACTAAGCCGGAATGTAGTATTCCCAAGTTATTTAATGTTATAAATGAATTTAGCGTATTTTCAGGATATAGGATTAATTGGAATAAAAGTGACATTATGCCTATAATTGGTATAAATGTAAATATATTACAAAAATACCCATTAAAAATAGTTACAGATAAATTTAAATATTTAGGAGTCAATGTGTCTAAATCCTATAAATTATTAATTAAAGCTAATTATTATCAATTATTAGAGAAACTTAAAAAAAACATTTTATATTGGAAAACACTCCCTATATCTATGATCGGTAGGATTAATGCTATAAAGATGATTTTTTTACCACAATTGTTATATTTATTTCAAGCAATTCCTTTTTTTCTCCCAAAAAGTTTTTTTTTAAAAATTGATACTATAGTTAATAATTTTGTCTGGGATTACAAAAGTCATAGAATAAGTAAAAAACACTTATGTAAGTCTAAGATAAATGGAGGGCTGGCACTTCCAAATTTTCTATATTACTTTTGGGCAGTCCAGATTAAGAATATGAATTTTTGGTGGGTAAATATAGATGTTGAACCAATGTGGTTAAAAATGGAAAAGGAAGACTGTTCACCTTTCAATATAGAGTCGATTATTTTCGCACCTAAGGAAGTACAAAAAAAGACTTATAGGGACAACCCTATAATTCATAATAATAGGCGTATTTGGAAACAGATAGTTAAGACCCTATATCTGGATAATCTTTCTTTTAGGTTACCAATTAGGAATAACCCACTGTTTAAACCCTCAATCTTAGATGCGGGGTTTAGACTGTGGGAGGATTTAGGAATTAAAAGGATAGGACACCTTTATAGAAATGGAAATTTTTTATTATTTGAAGAGTTACAAGATATTTTTGGATTACCTTCACAACACCATTTTAGGTATTTACAAATTAGAGATTTTATTAAATGTAACACACAAGACTATAAAAAAAAAGAACCAGGCTTATTAGATGAGCTGTTTAATTTACATCCAAATACAGATAAGCTTATAGCTTATATATACAATACTATTTTAGATAAAGAGAACCCAACAACTGAAACATATCGTCAAGCATGGGAAAATGAAATCGGATTACCTATAACAAAAGAAACTTGGGAAGAATGCTTACAAAGAATACATTGGTGTTCTTTGAATGCCAGACATACACTGATACAATTTAAAGTTATATATAGATTACACTACTCGAAAACCAAATTAAAAAGTATTTTTCCTAATCTCTCCTCTATTTGTGATAAATGTAAGAATCTTGAAGCAAATTTAATGCATAGTTTGGTAACGTGTCCACGGTTGAATTATTATTGGATTGAAATTTTTAAAGTTATTTCGGAAGTTCTTAAGGTTGAACTCGACCCAGACCCAAAATTAATAATATTCGGAATCCCGGAGCCAAATTTGGTACTCACGGTTAATCAAAGAAATTTTTTTGATTACTGTTTAATAATAGGGAAAAAAATGATACTTAAATTTTGGAAGGGAACATTATCTCCAACAATTAAAATGTGGAAAGCAGAGATGTTGGAGACGTTGAATTTGGAAAGAATTAGATTTGTCCTTTTGGACAGGTATAATTCTTTTGAATCGATATGGTCTCCATATATACAGTATTTAGAAAAGTAGCTATTCTTGGGATCACGGCTCGACGGACACCCTATGGATCCGATGCGAATAACTTACTTATAATTGATATTATTGTGCATTTATTAGAGATATTTCTGAATGAAATAGTATTTCGTATAATGACTTTAGTTTTTGTTTATATATATGTAATATTTTTGTTTTTCAAATTTTCCCTTTTTATTTTCTTTTTATTTACGATTGAAGTATGTGGGAAGAATAATTTTTATTTTTGTTTTTTTATTTTTTATTTTTTTTTTTTATTTACTCTTTTTTCTTTTCTCTTTTATATATCTTTTTCTTTATTTCCAAAAAATAGAAGATATTAAGTATTGATATGTTATTTGTAGTAATATTGAATTAAGGTGTTAGTTTATAAAGTAAGTTTTACATTGTTAAAAACAAAAAAAAAAAAAAAAAAAAAAAAAAAAAAAGATTGTTGTCTCTGTGTGAATGTCTGCCAGGCCCTGAGCTCCATTTGGTGGGTGGTAGAGCGGGCACCCAGAGATGACATGATTGGCTGTTTGTTGTTCTGCTCCGCATTCACAGGCTGGGCTCTGGCGGAGTCCCCATTTCCACATGCTGGCATTGAAACGCCCAACTCCAGTACAAAGTCTGTTGAGCTTCACCCATGCTCCTCTGGGGAGGTCAGACCCTGGACAGCTTTTATCTGGTGAAGAGATGGAATTACACTTTTAGTGGAATTACACGTTTATTTACTAGAATGAATTCTACATTTTCTTTGATAGGATCTAATTTGATTTATGTTCTCTTATTAAATATTGCACAAACATTAAGTACCAAATACTATTTAGCACAAAATAAAAAAATATGTTTGATATGTTAAATATTTGTTTTGTTTTCTTGCAATAGGAACACCAGTTTGGTTCTTTGTGAAGATTGCTCCTATTCGGAATGAGCAAGATAAGGTGGTTTTATTTCTTTGCACCTTCAGTGATATCACAGCTTTCAAACAACCTATTGAAGATGATTCATCCAAAGGTAACTGTTCTGACGTTTTAACTTTTGAATCCTAAACTGCGTTCCTTTTGAGGCAATTACCATTCAACCAGATGACAAATGTAATATTAAAGAACATTTAAAAAATATTTTATATCATAATAATCACGATCTTGAACAGAAACTGTTCAAACCCTCTAAGTCAAGCAGCATCTGTGGAAATATAAACAGTCAACAATAAACATGCAACCCGTAGTCAGAATAGTGTAAGAGAATTATAGTGTTATATATGAATGCACAAAGTATAAGAAATAAAAGTGGATGAGCTTAAGGCATGGTTAGAAATTGGTAAGTATGATGTTGTAGGAATTACAGAGACATGGCTGCAAGAGGATCAGAGCTCGAAACTGAAAATTCAAGGGTATACGTCCTATTGAAAAGACAGACAGGTGGGCAGAGGGGGTGGGGTAGGTCTGTTTGTAAGGAATTCAGTCCGTTGTACAGGGTGACATAGAATCAGAAGATGTAGAGTAATTGTGGATAGAACTGAGAAATTGTACGGGTAAAAGACCCTAATGAGAGTTATCTACAGGCCCCCAAATAGTTGCCTGGATATAGGGTGCCAGTTTTGCATCAGGAGTTAACATCAGGAGTTAAAATTGGCATGTAACAAAGGTAATGCTATGGTGGTTATGGGAGATTTCAACATGCAGGTAGACTGGGAAAATCAGGTTGGTACTAGACCCCAAGAAAGGGAGTTTGTAGATGGATTCTTAGAGTAGCTTGTACTGGAGCCTACCAGGGAGAAGTCAACTCTGGATTTAGTGTTGTGTAATGAACCGCATTTGATATGGGAACTAAAAGAAAAGGAACCATTAGGAGGTAGTGACCATAATATGATACGTTTTAATTTGCAATTTGAGAGGGAGAAGGTAAAATCGGAAGTGTCAGTATTTAAGTTGAACAAAGGGGACTATGGACGCATGAGGGAGGAGCTGGCCAAAGTTGACTGGAAAGGGACCCTAGCAGGGATGACAGTGGAACAGCAATGGCAGGTATTTCTGGAAATAATCCAGAAGATGCAGGATCATTTCATTCCAATGTGGAAGAAAGATTTTAAGGGGTGTAAGAGGCGACCGTGGCTGACAAGGGAGGTCAAGGACAGTATAAAAACCAAAGAGAAGAAGTATAACCTAGCATTGATGAGCGGGAAGCCAGAGGTTTAGGTAACTTTTCAAGATTAACAGAAGATAACTAAAAAGGCAATATGGGGAGAAAAGAAGAAGTACAAAGGTAAGCAAGCCAAGAATATAAAGGAGGATAGTAAAGCTTCTAAAAATTAGTTAAGACAAATGTGGGTGCCTTGAAGACAGAAACAGGTGAATTTATTATGGGGAACAAGGAAATGGCAGATGAGTTGAACAGGTAATTAGGTTCTGTCTTCCTTAGTGAAGACAGAACCTATCTCCCAGATGTACTATGGGACAGAGGACCTAGGGTGATGGAGGAACTGAAAGAAATTCACATTTATCAGGAAATGGTGTTGGGTAGACTGGTGGGACTGAAGGCTGGTAGTTCCCCAGGGCCTGATGGTCTGCATCCCAGGGTACTCATGGAGGTGGCTCTAGAAATTGTGGACGCATTGGTGATCATTTTCCAATGTTCTGGATCCGTTCCTGTGGATTAGAGGGTAGCTAATGTTATCCCACTTTTTAAGAAAGGAGAGAAAGCAGGGAATTATAGACCAGTTAGCCTGACGTTGGTGGTGGGGAAAATGCTGGAGTTGATTATTAAAGATGTAATCGCGGCGCATTTGGATAGCAGTAACAGGATCGGTCCAAGTCAGCATGGATTTACGAAGGGGAAATCATGCTTGATTAATCTTTTGGAATTCATTGAGGATGTATCAAGTAAAATGGACAGGGGAGAGCCAGTGGATGTAGTGTACCTGGACTTTCAGAAAACCTTTGATAAGGTCCCACACAGGAGATTAGTGGGCAAAGTTAGAGCACATTGTATTGGGGCAGAGTATTGACATGGATAGAAAATTAGTTGACAGACAGGAAACAAAGAGTAGGGATTAACCTGTCCCTTTCAGAATGGCATGCAGTGACTGGTGGGGTGCCGCAAGACTCGGTGCTGGGACCGCAGCATTTTACAATATACATTAATGATTTAGATGAAGGAATTAAAAGTAACATTAGCACATTTGCATATGTCACAAAGCTGGGTGGTAGTGTGAATTGTGAAAAGGATGCTATGAGAATGCAGGGTGACTTGGACAGGTTGGGTGAGTGGGCAGATGCATGGCAGATGCAGTATAATGTGTATAAATGTGAGGTTATCCACTTTGGTGGCAAGAACAGGAAAGCAGAATATTATCTGAATGGTGTCAGGTTAGGAAAAGGGGAAGTACAACGAGACCTGGGTGTCCTTGTACATCAGTCACTGAAAGTAAGCATGCAGGTACAGCAGGCAGTGAAGAAAGCTAATGGCATGTTGGCCTTCATAACGAGAGCAGTTGAGTATAGGTGCAAAGAGGTTCTTCTGCATCTGGACAGCGCCCTGGTGAGACCACACCTGGAGTATTGTGTACAGTTTTGGTCTCCTAATTTGAAAAAAGCACATTCTTGCTATTGAGAGAGTGCAGCATAGGTTCACGAGGTTGATTCCCGGGATTCCCAGAAACGTAGAAATTAGGTGCAGGAGTAGGCCATTCGGCCCTTTGACGCTGCACCGCCATTCAATATGATCATGGCTGAGGACGAGGGAGGATCTTATAGAAACATATAAAATTATTAAGGGATTGGACATGCTAGATGCAGGTTACATGTTACCGATGTTTGGGGAGTGCTGAACCAGTGGCCACAGTTTAAGAATAAGGGATAGGCCATTTAGAACTGAGATGAAGAAAAATCTTTTCACCCAGAGGGTTGTGAATTTAGAAACATAGAAAAATAGGTGCAGGAGAAGGCCATTCGGCCCTTCGAGCCTGCACCGCCATTCAATGTGATCATGGCTGATCATCCAACTCAGTATCCCGTACCTGCCTTCTCTCCATACCCCCTGATCCCTTTAGCCACAAGTGCCACATCTAACGCCCTCTTAAATATAGCCAATGAACTGGCCTCAACAACCTTCTGTGGCAGAGAATTCCAGAGACTCACCACTCTCTGTGTAAAGAATGTTTTCCTCATCTCGGTCCTAAAGCAATTCCCCCTTATCCTTAGACTGTGACCCCTTGTTCTGGACTCCCCCAACATCGGGAACAATCTTCCAGCATCTAGCTTGTCCAACCCCTTAAGAATTTTGTAAGTTTCTATAAGATCCTATTTCAATCTTCTAAATTCCAGCGAGTACAAACTGAGTCTATCCAGTCTTTCCTCATATGAAAGACCTGACATCCCAGGAATCAGTCTGGTGGAATCCCAGGAATTTTTGGAATTCCAGGCAGTGAAGGCTGATTTACTGGGTGCCTTTCCATTCCCTCCACAGATACTGCCTGACCAGTGAATGCCACCAACACTGTGTTTTGCTAAAGGTTCCAGCATCTGCAGTTTTTTGAGTCAGCATTTCAATCTTCTTGGTCTGTGTAAAATGTTAACAGTGAGGTGGTGAGACCTGCCCTCCATGCTAGACCTGTTTGAGTAGGATAAGAAAACCAATGGGCCAACTGTTCCTCCACATTACAAGTTATGCTGCCAACTGTCATCTTTAAGCTATTGCAAGTCTTCATACCATTGATGTTCCGTTTGTTCTCCCCAAACGCACTCCTACTGAAGACTAACTTGCATCTCTCTTTTTCCCAGTTATGACAAAGGGTTGCAGACCTGAAACATTAACTGCATCTCTTTCTACGGAAGTTGCCTGACTGGCTGAACCTATCCAACATTTTCTGTCTTTATTTCAGCTTTCTAGCATTTGCAGTATTTTCAAATTTTGACTTCGGGTCTTGAATTTGTGATAGATGTCATCCAGTAAATTGGCTAGCATCTGAAATTGCTTTTTTGTGCTACCTCTCCCCTAATGTGCCTCTAAGCTATCTCATAATTTCCAGCTAATGGACCAGAATGTTTGGTTGGAATGATGGCAAAATCATCGTCATTCACCATTATTGGAATATGACGCTTATTACTTTCACCATCTTATCCATTGTTAAACATAGATGTCCACTGAACCAACCTTCCATTCTGAAAGGCATCTTTATCATGCGTTTTGCCAATGCAGCTTGTGTAAAGGATATCAGGTGAAACACTAATACAAAATTATTTTGTAAAGTTTTAATAAAGCTTGTAATACATCTCAAGCTATATGCTTATCTCAATCAAAAGTTAGCTAAAATTAAAACATTTTCTTTTAGCTTTTTTGTGAACATTTTTCAACTGTTCACCTACTCATCCAGCTGAACGCCAGAACTTTGTTGATGCCACAAATCCCCAATAGAGAGCATTTCTTATACCGTGTCATTCTTGACATGTGTCACCAACCACTCCGTTCTGACTTCAGGGTCACTTTATCCTAATGATTTCAGGATCTCAATTCTCTGTCATCTCACAACTCGAGTGTGGAACAATATCAGTCAGACCTCCGTTACGCAGCACATCCTCGGGCCTCATTCTTTGCACCAACTTGATGGCCTTTGGCAGTTCATGATACATTTAAAAGCTGTTAAAACTGGTGGAAATATATATATTTTTTTATTGAATCAAAGTATTTCAAATCATAAATGATTATAAATTAATTAAAACATAAACATAAAATAATATAAATGTAATGCAGAAACGTAGCAGGTCACACTTCTTAAAAGCAGTTTGATCACCCTTTCTAAATAGATAGAGCCCTGCAATTATATCAGCTTTGGCTGGTGTAAAGATGAGGAGCGAGTTACAAGCTTCTTGACTCAGTAAGTTTTGTAATGACCTGGGCTTGCCACTGAGCAAGAGGTCAGATATAGACATCTGCACTTCTGCATCGCATGGTGCAGATGCAGAAGTCAAAGCATACTGCCGCACACGTTGCAATGAACTAGTGACATAGTGACTATTTACATAATATTTTTTCCTTATTCCATATTTTCTTGTACTTTTACATTAGTTGGTGTATGGTATAATTTCTGAAACTGTTTTATGTATCTGCAGGCTGGGGTAAATTTGCTCGTCTGACAAGAGCACTCACAAGCAGCAGAGGTGTCTTGCAGCAACTTGCTCCGACTGTGCATAAAGGAGAAAGTGTACACAAGCATTCACGGCTGGCTGAGGTGAGACATAACCTGGTTGTGAAATTAAGTTAATTGAGTTAGTCTTTTCACATATACAAGTGGCAAAAGAAAAATGTGGCTTTATGGTATATGTTTAGAACCGCAGGATGTTTAATGTGCTTTATAGTGAATTGCAATTTACAATCAATGACAGAACATTTTCCTAGCAATTCCATTGCAGATTACAACTCCAGATATTAATAAATACACACGAGACTGCAGATGCTGAAATCTGGAGCATCAAAAAACCTGATGAACGAACTCAGCTGGTTGAGCAGCATCTGAGGGTGAAGGAATTGTCAACATTTCAGGTTGAAAGCCTGCATCAGTGCAGATCTACGCACTGAGTTCCTCCTGCAGATTATTTGTTACGACAAATATTAATAACATGAGTATGGAGGGTAAATTCCAAATGGCTGTACTGCCCTGATTGGAATGTGTTCAGGGAAGCAATCACAAGCCTCGATGTATATACGGACACCATGACATCATATGTCCGCTTTTGTGAGGACAGTTGCAATCCCACTTGTACCCGGATCAGGTTCAAGAGCGACAAGCCTTGGTTTCCAGCAGAACTCAGACAGCTCCACCAGTCTAAAGATGAGGCCTACAGGAGTGAAGATGCAGACCTCTACAGACAGGCCAAGTACAAGCTGAGAAGAGGAATCAGAGCTGCCAAATAAAGGTATTCTGAGAAGTTGAGGAGCAAGTTCTCAGCTAATGACTCGTCTTCAGTGTGGAAGGGCTTGCAATAAATCACTAGCTACAAGAGGAAAATCCCCCGCTCCTTCGACAATTGTCAGCTGACCAAAGACCTGTATGAGTTGTACTCCAATCACCATCACACCCATTTACAGCCTGACTCCAGTTCGCAAAGACTGGGCCCTTGTCCACTACCCACCCCCTCCTTGCTGCCCAACATCAGTATGGTCACTCCCCCATCACTAACATAGAAATTGAGGAGGTGGAACATTATTCAGGAGACCAAAAACCCCAAAATCTCCAGGACCGGACAATGTTTCCCCCTCTACCCTCAAGCTCTGTGCCGAACAACTGGCACCAATCTACACAGACATTTTCAATCTGTCCCTGCAAACCTGCACTGTCCCTGCCTGCTTCAAAGTCTCCACTATTGTTCCTGTACCCAAAAAGCCAAGGATTACTGGTCTGAATGACTGCAGGCCTGTCGCACTGACCTCTGTAATCATGAAAACCCTTGAAAGTGCTGGCCCACCTGAAAAATACCACAAACCCCCTGCTGAACCCCCTGCAGTTTGCATACCAGGCCAATAGATCAGTGGATGATGCAGTCAACCTAGGCCTGCACTTCATCCTCCAGCACCTAGACTGCCAGGGTACCTATGCAAGGATTTTGCTTGTGGATTTTTGCTCTGCATTCAACAACATTGTGCCAGAGCTATTACACTCAAAACTCTCCCAGTTGACTGTGCCTGCACCGTTCTGTCAGTGGATCACCAACTTCCTGACAGACAGGAAGCAGCATGTGAGGCTGGGAAAGCACATCTCGGACTCGCTGACCCTCAGCTTAGGAGCACCACAAGCCTGCGTACTCTCCCCTCTCCTTTACTCTCTCTACACCTACGACTGCACCTCCATAGACCACCTCTGCCAAGCTTCTCAAGTTTGTGGATAGCTGATCCAGGATGGGGAGGAATCTGCCTACAGACAGGAAGTGACACAGCTGGCATCCTGGTGCCATCGCAACAACCTGCAGCTCAATGCTCTTAAGACAGTGGAATTGATTGTAGAGTTTAGGGGAGATCCCCTCCCCCCACTCACCATCAACAACACCACAGTCACATCTATGGAGTAATTTAAGTTCCTTGGAACCATCAACTCCAAGGACCTTAAATGGGAGGCCACTGTCAAAAAGGCCCAACAGAGGATGTACTTCCTACAGCAGCTGAGAAAACACAATCTGCCACAGGCAATGATGGTCTAGTTTTATACTGTCATCAGAGAGTCTGTCCTCACCTTCTCCATCATGGTTTGGCTCAGCCACCAAGCACGACACCCGGAGGCTGCAGCGCTTGGTTCGATCAGCCGAGAAGGTTGTTAGCTACAACCTTCCTCCCATTGACGAACTGTACACAGGAAGGGCCAGGAAGCGAGTGGGTAAGATCATCTCTGACCCCTCTCACTCTGGCCACAAACTCTTTGAAGCACATCCCTCTGGTAGGCGACTCTGGACTGCCACAGCCAGACATAAAAACAGCTTTTTCCCACGACCAGTAGCTCAACAACCAAAAGTCTGTACCTTCCTTTTGCTCTGGTATTTTATTTTATTCCTCACATGGTTAAAATTATATATTTTTTTTTAATTGTCTACTGTATGTCATGTTATCCTTGTGAGCACAAAGGCAAATTGTTTGTATGTATACATATTTGGCTAATAAAATGTATTCAAGTCAAGAGTCAAGAGAGTTTTATTGTCATGTGTCCTAGATAGGACAATGAAATTCTTGCTTTCAATTCGATGAAGTGGAAAGCAATTGATTACAAAAAGACAAGTGTCCTAGAATTTAACATGGTAATAGTATCTACTGTGGCTAAATGAATAAGGCATGTTAATATAAACTAAATGGCACAGTCCTAAAGACTAGGAACAGAAGGCCCTGATATATACGTGCATCAATCTCTGAAAGCAACAGGGATTTTGAAGGTGGTTAATAAAGGATTTTGTACTCACAATGTCTATTTATGAGTTGAAGGATTCTTTAATAATAACCTGGTTGTGAAATTAAGTCAAGTGGGTTAGTCTATTCACATATAATACAATGGTAGAAGAAGAACTTGGCTATTAAAGATTCCTTCAACTCAAAATAGTAAGATTAAACGAGAACTTACCAGTTTGAAGTTTGATCTTTATTTTATGAGGAATTACGTTGAGGGATTACGTGAAGATGCCACCAGCACGCATGCGCGTCATTCTTCAAAGCAGCGGTGTGAAATCACAGATAACAGAAGTTGACCTAAATATAGTAAGATAAGAGAACTAGAATACCAGTTGACCTTTATGATAGAGGGTTGGGCGCGGAGGGCATGTAATCCCTCAACGTAACTCCTCATAAAATAAAGATCAAACTTCAAACTGGTAAGTTCTCGTTTAATCTTACTATTTTACTTCAGAGTCACATGAGTGACTACGTGAAGATTTTAAAGCTATGTGATTTCATGCCGTGGAAACGAGTCCATGCCCTAACACTGCCATAATGACCAATGGAGGAAGTATGTTAACGTATTCAGACATGAATCGGTTGCTGAAAAACAATGATGCATTTATTAACAAATAATAATAACCCCTAATTCGGGGTAAAATCATAATACAGCACTTAAAATCTTGTCTGCAAAATCTCAGGTCTGGCAACGGGTTTATTACAAAATCGTTGAAAAGTTCTTTCGCTAGACCATCCCGCCGTTGCAAGGATGTGGTCCATGGAACTTCCAACATTCTTGCTGCCGATGTAGCTGCAGCCCTGCTGGAATGAGATTTTAAAACATCAGTGTCCACCCCTGCTGCATCTAATGCCTGTCTAAGCCATCTCGAAATGGTCTGCACGGATACTCTTTTATGAGGACGTTCATGACTAATTAATAATACCATTTCCGTGCCTCTTAGGCTTTTGGTGACCTCTAAATAATGTAATAGATGCGTCACTATACATAGATGGAGTATGGGGTACGCTATACATATGGGGTACGCTAGGAACTCCAATTTGATGCCAGACGATCCAGGCCTGTTCTGTTTAAGTAACTCAAATATATAGAAAGTTATTTTATTCTTGGATGTTACCATAGCGTCCAGCCTTAATTTGTGCAGTGACTGGACCCGTTGTGCCGTTACTAGTGCCATCAGCAACACCATTTTATATGTTAGTTTCGCTAGTGTCAGGGACATTGCTTGTGCTCACTCCCTGAGCAGGGTTAAGACAATACCAATATCCCAGGTCTGGGAGTACCTAGGCCTGGGGGGAATTAGAGTTGAAAATACCCTTCATTAATTTTGATACTAGAGGGTGAGATCCAACCCCGTGGTGTCCTAAACCCTGTCCCAGGTAAGATGATAGGGCACTCCTAGCACAGTTGATGGCACTGTAGCTCAAGCCTTCGTCAAAGTGTAGGCTCGCCAAGAATTCCAGCACATTCGTTATAGTAGCCGTATAGTAAGTGATGTTTGCCCTGGTACAGAATACCTCCAATTTTCTGATATATAAGAGGTATTGTTTCCTGGTGGACTCTCTGCAAGCTGCCGTGATAATGTTCATGGTTCGGTCCGACAGTCAAAATTCCAGGAGTGGTCTTTTTAGATCCTGCAAATCAACGGATTTATTCTGCCATGGCACGGGTGACTTTCGCCTGTCACAGGATGAACCAATAAACGTGGGCATTTGGAGATGGGTATACATGGTTCCGAGACCATGTCGAGAACCGCAGGAAACCATGGCTGAGTAGGCCAGTTGGGTACTACCAAGATACCCGACGCGGAGTCTTGTTGTATTTTCCGCAAGACCCGAATGATGAGGCAGAAGGGGGGAAATGCATAGAAAAACAATTCCCCCCAATGTAGCGAGAATGCATCCATCGCCACTGCCCCAGGGTCTGGTTCCCATGCAACATATGTTGGTAATTGGTGATTAAGTCTGGATGCGAATAGATCGATATCTGGTGTTCCATACCGAGCTACAATGTCAATAAATACTTGGTGGTCCAACATCCTTTCGGATGTTGTCATTGAATTTGCGTGCCCTGGTGTCCGCCACTGTATTGAGCTTACCTGAAATCCAGATATTTCTTTCGATGCACCAGTGCCAGATTGTATTGACCAATTCATCACAAGATATCGGCTTTATTCCACCCATATGATTAATGTATGCCACCACGGTGGTATTATCAATTTGTAGGTGAACATGCAGATGGTGTATGTCTGAACAGTAAGCCCAAAGTCCGTGGAACACTCCCAACATCTCTAGATGATTGATACCCAGTGCTTGAAGTAAAGTTAACTCATATGCATCCCATCTACCACCGCAACTGGAGATGGTATTGGTTGCTCCCCAGCCACGTGTGCAGGCGTCAGTTTGTAACTCAACTGAAGGATTGCTGATAATAATGAGATTAGAGCAATGCCGAATGTTCTTTATCCACCATTGAAACCAAACCTGCTTTAGCTGGTAACTGCATTGGCCTGTCAAAATGGCCAGCATGATGTTTGAGCGCTTCAAACTTTGCCCCCTGTAAATTTGGGTAATAGAAACATAGAGAAATAGGTGCAGGAGTAGGCCATTCGGCCCTTCGAGCCTGCACCGCCATGCAATGTGATCATGACTGATCATCCAACTCAGTATCCCGTACCTGCCTTCTCCCCATACCCCCTGATCCCTTTAGCCACAAGTGCCACATCTAACGCCCTCTTAAATATAGCCAATGAACTGGCCTCAACTACCTTCTGTGGCAGAGAATTCTAGAGACTCACCACGCTCTGTGTAAAGAATGTTTTCCTCTTCTCGGTCCTAAAGGAATTCCCCCTTATCCTTAGACTGTGATCCCTTGTTCTGGACTCCCGGGAATAATCTTCCAGCATCTAGCTTGTCCAACCCCTTAAGAATTTTGTAAATTTCTATAAGATCCCCCCTCAATCTTCTAAATTCCAGCGAGTACAAGCCGAGTCTATCCAATCTTTCCTCATATGAAAGTCCTGACATCCCAGGATCAGTCTGGTGAATGCAAAGCCACGAAAACCATGAAAAATCAGTCTAATGCAAAGGTCCAAATTGAGTGGCTGGGAACGCAGCCACGAGCTTTCCAATCACCCTGGCTACTTGTCGAATAGATGGTTGACTGACGCAAACAAGGCTGTTGCATGCCTCTATTAAGTCTGTTGCTTTGTCCTTTGGCAAAGTCACAGACATGTGAACAGAGTCAATTGTGAACCCCAAGTAGTCCATTGTCATAGAAGGCGTTAACTTGGATTTATCGGGATGGATGATAAACCCCAACTTTTCAAATAAGAGCTTGGTGGCTGAAACAGCCAATTTGGCTAACTCCAGAGTTTTTCCCACAATTAAGATGTCATCCAGATATGTCATGACAATATGTTTCTGTTTTCGATGAAACGCCAAGGCTGGTTTTCATATTTTAGTAAATAATCTGGGGGCTGATGTTAATCCATTAGGCAGTGCTTTGTACTGCCAGTGCTGCCCCATCCAGTTAAATTTCAGATATCTGCGATGACCCTTCTCTATTGGTACTGAATAGTATGCACCTTTTAGGTCGATGCAAGCCATGAAGTATCTCTTGGAAATTAATTGATTGGCAGTAACAAAAGTTTCCATTTTGAAGTGTGTATACTGCACAAACGTATTCAGCTGTGACAAATCAATGATGATGCGACATCCACCATCTTTTTTGTTTTTTGTGAAGATATTTGACACAAACTCAAGAGATTTGTGTTTGGATTTCTCAATTACTCCTTTTGTATGTAACCTCAAAAGTTCTGCATGACCTTCCAATCTTTCTTTTTGTGAAAGTACGAACATTCAGCTAGGTGCATGCTGAACCCGAGGGAGGAGTTTGTGAATGAATTCAATTTTGTATCTCTGGATACTATGCAGTATAAAATGATCAGAAGTTATGGAACTCCATGCACTCCTAAACAAGTGTAACCTTCCTCCAACTTGTGAAGAACTTACACACCGTATGTTCCGGAAGAAACCAGACCCACCTACCTCCATGGTACCTTCCATCCTTGTCTCCTGGGGGGTAGAGGAGCTGGGATGTGGGGTTGGCGCATCTTGCACGAAGGCCGTTCTGGGCCTTGGTCTAAAAAAGACCTTTGTCCTGAACGTACGGCCTTGGAGCTTTCACCAGCTGCTGTTCTTTCGTTGTAGTATCGTGGCTTCCTGGTGGATGCGTAGGGGTGATGCCGCCGAGGATACGAGGTCTTGGCAGTGGACAGCGCTTTCATTAGGCCGACGGCTTTTGCCTCCTCGTCGTGGTCTTTGACCTGCTTCGGCAGGTTGTCCCCAAACAGTAAAGTAGGCGGCTGTGTGCTGCTGGTCTTGCACAACCATGCAAATTTCAGGATTAAGGCAGGTCAGATAACACTCTTCCTGAAGCAATTTATTTCAAACTGTGTGTTGCAGAAGAGTGCCAGGGTGTCTTGTTGTTCTTCCGACACGTCCTTGCCATCAACTGATCTGGCAAATGCCGTTATACCGGAGGCCAGTAGTTTAAGGATCTTCTGTATCTTTATTTCCTGGGCTTTGATGCCAACACCGATGTTTCCCCAGATCAGGTTGTTCCCGCAGGAACATTGAGGGAGACACAGTTCTCTGGTGCTAGGTATTTAACAGCTGTGTCACTCATGACCTGTTCCTGCAGCTGGTTGGTGGTGAGATAGTTGATGCTAGTTGCCAGCTGTGGCTGTAACGGCTGTCCCTTTTGCGAGATTTGGAAATCGCAAATTTGGAGACCATGCCGAGCAGCTCCTGTTGTTCCTGCACCCCTAGCACGCTGGAAGTGTCTTCAACCAAACCCCCTTCTTCAAAGTCAGCCCAGTAATGACTCCTTATGCTCCCCTCCGAGGAGGGGAAGACATTTGGCAGCCCTGTAAAAGGTGCTGCTGTGGGTGTCCTAGGAGACCCACGGTGACAAGACTCCCTTTGTTGGAGTATGTCACGTTGGAGCAGTTGCTCCATCAACCGCTTCATGCGAGATAAACGGCCACTGTCGTTATCCGCAGGTGGTGAATCTTCCAGCCCGGACTCGTCCGGGTCTACGGGCTTATCCGACTTTCGGGTGGCCTTACTGCCAGTCCGAGGTGCACCTACGGGGTGTAGCGGTGCCAAGTCGGGGGCTGCTGGCCGCACGGTTAGCAGCTCAGGTGAAGTCGGCCGCTGCTGACAGCCCGCATTCCCGCGGTCCTCCGCAGTCCTTTTCGCTGCAGTCCGTTTGGACTGTTGGGTCGCCTTAGACTTGCCTATAGTTCTTTTGCTCTGTAGAAGAAATTGTACAGAGCAGCCAAAAAACGACCTCAGAATAGTAAAAACTTACCTGCAGGTCCGTTTTAAACCTACCCCTGGAGGAGCGACGCTCCTCCCGCCTGTCACTGCGCAATGCGTTAGATGATATGTCATGCATGCGTGCTGGCGGGGTCTTCACGTAGTCACTCACGTGACTCTGAAGTAAAATATACAGTTTAAGTACAATAGGAGAGGTTAAGTTAAATCAGTACAAAACCTGATTAGGGCAATGTGTTCAGAAAAGATTTATTAGAATTGTTCCAGGGATAAGGGATTAAAGATTAAACAGTGGAAAGTGGTTCTCCTTGGCATAAAGAAGTTGAGAGGAGGAAGTCCAGAAGATCATGGCTGATTTAGACAGGGTAACCAAAGGAAAGCTGTTTATATTTCAAAGACCAGGAGCACATGTTTAAAGCTTTCGGGAAAAAGACACAAGGGAATCTGAGAAATAAAATTGTTTACTCAGAATAGTTAGGAGCTGGATCACCATCTCTAAGATGATGGAAGTAGAATCAAACCACGTCTTCAAAAGGGAATTGGATACACACGAAACAGAATAGATTTTTAGGGATGTGGTGAAAGAACAGGAAGAGACAGGATTGCTCCAATGGAGGCAAGAATTTAATGGGCCAAAGACACTTGTCAATAATAACTATAATAAGTTATTATTATAACTTATAATAACTATAATTGACCTGGCCAATAATAACTATGATTCTGAATTGAGGTTGTGATATTGATGAGGAACCTAGTCAATAACAGCAAGTTCAGTTGACAGGACAGGCAGGAGCATGGCAGGGAGCATGAACAGACAGTTAGATTATATTGCGAAGGATTGAACGAAGAATAATACATTATTGATCACGGATATATAATTATATAAATACTGTTTGTATAATATACCACTGTTATTTTATTTACTTTTCTCTTTTGGTTATTTTATAACTATCTTTATGTTATCCATTCTTCACACTTTCCTACTTTTCACTAAAAAAAAACTACAATAAAATGTTTAGAAGTATATATAAGAAAATATGGTAATTATTACCTATCTCTTTATCAAGAACGTTGTTTTTATATGTACTTATATTTGTACTTACACCTGTACTTATACTTCTAATAAAAATTATTCAAAAAAAAAAAAAAAAAAAGATTATATTGCATTGATCTCAGTGCTAGAGGCCTGACTGGTAGGAAGACAAACTCAAGGAATGGATAGGTGCGTAGGACAAGGGTGTTATAGCCAATCTGGAAATCTGGCTAAGGGAGAGAGGACTGACAGCTTAATCTTCTAAGGTACATGTGCTGTTTTCAAAAAAGCAACTTCCCCTCCTCTTATACCCCCACCTCTAAGGAAAACATCACGGCAGTAGTCCAAGATGACATTACTGACGGATCGTCAAATGAGGATAGGTGGACGGAGCTGAGACATAAAAAGAGGAGAATGTTGGGATTGTTCTGTAGGCCCCCAAATAGTCATTTGGAATTAATGGAACACATGCTAGGAGATTGCAGACAACTGAGAGACTAATAGGGTTGTCATTATAGAGGGTTTAAACTTCCCCAATAGATACTGGGATTGCCATGATACCAAGGGCTTCAATGGAATGGAATTTATTATGTATGTTCAGGAATGTTTCCCCAGGAAATATGTAGAGGACCCTACAAATGAGAGGGCAAAGCTTGACCTACTCGTGGGAAATAAGACGTCACTGAAATGTCATTGGGCGAGTATTATGGAATCAGTGACCACATTTATTTTTGCTTTTTGCTTTATTGCTTTAAAATAGTTTTGGAAAAGGACTGTGTTGGTCCACAAGTTAATGTTCTAAACTTATAAAACTGCAACATGAGAATTAATAATAAGAGTTCATGAGTCGAATATTCAGTGCCAAGATTGATGATGGCAATCATATCATACACTTTTTATAAACCATTCTGCTCCTGTTGCAACTTTCAGGAAACTATGGATTTGGAGCCCAAGATCTCTTTGTATATCAATACTATTAAGGGTGCTGCCATTAACAGTATACTTTCCCCTTACATCTAATCTCCCAAATTGCAACACCTCACTCTTACTCTGGAAGAAACCACATCTACCATTTCTGTGTCTATAAGTGCAACTGATCTATACATTGCTGTATTAATTGACCACCTCCATCATTGTCAGCAACTACATACATTTTTGTGTCATTGGCAAATTTACTAACCAACCCATCTGCATTTTTTGTCCAAGTGTGGTCCATCCACTAGTTGGACTATCTACATGTGAATTCAAGAAACCCTCTTGAATACCCCAAACAAATTTTGCACTGTGCACTAAGTCGCAGTCAACTATATACTATTACTAAAACTCTCATCTTGACCACTTCCGATCTGCGTTGTAATTAAATTTGTGAAAAAACAGGGTCTATGTTCTGCGAGCGGGGACTGTGTCTGCAAGCGGAGGCTGTGCTCTGTGTTCTGCAAGCGGAGGCCCACACCACCCCCTCCCACATACACCCCATCCCCTACCCCTACCCCCACAAACCCCCACCCCCCACCTACACCCCCCTCCTCTACACTCCCCCTCCCCTTCCCCCCCTACCCTACACCTCCCATCCTACACCTCCCCCTCCCCTCACCAGCCCCCTCCCCTCATCCACCCCCTCCCCCACACTACCCCACACCCCCTACTACACATACCCCTCCTCCCTTCCACATATGCCCCTCCCCCCACCACACACACCCACCCCCTCTCCTGCCCCTACAACCCTCCCTACCCTCACCATCCCCCCTACCACCTACCCCACCATCCCCCTCCTACCCCCACCATCCCCCCCCCCTACCCCCACCATACCCCCGCCTGGATTTAGCCTAATATTATATTTAAAACTATCTTAAGATAAAATGTGATTAGCACTGGTTGCTATTATACACTTATCCTGTGATTTTAGTTATTTTTTGATTTACTGACATGATTGTTAGGTGATGCTAATAATTGGTTTCCATGGTAAAATTCCTGCTGAGATTTCAGAATTGCCATCACTTCAAACATTATTGCTTTGAAGTCCCTGTTATGAAGCCGAGGTTAGCATTTACCTGGGTTCTGAACAGAATATGCACATACCTTTGTCATCAAGATGAGCTGCAATGCACACAATTTTTGTATTGAAAGGATTTCTTTCTCTTTAGAATTTGTAACTTGAAAATCTCTGCTATCAGGAATGATTTAAATTTAATATATGTTGTCATCTTTACATATTTAACAGCATGGAAACAGGCCCTTTGACCTGCCACATCTATACTGACCATCATGCCTTTCAATACTGAACCCACTTGCTTGCAATAATTCCATATTTGTTATCCCTTGCCCATTCAAGTATATATTTAGATGTATCTGCCTCCACCTCCTCCTCAGGCAGCTCATTTCAGATGTAGCTCCTCTTTGTGTGAAAAATTTACACTTCAGATCCCTTTTAAACCTCCTCCCTTTCACCTTAAACCTATTGCCTCTTGAGGGAATCATGGGAAACAGGCACAGGCTACCCTATCTATACCTCTCATACTTTTATTTACCTCAATTGAGTTACCTCTCAGCCTCCTTAGCTCATGGGAAAAACGTATCTCTACATATAGCTCAAGCCCCCCAATCCAGGCAACATACCTGCAATTCTTCTCTGCATCTCCCGAGCTTAATCACATCTTTCCTATCATGTGGCGACCAGAATTGCAGGCAATCCTCCAAATGTGACCTAATTTTGTACAACCATAAACATAATATCCCAACTCCTGTCAACAGTGCCTCATGCAATGAAGGCAAGTGCGCCATATGCTTTCTTCATGTCAGTCTACTCATGTAGCCACTTTTAGGGCAAAATGTACGTATCCCAAAGTCTCCCTGTTCAACAACAATACTCAGAGAAATGCCATTCACAGTGTATGTTCTGCAGTGTCTGTTCAATTTCCCCAAAATTCCCAAAACTTTGCTCTTTTCTGAAACAAATTCTATATGCTACTCCTTGTCCACTTTCCCAGTTGATCAATATTCGCTCGTAACCTTAAACTACCTTTCTCACCGACCACTATACCTCAATTTTGGTGCCATTGACAAACTTGCTAGTCATGCAAATCACATTCTCTTCCAAATGATTATATATGACAAACATAGAATACCCAGTACCGATATGGCTGACCTTTATGAATCTAGTTGTGGAGACCTCAGTGAATGTCCTGCTGAAATGCTTTGCTTCCAGAGCATTTGAAATTAATGAAACGTACAAGAAGTTAAATATTTGTCTTTTCAAATGTCTTGCATGGGAGCTAGATCATCCTTTATTGTAAGGCTGAGAGTGATGAAGTAATGGTTAGTGAGATCATAGGAGGTCGTAGACATCGTCGTAGGAGGTCGTAGACATAGTCGTAGGACGTATTTTACTTCGGCGAGACAAAACACCCTCAACATGAAAAAAATGTCGAGGGTGTTTTATGTCGCCGAAGTAAAATCAACTTGTCTAGGGTCTTCTAAACTCATGGATTAGGTCGTCCAAATGGGACAGGCCTTTTAGTCATGGGTGCGATACTGGAAGATTGGTGGGTGGCTAATGTAGTGCCTCTTTTTAAGAAAGGGCTGAGGGATAAGGTATACCTGCATTTGGAATGGCAGGGGTTGGTTAGAAATAGTCAGCATGGTTTAGTGTGGCAGAGATCATGTCTCACAAATTTGATTGAGGTTTTTGAAGAAGTGATGGTTGATGAGGGCAGGGTTGCACACGTATTCTATCTGCACATTAACAAGGCATTTGATAAGGTTCCGCATGGTAGGCTGCTCTGGATGGTTGGATCACATGAGATTCAAGGAGAGTTAACTAACCGGATGCAGAACTGGATTTGGTAGGAAGCAGATAGTTATGGTGGAAGGTTGTTATTTTTAGCCTACTGAGCCCATTTCCTGGTCCAGAACTCAGTAGGCTTACGTTCTACAATATCTTTGGGCCATAGGGCTCTTGCTGGCTTCCAGCAGAGGAGACCCATTCATCCCCTATTCATCCTCCTTATTTATTTGTGACTTATTCTCGCACAGATGCCCATCAATTACTCTTTGTTTCATGTGCTACTTATCTCCACTCTGAGGTTACTGCAACCACTTAATCTACCAACACATCTAAAACCATAGCTAAAATCCAAGCAACAACATAGTGCTGGAGTACTCAGCGGGTAGGGCTGCATCTCTGGAGAACATGGATGGGTGACCAGTTAGTCCCGACCTGAAAAGTCACCTCTGGTTTCAATGTTCTCCAGAGATGCTGCCTGACCCGCTGAGTTATCCAGCACTTTGTGTCATTTGTTTGTAAACCAGCATCTACAATTCCTTGCTTCTGTGCTGCAATCCAAGCAGTATACTCAGTAAACTTTATTGCTCTGAATCCATTTTGGTCCCATTCCATTTATGGACATTGGGACTGCCTAACTGGGCTAGAAGCTCTTGAGTCTGTGCACTCCTGATTAGGAGTAATATCAAACGTGCTAACAAGGATTCCCCTTGTTAACTACTACTCTTTGTGAGCAATTGTTTATGTACAGCACTTAAGATTACTGTGGACGTTGTTTTCTGAAATACTCAATGACAATTACTGTTAAGAGAATGTATTTGTTTTGTTAAAAAAAGTAATGTCATTTATAAGCTTGAACAAACTTATTCAGCAAAATAATGAGCTGGCTCTTCCTGAATCCTGCTCGCCATTTGCAGTTACTTCCAGCAACTTGCAGAAATCATCTGATCTGGATGCAGAGGGCTGATCATGCTGACCATTTGCATCTTCGAATTATGTGGTGAAGCCTTTGTAGTGATATGGCTTCAAACGGGTGTTCTGTTGAGGTTACTGGATAGCTCTGGCAGACTTTGACAGACAAAGGTGGAAGTGGAGTAGGAGTAGATTGCAGGATTGTGGGGGGGGGGGGGGGGCGGTGGTAGGGAGGGTTGAAACTTTGTATTTTATCAAAGTTTTAAAGAGCTTTGATATTCAAGGACATTTGTAAACTACTAAGGTTAATGTTACTAGGTATTTTGTTTTTAAGATGTTAATTGATACACACACTGTTGAAAATGATAAAAGAGACCAAAGTAAAATATTTTTTAAAAGCTTACACACAAGCTTCAATTGGGCTCTCTGATCCTCTGTCAGGTCAAACACATGACTGATGGAAAAGCAGCACCCTGTAATCCATCTTTCAGGTACTTGTTATCAAAGCTTTTGCCAAGGTCTGGCAATATGCTCACTCCTGTGAAATGTACTACATGGTTGAACTGGTTCTCATTTAAAATGTTGTAATATCTAATCATGATGATTGTGTCTTTGTTGTGCAGGTTTTACAGCTTGGTTCTGAGATTCTTCCGCAGTATAAACAAGAAGCACCAAAGACTCCACCCCATATCATCCTACATTACTGTACATTTAAAACCTCCTGGGATTGGATTATCCTGATCCTGACTTTTTACACTGCAATCATGGTTCCATACAATGTATCCTTCAAGACCAAACAAAACAATGTGACTTGGTTGGTGGTTGACAGCATTGTCGATGTCATCTTTTTGGTAGACATTGTCCTCAATTTTCATACCACTTTTGTTGGGCCAGCTGGGGAAGTAATTTCGGACCCAAAGCTCATCCGCATGAATTACTTGAAGACTTGGTTTGTTATAGATCTTCTCTCCTGTTTGCCATATGATGTCATCAATGCCTTTGAAAATGTTGATGAGGTTAGTATTTGACAAGTTGTTCTCTGAACTAATTTTAAAAATAGAATATATATGTGAAGAAGCTTCTGTAAAATAACATCTCAGATCCAGGACAGCAAGAGGAAACAAATCAGTTTTTCTAATGCAGAATGCTTTTCAGATCCTCTTGCTGGAATGTATTTTTTGTATACATGTCATAGTCATGGCACAGATACAGGCCATTTGGCACAACTTGTCCATGATGATCATCATGTCTTCCTCAGCTAGGTCCATTTGCTTGCAGTGGGCCCATATCCATCTGAAGCTTTCCTATCGGTGAACCTGTATACAGGCCTTGAAATTGTCATGTACCTAAGTTCATCACTTTCTCTGGCAGCTCTTTCCATGTCACCTTTTATTCTTTAATTATTTTCCTTGCACTACCCTACCCTGGGAGAGGAATTGTGACCATTCATCCACCTAATTTTTGCCACTCGTAATGTTAAAGATCTCTATGAAGTCACCACTCAGCCTCCAATACTCCAGGTAAAACATTGCCAACCTCTTCAGTTGCTCCTTATAACTCAAGTCCTCCAGTCCCAGCAACATCTTTTTGAATTTTTCCTGCACCTTCTCTAATTTAATGACTTCCTTAATCAGTTGATTTCCTTTATTTAACATACAGGTATATAAGAGGACTAAACTTATTACCTTCAGAAGATTAAATAGCCATTTACAGTTTAGGAACGATTCACTGGAGTTTTTAATGTTCACTCACTGGGTGGTAATCTGCAAGCGTCGGCCTTCATAGGTCAGACCATAGAATATAATAGTTGGTACATTATGTTGCAACTTTACAAAACACTGGTGCTGCCACACTTGCAGCGTCGTATGTGCCATAGCAGTTATCCGACGCTGCAGCAGTTCTGATGTGCCATACCATAGGAAGGGTGTGATTGCACTAGAGAGAATGCAGAGGAGATTCACCAGGATTTGCCTAGAATGGAGGACTTTAAGTGGAGAGAGTGGATAGGTTGAGCGTTCTTTTTTCCCTAGAGCAATAAAGATTTATATGTGATCTGATAAAAATATATAAGATTATGAGAGGAAAGATAGCATAGATAGTAGAAAAAAATCCCATAGTAAAGAAGGTTGGAGTTGCACTGAGAAAAACATGAGGCTTCAATTTCAGGTGAAAGGAATGCGTTTTAAATAGGAATTGAGAAGGAAGTTTTCTTATACAGAGTCTGGTCATAATCTGGAATGTGCTGTTAGAGGAGGTGTTGTTATGAAGTAGAATTACTATTTTTAAGAGGAATTTTGACAGACACTTTAATAGGCATGTCATAGAAGGATATTCTAAAAGGGGACAAAGGGGATTAATGCAGATGAGAAACAAAGATGAAATGGGCATGGTACACTGATAGGCCTGTTTTCTGTGCTACATGATGCTATGATCCTATGACTATGACTCTCGTTGAAAGGTATATAAAAATGTACGTGGTTGTGGATCGAATAAATGAGATGTCTAATTTCAATTAAATTACTTTTCAAATAATAATCTATAGTTGAGTAGCTGCAGAGTATTCAGTCAAATTGGTCAGACAGGAACTGCCCTTGACAAAGTCATGTTGGCTGTATCTGATTAGTCCCTGCCTTTCTAAGTGATCATCTCCCCCAGTATATTTTCCTGTATCTTCCCTCCCATTGATGTCAGGCTCGTACGTTGTCGTTACTATGCTTTTTCCTTATGCCTTTTTGGAAAGATGGACCATGTTTTCTGTCCTCCAGTCATCTGAAATTTCACTTGTGTCCAGAGAAGATTTAAAAGACCCTGCAGATCCACAGCAATCTCTTCCCTAGTCCCCTACAGTAGCCTGGGATACATTCCACTTGGTCCTGCAGATATATCCATCTTTAAGCCTGCCAATGTATTGAGTAATTTATTTATGGAGACTTGCACTAGAATTTCACGTACCCCTTCACTGAAGGCTCTAACTACAAAATCTATTTACTTCATCGTTACGGATGAAAGGTATTCATATTGGATCACATCTATATTTTCTGGTTCTATGCACAGATTGCCCCTGTTGTCCCTAACGGCCCCACCTTTCACCTGATTATAAATTTGCCCTTGATAGAATGCCTTCAGAATTACCTTCATCCTATGTGCTAATGATTTCTTGTGACTCCTCTTTGCCTTCCTAATTTTCCTGTTTAAGTGTCTCCTTATACCTTTTATACTCTTGTTGACGGGCCTCACTATTACTAGTTCCCTAACTATACCTGCCAAAAACTTCACTTTTCCTCTACAACCAATCCTCAATATCCCTTGACATCCACAGTTCCCTATACGTATTACCACTGGCTTTTACCCTTACAGGAACATGTTTGGCTTGAAATCTTCTTATTTCTCCTTTGAATACTTCCTACTATACTGATGTACATTTACCTATATGTAGATGCTCACAGTCTAGGCCCTCCCTTGTGTTAATGAAATTGGCGTTCCCCCAAGTTAAGACCATTATTGCTGGTCTATCCCTATCCTTTCCAATAACCACTTCCAAATATATGGAGTTATGATCACTATCTCCAAAATGATCCTCCATTGACACTCCTTCCACTTGACTAGCTACATTCCCCAAGATTAGGTCCCTTCTTCCCTCATTGGTGTATCTACATATTGTGTCAAAAAGCTCTCCTATACACACCATCATTTTCACCACCTCTGAGCCTTTAATGCGAAGACAATCGTAATTATCATACCGGAGAAATTAAAATACCCCAGTACAATAACCCTTTTTCATTGCATCTCTCTGACATCTGCCTAAATCTACATCTCCTGTGGACTGTTGTGAGTGTGTTTCTATTTTTCTCTTTCTTCTTTCTAATCTCAACCCAAATGATCTAAGTTTGAGGACGTTTCAACCATATCAGTTATGAAGTAATGCAATCTTTGCCATATTTCCTCCTCTTTTACACTCTCCTCTGTCTCACTTGAAAATTCTGTATCCTGGGATATAGAGTTACCAGTTCTCCCCATCGTTCAACCATGTCTCAGTGATGGCAATAGTGAAGCAGCCACCCCATGTCAATTAAAACTTTGAATTTATCTACTTTACTGGTTATACTGCATTAAAATAGATGCAGTTTATCTTTGAAATTCCCTTGATGTTCACTTACTTGTTTGTTCTGCCTAGTGGACTTACTATTTATCTTCTGGATGATCGTACCTCTCTATCTGAAGATAGAGAACTTTCTCCTATCTTTGTAGTTGAAATGAGAATAAACAGCCTTCATCATATTGAATAGTGGAGTAGGCTTAGAGTCATAGAATTGTACAGCGAGGAAACAGGACCTTTGGCTCAACTTGCCTGCACCGATGAACTGTTGGTGTCCCATCTCTACTAGTCCTGCGCTTGGCCCATATCCCTCTAAACCTGTCTTACCCATGTACCTGTCTAATTGTTTCTTAACCATTGCAATAGTCGCTGTCACAACTGTCTCTGCTGGTAGCTCGTTCCATACACCCATCATCCTTTGTGTGAAAAAGTTACCCCTCAGGTTCCTATTAAATCTTTCCTCCTTCAACTTAAACCTATGTCTTCTGATTCTCGATTCCCATACTGTGGGCAAGAGACTGTGCGTCTACCTGATCTATTCCACTCATGATTTTATGCATCTCTATAAGATCTCCCCTCATCCTCTTGCGCTCCAAGGAATAGTCCCAGCCTGCTCAACCTCTCCCTATAGCTCAGATCCTCGAGTCCTGGCAACATCCTCGTAAATCTACTCTGTAGCCTTTCCAACTTGACAACATCTTAACTGTAACATGGTGCCCAGGACTGAAAACAATACTCTAAATGTGGCCACACCAACATCTTTTATAACTGCAACTTAACCTCCCATCTTCTATACTCGATATTCTGTCTGATGGCCATTGCACCAAAAGCCTTTTTGACCACCCTATCTACCTGTGACAGCACCTACAATGAACTATGCACATGCACTTCTAGATCCCTCTACTTTACTTCAATCCCTAGAGCTCTAGTATTCAGTGTAGGTCCTGCCCATGTTAGACTTTACAAAATTCAACACTCTCATTTCTCTGCATTAAATTCCATCAATCATTCCTCACCCCACCTGACCAACTGATCAAGATCCTGCTGCAATTTTTGACATCCATCTTCACTGTCTGCAATACAACCCACTTTTGAATCATCTGCAAACTTGCTTATCTTGCCATGTACATTCTCATCCAAATCACTGATAACCGGTAATAGGCCCAGCACTGAATCCTGAGGCACACAAGCAGTCACAGGCCTCCAGTCCAAGAAGCAACCTTCCATCATTACCCTCTGCTTCCTTTAATGAAGCCAATTTTTTATTCATTCAGGTATTGGGATGTTATGTTGCAGTTTGCTGAACAACATCTACAGCTCTGCCCTCATCAACCTTTTTGGTCACATCTTAAAGAAAAAAACAATCAGATTCGTGAGATATGACGTCCCATGTACAAAATCATGCTGACTCTCCCTAACCAGCCCTTGTCCATCTATATGCCAGTATATCCTATCCTTCAGAATACTCTCTGGTAACATTCCAACAACAGATATTAGGCTCACTGGCCTATGTAACCCAGTCTTTAACCCTACAGCCCTTCTTGAATAGAGGCAGAACATTTGCTGCCCTCCAGTCTTCCGGCACCTCTTCTGTATTTAATGACGACTTGTAATTTTCAGGCAGGGCTTCTGCAGTTACCTCTCTAGTTTTCCAGAGTGTCCTCGGATAAATATGATCTGGCTCGGGAGATTTGTCTATCTTTGTACGTGTCAGTACCTCGAGCACCTCTTTGACTGTAATACTGACTGCTCTCAAGGCACTTCTATTGAGTGCCCCACGATCCATAGTACTCCTGTCTTTCTCCACGATCAAAACAGTGGAGAAATACTCGTTGGACCATGCCCATTTCATGTGGCTCCACACAGAGTTGATTCCTGAGGGGTCCCACTCTCTTGTTACATTTTTTTCCCTCTATGTACTTATAAAATCTCTTGGGATTATCCATAATGCCATCTGCCAAATCTATCTCCTGTCTCCTTTTTGCCCATCTAATTTCCTTTTTTAATTTGCTCTGTAGTTTGCAAATCCTCTCTAGGGATACACTTGATCCCAGCTGCCTATATCTGTCCCATGACTCCTCCTTACTCTGGACCAAAGCCTCAATGTCCCTCATCATCCATTTCCTTACGTTTGTGTGCCTTGACCTTCATTCTAAGAAGGATGTGCATGTCCTGAGCTCTTTTCAGCACACTTTTAAAAACATCCCACTTGCTTGACATTTCTTTTCCTTCAAACACCCTACTCCAATCAACTTGGGGAGATTTGGTGGCATGTTCCTGCTCTTATGTTCTTGTATTCTTGTGTTTTGTTTTGTTTTTCAATTTCATTGTGTTCATTGATCCTGGTTAAGTCTCAGTGCACCTTCCTAAATTGTCTACTCTGAACCCTCTTTCCCAGTCAATCCAATTTACACCCTCCCCAACACCACCAGCAAACCTACCAGCAAGGATATTGGTCTCAAACTGGCTTGGTGGAATCCATCTTGTATGTATTGTTCCCAATTGTCACAATGATCAAGGAAGTTAAAGCACATCATCATGCCCCTTCAGCTATGCATTAATCTGATATATCCTTATTTTCCTACACCCACAACCATGTGACACCCAAAGCAATCTAGAAAGAACAATCTTTAAATTCCTGTTCTTTTAATGGCTACAGAGCGCTCTAAACCCAAGTTGCAAATCTTTGGGTTTGTTTTGTTTTCCATTTCAATTGTGTTCAATGATCCTGATAAAGTCTCACTGCAACATCTCAAATTGTCTGTATCCTTGAAATCGTTATGCATTAAAAACATTAATTAGTAATGGGTTGTTTACTGAATTAAGAGGAAATTCCTATCCATTTCTAAACTACTTGTACATAAATAAATAACCTTTATTGGAAAGTTAGAATTGTTACCACTAAATTAGATTTAGGTCATATATTTTGGTACTGAGGACATGAGATTTATGCATAGTTCAAGTAATTATGTTATCCCACTGTTTTCTTTGCATTGATTTATCATGTGAAAAATTATGCTTGTTATTTTGTGTTACAATAATTAAGACATTTGGACTCTTCTGTTACGTATCCCTTTATAACTTATTTTCTGTTTGCTTCCAACTTTTCCATTTGCATGCTACTTTATTTGTTTGACTTGATCCTCTTCTAACTGTCTATTGGGCTGGGAAGAATTGGAACCATCGTGCTCTAACTAAAGTAGGCTTTGTATTTTCTAACATATGTTTAATGTTCCTTCTTTAAAGTGATTGAAAGTAATAATAGGTTACAGTTTTATTGTGCTTCCCTTGCATTACTTGGGATTTTATATTTGTACAAAATATAAATGTATTTCTTCCCTATTAATTGCTTAATGCAGATAATGAATGTGAGGAAGAATGTCAAAGTGTATATCTATGAAGATGTATTTTAATATCTTAAGGCTTATTTTGTTTACTCAATACCAAATGGAATAATTGCATTACAGTCAGCATGCTAATGTACTTTTCTTTTCTAATATAATCATTGTGTCATATTAGCATATTTTGTACATTTTTAAAGTTTTTTTCACTATTTCTTTGCCTACACTAACACAACATGGGTTTTTAAAAGTTGTTTTTTTTTTTCTCCTAAAATATTATTTCATGAAGCTGATTGGTTGTGCCAATTGCTCAATTATTAAAAACTGTGAAAATAGGAACAGTTATCTACACATGTAATATGATGTAGCACAAAGTTTCTGCACTTCCTGAAATGTGCTCAGAGTTATTCCAAATATGCCGGACTTCATATTGTGTGAAATTGATTTCTAGAAGTTGTCCTGATCTATTGTATTAGCTGCAGTGACTCATTCTTTCTTGCTGTTACACAATAATGACCCAATAGTCATAACTCATTCATTCAAGTATTGCCTTTCCACTTCACTCTTTTGGTAATACTTGGTTTTATATCTTTAACAGCTGAATCTGTCAATAAATATTCAAATTATTACACTACAGGGTTTAGATTTACATATTCAAACAGACAACTAGATTTTCACATCAGCTAAAGTGTTTTGTTGCAGGATATTTGAATGACCATAAGAATAAAATATTGCAAAGACTCAAGTTTCAGTATTAACAATCAACCCAGTTGGAAAAACATAGGTGGAGAAGGGTGTAATGGTCAAGAGTTAAGAACAAGTGATATAGAGCTGAAGCTGGTAGAACTGCTGCCTCACAACACTGGAGACTTAGGTTCAATCCTGACCTTGGGTGCTGTCTCTTGGCAGTTTGCGTGTTCTCCTTGTGACTGCATAGGTTTCCTCCGGGTGCTCTGGTTTGCTCCCACATCCCAAAGATGTGCGGGTTTGTAGGTTAAAAATGCAGAAAAAATGGTCCTGATATTGGGGAAGTCCAGAACCAGGGGTCACAGTTTAAGAATAAGGAGTAGGACCTGTAGGACTGAAATGAGGAAACACTTTTTTACCTAGGGAGTTGTGAATCTGTGGACTTCTCTGCCACAGAAGGCAGTGGAAGCCAATTCACTGAATGTTTTCAAGAGAGTTAGATATAGCTCTTTGGGCTAACGGAATCGAGGGATATGGGGAAAAAGCAGGAACGGGGTACTGATTTGGATGATCAGCCAAGATCATATTAAATGCGGTGCTGGCTCGAAGGGTCGAATGGCCTACTCCTGCACCTATTTTCTTTGTTTCTATGTTTAATTGGACTCTTGTAAATTTCCCCTTGGGCCCTTTGCATCCCCTTCCTGAAGGTTTGAGTATTCCATTGCTCACTTCAAACTGTCCCATGGTTCCTCCATCCCTGTTGTGATGGTCTTTCTTTCTCCCCTCTCCCAAACATAATGTCTTGTTCCCTACCTTCAAGCATGGTTGCTCACTCTACAATCCTAACCTTCCATTTTGATGCCTCCTGTGATGGTATCTTTTATGTTTGACCTTAATTTTTGAAAAAGTATCTACGCAATATAAAAAGTACAAAATAAATCTGACATGTATATAGTCTTTGTGATACTTAAAATGTTCTGACATAATTAGTATATGTACTGTTACACATATTGTTTCATTTTTGCAGGGCATCAGCAGTCTCTTCAGCTCCCTGAAAGTTGTGAGGCTTCTTCGATTAGGCCGAGTAGCACGAAAGTTGGACCATTATATTGAATATGGAGCAGCAGTGTTGGTGCTTCTTGTGTGTGTATTTGGGCTGGCAGCTCATTGGTTGGCTTGTATCTGGTACAGCATTGGGGATTATGAAGTGATCAACGAAGAACTAAACAGAATCAGAACTGATAGTTGGCTATATCAGCTGGGAGAAACGGTAGGAATGCCATATCATTTTAATACAAGTGGAACCGAGAAGTGGGAAGGTGGACCAAGTAAAGACTCTGTGTACATTGCCTCCCTCTACTTCACAATGACAAGCCTCACCAGTATTGGATTTGGTAACATTGCTCCAACAACTGATGGTGAGAAGATTTTTGCAGTGGCTATGATGATGATTGGTTGTAAGTATTCATAAAGGTTTTACTTTATATTCTGCATTTCTAAATGATCGCATTACATTTCTTAACTTTAATGCTAATTTGATTACGTGGTTAGATTAGGTGAAAATGAACTTAAAGGCAGCATTTGCATTAAAAAAAACGAATCTCCCCATAGATATAATTATTACTGGTGCAAAATTTAGTGAAGTTTGCTTTGAAACAAAATGAAAACAAATTAAAAATAAACAGAAAATTACCAAAACTGAAGCATTTCCACATACCTTTACTTTTTTAGTTGCTGACAGTTGATTCCCTTGCAAATATGGCCACCTTCTTCAGGGTCTAAAGAAGAGTTACATTCTAAGACGTTGTCTGTCCACTCCTTCCTCAGATGCTGCTTGACCTGCTGAGTACCTCCAGCACTTTGTGTTTAGCTCAATATTGCATTATTGCATCTGCAATCTATTTTGTCTCCGAATACGGGCACCTATTTCAAACACAATGTCCTCAACATCCAACTGTAGTGAATAGTGGAATGAATGCCCTTTCTCACAAATGCATTTGTTGGTGAAACACATATGTGATTTAAGTGAAGTGTTCAATTGTACAATTGACTCCAATTCTGTTGTCATTTCTCATGGATAATGTTATGTAATTATATGTTCTGCTGACATGTATCCCAGCGATTTTAAACACAAATTTGTTGGAACCACATACTGTATCTTTAACTTTCAATTGCCTGGCGAACATTACAACTTATTCAATGCTGGATCTTCTTATCGAATCCACATCATAAGAATAGAAATTGTTCAGCCAGTGCTGAACACACGTCTCGGCATCTGCATACAATTGCGTCTTGCGCTTCTTGTATGATGTGGTGGAAAGATTGGTGGAAGCAGGGCCGCGACGTGAATGCATTTTCCTTGAGTGCAATGCTGGATAATCAAGGCTGTTGTGAATAGGACACACCATGGAAGTAGGTGTAAATCTAATTTCAGGAAATTTGTTGCATCACTTGCTTCGGCTACAGTATCTACTTTCATGATAATTTTCCAATATTATTTTGCACTATGGACAACTGGAGGTCTACAATTACATGGTCATTCAGCTTTCCTCATTGCTTTTCTTTCAGCCCATGATAGTCTTAAAATACAAAAATCAATTTTTGTTTAGACTAAATATCCTTAATACAGTGGAAGTTCATGGAAGTCATTGCATGTTTAACGACCAGCTGATAATGACACCGATGATAATGCTCTATACCTCATGTGATTCCCTAATGTGATAAAAGTGCTCTCTTGATTTGCTGACATTTTCCATTGGAAATGTAATGATAGATGAAAAATACATTTGCAAGATACAACTTTATCCTGCAAATTGACTGAACTTAAGGATAATTTCAGTTTTCAGAAATTAAAGTTTTCTTTGGTGGTTTGAAAAGAGTTGAAGGCACAAAACTCACATGAAACAAAAAGCTGGAGGAACTCAGTGGGTCAGGGAGTATGGTGGAGGTTATGAACAGACAACATTTTGGGTTGCCACCCTTGAGTGTGATCCTGACCTGAAACATTGCCTGTTCATTTCCACAGATGCTGCTAGACCTGCTGCATTCTTCCAGCCTTTTATTTTGCTCAAGTTTCCAGCATCGACAGTCTCTTGTGTGTGCACCAAACTCACTGTTCTGTGACCTGCATTTATTTCCTAATTACTCTTGATTTTGTTTCTGCTGTACTTTGTAGTCTGCATCTCCAAAAAAAACTAGAATAACTGATTTGGGCCCCTTTTTCAACACCAAATGTAATTGCTATGCAACTGCTAGATGCACTTTCAGCTGCCAAGCTATCTTCAGTTGCCAAAGTACCAAGCTCTGGAATTCGCTAAGTTGGGAACTTGCTATCCACTCATTCACTTCTAACCACCTGTCTGTCTCTCCATGTACCATAAACTAAAGATATTTGATCAAGTACTTGACAAATTTTATTAAAATGCACTGATTGATGGAATGTGGGTTTCATGCACCAGGACAGCATTCATTGTCTATCATTTGCCACATTTCCTACATCAATATCTTTATTCTCAGAAGGGTAGATAGGTGGTCAAGAAGCCTTTTGGTACATTGGTCTTCTGCCAGGGTATTGGGTATAGAAGTTGAGACATTATGTTACTCCCCATGGCCATCTGGACTACATTTCTTCCCTCCCTGCTTCCTGTAAGTACTCCATCCCCTACTCCCAATTCCTCGTCTACGCCGCATCTGCACCCAGGATGAGGTGTTCCACACCAGGGCATCGGAGATGTACTCATTCTTCAGGGATCAGGGGTTTCCCTCTTCTACTATAGATGAGGCTCTCACCAGGGTCTCTTCTATACCCCGTGACTCTACTCTCACTCCCCATTCCCCCCCACTCATAATAAGGGCAGAGTCCCCCTTGTCCTCACCTTCCACCCTACCAGCCGTCATGTACAACAAATAATCCTCCATCATTTTCGCCACCTGCAACGTGACCCCACCACTTGCCATATCTTCCCATCTCCCCATCTCCTCCCCTGTCTGCTTTCCACAAACACTGCTCCCTCTGTAACTCCCTGGTCAATTTGTCCCTTCCCACCTGAACCATCCCCTCTCCGGGTACTTTCCTTTGCAACCGCAAGAAATGCTACACTTGTTGCTTTACCCCCCCTTGACTCCATTCAAGGACCCAAGCAGTCTTTCCAGGTGTGGCAGAGGTTCACCCGCACCTCCTTCAACCTCATCTATTGCCTCCACTGCTCTAGATGTCAGCAGCTCTACATTGGTGAGACAAAGTGTAGGCTTGCCGGTCTCCGTTCGGTTCGCAATAACTAACCTGATCTCCCGGTGGATCAACACTTTAACTCCCCCTCCCATTCCGAACCCGGCCTTTCTGTCCTTGGCCTCCTCCATGGCCAGAGTGAGGACCACTGTAAATTGGAGCAGAGCACATATTTCGCTTGGGCAGTTTGCACCCCAGCGGTATGAACATTGACTTCTCTAATTTCAGGTTGTTCTTACTTTCTCCTCTCCTTCTCAGCTCTCCCTCAGCCCACTGGCTCCTCCTCTTCCTTTCTTCTTCCCCCCCAACCCACCCACACATCAGTCTGAAGAAGTGTTTTGGCATGAAACGTTACCTATTTCCTTCGCTCCATAGATGCTGCCTCACCCACTGAGTTTCTCCAGCATTTTTGTGTACCTTCGATTTTCTAGCATCTGCAGTTCCTTCCTAAACATTATGTTACAGTTGTGCAACATGTTGGTGAAGCTGCATTTAGAGTATTGTCTTCGGTTTGATCACCCTGCTGTTGGAAGGACATACAGTGGCCTGCAAAAGTTTTCATACCCCTTGAACTTTTCCACATTTTGTCACGTTACAACCACAAACGTAAATGTATTTTATTGGGATTTTATGTGATAGACCAACACAAAGTGGCGCATAATTGTAAAGTGGAAGGAAAATGATACATGGTTTTCAAATTTTTTTACAAATAAAAAAATGAAAAGTGTGGTGTGCAAAAGTATTCAGCCCCCTTTACTCTGATACCCCTAAATAAAATCCAGTGAAACCAATTGCCTTCAGAAATCACTTAATTAGTAAATAGAGTCCACTTGTGTGTAATCTAATCTCAGTATAAATACAGCTGTTCTGTGAAGGCCTCAGAGGTTTGTTAGAGAACATTAGTGAACAAACAGCATCATTAAGCCCAAGGAACACACCAGACAGGTCAGGGATAAAGTTGTGGAGAAGTTTAAAGCAGGGTTAGGTTATAAAAAAATATCCCAAGCTTTGAACGTCTCAAGGAGCACTGTTCAATCCATCATCAGAAAATGGAAAGAGTATGGCACAACTTCAAACCTACCAAGACATGGCCGTCCACCTAAACTGACAGGCCGGGCAAGGAGAGCATTGATGAGAGAAGCAGCCAAGAGGCCCATGGTAACTCTGGAGTTGCTGCAGAGATCCACAGCTCAGGTGGGAGAATATGTCCACAGGACAACTATTAGTTGTGCACTCCACAAATCAGGCCTTTATGGAAGAGCGGCAAGAAGAAAGCCATTGTTGAAACAAAGCCATAAGAAGTCCCGTTTGCAGTTTGCCACAAGCCATGTGGGGGACACAGCAAACATGTGGAGGAAGGTGCTCTGGTCTGATGAGACCAAAGTTGAAGTTTTTGGCCTAAATGCAAAACGCTATGTGTGGCGGAAAACTAACACTGCACATCACCCTGAACACACCGTCCCCACTGTGAAACATGGTGGTGGCAACATCATGCTGTGGGGATGCTTTTCTTCAGCAGAGACAGGGAAGCTGGTCAGAGTTGATGGGAAGATGGATTGAGCCAAATACAGGGCAATCTTGGAAGAAAATCTGTTAGTCTGCAAAAGACTTGAGACTGGGGCGGAGTTTCACCTTTCACCAGGACAACGACCCTAAACATACAGCCAGAGCTACCATGGAATGGTTTAGATAGAAACATAGAAAAATAGGTGCAGGAGTAGGCCATTCGACCCTTCGAGCCTGCACCGCCATTCAATGTGATCATGGCTGATCATCCAACTCAGTATCCCATACCAGCCTTCTCTCCATACCCCCTGATCGCTTTAGCCACAAGTGCCACATCTAACGCCCTCTTAAATATAGCCAATGAACTGGCCTCAACTACCTTCTGTGGCAGAGAATTCCAGAGATTTACCACTCTCTGTGTAAAGAATGTTTTCCTCATCTCGGTCCTAAAGGAATTCCCCCTTGTCCTTAGACTGTGACCCCTTGTCTGGACTCCCCCAACATCAGGAACAATCTTCCAGCATGTAGCTTGTCCAACCCCTTAAGAATTTTGTAAGTTTCTATGAGATCCCCCCTCAATCATCGAAATTCCAGTGAGTACAAGCCGAGTCTATCCAGTCTTTCCTCATATGAAAGTCCTGACATCCCAGGAATCAGTCTGGTGAATCTTCTCTGTACCCCCTCTATGGCAAGAATGTCTTTCATCAGATTTAGAGACCAAAACTGTACGCAATACTCCAGGTGTGGCCGCACCAAAACCCTGTACAACTGCAGTAGAACCTCCCTGCTCCTATACTCAAATCCATCCGCTATGAATGCTAACATACCATTTGCTTTCTTCACTGCCTGCTGCACCTGCATGCCTACTTTCAATGACTGGTGTACCATGACACTCAGGTCTCGTTGCATCTCCCCTTTTCCTAATCTGCCACCATTCAGATAATAATCTACCCTCATGTTTTTGCCACCAAAGTGGATAACCTCACATTTATCCACATTATACTGCATCTGCCATGCGTCTGCCCATTCACTCAGCCTATCCAAATCACCCTGCAGCCTCGAAGCATCCTCCTCACACCTAACTATACCCCACAGCTTGGTGTCATCTGCAAATTTGGAGTTGTTGCATTCAATTCCCTCGTCCAAATCATTAATATATATTGTAAATAGCTGGGGTCCCAGCACTGAGCCTTGCGGTACCCCACAAGTCACTGCCTGCCATTCTGAAAAGGACCCGTTTACTCCTACCCTTTGCTTCCTGTCTGCTAGCCAGTTCTCTATCCATATCAATACTGAACCCCCAATACCGTGTGCTTTAAGTTTGTATGCTAATCTCTTATGCGGGACCTTGTCGAAAGCCTTCTGAAAGTCTAGATATAACACATCCACTGGTTCTCCCTTATCCACTCTACTAGTTACATCCTCGAAAAATTCTATCAGATTTGTCAGACATGATTTACCTTTCGTAAATCCATGCTGACTTTGTCCAATGATTTCACCACTTTCCAAATGCGCTGCTATCCCATCTTTAATAACAGACTCTAGCAGTTTCCCCACTACCGATGTTAGACTAACTGGTCTGTAATTCCCCGCTTTCTCTCTCCCTCCTTTTTTAAAAAGTGGGATTACATTAGCTACCCTCCAATCCTCAGGAACTACTCCAGAATCTAAGGAATTTTGAAAAATTATCACTAATGCATCCACTATTTCTGTGGCTACCTCCTTGAGTACTCTGGGATGCAGACTATTTGGCCCTGGGGATTTATCGGCCTCCAATCCGTTCAATTTACCCAACACCACCTCCCGGCTAACCTGGATTTCACTCAGTTCCTCCATCTTATTTGACCCCAGTTCCACTGCTATTTCCGGCAGATTATTTATGCTTCCTTTGTGAAGACAGAACCAAAGTAGTTATTCAATGGGTCTGCCATGTCCTTGTTCCCCATGATCAATTCACCTGTTTCTGACTGCAAGGGACCAACATTTGTTTTAACTAGTCTCTTTCTCTTCACATGTCTATAAAAACTTTTGCAGTCAGTTTTTATGTTCCCTGCCAGTTTCCTTTCATAATCTATTTTCCCTTTCCTAATTAAGCCCTTTGTCCTCCTCTGCTGGATTCTGAATTTCTCCCAGTCCTCCGGTAGGTAGGCTGCTTTTTCTGGCCAATTTGTATGCCTCATCTTTTGTTTTTATACTATCCCTGATTTCCCTTGTTATCCATGGATGCACCACCTTCCCTGATTTATTCTTTTTTTAAACTGGTATGAACAATTGTTGTACTTCATCCACGCAGTCTTTAAATACGTTCCATTGCACATCCACTGTCAACACTTTAAGAATCACCTGCCAGTCTATCTTGGCCACTTCATATCTCATACCTTCAAAGTTACCTTTGTTCAAGTTCAGAACCCTTGTTTCTGACTTAATTTTGTCACTCTCCATCCTAATGAAGAACTCAACCATATTATGGTCACTCTTGCCCAAGGGACCACGCACAACAAGACTGCTAACTAACCCTTCCTCATTACTCAATACCCAGTCTAGAATAGCCTGCTCTCTCGTTGGTTCCTCCACATGTTGGTTGAGAAAACTATCCCGCATACGTTCCAAGAAATCCTCTTCCTCAGCACCCCTGCCAATTTGATTCACCCAATCTACATGCAGATTGAAATCACCCATTATAACCATGTTACCCTTGTTGCAGGCATTTCTAATTTCCCGTTTGATGCCAACCGCAACTCCAATACTACTGTTAGGTGGCCTGTACACAACTCCCACTAGCGTTTTCTGCCCCTTCGAGTTTCGCAGCTCTACCCATATCGATTCCACATCCTCCACGCTAATGTCCTTCCTTTCTATTGCATTAATTTCCTCTCTCACCAGCAACGCTACCCCACCTCCTTTTCCTTTTTGTCTATCCCTCTTGAATGTTGAATATCCCTGGATGTTCAGCTCCCAGCCTTGGTCACCCTGGAGCCATATCTCCGTGATCCCAACTATAGCATAGTCATTAATAGCTATCTGCACCTTCAACTCATCCACCTTATTACGAATGCTCCTCACATTGAGACACAAAGCTTTCAGGCTTGTTTTTACAACACTCTTACTCCTTAAACAATTATGTTGACAAGTGGCCCCTTTCACATAGATCCCTATTACACTTGGCCATACTCTCCTATCCCTTTGTGAGCTTTCTTTGACACCCCACCCCCCTTATTCAGTTTAAAACCATCCGTGTAGCAGTGGCAAACCTGCCGGCCAGAATGCTGGTCCCCCACCTGTTAAGATGCAATCCGTCCCTTTTGTACAGTTCCTCCTTACTCCAAAACAGATCCCAGTGATTTAAGAATCTAAATCCCTGCCCCCTGCACCAGTTCCTCAGCCACACATTCAGGTCCCGTATCTCCCTGTTCCTGCTCTCGCCAGCACGAGGAACTGGAAGCAAACCGGAGATAACAACGCTGGAAGTCCTGCTTTTCAGCATTTTTCCAAGCTCTCTAAAGTCACGCTGCTGAATATTCATCCCCTTCTTTCCAACATCATTTGTGGCAACATGCACGACCACTTCTGGCTGTTCACCTTCGCCCTTGAGGATTGTCTGCACTCTGTCCGTGACATCCTGGATCCTGGCACCAGAAAGGCAGCACATCATCCTCGAATCCCATCTGTTGCCGCAGAAACCCCTGTCCATACCTCTCACAATGGAGTCTCCAACTACAATGGTGTGGCCCGACTTTGGCCTCTTTGGTTTTGGCTCAACAGCCCTTTTTGTTTTGCAAGCCAGTCCGCCGCTCAGTGCGATATCATCTTCTGTCCCGGCAGCTTCCACGTGGGTGAACCTGTTCACAAGAGGTACCCGGGGACCTTTGCATTCCATGTTTTCAAAGCATATTCATGTTAGAATGGCCCAGTCAAAGTCCAGACCTAAATCCAATTGAGAATCTCTGGGAAGACTTGAAAATTGCTGTTCACAGATGATCTCCATCCAATCTGACTGAGCTTGAGCTATTTTGCAAAGAAGAATGGGCAAAAATGTCAGTCTCTAGATGTGCAAAGCTGGTAGAGACATACTCCAAAAGACTTGCAGCTGTAATTGCAGCGAAAGGTGGTTCTACAAAGTATTGACTCGTGAGCAGAATCCTTTTGCACGCCACACTTTTCAGGTTTTTATTTGTAATAAAATTTGGAAACCATGTATCATTTTCATTCCACTTCACAATTATGCACCACTTTGTGTTGGTCTATCACATAAAATCCCAATAAAATACATTTTTGTTTGTGATTGTAACGTGAGAAAATGTGGAAAAGTTAAAGGGGTATGAAAACTTTTGTAAGCCACTGTATGAGCTTGGAAAGATTTTCAATGCAGAGAAGGTTTACGAGGATGTTGCCAGGACCCGCGGGCCTGAACTATAGGGAAAAGGCTAAGACTTTATTATTCTTTTAAATGCAGGAGGCTGAGGGGTGTGTAAAAGAGGTGTATACATTTATGATGGAAATAGATAGGGTGAATGCATGGAGTCCTTAACCCAGAGTTGGAGAATCAAGAGAGAAACAATCTAATAGCTCACTCAGGGGCAACAGCGGGTGGTGGGGTTTTGGAACGAGCTGCCAGAGAAGGTTGTTGAGACAGGTATTGTAACAACATTTAAAATACATTTGGACAGGAACATATATAGGAAAGGTTTAGAGGGATATGGGCCAAATCCAGGCAGATAGGACCTGTGTAGATGGGCATCTTGGTCAACATGGAAAGGTGGGCTGAAGGGCATGTTTTCATGTTGTATGATTAAGTGCCTCAGGCACAATAACTGTAAAGGTGCTTAATTATGCAATTTGTTGTTGATTCTAGGACATGATGCAGCTTTATTCATACTCCGATGACAACAGTCCTAGTTATTTTAAGTCTAACTTTTAAGACTAACAGGCTTGTTTACATAGCACCATGGATGAAATAAATTTATTTCTGATACAGTTTATGACACAACCCTCAATACCTATTTTTATTTTCTTCTTAATGCATCACAAAGTGCCTCCAGTACTTTTTATATTTTGAATTTAGATTGTAGTAGTCTAAATTGCAGCCCGATGTATTCACTTACTTAGAAGGTGAATGTAACTTCTCATTCGTGTCTATTTTGCACAGGTGATCTGAGTTCATGCCCAATAACACTTGAGCCAAGTGCCAAAGGCTTACATGAAGCATGCTGGATTGCTAAATGGTTTGCCATCTCAAACCAATAATTTAGATAGTTGTTATGAGTCTAATTATGTTACACAATGATTCAACAATAAAAAGAAACAGTTGCAGCAACTGAGAATAAATACTCAATCTGTGTAGTCACATATTTCAGAATGGTCACTTTTTTAAGTAGCTTATGTCATTAGGTGGTGCAACCAAACAAAATGGTTCCAAAGAATGTATTCAGAAAATAATGCTTAACAGGTAATGAACAAATTAAATGGGCTTATTTAATACAAATGTATCTGGTGATATTTGAATTGAGCAGGCAGTTTACTTTGATTACATAGACCACTTAGAATATATGTAACATTTTCCTCACTACTGGGGAGATTAAATTCTGTTAACACAATTTTGTGAGTGTTATTTTATAACTTGGGTAACTTGAGAGGCTTTTCATCATTTAGCAGTGGAAGCAATTTCATACTAATTTATTTTACTGGTTTTTAGTTGTCATATATAGTTGAAATGTGGGTGCAAATATGCTCATTATATATTATATTTTACTGTAAACTTAATTTATTACCCCTTCCTCACATATCCCTTGTTTAATTGTGGTACTTATATTCTTAAATTAGAAGTATATTTTGAATGGGGGGAAAAATCAATTTCTAAGAAAGATGTCTATTTCATTCAGCCATGCTTAAGATTTTTATTTTCCTTTTTCCTTTATACCTTTCATCTATAGCATAGCTGTGATCTAATGTTTGATGGTGTGCTCCCAGGTATTTTATGCTAACATACCTTTGACTAGTTCTTCTGTGAACAGACAATAGGCATGGAGAGCACTTTCTCTTTTCGGGTAGACTAGACTAAGTGGGACCCGTTGGGTCCCAGCATCACACGGGAGGGCAGGTCCCCCAACGCAATATTCTACCTCTCCACCAATTCCAATATTGGTGGCCAGTGGGGTGGGGGGTGGGGTGGGGGCTTTCTGGAGCACTAGTATGGGTGTTGTGGGCTGAAGGGACTGGTTTCCAGAGGGCTAGTATGGACATTGTGGGCTGAATGTATTTTTGGGCTGGCAACCAACTCACTCAAGCCTGTTGTGCTGGCAGCTCACGCACTCGCGGCTGGTGGGCTGGTAGTTGACTCACGGCGATTCCTTGAAATTCCATTTCAAGCAGGGTGCAAGGCCACCAAATTCAAGTGCAGTTTCATACCATTTCAAGCACGGTGCAAGGGCACTAAAGACAGCGAGTTGTGACCTCTCCCTCCTCCATCTTGCAGAGACTGAGCCACGCCCACACTTCTGGGTTTTATAGTCCCTCCCCCCTCCCACCAGAAGGGCGTGGCCTTCAATGGGAAAAATCCTCGGCACCTGATGAGCGGCGGGGCACTCTGAGTAAGATAGCCAAAAATTACAGCTGTACGTGGTAGCGTTTTTTTCTAAAATCAATATAAAGCGCACACTGGAAGTGGTCAAGATTAGACTTTTAATTATATGGAAGGTAAGGCAACTTTAATAAGGCAACTTTAATTAGGCAACAGCTTTAGCATTTCCAAACCAAAGGCAACACAGCTTTAGGATTTCCAAACCAAAGGCAACACAGTCTTAGCAATTCCAAACCAAAGCAACACAGCTTTAGCATTTCCAAACCAAAGGTAACACAGCTTTAGCATTTCCAAACCAAAGGCAACACGGCTTTAGCATCTCCAAACTATAGTTTCAAACCACATTAAGGGCACTGACTGGTCAGTAAAACCACTCACAGTTTAGTAGACATGTGTTCAGTGTTATTCACAGCTCAGACTGAGACATGACCCTCTCACTCCCCCATCTTGCAGAGACTGACTGAGGAACTCAACACTTCCGGGTTTTATAATCCCTCCGGAAGGGGCTTGGCCTTCGGGAGAGAGAATCTCAACATTTTTTAAACACTAATAACTTTTATTTTTCATCAATGGGAAAAATCCTCTTGTCCTGCACAGCGGAAGGGAACTCTGAGTAAGATGGCCAAAAATCACAGCCATAAGTGGCAGTGTTTTTTCTAAAATCAATATACAGAACAACAGGAAGTGGTCAAGATCAGACTTTTAGTAATATAGATATTAGAGATTTTGCAACAGTTTGCCATTTGATGTCCAAAAATCTATTTTTCTGAAGCTATGTCTTCTAAGATCCTCTGCTGTCATTTCTTTATAAGCATGGAATTTTGCACTTTTAAAAAGGCATCTATCATTGAATCTATCATTGTTCAATGATATTGTGTTAAAGAAGGAACTGCAGATGCTGGAGAATCGAGGGTTACACAAACGGCTGGAGAAACTCTGTGGGTGCAGCAGCATCTAAGGAGCGAAGGAGATCGGCGACGTTTCGGGCCGAGACCCTTCTTCAGACTGAAGGGTCTCGACCGGAAACGTCGCCTATCTCCTTCGCTCCTTAGATGCTGCTGCACCCGCTGAGTTTCTCCAGCCTTTTGTGTAACCATTGTTCAATGATAGTTGTACTATTTCAATTTCAAATTGTACTGTTACATTTATACAAGTGGTTAAATGCCGAAATCCAGAAATTATTGTTAATGATGTACTGCTTTTCCATTCACTCAATGTTGCAGTGTTTAATGCTATTTTTGGTTTTCTATAAAATAATACTGATAAATATTAAATGCTAGAAAAATTGTTTGAAAGATCTTCATGTTAGATGGTGCTAGTAGCAGGTTAATGCAATGTTGCATTTTTTTTTTAATTTGGATTTTCAAAGGGCACCTTACATGATAATATACAAATTATGTTCTTTTGGTTGAGTATAAATAAATAGCATGGATGTATAGAAGATTTAGTTGAAGTATAGAACAAGACGAAATTAACGTTTTTCATGTTTGTCTGGTTGTTTCTAAAGGAGTGCAACAGGCTTAGTGCTTAGCCCTTGGCCATTTACAATCTCTATTAATGATTAAATTGAGATTTAATAGGAAAGTGAGCCCTGAGGAGGATGTTAATACTCTTCAGGTGATTACAGCCCAATTAAGTGAGTGGGTAAGGTGGAGTTTAATTTTGAAAAAACGTGATGCATTGACTGTATTGATGTATAGAAAGATCAAAAAAGAATGGTTATTCATACTTTAGAAACAATAAATGTTAGCTTGCAGAGGAACATTGGCATACTACTCGGTGAAACATAAAAGATGCAGGTAATTAGGAAGGGTACAAGCATGTTGCATTTTATTGCAAAGGGGTTTGGAATACAGAAGGACGGAAGGTTTTCTGGAATTTGATAGGATCCTACCCATGTTATCCACAGCCAGTATATATGATCAAGAATAGACATGAAGTACTGGAGTAATTCAGTGGCTCACCAGCATCTCTGGAGAAAAAGGATGGGGGGCGATCAAGAGTTTGGGAGACCAGCGTGATGATTTGGCAGTTACTGCAGACTTCTTCTGCCACGTGGGTACTCTGTTTGCAGCAGCATTTCCAGCTTGGCAACTGTCCATGTTACAAACAATTCATGTTTACATAACTCTGCCATAACGTGGGGAAGGCTCGGTAACAATTTGGAATACTGTGCTTGGTTTTGCCTTCATATTTCAATAAGATTATACTGGGATTGCAGCATAGACTCACTTGATTGATTTCTAGGATAAGAAGATTGCTCTACACGCAACAATTGAGTGAGATTGGCTTGCAGAGCTGAGGATAGGCCAATCAGTTTGAAATGTGTAATATTCTGAAAAGGTAGATGTTGAGATTTGTTTCTTCAGGCAGAAGCAATCATGAGAAGAGATAGGGGAGGAATCAGCCATTTATATCTCATCAGCAGAGAAATTTGCATAAGTGTTGTAAATCTACCGCAGAGGCCAGCAGTCATTGACTATGTTCACAATTGTGAATGTATTTTTGGACATTAAGGAAGCCAAAGGATATGGGGATTGGGCAGGGACATGAATGAGTATGGAATTGGTGATCTTATTGAATGGCTGAGCACATTCTTCTTCTTTTCGTGTCCATCTTGTTACAAATGTTGACCTCACTGTCATTGTCTGTCCTGAAAAGGTCGCAAGTTTCCGGCAACAATCAGTGGAAGCCATCACTTGTCGCAATAGATGATGGTGGTAGCAGAATTAGCTTGGAATACTTCCAGTTTCCAGCCCTGCAACATGGATGCTTCTGCTATGGAGCCGCTGAGCACATTGTGTTAATAATATAAATTGCTGAGGTACCCAAGAGTGCATTCATCATATATTGGATTTCTAGGTTGGTTAAAGCAACCATTAATATTTAGCTCTAGTTCAAACATATCATTGCATTAGGGTGGGTTCTCGTAAGGTTCCACTAATCTTTTGGCACAGATTGTGTTAGAATATTTGAATGGCATAACATGGAAAGAAAATGTTTGTCTTGTCATCATTTCTGCAGCTGACAGCTGCGTGATAGAACTACCAATTAATCCCACTTTCCTGTTCTTTCCCACAGTCTCCCCTGGAATTGTTTTATTTCCCTTCAAATGCTAATCTATTTCTCTTTTGCGCATTACAATTCAATTAACATCTATTAGCCTTTAAGGCAATTCATTCCAAATCAAAGCTGCTCTATTTAAAATAATGTGCCTCACCTTGCTACAGTGCTTTTGGCAATTATTTCAAATTTGTGTCCCTTGGTTACTGATCCCTGTGAAACTGGAAGCAATTTTTCATTATTTACTCAATCAAAACCATGCATAATTATGAATTCCTCCATCAATTTGCATCTTGACTTTCTAAGGAAAACCCCAACTTTTACTTTTCTTGCAACTGAGGGCACTTACCAGCGATGATTATAATGATCTCACCTGTACCATCCAACATTTGCATAGCATCCAAGAGTGCAGTGGTCTGAATCAGACAAAATATTTGAGCTGAGGCCTAGTTAATTTTTCGTAATGCTTGGCATTTACTTCCTTAATTTATATTCTAATGTTCTATTAATCAAAAAGGCTAATCTTTTTTTCTCAAGCAGCATTAAAATCTAATAACATCTTGGACTGATATACTGTGGATTCTTTGTGTTTCATGACTGAGCATTGTAATTCTCTCCAGTTCCAGTGAGAACAAATTTTGGTATGGATAAATTGTTCCCGAAGAGGTTTTCAACTGTGAAGAAATCATCGTTGACAACAAATAGCTGCATGATTTGCTTTCAGTCATAATTGCAAATCTCAAGTCTTGGGACTGATTGAGTTTCATTATCTTGGTTTTTGACCAGTTAGCTATAATACTTGGTGGTTTAGAGCTTACTATATTATCTATTCATCCCCAGACACGCACAGAGAGACACGCACAGAGAGACACGCACAGCAAGACACGCACTGACAGACACACACACACACACACGTTGCCCAAGTTAACTGAAAATCCAAAGTCTCCATGTCACGCCTGCCACATCTCCACATAGGGAAGTCCCTCAAAATTGGGAATTACTTCATTTCTGAGGAGCGGAGGATGCCTGACGATGAATCCTTTTAACTTGTGCCACCACTACAGGACATTGCCAGAGTGAGGTCTTGATCTAAGATGATTTGAATTCAGGTTCTACTTCTCAGACACGGTGCCCACGTAAATGTATATATCCTTGCATACATGCCACCACCTCCTTCACTGACCCTCAACCTCCTCTGTTCCCCAGTACCTCTTGCTTCGTTCTCCCCATTCTACTTAGCCCCTCGCTATTTTCCTTCACTTGACTTTTCCATAGAGCCCCAAGCCAGTCTGGCTATTCAGTCTTCAAGACCGTACTCCTCTTAGGGCTCCTGATTATCTGTTCTCAATCCTTGTAGCCATGCCACCCTGAACTCTCAGATCTCTCCCAGAATCTCTTGAGAGTATATCCAGCTGTAATTGTTGATAATGAAACCAAAGTTTTAGAGATACAGCGCGTAAGCAGGCACTTTCGGCCCGCCAGGTCCACGCCGACCAGCGACCCCTGCACATTAACACTATCCTATACCCACTAGGGAAAATTTTTACATCTACCAAGCCATTTACCATTCATGTACGTCTTTGGAGGTACAAAGATGAAGTATCCGTACAGAATCAAATTGCAGTAGATGGTTTATGATGATGTTTGAGCTCCTATAGCTTGCATACACCCTGCTACTGATACAACCATATCAAGATTGATTTTGAATATCCAGCCTTGACAGGCTTGCTGAGGAAGTTGGTTATGTTTTGGGGAGGCAAACGGCACAACTCACCACTGATGACTTCTCAAGTACATCAGAGATAGCCCTGCGGGCAATGAAGTCACTCCAATTTGAATGCTACCTCTGCAATTTGTGAGCACATTTCTGCTTGGCTACAGATGTTGGGTTCCTGTGATTTGATTGTGCATGGAATGATTGCTCTCCTTTGGCACACTATCTGTACGGCTGGCCAAGATGTTCTAATGTTTTGCAGTGTACAGGGAAGATGTATGACCTTAACATTGTTCGGTTAAAGCATTCTGTGATTATTTGGCAAATGTCATGCCACATTGGTTTGATTTTCTTTGTTTAGGTTCAGCATTTCTGATACCACACAAATGTCCTTGGTGCTAGAGTAACAAAGCAAAGGAGGAGGCCTCAGTTGTGGCTGCATGCACTCCCTGTTTCAAGCCCTGATTTTTCACTTCTGTGTAGTGCTTCAGAGAAGGGGTGGCACAGTGGTGCAATGGTAGAGTTGCAGCCAGAAACCTGGTTTGATCCTGACTACGGGTGTTGTTTGTATGGAGTTTGTACACTCTCCCTGTGACCATGTGCTCCGAGTGCTCTGGTTTCCTCCAACACTCTAAAGACGTACAGGTTTGTAGGTTAATTGGCTTTGGTAAGTTGTAAAATTGTCCCTAGTGTGAGTAGGTTAATGTATGGGGTGATCGCTAGTTGGCGTGGACTCGTTGGGCTGAAGAACCTGTTGGTCACTTGATTATTGCATTGTTAGGTTGTTGTACCTATAATCCTGCAGTTAATGGCCTGTCCCCCTGTACCAGGTAATTCAAGAGTTCTCCCAAGTTTTCCCCTGATTTGAACTCGGAGAATGTCCGTAGCGGGTCTGTAGGAGTTCGTGGATGTCTCGTAGCAGCTCGTATGAGTAAAAAGTAACAATTTTTTTCATCACGAGTATTTTTTTACTCGTGGACATTTTTCACAGTGTTGAAAAAACACCTCGAGTTTACCGGATTTCCCGATGTTCGTGGATGCTACTACGAGACATCCACAAACTCTTACGGACCTGCTACGGACATGCTCCGAGTTTGAATCAGGGGAAAACTCGGGAGAACTCTTGAATTACCTCGTACTGTGGGACAGGCCCTTTAGTAAGGATGTCATTGTTCCATTCATGGTGCATATGATGATTGAACACTTTTGACTCTTGGGATATGGGTTCGGCTGCAAGGAAGTGTAAGATCGATCAGCCATGCTGAATGGGCATAAGTGACCAATTGGTCCATTATTTTTATAATTGTTATATAAAATATATGAAAATTAATGCTTAGAAATTTGACAGGATCAATATTAGTAAATGCACATTATAGCTGCTTTAAAAATGACGTTCCTTTATGTTAATAGAATCAAATTGGTAATTGGTAACATCCTAACATAACACCACATAGATATTAAGAATTAAAAAAAATTCTAATGGAGGCATAAGTAAAAATTATTTCCAGATTATTACTCTTGGGGTATGATGAGTTTTGCTCAATCTTTCTGTGCATTTACCACTAGATGTCACCTGGATGATTGCTCAAGGTGATGGGGAATTTATAATTTATGTAAAATTTGGGCTGCTTTTAGGAGCTTCATTTATTGATTGAATAAATAGTATATCAGGTGTCCTTAATTATGCATGCATCAAGCTCTCTTTGTTAACAGATTAATGTCAAATATTGATGCAATTATTCTAAAACTATTGTATGAGGATGGAATGAAACATGCAAGAAATAAAGACAGGCGTAGAAACAAGGAACTACAGATGTTGGTTTATAAAAAGAGACAAAATGTTGGAGTAAGGTCGGGCCTGACCAAGAGATGCTACTTGAGTTACTCCAGCACTTTGTGCAAGAAATTAAGATAACCTTTTATGTTTCCTTGCCACATAGATTAATCAGTTAATAGAGTTGTGCCTGTTTTCAGCAATCCCATCAATCCTACACTCTCCCCCCCCCCCCCCCTCATTTAGTTCCCTGTAACCAATTTATTCTTGTACATGCCCATTAACATTTCCCTCCCTTACCATTTCCTATTACCCAGCTACACTGGGGTAGGTTAATTACATACTGTAAAATTAACAACCAGCATATCGTTGGATTGTGGGAGAAAACTAGAACACTGAGGCGAAAATAAACATGGTCACATGGCGAATATGCAAACCCCACTAGTATGGTAGCAGGGAATTGCTCTGTGTGCCAGTAATTCTTTTAGAGATTTGCCCAGACAGGAATTGATTTACTGGAGCCCAAAATAACCTGGGGAGAAATCCTCAGGTATGATAACACTTTAATTTTGGTTTGCCAGAACCATGTTTAGCAAATCTGTGGTTTGGTTAAATGTTGCATTCCAGCTCCATTTGTGTCTGTTAATAGACTCCTGATACCTGGCAGCAGTGAGGGGTTGTCCTGGCCTGCTGCCCATTAGATGCTGGGGAGACATCATCATGCTTCTTGCTGATTTACCTGATTATTAGTCCAGTCATGGTTACTTGCAATATACATTGCCTTAGATTATTCAATTAGCGGAAGGAAATGTTTTGAGTAGTTGGCACTAATCAAAGGTTGCCAGCATTTAATTGTGCTGTTTAATGCAGTGGGTGCGTTGTGCTTGGAGAAGTGGCAGACTTGCAACTGAACTCCACATGGAAAAACGTGAAGCTCAGAAGAGAGCAACCACTATGATTTTCAGGCTCTACAAAGCTTGATGAAATGTGAAGGCCAGTGTCTACAGGGAGGCACCCCTCACACTGTTGGAAAATAGTGGAGACCGTTAGTTACAGAACTTAATGCCAGAAGTCTAGCCCTGTGGACTGGGACTTGGATGCAGGCAGTGGTCAATTCATCACAACTTAATCACTTGCCTGCAAACAACCTCTATCAGTCAGGAAACATTTCTAATCTTCACCTGCTTTTAGTGCACCAGCTGGAACATCTGCAAGATCTGCTCTATTATTTCACAACTTGCACACATTGCCAACAATTCAATTAAGATAAACACTCCACTCAAAAAAGATTTGTACAATACTCACTGTCATGTTGCAGAACTGTCAACACAGCAGCAATACATTTGAAGGGGAGGTGTGAGGGCAGGTGCCAGCTGCCACAAAAGCCAACTCCTTTGTGAAGTGCATAACTGCTGTTCTGGTTCGGGGAGAAGGTGTTTGTCCACACCACCCACAGCTCCATGTTTGCCAGTCAGCCTGGACTGGCACTGCCTATGCTGAGAGAGTGCTAAGTGCAGAGTCATCTCTGGATCAGGATCTTTGTCGTGCAAGGTAATTGGATGAAACCCAATGGTTTCCCATGCGGAAAATCAACAGCCATCCATTGGAGAAGGAAAGTTCAAAAACACAAGGACCTGCAAAAACATTAACTTCTGCTGTGTGTACGATTAGTTGTCTGTATTTGAGGGGGCGTTAGTTGTTAAACAAATGCGAGCACTGGCATAAAATCGATGCCTGATCTGCCTGCAGCACATCTTTCTTGTGGGTGGTCAGTGACATGTCAGTGGTGCCCAACTAAAATGTGGTGAAAGCCAGATTTAAAACTATTTCTGGGGATCACATATGTAAAACATTTTAATTTAGTATGCAAAACCAGATAATAGTTTTAATCATGTGTAAAGGTGCATAGCATATTTCTCCTCTTTCTTGCTGCTTCATATGTTGTAGCCATGCTTCACACTGCCTTCACAGTGTCCCTTTCCACCACCTGTTTTACACAACGATGGAACTCTGCCCTCTAATAATGTACTCTAGTGTTGCACAGTGACAGTCCTGGATCTGCCATGTTGAGCCAGTTTTGCAGTGACAGATACATGCCCATCAGTGCAGTATACCTGGGTTTAGAACTGGATTTGCACCTGATTCTAAACTTGGGCCCAGAAGATTGAACCTTGACCAACCTGCCTTGGGTCTTTGGTCTCTGGGTATTCTGTCTCTAGGCCTCTGATATCATCAGGTGCATATTCTGGGCTGGGCCTTGGGAGGACAAAGGAGGGATTAGGTCCAAACTTTCAAGTGTTTCTTAAACCAAGACAGCGCTCGGTCTGTGGAGTGTGCTGCAGCAGAAGTAGTGGAAGCAGATATGATGATAATAAGGTTTAATAGGCTTTTATACATAATAATGATACAGGGCTGTCAACATTGGGTGAGAGTTAAGAGTGAGAAATTGCGAGGGAGCGTAGCTTTCGCATTTTTCAGTTTGAAATTGTGCATCCTGGTGCATACTGTAGCGAGTCTTTTAACTTACACTTGAATGCAACATTTATGCTTAAAATTGGATTAGGTATGAATAAGGTTAGGCTAAATTACATTCCTAATTACATTCCACAGTAGAGCCAGGCTCTGATCAACAGGTGCAGCACATGAATACCTATATTCATGTATGGAAGTCAGATTATAGTTCATGCAGAGAGAGAGAGAGAGAGAGAGAGAGAGAGAGAGAGAGAGAGAGAGAGAGAGAGAGAGAGAGAGAGAGGGAGAGAGAGAGAGAGAGAGAGACAGAGAGACAGAGAGACAGAGAGACAGAGAGACAGAGAGACAGAGAGAGACACAAGGCAAGAGTCGGACTTCCATCACTGTTCTGCACAAATAAAGCAATCAACCTTACCCTTTGACTATAGAAACAAGACGAAAATAATGCCACATGTTCAATCGTATATGGTTCAATGAAATTAAGATATATGTAAAACATATATGGAAACAGGCCCTTCAGCCCACCAAGTTCATATCAACCAGAACCTACCATACACCAGTTCCATCCTACATGCCAGGGACAATTTACAGAAGTCAATTAACCTACAAACAGGTTCCTGCACTTCTTTTGGATGTGGGAGAAACCAGAATATCCAGAGAAAACCCATGTGGCAGTAAGGCAGCAACTCTACCGCTGCGCCACCGTGCCACCCCATTAAATTATTTTTTCGGTAATATATTTATTATGGTGTCATGTCAATAAAGATGAACACATGATTCTGACTTCTGCCCTTAGTTGGATAACACACATGTCCAGTCATTGTGTTTTATGGCTGGTTTTCAACCTCTTCAGTCTGAAGGTTTCAACCGGAAACATCACCTATTCTTTTTCTTCAGAGATGCTGCCTGTCCTGCTGAGTTTTTCTAGGTTTTAGTGTCCATCTTCAGTTTAAACCAGCATCTGCAGTTCCTTCCTACACTCTTTGTTAAGCGAAACGGGTCCTATTCTCATAATATTATTCACCTCAACTAAGTTTTTTCTTTACCTCCGTTGCTGCAGAGAATCCAATCCCAGTTATCAAATCTTTCATCAAAGTGAAAATAAAATTCCAGCCCTGCCAACATCTTCATAAATCGCCCCTGGATCCTATCCAGAGCAATTGCACCCTTTCTACAATATGTCATAGTCTTACAGCATGGAAACAGGCCCTTCATCCAAACTTGTTCATGTAGATCAAGATGCCCCATCTAAACTAGTCCCATTTATCCGCATTTGGCCCATATCCCTTTAAACCTCGTGTGTGCCAGTGTGTGCCAGTGTGTGTCAGTGAAGCAGCGACAACATCCGGAGTGAGGGGAGACTTGGCGATGCCCAGGGAGCATTTCCCCCCCCCCCCCCCATCCCGGGAATGCGGGCCAGCCCAGGTGCTCTGTGTCCAGCTGGGGTCCGGAGGAGGTGAGGGTCAGGCATCGGAGAGGACCCTTAGCCCGAGATTCATCTCCGCGGCCCCAGAGAGCGCACCGCGCCCCCACTCACCCGGTCCTGGCTCCGGGCCGGGGTTAAAACTCCATGGGATGTGGACAGAGGGGCCAACAGACACAGAGCCGCCGGAGGTGAGGGAGGGAGGCATGCCTCAGGGTGGGGAGGGTGGGGGGTCGGTGCTGGGACCACCACCGTGTCTCACCTATCACACCATCTGCACAGGGGAAACTAAACTATTTTTTCCCCCCAAATCATCCCACGGGCCGGTAGTTTGACATTGCTTTAAACCAATGCCCTCTAGTTCTCAAATCACTTATCCCAGGAAAAATACTATGCATTCACCTTATATATTCCCCTCGTGGTTTTTACTCGCCTCTAAAACAATTCTTGCTTTATTTTTAACTTCCAGCACCTGCAGATTTTTGAGCGTGAGAAATTTGTGATCAGCGTGAGAGTGTGAGAAGTTTGTGAAATGCGTGATTCTCACTCTCAATGCGTGAGAGTTGGCGGCCCTCTATCTTAAAATAGGCATTTAGATAAACACATGAACAAACAGGGGATGAAGGGATAGTGACGACGTGCAGGCAGATGTGTAGTTTAAATTGGCATCATAGTCGGCACAGGCATTGTGGGCCAAAGGGCCTATTCCTGTGCTGTATTGTTCTGTGTACCTTGGGTCTTCAGCCACAGCATCTTGGTCTCCTGTTGCTTTCTCAGGTAACATCATGGGTTGCTCCTTTAATTGAGTCGGGCCTGCCTTGGAGATTGATAAGTCTATTGCCAGGACACTCAGTGTGGTAAGTGGCCAGTCGGGACTGAAGTGAGGTTGCAAGGATGATGAGTCCTGCAGGGTGGATCTATTCAATGGGCCTTCAATGCTGTGCATTTGACAACACACATAGCTTCTTTGTCATGGCACTTATTTTGGCTTGTGGCCCAAGTGTGCGCAGGTCGCATTGATGCCATTTTTGACACTTGAGGCTCCCAGAAAATGAGTACTATCTGAATGTAGATCTGCCTCCAAATCTCCATTCAGTTTACGTTCAAGGGCATAAAGTCTGCAAAGCACAAACTTTAAATGATCCATTAAAAGGCATCTAACTAAAGCATCCTGGTAATTAAGGCAGTTTTTAGGGCAGTGGAATTGAAGGTAGATAGGAAATGCATGAAAGTACAAGATTTTAATATGATTATGTAGTATAGGTCTGATTTACTGTATTTTGAGTGAGAAGATTCAATTTATAAGTTTCAAAGAAGTGCTTCGTACAAATCCAAGTTGAAGAGGTGCTATTTTGTCCAGGTGCTGATATTGGGGCTGAGATGTTCAATTCAATTCTATTCAACTTTAATGTAATTGCACAGATACAAGTATGGGTACAACAAAATGCAGTTTAGCGTCAGTTCGTAGTAATAGCAATATAGAAATAAATACAGAATGCAGACAATGTGGATGGAGAGACTGGTGAAATCTATCAGCGGGACTCCGAGTTCAGCAGTGTGATGGTGTTGTTGTAGAAGCTGTTCCTCATCCTACTAGTGCGGGACCTGAGGCTCCTGTACCGCCTCCCTGATGGTAGGAGGGCAAACAGTCCATGGTTAGGGTGGGTGGGGTCTTTGATGATCTTCCCGGCCCGTCTCAGACACCGTTTTCGGTGGAGGGCATCAATGGCAGGGAGCGGGGCACCGATGATGTACTAGGTGGTTTTCACCACCCGTTTTAATGCCTTCCTATCTGCCACGGTGCAACTGCTGTACCATACCGTAAAGCAGGTGGTCAGGATGCTTTCGATGGTACAGCGGTAAAAGTTGGTCAGGATCTGGGGGGACAGGTGGTCTTTTTTGAGCCTCCTCAGGAAGTAAAGGCTTGGGGGTGTTGAGGGACCAGGACAGATCCTCCGAGATGTGTACCCCGAGGAATTTGTAGTTGGAGACCCGCTCCACCTCAGTCCCGTTTATATGGATGGATGTGTGTCTGCCCCCTCTGTTCTTTCTAACAATGATTTCCTTCGTCTTCTGGGAGTTGAGGACGAGGTTATTGTTGGCACACCAGGTTGTCAGGTGCTGGACCTCCTCCCTGTAGGCTGACTCGTCGTTGTCACTGATCAGTCCTACCACCGTTGTGTCGTCGGCAAATGTTATGATGGCGTTGGAGCCATACTTAGGGATGCAGTCATGGGTGAAGAGGGAGTAGAGGAGAGGGCTGAGCACACAGCCCTGTGGCACGCCGGTGTTCAGTATTATAGTGGAGGAGGTGAGGTTGTTGACCCTAACAGACTGTGGTCTGTTAGTGAGGAAATCCAGTGTCCAATTGCAGAGGGAGGTGGAGATGCCAAGACCGCTGAGTTTGGTGATCAAGCTAGCGGGTATGACAGTGTTAAAGGCGGAGCTGAAGTCAATGAACAGCAGCCTGATGTAGGTGTTATTGCTGTCCAGGTGGGTCAGGGCAGAGTGTAGAGCCGGCGATATGGCGTCCTCTGTAGACCTGTTTGTCCGGTAGGCAAATTGATGGGGGTCCAGTGTGGGGGGGAGGCTGGCTTTGAGGTGAGCCAAGGTCAGCCGCTCAAAGCACTCGGCGATGACAGGGGTGAGTGCCACTGGCCGGAAGTCGTTGAGACTCCCTGTCGCTGATTGTTTGGGCACTGGCACAATGGTAGATGTCTTGAGGCAAGTGGGGACGACACCCTGGGCCCGTGACAGATTGAAAATGTCAGTGAGGACCAGGGATAATTGTCCAGCACATGTCCTGAGCACCCGCCCGGGGATGCCATCGGGGCCGGCAGCTTTGTGCTCATTCACCTTGCTCAGTGCATCTTGTACAGCAGAGGTAGAGAGACTGAGGGGTTGTTCATTTGGGGGTGGAGCAACTTTGATGACTGGAGTTTTGTTGTCTCGGTCAAAGCGAGCATAGAAATGGTTTAGCTCATCAGGAAGGGAGGCATTGTCTGGGGGGGGTGTTGACTTTATGGTAATCGGCAATGGATTTGATTCCTTGCCACATGCGCCTGGGGTCAGAGTTGTTTTGGAAATGCTCCTCGATCCGCCGTTTGTGATTAAGTTTAGCATTCCTAATTCCCTTTTTTCAGATTGGCCCTGGATGAGCTGTATCCCTCAGAGTCGCCAGATTTAAATGCGGTGTCGCGAGCCTTCAGCAGGAGGCTGACCTCCCTGCTCATCAACGGCTTCTGGTTAGGGAAGGTCTTTATCTCTTTGTGGGTAGCGACGTTGTCAGTGCAGAATTTTATATAGTCCAGAACGGTTGAAGTGTATGAGTTGATGTCCACTTGGGAGTTAAAGGTGGCCTGGGTGGCAAACAGACTCCAGTCTGTTTGCTGAAACTGTTCCTGTAAAACAGAGACAGCCCACTCAGGCCAGACCTTCACTGTCCTCACGGTAGGTTTCACACGTCTGATCAGAGGTGTGTATTTGGGGAGTAGGAACAGAGAGAGGTGGTCAGACTGTCCCAGGTGGGAGAGGGGGAGGACTTTGTATGCTTCAGTAATATTGGTGAATACTAGGTCCAGAATATTGTTTCCTCTGGTTGGGCAGGAGACATGTTGGTGGAATCTGGGGAGCACAGTTTTAAGGTTGGAGTGGTTAAAATCACCCGCAACAATAAAAGCCCACTCTGGGTGTGCAGTTAGTTGTTTGCTGATAGCAGCTTGCAGCTCTTCCATTGCAACCCTGGCATTAGCGTCCGGGGGGTACATAGACTGCAGTGATAACAATCGATGTAAATTCCCTGGGCAGATAGAAGGGCCTGCACTTTATCATCAGGTATTCCAGGATGGCAGAGCAGTGACTACCAATCCTGACAGCGTCTGTACACCATGAGTTGTTCACATAAATGCACAGTCCGCCGCCCTTGGTCTTACCGGAGTCCTCCGTTGTTCTATCGGCCCTTTTGTACAACCAATGTTAATTGGTTACACATCAATGTATACATGTGCACATTAAACATTCCTTGTCACTATTTGAAACAGAAGGGTGTTCATTCAGGTGTGACTTAACTTAATCTTTCAATCAATTATACCGAAACAATTTAACTTATTAGCCATATCCTCCAGAGATGCTGCCTGACCCACTGAGTTACTCAGCACTTTATGTTCCAACTTATTAGCTGAGGGTTTTTAAGTCCAGATAGGCTACTGCCTTTACTTGCAGAGGTTAAATTCGATGGTAGCACCTATTGACACGTCTCAGACTGTATTGGTTTAAGTGCACTGTTTAAGTGCAAATCTTTATTTATAAAAACCTGGATAGCCTCCTGTGGGTTTTGTTTGTGCAATATTGAGCATGGCTGCTCAGATGTTAAGTATTTATCTAGGACACAGAGTGCTGGAGTAGCTCAGTGAGTCAGGCAGCATCCCCAGAGAACATGTATAGGCGATGTTTCTTCAGACTAATTGTGGGGCGGGGAGGGGATAAGAAAGCTGGAATAGAGGAGGGTGCAGTACAAAGCTTGGCAACTAATAAGCTGACACAGGTGAGGAGGATTATTTGATAGGTAGATGGTTGCACAAAGGCCAGAGATGAAAAAAACAAGGCGTGTGACCAAAGGATTGTGTAGCAGACCAAGTGTACACTCGGCGAACTTTTCGCTGAACGCATACATTCGGTTCACCAAGGCCTGGAGCTCCCAGATGCTAAACATTTAAATTCCTCCTTCCATTCCCAAACTGACTTTTCTATCCTGGGCCTCCTCCATTGTCAGAGTGAGATCACAAGCAAACTGGAAGGACAACACCGCATACAGTGTAGATAGCTTACAACCCAATGGTGTGAATATTGAATTCTCCAATATTAGGTACTGTAACTGCATAATCCACCCCTATTCCTTCTTCCCCCAGTTAACCTCTTCCTCTCCATTTTTCTGTCTCCCCTCTGGCCCACCTGGACTCGCACCTATTTCTCCCCTCCCCCTCCACTTCCCTTTCCACCTGCATTCCATCCTCTCGCTTCACAGTTCACAACTCTTCAATCCTTTTGTTTCACTTCAGTCTTCTGTCTTCTCATCTCTCGCCTTTGTCCAACCAAGTGCCTACCAAATAATCTTCCTCACCTGAGCACGCCTATTACCTGTCATCCCCGCCCGTTCCCTTAATTGGTCTGATGAAGGTTCCGACCCAAAACATCACCTATCCATGTTCTCCTGAGATGCTGCCTGACCAGCTGAGCTACTCCAGCACTCTGTGTCTTTTGCAAACAAACATCTGCAGTTCCTTGTTTCTATAAGTATTTATCTAGTCTCTTCCTTAACCATTCAATTATACCATATTATGAAGCAATCTAAATATTCACCGCTTAGTTTAGAGATGCAGCGCAGAAACAGGCCCATTCAGCCCACCATTCTTACTTTCAGTGACTGATGAACAAGGACACCCAGATCTCGATGTACTTCCCCTTTTACTAACTTGACACCATTCAGATAATAATCTATCTTCCAGTTCTTGCCACCAAAGATAATCTCATATGTATCCACATTAAACTGCATCGGCCATGCATCTGCCCACTCACCCAACCTGTCCAAGTTGCCCTGTATCCTCATAGCATCCTCCTCATAGTTCACACTGCCACCCAGCTTTGTGTCATCTGCAAATTTGCTAATGTTACTTTTAATCATTTCATCCAAATCATTCATGTATATTGTAAATAGCTGCGGTCCCAGCACTGAGCCTTGCGGTATCCCACTTGTCACTGCCACCGTTTATCCCTACTCTTGTTTCCTGTCTGCCAACCAATTTTCTATCCATGTCAGCAATCTACCCCCAATACCATGTGCTCTCATTTTGCCCAATAATCTGCTATGTGGGACCTTATCAAAGGCTTTCTGAAAGTCCAGGTACACTAAATCCACCGGCTTTCCCTTGTCCATTTTCTTAGTTACATCCGCAAAATAATTCCAGGAGATTAGTCAAGCATGTTTTCCCCTTCGTAAATCCATGCTGATTCAGACCAATCCTGTTACTGCTATGCAAATGTGTCGTTATTTCATCTTTTCTAATTGACTCCAGCACCTTCCCCACCACCGATGTCAGGCTAACTGGTCTATCATTCCCTGTTTTCTCTTTTCCTCCTTTCTTAAAAAGTGGAATAAGATTAGCTACCCTCTAATCCACAGGAACTGATCCTGAATCTATAGAACATTGGAAAATGATCACCAATGCATCCACGATTTCTAGAGCCACTTCATTAAGTACCTTGGGATGCAGACCATCAGGTCCTGGGATTTATCAGCCTTCAGTCCCATCAGTCTACCCAACGCCATTTCCTGCCTAATGTGAATTTCCTTCAGTTCCTCCCTCACCCTAAGTCCTCTGGCCACTAGTACATCTGGGAGTGTTTGTATCTGCCTTGGTGAAGACAGATCCAAAGTACCTGTTCACCTTGTCTGCCATTTCCTTGTTCCCCATAATAAATTCACTTGTTTCAGTCTTCAAGGGACCCACATTTGTCTTAACTAATTTTTCCTCTTCACATACCAAAATAAGCTTTTACTATCCTCCTTTATATTCTTGGCTAGCTTACCTTAGTACCTCATATTTTCTCCCCGTATTGCCGTTTTAGTCATCTTCTGGTGCTCTTTAAAAGTTCCCAATCCTCTGGCTTCCCGCTAATCTTTGCTATGTTGTACTTCTTCTCTTTTATGTTTATACTGTCCCTGACTTCCCTTGTCAGCCACGGTCACTTCGTACTCCCCTTGGAATCTTTCTTCCACTTTGGAATGAACTGATCCTGCAACTTCTGTATTATTCACAGAAATACCTGCCATTATTGTTCAACTGTCATCCCTGCTAGGGTCTCTTTCCAGTCAACATTGATAGTGTACTATTTGTGTTTTCCGAGGGTTGTCTCCAAAGATTAATAGATGCTCACATAACCTGACTTAAGGGAAAACTGTATAGCCTTAAATTAGGTTTTCATTGTTGCTTGTAAATCTACTTGAATTTTTTGAGTACTTGTGGATGGTAAAAGAGTATCTCTAGATATCTGTCTGAAATGTATGCCATTTGCCAGAGGCTGACTGAGTGTTGTCAAGCGGGGTTTTGATGCTATTTATTGTTAATGTTTTTAACTTTTAAATCGGTTAAATGTATTCTTTAGTTTGTCTTTTCTGTCAACTCTTTGAATTGTTCATAAATTCTCTTGAGCGCTCAAAGAGCCCCTGGAGCAGCCTGGGAGTGAGGCTTCGAGGTCTATTATTTAGATTGGACATTTGTGAGCAGTGGTGAGGCACAGGGGTTGGTGCTAGGTCCACTATTGATCATCTATATTAATTATTCAGATAACCATGTTATTAACATGCATTGGAGGGTTTGCAGGTGATGCCAAGAATTGGTGGTGTAATGGAGAATGAAGAGGGTTAGGTGGGATTGCATTAAAGAGACCACAAATGCTGGAGACTTGAGTAAAAAACAAAGTGCTAGAGGAACTCTTTAAGAAGGAACTGCAGATGCTGGAAAATCGAAGGTAGACAAAAGTGCTGGAGAAATTCAGCGGGTGAGGCAGCATCTATGGAGCAAAGGAAATAGGCAACTTTTTGGCCCGAAACATTGCCTATTTCTTTCGCTCCATAGATGCTGCCTCACCCGCTGAGTTTCTCCAGCACTTTTGTCTGCTAGAGGAACTCACTGGGCCAGCAGCAACTGTGGAGGGAAACAGACAGATAGATGCCCTTTCCAAATTGTGTTTCATTAATTAATACGGGAAAGAAAAATAACAAATTTATGTTCCATTTTCAATATTTTATTTATTTATTGGCTTTTAACTATTTGTTGATACCAGCCATCTCTTCTCTTTGCAGCTCTCTTGTATGCAACCATATTTGGTAATGTGACAACGATCTTTCAACAAATGTATGCTAATAGCAACAGATATCATGAGATGCTGAACTGTGTCCGAGACTTTTTGAAGCTCTATCAGGTGCCCAAAGGCTTGAGTGAACGTGTCATGGACTACATTGTTTCTACTTGGTCAATGTCTAAAGGAATTGATACTGAAAAGGTATAAAATGCACTAAACTAAAAAGAGAATATATATACATTTTATATTGCTTTACAGCGTCTTTTAAAATGGGTGCCATGTCTTGCTTTTTTGCCAACTATAATGTACTAATTTTGCTTCCAAATGGTTATTCTTTCTGGTGTGGTTTATTGCACTGCTCACATCCAAATCTCCCATTTTGTAGGCCTCCAGATCTGCACCATATATTCAGGCATTTGGTCTGTCTTAATCCCTGGGTTCCCTCGTAGTATTATAGTTATAAGGCATTGCACCCTCATAACCACCCACCCTGAACCTGCAACTCGTAATTCTACATTTATGAGAGTGGATCTCTGCCTTCCAGTCGCGTTTTGCTGCCTCCTATTAGATTGGAATCTGTTGTTTTTACTAAGTTGAATTTAAAAAATAAAATGGATCACAGATTTGAATATATAAGTGCAGAATGTGCTTGAGAGTCACAGAGAGGGTAGATCTTAATTTTGTGCAATAACATAAAATAGCCATAGAGAACAATTTTACATCTTTCCCGATTATGAAGTTCACTAATAGATGTACTGAATGAATAGAAAACTCTCAGATATTCAGTATAATTACAGGAGGTTTGGGTTCCAGCATTCTGTGTGTGTAAGCTATTATTCCAATTTTGTTTGCTTATATGTTGAGCTAAATCTACTGCTTTATGTGAAGTTAAACCATGGCTCCACATTTGCTCAAGTTTCATTTGTTAACAGTTGTATTGATGTTTTTAACTTATAATTTCATATGAATAGATCATCACATTGTTTTTAGCATATGAGCCATTGTCTGAATGTAAAAATTAGTGATATAATTGCTACTTGCTGTTAAAAATATTAACATCAGTCTCCTACTGTTTAGTCTTTGAAATATTAATGCACCTACCAGAAATGTTTCAATTTATAGACTTTTAGAAAGATTCTTTTCCTTTTTATAATTATATTGTCGATTTGGTGGTAAAAAAAATTGTGTTGATAATGGAGGAGGTAGTCCAATGTGTTCCATGAAGCTTGTGTGCAAATTATTTTCTTTATAATGTATGACATCTATAAAATATTATACATAATGAATTATGAATCAACTATTGATCTATTTGTGTTTTCCCCTTATTAGGTTCTCGAAATCTGTCCTAAGGATATGCGTGCAGACATTTGTGTTCATTTAAATCGTAAAGTCTTCAAGGAACATCCAGCTTTTAGACTCGCAAGTGATGGCTGTTTACGAGCTCTGGCAATGGAGTTTCAAACCATTCATAGTGCTCCAGGAGATTTACTTTATCACGCAGGCGAAAGTGTTGACAGCCTTTGCTTTGTGGTTTCTGGGTCCTTGGAAGTAATTCAAGATGAAGAAGTTGTTGCTATCCTAGGTAAAACTTAAACGTGTGGTATTATTTAAAAATGTTTTTTGGGTGGGTGACACACCAATTTTTAAGCTATTTAGAGGCGACATATGCTTTTGAGGATTCATGGCATTATACATGATTATAAAAACTACAAATTAAAAAAAAAATCAAGCCATTTGGTTTGATCATTAGTTTTTAACACACCTTAAATCTGCATTGAATGTATATACTTGCCAAAGGTAACATAGCATTTCATTTAGAAAATATCAGCTGTAAATGCCTTTTTATGTAAGATGTTGTGCATGCAATGAATGGCTGTCGATAATGTAAGTAACTCAGGGAAAATGGGAAGCAGACATTAGCAAGTGGAGAAAATCCAATTACAATGCTCTTTTCACAATCTCAGCATGTCCCCTAGTTCTGTATAGCCATTTAAATACTTTAGAAATCTACTCATCGGTATTATAGAAAACATAGCACTAACTGAAACAACAACAATGCCCACGAAATACACTTGTTAGAAGTCACATTTTTTCTGTTCCACCTATATTGGCAAAGGTATAAATATGGGCCCTGATACTGTCAAGAGATTCTTTAAGCCATTGAAATATACAGCATATTTAGTCCATGTCAAGGATCAAGAGTCCATTATACTAATTCCATATTATTCCCCCTGTGTTTCCATCAACTCTTTCCCTAGATTCTAGCCCTCACAGAGAAGTTCAAGTCAGTTTACAATTAATTTATAACCTTGCAGTCTTTAGGGTGTGGAAGGAAACGGATCGGGTCACAGGGAGAATATGCAAATTCCACACAGATGGCACCAAAGGTCAAGATTAGTGGTTCCTGGAGATAGAATACAAAGCTCCACCAGCTGTATCATTCTCCTGCCTCAGGTTGCACATTAAAAAACACACACACACACACACACACACACATACACACACAAGGCCCCTCATTTTATTAGCTCATTCACTTTTCCTTCGGATCTATTTTAAATCTTGGATTTTAATGTTAAACTAGGCCAAGGGGGGCCCGTCGGGCCCCGTCCCCTCCACGCGGGGGGGGGGGGGGGGGGGGCTGCGGCGTCACACACACACACACACTCTAACCACCCCCACACACACTAAACCCCCCATTTATTATTAATTCGCTCCTTTTACCCCATCCCCCGCCCTATCCACTTGCGCATAACCCCCAACAGCGCAGGCGCAGCAGGGGAAGGGGAGTATTGAGGGAGATAGAGATTGAGGGGTGGGGGGGGGCGTGGCGTCACAAGGGAGGGCTGGTTCACAAACACAATACTCCACCACTCACCCATAGGTCCCAATATTCACCACTCCCTAAAGAGGGAGGGGGGGGGGGGCAGAGAGGGAGGGGGGGGGCAGAGAGGGAGGGGGGGCAGAGAGGGAGAGGGTGCAGAGAGTGAGGGGGCGTAATTCGCAGCTCGTGGCTGCACGTTGAAAACTCTGCGCAGCTGGCCGCGATGAGCATAGGCATTGTGACCTCACCCAGCTCGCTTCAGCTCGTTAGATTTAAAAAAGATCTCAGATTGGTGAACAATTTTAGTGAAAAACTCGGGAAATAATGAATCAATTTTTCAGATGAGGGAATTTTTTACTTCATGAGGTAAATCTCTACTGGAATATGTTAAGATTTCACTGTTAGCACGTCAGGTTTTCAAGGAAATGTGAAACATGATCAAATACACAAATAAATACGGACGACACAAGGACGACTTAAACATCCAGATCAGAGTTTTATAATTATATCGATATGTCTCCTGTTGGACCTTTAAGTTGGGGTTGTTCTGTAATGATTTTTAAAATAAAAATAATAGATTATATGGCCTAGATTGGTGGAACATTGGGCCGGATGGCACTAATCACAGCCAAAGCCAAATGGTTACCAGTCAGGCTAAATAAGTGGATAATTTTTTACAGCCATGTAGTGCTCAAGGTCTTGTTGGTGTTGCTATTGTTAGCAGAAATTAGAATGCAGGTAACGGGGACGTGAGGCTCCCATCTTCCAGCATTGCTCAAACTTGACACATCTGTTTTATTTGGACTGACCCAAACACATATCAAGCATATACAGTGCATTCGGAAAGTATTCAGACCCCTTCACTTTTTCTACATTTTGTTACGTTACAGCCTTATTCTCAAATGGATTAATTCTTTTTTTTATCATCAATCAGCACACTATACCCCATAATAAAAAAGTGAAAACAGGTGTTTAGAAATTTTTGCAAAGTAATTTAAAAGAAATAACTGAAATATCACATTTACGTAAGTATTCAGACCCTTTACTCAGTACTTTGTTGAGGCACCTTTGGCAGCAATCACAGCCTCGAGTCTTCCTGGGTATGAGCTTGGCACACCTGTATTTGGGTAATTTCTCACTTTCTTCTCTGCAGATCCTCTCAAGCTCTGTCAGGTTGGATGGGGAGTGTCGATACACAGCTATTCTCAGATCCCTCCAGAAATGTTCGATCGGGTTCAATTCTGGGTTCTGGCTGGGCCTCTAAAGGACATTCACAGACTTGTCACAAAGCCACTCCTGCATTGTCTTGGCTGTGTGCTTAGGGTCATTGTCCTGTTGGAAGGTGAACTTCCGCCCCAGTCTGAGGTCCGGCAAGCTCTGGAACATGTTTTCACCAAGGATCTCTCTGTACTTTGCTCCATTCACGTTTCCCTCGATCCTAACTAGTCTCCAGTTCCTGCCGCTGAAAAACTTCCCCACAGCATGATGCTGCCACCACCATGCTTCACCGTAGGTATGATATTGGCCAAGTCGGGCACGTGCCAGGAGTAATTACTCAGCGTAGGCAGTCAGTTGGCTTTAAAACAAATTTATAAAGTCTTCAAAAGCCATATCCCTTAATAAAGTACCGTATTTCCCGGCAATGAAGAGGCACCTGTGTCGAAGACGCACCCCCATTTTGAGTTGCTAAATTTTGAAAGAAGGCTGGCGAGACATAGAATTTCTCATGCAAAAAAAACCCAAATAAATAAATAAAGTAACAATTCAATTTGTCCAAGGCTTCCAAACTTCCTTTATTCTGAATGACTGAATGGGTGGGGGGTGGAGGGTGATGGCAGGTGGAAAGATGGTGGAAAACCGGGAGCACACCGGGGCAAGTTGAGCCAGTTGTGATTTTATTGAATGACAATACGTGAATCTTGTTTCTCATGCCTTTTGGCAAACTCCAAACAGGCTGTCATGTGCCTCTAACTGAGGAGTGGCTTCCGTCTGGCCACTCTACCATAAAGGCCTGATTGGTGGAGTGCTGCAGATATAGTTGTCCTTCTGAAAGGTTCTCCCATCTCCACAGAGGAACTCTGGAGCTCTGTCAGAGTGACCATCGGATTCTTGGTCACCTGATCAAGGCCCTTCTCCTCTGATTGTTCAGTTTGGCCGGGCAGCCAGCTCTATGAAGAGGTGGTTCCAAAGTTCTTCCATTTAAGAATGACAGAGGCCACTGTGCTCTTTGGGACCAGCAGAAATTGTTTTATAGTCTTCCCCAGATCTGTGTCGTGACACAATCCTGTTTTGGAGGTCTACAGACAATTCCTTCATCTTCATAGCTTGTTTTTTGCTCTGACATGCACTGTCAACAGTGGGATCTTATATAGACAGGTGTGTGCCTTTCCAAATCATGTCCAATCAATTTAATTTACCACTGGTGGACTTCAATGGGGAAAATAAATTGTCGGCACGGACTGGAAGGGCCGAGAGGGCCTGTTTCCGTGCTGTAATTGTTATATGGTTATAAGTTGTAGAAACATCTCAAGGATAATCAATGGAAACAGGATGAACCTAACCCCTATTTTGAGTGTCATAGCAAAGGTTCTGAATACTTATGTAAATGTGATATTTCAGTTATTTATTTTTAATTACTTTGCAAATGTTTCTAAACACCTGTTTTCGCTTCTTCGTTATGGGGTATTGTGTGTAGGTTTAAAATCCATTTTAAAATAAGGCTGTAACGTAACAAAATATGGAAAAAGAGAAGGTGTCTGAATACTTTCTGAATGCACCCGTTAAACACACCCAAACACAAGGGTATGTTATATCCAAATAAACCAGATTTGAATATAACTAAATAATTTGAGGAGTGCAATAACATTCTTTATTAATATATTTTAATTACATAAATAATTGGCAAAACGTATGCAATTTCAAATATTTGCCATAATACGGTAATCCTTGTGCTGTGCACAACTTAGCATAAAACAGCATATCTTCTTGCATTGTTAAAACGGATCTGATTTTATTTTTCTTGGACTTAACACCTTTTCTCTCAAAATAATATCAATAGCAAGATGGGATAATGCAGTGTTGCAATTGATGTTTTCTGTATTGTTCCTAATGTTGTCTGGAAAGTTTTTAAAAATGTCAAGTATTTTTTAATAAGGAAAGAATGTAACTGAGTAAATCTACAAGGGCCAAGGGAGTTACTGCTTTCACAAGAAAATATATTTGGGTAGGTTTGAGAACACACATTCTTAAACCTACCCCAAAAAAATGCTCTCTTAATGGTTGACACTGGCGCTATTTAATGTGGTTCCTGGTTGCATTCAGGCAAACATTTGGCTGTGTAAGTTTAGTTTCCTAAATTGGTCGCTGTAGATAGTGGAAAGATTTTCGATTTCATGGGCAAGATATTTACCTAAAATGGCTGTGCTGTTCCGCATGCACTGAAATTTGAGCAAATCAAGCTGGAAACGGCAGATTGTGGATATCTGCAATTGCTGGGAGAAATAGAGGAAAGAAAGGAAGATGTTGGGATTCTTACAAATTCACTAAATGTGCTCTTTGCCTCGAGTTAATTGAACAACTATATTTCCTGCAGATTAACTTAACTAGGAACATCATGATAAAGCTTGGCCACTTATTGCACCAGCTTACAACCCTGCAATAAATCACTTTACCCCTTGTGGCTTCGTGGCTCATTGTAGTCATAAATGTGTATATTTAGGGGTCATTTCAGGCTTGATCAGTTGCCAATAATGATTTTGTTTTGGTCCAATAGAAATTCACTGTTGCAGGAATTAAGTAATAGCTAGACACTTAAAATCATCATTTTCAGTGAAGAAATAATACCAGAAGACTGAGTTTTACAATGGAGAGTGTGCTATTGCACATCCAAAACTCTGTGATAACATCAGATCAAATGCCCTGCGGTGCAGGAACAATCTCCTTCAACCCAAAGGTCTGTGCTGAACATCATGCTGAGTTCCACTAATCACCTCTGCCTGCACATAATCAATTTCCTCCATATCTATATACCTTTCTAAATGCCACTATCCTATTTTCTTTTACCGCTACCCCTGACATCGTTCAAAGCACTCACCACTCTGTGTTTAAAAATAAACTTGCCTCACACATCTCCTTTAAACTTTCTCCATCTGACCTTGAAGCAAGACTTTGATATTTCTACCCTTAGAAAAAAAGGTTCTGACTGTTCACCCTGTATATGCCCTGCATAATTTTAAGTACCCCCTCCACTCCAGAGAGAACAATTCAACCACTGGCGCATAGGAAAGATTTGGAGGGATATGGACAAGGCACATTCAAATGGAACTAGCTTGATTAGGCAACTTAGTCATCATGGAAGAGTTGGGCCACAGGGCTGTTTTGTATTCTTTTGCTCAATAGCTCTGTTAGTTGCTTCCTGGTTTGTGTGTCAGTTTGTCTTACAGAAAGGAAGAAGTTGTTTAAATGTGTGGCCAGTTAAAATATTCTGAAGATAATTAAACCTTTGTCACACTATGTAGATGTTATATAACTTGAGATGAATGGCCAAATTAGGGTAATGATGTTGAAACTGGTTATGACATGGATCATGCCAGTGCAGCAGAAGGAAGTTTGGGGAAGTCTAGGTCAATGATTTAGAGAGGGAGAATGGATGAGTCTTGTGCATGTTGGAGCTGCATGGTTCAGCAGAGAACAACAAAAATGTTAGCAGGACTGCTGGCAACAGCAATAAGGAGAATTTAAGCCAGGCCAAGAACACAATGTTTATTTGCCGTGTCAGCTCTGACTGCTGCTGCTGCCAGATATCTACTTTGACACCTTTCTCCATAAAGACACTGCCACAACATTTGAGATTTTGCAGAAATTCTCCAATTTCCATTTCTATAGTTGACTGAATTACATTTGCAGAGACAGAAACCACTTTAAAATAGTTGTTGAATTTCCAGCTGCTCAATAGCTGTGCTGCCACTAAATCACTCCATTGTTGATTTTGTACCAGTAGCAGAATTCGGTTGAATTTATCCATCTATATTTTAAACATTCAATTGATTTTTAAACATTTAAAGGCTTTCAAATGGATTCACATTTGAATGGATGTAATTGAAAGGGGGGAAGGTGTGACGGCAAAGGCTGGAAAATAGGTAGGAATGGGGCAAAGCCTAGTGAGTGATTGGTGAACTGGAGACAAAATGATGTCGGGAAAGAAGAGGAGCAAAATGAAAAGCTGGAGGGTGGAATATGAGTGGAAGAGGGCAGGGAGGGGAAAGGAAAGATAAAAGGGAAATGGGGAATGGAGATGTGAAGGGTGGGAGATGAGCATTAGGAAGAGGAGAAAGGAATTGGGTGATGGGACTGGTGGGTTAAAAACGAGTGCAGACTGGAGGAGAAAGAAGGGCTTTGGGAAGTAATACAGTTTAATTGTATGCTACTTTAGTGACACGAAGTTGGGGAAACCATTTCCAGTCTCATACCTCGACGGAGATGTGTCTTTTCCCCTCGTTGCATTTTCGCCTCCCTCGCAGCCTAACAACTTGGATTGGTGCGGCCTTTCCCGGAGACGGCCCAGATCTTCAGCAGCAGGCGCGCCGCGAACTTCCATCGCGGTGCCAGAAGAAAGGCTCCAATCGCCGGCCTGCTGACTTTAACATCGTGAAGCCGCGGTCTGCGATGCTTCTAGCTGGGCGTGGCATGGACTTACCATCCCGGAGCTCGGGATCCCTTGCGGGGATCACCGGAGAAGAGCTCCGACCACTGGCCTGCCTGTGGCCTATAATATCATGAAGCCGTGGTCTCCGGTAAGAAAGTGGCCGATTCGAACACTCCAAGCCACGGAATGTATTCCATCCATTCCGACATCGGAGCTTGTACAGCGGGCCGTCCGTAGCAGCGACTACGGAGGGTTCATGGCCCCGACCACGGGTAAACAAAAGGAGGAAGACTGACTGAACTTTATTGCCTTCCATCACAGCGATCACTGTGGTGGATGTTTATGTTAAGTTCTATTGTGTATTGTGTTCTGTTAATTGTATGGCTGCATGGTAACTCAAATATCACTGTAGCTTAATTGGTGCATGTGACAATAAATATGAACGTGAACTTGAGATGCAAATAACTGCAGTGCTGTGTTGAGGGGATGGAAGGTGGGATTGCATATTTTGTTGTTTAAAGGACCAGATGTTACTTGGGTGTTTGCAATGGAGTCTGATCAGTTTCTCATTTGCCAGGTTGGTTCAGAGGAAGTTCTTATGACAAGAGACAATATGGTTCACTCTGTGGCTGCTGGCTGTTTGCTCCGTCTAAATACAGTCACCATGTATTTGAAGGTCTATGTTCTAGAATACCTCCCAATAGGCCTGTCCCACTTTTTAGGCGACAACAAGAGGTTCACCTGCACCTCCTCCAACCTCATCTATTGCATCCACTGTTCTAGGTGTCAACTGCTCTACATCGGTGAGACCAGGCACAGGCTTGGCGATCGCTTTGCCCAACATCTCCGCACAGTTCGCATTAACCAACCTGATCACCTGGTGGCTCAGCACTTCAACTCCTCCTCCCATTCCAAATCTGACCTTTCTGACCATGGCCAGAGTGAGTCCCACCGCATATTGGAGGAGCAGTACCTCATATTTCGCTTGGGCAGTTTACACCCCAGTGGTATGAATATTGACCTCCAATTTCAAGTAGTCCTTGCTTTCTCCATCCTTCCCAGCTCTCCCACAGCCCACTGCTCAGCCTTTTCCTTTTCCTTCCTGCCCCCCACCCCCACATCAGTCTGAAAAAGGGTTTGACCCGAAACGTCACCTATTCCTTTGCTCCATAGATGATGCTTTACCCGCTGCATTTCTCCAGCATTTTTGTCTACCTTCGATTTTCCAGCATCTGCAGTTCTTTCTTAAACATGTCACCACATGGTTGCCACATGTTCGCGGGTGGTTGCCTGGGAGTCGCCTTAGTGGTCGTGAGTAATGCCCTCAGACTCGCAACAAGTCGTAATGGCATTCTGGTTGCCACTAATTTTTCAACATGTTGAACTTTAGTGGCGATCAGAATTTTGACGCCATGGAGAGTAGCGAGAATTCTTGTGACGTAGGTGCAGTGGTAGTGGGTAGCCAGGAGGTTGTAGGTTGTCATAGGTTGTCGCCGTTGCTGACCAATGAATTTCATTGGCACATTGAAAAAACGTAGGTAAACGGCTCGATGTGGTGACTCAAATCTAGTGTGCGGTCAATACGCATTTTGTTTTCTGGAGATCAGACGGTGGAACATGGCTCCAAAGAGAAGAAAGGTGCAGCGCAGGTGTAACGCACAACACCCATCAGGTGGATCTGACCCAGGAGCAGGAGGAGCCTGGTGTGATGTTGCCTGTCTGGTTGTCCACTCGGTCACCCTCCTCCATGGCTGCTGCTGCAGCACTTCTGGTACGGATCAGGTTGTGGAGGACACATGCTACGTAGACAAAGGTTTCCACATTCTTGGGCTCCTGCTCCATCGTAGTCAGCAAGTATCTGAATCTGCTGGTGAGGATGCCAAAGGTGTTTTCCACGACTCTCCTAGCCCTGGACAGCCTGTAGTTGAATATCCTCTGCTCTCTTGACATCTGCCTGTGAGGGTATGGCTTCATCATCAATGACCTGAGTGGGAAGGAATCATCAGCAACCAGTGTGTAACGGATGTCAGGGTTGTCTTCTCCGAGCAGAGGTTCTGGATTAGGAAAGCCTGTTGTTCCTTCTTTCAGTGCTTTCCCATATGCATCATTGCCAGGTGTCCCCACATCCACAAACAGGAATGTAATGCGTTGAATCAGACACATATCAAGACACAACACATGTTTATTAAAGCCCACACAGGACATTACTGTAACTAGCAGCTACTTAGACTGACTTGCGTAAGCAAGCTCTTGGTAATATGAATTGTATATTAGGCGGACCAACTACTAACAAGCACTACAATTGGTTAGTAGGAAATAACCAATCTACATCTTTCCTTGTAGAAACAAAAGAAAGCATAGATACGTGGGAGCGTGGTGGCTAAACAATATAGTAGCCGGAACATTTCATTAGTTGTTTTGTGCTTTGTATGGCTCTTTCGGCGAATCCGTTGGACTACGGAAACTCAGGGCTGCTGGTGATATGTCGAAAGTCCCATCATTACTCAAAGTTTTTGAAAAGCTGGCTGGTGAACTGACTGCCGTTGTCGGATTGAAGGGGCGGATTGCGAGTGGGATGCTCTGTTGTTTATCTGGCCAGCCACGCCGGATGACAGCAGACAGCAATTGTAAAGTCTCGTCAGCAGCCATGTGCTCTGCCAGGCCGATTAGGCAATCAGTAGGAACATACGATACCTTCATTACTGAGACTTGGTCCTGTTCAGAGAGTTGTTGTTCGCTGGTTTTGTGTGGGGCCCGTGATAGTGTGTCAACTGTATGCATGTCCTTTTTTTTATAGACAATGTTGAAATCAAACCGCTGTAGCTACATCATCATCCGTTGCAGGCGAGCCGGTGCAGCATGAATGGGTTTATTCAAAATGTGACCCGCGGCTGGTGGACGGTTTCTATAATCACAGACTTTCCAAAAATAAAGTATTTGAATTTCGTGCAGGCGAAAACCACTGCAAGTAATTACTTTTCAATCTGGGCGTAGCGTTGTTTAGTATCAGTTAGTGCGCAAGAAGCAGCAGGCTCAAATGTGAAACTGTCCACACGCTTCATTGCCTCAGGGCCAACCAGGTTGAGTAACACAGAAGCATGTACATCCGGAGGATCGTTGCGATGAACGATGCGAACATAGTGAATGTAGTCGCGCTAGAAAAGCTGCTAGCGTTCAGCAATGTTAGAGTCAAAGATCAGAGGACTAGGATGGCGAGACGAGTTTGCCATGATGGAGATAACAGGCATATAAAACAAATATAAAACACCAAAACCCGATAAACGTGAAACTCACTCTATGACATCATGTAATGAGTCGAGTCGGACACACATCAAGACACAACACATGTTTACTAAAGTCCACTTACAGCATCGGTCTGCAGGACATTACAGTAACTAGCAGCTACTCAGACTGACTTACGTAAGCAAGCTCTTAGTAATATGAATCGCATATTAGGCGGAGCAACTACTAACACGCACTACAATTGGTTAGTAGGAAATAACCAATCTACAAGGAAGTTGTAGGTTGCATCCACCACAGCGAGGAGTACGATTGAATGGAACTTCTTGTAGTTGAAGTACATTGAACGTCCCTTGGGTGGACACCTGATAGTCACATGCTTGCCATCAACTGCCCCACATGTGTGTTGGAAGTTCCATCTTTTATCAAAGCACGACGCCACTCTCTTCCACTCATCTGGTGTACTTGGGCAGTCGATGACTTCATCTTCATAAGCATTGATGATGGCCTCACAGGTCTCTCAGACAATCTTGCTGATGGTGTTGTGGGCCACAAGAAAGTTGTAGGAGAGGCTCGTGTACGAGTCTCCTGATGCCAGGTAGCGGAGGGTGATGGCTAGATGCAGGCCTGGTTCCAGTGGCTTCCTCATATAGGTCTCTTTTTTTCTCCAGGAGAGGGCCCCCCAGTGTCTTCAGCTGATGGGGGGATTCTAGTGAAGTTTCTGAAAGCAGCCAGATCTTCTTGATGTAGCACATCATCAGGTCTTTATACTGGCCCAAACTGGGTCTCCTCTGGAACTAGGGCTTCAACCACAGAGACCTCTTCTTGGGCTTCTTCACCATTCTTCTTGTCTTTCTGTCTTCCGGATGTACAAGCAAGAGGGCTGCTGCAAGCAGCATGGACTCTATTTCTGCTGAGAGTAATCCCCTCTGAAGTTGCTTCATGGCAGTCATGATTGGAAACACCACCCTGCAAACCCTTTAATAGTAAAATAGGATCATGTCATTGTTTTGGAGTTCAAAATGAGATTCTGTGATGCTTACAGGGTCGTAGCTTGTTGTAGCTTGAATTTGGTTGTTGTAGGTGTGTCGAAGGAGGACGTCCTAAGTCCCCACTATTGGTTCGCTGGTTGTCGGGAGCTTGTCGTAGCGTGACTTAGTTAGTCGTAGCTTGTCGTAGACAAGATGGTAGGATGGCGTTGAGTCGACTGTTTTTCAGCGATCCGGCAAGACTATGACAGTTGCTGGCAGTCGCCTAAGTGGGACAGGCCCATAATTTTCTTAAAAGTAACCCCTTTGAACAGCTTTGTAACTGTTGTCCATTGCAATTGTTACTTCAATAAGCTGTGTATATTTCCAGTATTTAATAGTAGTCTTCTCTAAAAGTAAACAAGCTATCTAGATATTAGGAATTGCCATATTATCGGACCACCCACTTGTGTGGCCAGCCTACTTGCCCCATAGCAGCGTTCGCTGTAATGCAGAATGCATGTCCAGTTTGACAGCAATGCAGCTGGGTAACCCAGAATACTATCCATGTACGAATAAATATGTTTAATGCAATTTTCTACGTAGAAAGAATGTGCATAAAAAGTGTTTAAATGTGATCTTACTTTCATACACAATTTTTGCATTATATTTCTAATAGAAATGCATCCACAAATCCCCTTGATACCAGAAACTTATTCTTCAGGATTCTATCAAATTCTCTAAATTTAGCTAAGTATATAAAGTAGCTGTTGGAGGGGTAAATAACTTAGTCCCTGAAACCTGCTCTATCACTCAATATGACCGTGGCTGATCTGCCCCTGTGGCGGGTCACCTCTTCTGTGCCTTGACTGGCTCCTTCAATATACTTCCTCCATGATTTAGTGCCCATTTCCCACAGCCTTGCTCTTAGCAACACCTTACAGAATCGAAGAAGCAACTGATCCTAACTGCTGCTTTAATTGCCATGTTAACTCATTTGGTCTTGCCCAAACTGAGATATTTATGTTGTTCAATCCATTCTTCTGCCACATTAGCTAAAAACCAACTTGTTTTCTCTCTTTCCTGGTTCTGACAACATTTTTTGACAAACTTGTTGTTTCAATTTCATGAATGCCGCTGCGATTTTCTAGCACTATTTGTTTTTACTTTGCACTTCCAGCATTTATAGCTATTTTGATTTTCTGTTCAAGGCTTCTACTTAAAGTAACACCGGATACTTATTCTATATAAATTCATGACCCTAACACTACCCCAATCAGTGTGGATATATTCATTCCATTAGTGAACATAGCACTGATTTATTTCCCCTCAGTTTTTGCAACCTTGTGTCTTTTAAGTAATTTAAGTATCATATAAATAACCCATTCAATTTATTTTGAGCCATGTGTAAATTCCAGCACAAGGATTATACAGATGTTATTGATCCAGTTCCTGCAGTGATAATTACTGAGCACTTCCTTGGAGATTTTGCTGCAGTGAACTTATCGATTGCAATCAATGAGCTAATAATGACTTATGTGGCCTGACCAGGATATTTTAATTCACACAGTTGATCTGTCATTTACAGTTAACTGACTTATCAAATGTAAAATATGAAAGTGTGTCTGATCAATCACACTTAGTCTAAGAGTGAAATTGCTAGATTTTTCTGTGAGTAAATGATCAATAATCCCTTTGCTGTGAAGTGTGGATCCAGTGGTTTCAAATGAAGATAAAGTTTCATCTCTTAACATTCACAATTGTCAATAGATATGCAATTGGACAACTGTTAATCAAAGTTAATATCCGTATTTAAAAGAGTTCTGCACTTAAAAACAATGCAGAAGAATTAAAATCCTGAAGTGGAACTGTACAGGCTCAGCTGCTTCATTCACCAGATATCTTTCTCGATTTTCTAAGGCAAATCTTTAAAAAAAAAATGTCTTTCAATTATTTGATGCTGTAACATTTAAGAATGGTTCTTCTGTAAAAATGATGAGTTTAACTACTATGGTCCTTTGTGTGCTCAGTATTTTATGTTAAAATCATCAGTTGAGATGATAAAAAAAACATTTTGTATAACAAAGTACTTAATGTGGAAAAAGAAAATCAGGCATAGAGAACTGTATGGATAAGCGACCCCATGAAATATAAGCAACAAACTTACAGAAAGGTTACAAACTAGCACATATCCTGTGTACAGTAACTGGGTGAAATACAAAAATATAACAAAGGCAATGGCATGTGCTTATAACGGAGTATAACGAGAAACTTAGAACGGATATCAAGATTGACGCATTTTACAATCACATTACAGAAATAGTTTAATATGCATCCGTTGGAAATTTGAGTGTGATGCGACGGGAAATAATATACATGCTAAATAATTAACCTGTGCCAAGCCTTACAGTAGGAGATGAAGATAGCATGCTAGATATCAAGGAAACTAACTCTCCCTCATGGCTGGTGTCACAATGTTAATTTAAACCAAATAGTGGTATTGATGGAATTAATGGTGCTGAAGAGTGATAAATCCTTAGTTGCAGATGGTTTCTATTTTAGAATGTTGTAGATTGATGAACTACAAACTTCCAAGTTCACTTGATTTAGAAGCTGTTCTATTTTACTGCAAAATAATGAATTTTGCCTCCTGTTTAATAGTTTTCATTTAATGAGAATTCTGGGAAATTTTGAACGTAACCTAACTCATTGGAGGGAAATTGCCAGATTCTATAATTATGGATGGTTTTCTGACACCTTAAAAACTTTCAGTTACCCGAAGAAAGATGAATAAAATGTGGGTCATATTTGGCCAACTTGATTATATTTTGCAAGTGGCTGTGGAATTGCTGTGGAAGTTATTTACCTGGACTAGAAGGTATTTGATAGATTCCTCATAAGTCTGCTAATTATTGCAATAAATTCCACTGAATTGAAGACAGATCGGTAACCCAATTAGAAAATTAGTAGAGTGGCAAGGGATGGAGTAAACACCAGGGACTCCATTAAACTGGATCTAACAGCTGCTATCTTGCATGGATTTATGCGGGAAGCAGAATTACGCAAAACATGTTAAATGGCAGCAAAAGAAACATGGGGTAAAGGCAAGCATATGGTCTTGTGTTGCATGTCAGTCATTATCTCATTTGAATAATGGAGCAGACTCCTAGAGCTACATGTTCTAATCTTGTTTGCATGTTCCTCTTGGACCCGCTATCTCTGAGCTTTTGGGATGTATGCAGTTAACCACACTTACTAAGCTTGTGCTAAAGGTGAGATTCAAGTTAGATTGTACAACTGGTGCAGTAAAATTGATGATACCTGTCACTTGCTTAACAGTTGATAAACATTTTGTACTGGTACAGGCCGGGATGACAAATGGCTTTCACCATAATTTGAATTTGTTACATAAAATGACACAATTATAGGCGTATTAACACGTATTGAAATGGATGAAAAATGTATAATATATGTTTAGAACATAGCCTTCTTTGTATTGACAGGAATTTGTCAATATGAATTGTCAATGGCACTTCCATAAACAGGAAAATAGGACTAAAGTTCCAGAGAAAAAGCAAATACACTTCAGAATATGCAGGCATGATCTGTGAGAATTTAAAATATGAAAAAAATAAAAGACTGGAATGGTACAGTTTTAAGTAACTTAAATAGTACAGACACAGTTTTTTTTCCTATGCTTTAAAACCAAAAAATAATTTGTAAATCTTTAATACATTTTTGGGCAAAAAGTGTCAAATAGCATGGAAATAGACCCTTTAGCCCGACTTCCCATGCCAACCAAGTTGCCCCATCTAGACTGCTCCCACCTGTCCACACTAGGTCAATATTTCACCAAACCTTTCCTCGGTTCCATTGGGTGGCTGTGTTGCCAACAGTCTGTCAGTCCCCTCTCTTTTCATTATTTTAAGTATGTTTTAAAATTATTTAGTGTTTCTTGGTTTTTTTTATGTGGGGGTGGAGAATCGGTGGAAACCTTTTTCAGTCACTAATCTCGACGAAGATGCAATTTTTCTCTGTGTCATATCTCCGTTCCCCCCTGCGGCCTACAAGGCAGAGTGTTGCGGCCTTTCCTGGAGACTGGCACAAAGTTTAGCACCGTGGGTGCGGCGCAGACTTTAACATCGGGAGCTGCGAGCCTTTGCCGAGGGTTGCCAGCGGAGCTCCGACCGCGGGGCCTGTGGACTTTAACACCGTGAAACCGCGGTCTCCGGTAAGAAGAAGCCCACTCGGGAGCTTCAGGTCGCGGAGTGTTCTGATCCATCCCATCACCAGAGTTTTGATCATCCCAACGAGAGGGCTTGAACATCGGACCGTCGGCAGCGGCGACTGCGAAGGGTTCAAAGGCCCCGACTGTGGGTGAACAAAGGAGGAAGATGACTGAACTTTATTGCCTTCCATAATAGTGAGGAATGTGGATTCCACTGTGGTGGATGTTTATGTTCAATTTTATTTTATGTTGCTTTTCACTTAGTATGGCTGTACGGTAACACAAATTTCACTGTACCTTAGTTGGATAAGTGACAATAAACTTGAACTTGAAATATCTATGTACGTGTCCAAATGCCTTTTAAATGTTGTTATTGTACCTGCTTCAACTAATACTCCTGGCAGCTCGTTCAATATACCCACCACCCTCGGTGTGAAAAGGTTATCCCTCTGCTTCCTATTTAATCTTTCCTCTCAAAAGTCTCCTTCTTCTTGATTACCCTACTCCGGGTTAAAGACTCTGTACATCTACCCTATCTATTTCCTTCGTGATCTTGTACACCTCTATAAAATAACCTGTCATCCTGGTAAAGTCATAGTCTGCCCAACCTATCTATAGCTCAAGCCCTCGAGTCCTGCTAACATCCTCTTAAATCTTCTCTGCGCTCTTTACAGCTTAACAACATCCCTCCTATAGAAGGGTGACCAAAACTCAACGCAATACTCCAAATTCAGAGTCATGAACATCTTGTACAACTATAACAAAACATATCATGCAACCTGCAGTTCTGATTCTTCTGCTCAAAAACACTCCCCAGGGACCAGCCATTCACTGTGAAGGTCGTGCCCTGGTTTGACTTGACAAAATGTAACATCTCACGCTCATTTGCATTAAACTCTAATAACCATTACTCAGCCCACTTAACCCACTGATCAAGATCCTGCTGTCATTTTTATATCCATCTTCGCTATCTATGATACCGCCCACGTTAATATAATCTGCAAACTGACTAATTATGCCTTGTACATTCTCACCCAAATCATTGATCTAAACCACAAACAGCAATGGACCCAAAACTGATCCTTGAGGTACATCACTAGTCACAAGCCTCCAGTCTGAAAAACAACCTTTCACCATCACCCTCTGCTTCATTCCATGAAGCGAATTCTCTTCCCAGTCAGCTAATGGAATACATAATTTTCTTACCAATTGATAGCCCTTTATTATTTTATGGGTGTGTTTCCCTGCAATATGTTTTTGGCCTCTGAATCCACAACATGACTAAAGCAAAGTTAACAACATTGTTTGTAGTTAAAAGATTGTGGTCTAAAGACGGGTCTATTAGTTTGAAATGCTTCAGCTATGTTGAACAAATTAAAGTTGAAATTCCATGGACACCAATTATTTCTAGATTTTGCAAGGGATTCTGTTGGAAACTTAGAAACCACTGAGTTTCAGGGGCTTTGTACTAAGCATTCAATGCACCAACTTTCATTTCTACATTTGTTTGCGCCAGTTAATATGTACAGTCCCAATTGATTACTCTTAACTATTTAGATACTTAAATTACCCATTATTGGTTTGCCTTTTAGTCTTATCTTGCATTTCCTACCTCAGCATGAATTTGACTATTGTTTTCTGAGAATAATTCCTCTTTTGCTGTTTCCAGCATGGTTAATTACCTTCCCAAAGGATTATAAAAAAGATTGGCATGATAATGAGCTAGTGCAATTGGTTTGATCAATACTTTTTCCACTTAAAATTCAGTTCTGCATGCATCAGCTAGAATGTCAAATCATTCAGGATATTCAAATCGTCTCAAATTTGCTTCAAATAGCATCTATGACATAATTTGGCTTTTGGCTGTACAGTGATACTTATTGCAGTACTGGATCATTTGTTTTTAAATTCTCTTTTATTTGTAACTTCATTTTGTCCCCCCCACCCCCCCCTTTAATTATAATTCTTTGGAACACTGGAGATGGATGGGGTAATGCTGACTAAGTCTTTAAATAATACCTCTAAATATGCAATATAAACCACATGTTATTAAATGCACTGAATGTCAAATAAAAACTAAATGTAGTTTCACTTTTTATCGATAAGATAAATTCATTTAACAAAAAAGTACAGCTAGTAGAGCTGCTGCCTCACATTATGAGCCATCTTTGTTCAATGCTGATCTCTGGTGCAACCTGTGTGGAATTTGCACATTCTCCCTGTGATCTGCATGGACTTCCCCAGGTGCAGTCATTCCCCTAGTGTTACAATCCAAGAGGAATTGATGGAAATGTAGGTAGAATAAGCGAGTTCAGTATCTCGATAAATGCAAGGAATCATGGGATTTGTCAAAGGTCATTCAGGAAAAAAAAGCAAATGCAGCACTGTATAACTGTATAAATTGTTAACTATTCTACCAAGGAATTAATCTAGAATTCTCTCGACTCATTAGCTTCCTTTCTTGTTCTGCTGTTCACACACTACTTACACAGTTCCAGTTCTAGTTCAGTTCATTAATCTGCAATTATGAGATATTTAAAAAGTTAAAGAACTTATTATTTTTATTTAATCCTCAATGTGTTTGGTACTGGAATAACAAAATGTTACTTGTGCTTGAAACATTTTCTTATCTGTATTCACTATTTATGTGTAAAAATATATTTAATCTGAGGCAGGCAGCGACTGTATCGGTGTGATGTGGGCTGATGCTTTATCTACAGGTGGTGTGAATGTACTGTTAAGGCAAAGATTCATCTCCAAGGAAAACTGAGTACAGGGTTGGCCCTGTGAAGGAGCTGCCAATCTGATACAAGGCATTTAACTGTAAAATGCTTTTAGTATTGGATAGATTGAGTGAAGGGTCTGTGCTGTTCCAAATTTGTGGTAGTTGCGGTGCGTTTCCCCCAGCCATCTCACCCAGTGCACGTTGACCAGCACATTTCGCCAGCCCTTGTTAGCAGAGGCTTTTTGTGCAGATGTTACCTGAAGCCCAAAGGTTTTGTGGAGGCTCTGTGCTAGGATCGGGCACACAGTGAGCAAGCGAGAGGGATGTCCGATCAGATCAGCCCAGGTTGCCGAGTGGCAGAAGGGTGGATTTTAATGGGTTATTAAACTGTTTCATCTCTGCGGCATCGCCAACTCTCTCTCTCCCAGATCCACCACCCCAACTGTTGACAAAGTCTGACTGAGAAAATGCTCCCACTCAAATAACGGGTTGGCTCTGCGTTTGCCCACTCGCTGAGGCAGGTGGCACCTCCTTCAAAGAGAGCGAGAACAGGTCCCGTCAGCTGGGGAGCTACGACCCACTCCTGAGTGAAGCCTCTAGTTTGGCTGTGGTTCAAATGGCTGCAAATTCTCATAATTATCACTGCCCGGTCACCCGGACCCGGCTCCCAACTTTGTGCCCTAACAGAGTGAAACCAACCCCAGAGGTTAAAGCGCCAGCATCTTTATTTAAGCCAACCCACCTCAAAAGTTTAAACTGCTGTTCGATTCCAATCTGAACTTTCCAACCTACCCCACACAGCACATTCTCCTTGTTTCCTTCAATCCAGGAAGGTTGTTTAGATAGGAATATAAGGACTGTCTCAAATTGGTTGACCACACAACTTGTAATTCATGTAAATCAATATTGAATTTGAATGGCTGTGACTTGGGCTAATGCCAGGGATTTAATAATTGACAGGTTCATTCCAGGCATTCTTGTGTTTTCAAGGCTGGTGCTGCATTGAGTCAATAATTTAAATATATATAATTATGGATTTGTGAAACCTGCAGTACGCTGTGGCTTACAACTGACATATTTGATGAATACATTTATTTATAAATCTCATTAAAAAGATTATGCAGGTCTGTACACACACGGCAGCTCAGCTTGCGAGAGTGTTTACCCTGAATGACACATGACCTGGGCATGCACAGTTGTAATACCAAACTCGCTTATACATTGCTAAGAATAGGAGCAGGTGGTATTAGTGGGAGACACTGGAATTAGTATAAAACAATGCAATGGTTGGGAAATAATTATATTCAAGTTATTCAAAGTGAGATGTGTATCAGTAAGGAAGAGTAGGATGATGATGATTGAGGACAGTTTGATATGCTGATCACAGACAAATGTGGAAGTCCATCTACTACTCTGGAGCATAACAGACATGCAGAGGGACCTTGTGCAGAAATCTGGAATTTTGTTGAAGTGCCGTAGAATGTCAAAAGAGTTGCAAATGTACATGAATGGGGCTAATAGAAATGGGTGCGGGAGACTAGAATAATGAGTTTATAGAATGAGAGCAGGACGAAAGGACTGGTCAATAATGCAATCTAATTTCTGGATCTTGTGGAGGAGGAGAACAGTTTTCTTATCCTGTAACGTTTCCTGAACAGATTCATCAAATTTTGTGAAATACAATTAATTTAATTACTGATAGTGCAAGAGTTTGGGACTAATTTGTCCTTATTGCATGGATTATCATTGAAAATGCCCAGATTTTTATTTCAGTACTGGAATTGCAATTTTATCAGTGTTCAAGAATATAATTGGCATCTTTTTTTGTTAATTTGAAAGAAGTAATTTACCAACAATGCACATAGTTATTGTGCATTGTTAGCCAAGAATATAAAGGAGGATAGTAAAAGCTTCTTTAGGTATGTGAAGAGGAAAAAACCAGTTAAGGCCAAAGTTGGACCCTTGAAGACTGAAAAGGGTGCATTTATTATGGGGAACAAGGAAATGGCAGATGAGTTGAACAGGTACTTTGGATCCGTCTTCACTAAGGAGGATACAAACAATCTTCCTGATGTACTAGCCAGAGGATCTTGAGTGGCGGAATAACTGAAGGAGATTCACCTTAGGCAGGAAATGGTGTTGGGTAGACTGATGGGACTAAAGCTTGACAAATCCCCAGGGCCTGATGGTCTGCATCCCAGGGTACTTAAGGAAGTAGCTCTAGAAATCGTGGACGCATTGGTGATCATTGTCCAATGTTCTATAGCTTCAGGATCAGTTCCTGTGGATTGGAGGGTAGCTAATGTTGTCCCACTCTTTAAGAAGGGCAGCAGAGTGAAAACTGAATTATAGACGAGTTAGCCCGACGGTGGTGGGAAAGAGGTTGGAGTCAATAATAAAAGATGAACTAGCGGCACATTTGGATAGCAGTAGCAGGATCGGTCAGAGTCAGCATGGATTTACGAACGGGAAATCATGCTTGACTAATCTTCTGGATTTTTTGAGGATGTAACCAAATTAATGGACAAGGGAGAGCCAGTGGATGTAGTGTACCTGGACTTTCAGAAAGCATTTGATAAGGCCCTACATAGGAGATTTGTGGGCAAAATTAGAGCACATGGTATTGGGCATAGGGTGCTGACATGGATAGAAAATTGGTTGGCAGACAGGAAACAAAGGGTAGGAGTTAACGGGTCCCTTTCAGAATGGCAGGCAGTGACGAGTGGGGTATCGCAAGGCTCAGTGCTGGGACTGCTATTTACAATATACAGTGGCCTTCAGAAGTCACCTTATTAGTAAATAGAGTCCACTTGTGTGTAATCTAATCTCAGTATAAATACAGCTGTTCTGTGAGGTTTGTTAGAGAACATCCGTGAACAAACAGCATCATGAAGCCCAAGGAACACACCAGACAGGTCAGGGATAAAGTTGTGGAGAAGTTTAAAGCAGGGTTAGGTTATAAAAAAATATCCCAAGCTTTGAAATCTCATGGAGCATTGTTCAATCCATCATCAGAAAATGGAAAGAGTATGGCACAACTGCAAACCTACCAAGACATGGCCATCCACCTAAACTGACAGGCCGGGCAAGGAGAGCATTGATCAGAGGAGCAGCCAAGAGGCCCAGGGTAACTCTGGAGGAGCTGCAGAGATCCACAGCTCAGGTGGGAGAATCTGTCCACAGGACAACTATTAGTCGTGCACTCCACAAATCGGGCCTTTATGGAAGAGTGGCAAGAAGAAAGCCATTGTTGAAACAAAGCCATAAGAAGTCCTGTTTGCAGTTTGCCACAAGCCATGTGGGGGACACAGCAAACATTTGGAGGAAGGTGTTCAGGTCTGATGAGACCAAAGTTGAAGTGTTGGCCTAAATGCAAAACGCTATGTGTGGCGGAAAACTAACACTGCACATCACCCTGAACACACCATCCCTACTGTGAAACATGGTGGTGGCAGCATCATGCTGTGGGGATGCTTTTCTTCAGCAGGGACAGGGAAGCTGGTCAGAGTTGATGGGAAGATGGATGGAGCCAAATACAGGCAATTTTGGAAGAAAACCTGTTAGAGTCTGCAAAAGACTTGAGACTGGGGCGGAGGTTCACCTTCCAGCAGGACAATGGCCCTAAACATACAGTCAGAGCTACAATTGAATGGTTTAGATCAAAGCATATTCATGTGTTAAAATGGCCCAGTCAAAGTCCAGACCTAAATCCAATTGAGAATCTCTGGCAAGACTTGAAAATTGCTGTTCACAGACGCTCTCCATCCAATCTGACTGAGCTTGAGCTATTTTGCAAAGAAGAATGGGCATAAATTTCAGACTCAGGGGGGGCTGAATACTTTTGCACGCCACACTTTTCAGTTTTTTATTTGTAATAAAATTTGGAAACCATGTATCATTTTCCTTCCACTTCACAATTATGCACCACTTTGTGTTGGTCTATCACATTAAATCCCAATAAAATACATTTGCGTTTGTGGTTGTAACGTGACAAAATGTGGACAAGTTCAAGGGGTATGAATACTTTTGCAAGCCACTGTATATTAATGATTTGCATGAAGGGATTAAAAGTAACATTAGCAAATTTGCAGATGACACAAAGCTGGGTGGCAGTGTGAATTGTGAGGAGAATGCTATGAGAATGCAGGGTAACTTGGATAGGTTGAGTGAGTGGGCAGATGCATGGCAGGTGCTGTTTAATGTGGACAAATGTGAGGTTATTTACTTTGGTAGCAAAAACAGGAAGGCAGATTATTATCTAAATGGTGTCAAGTTTGGAAAAGGGGAAGTACAATGAGATCTGGGGGTCCTTGTTTATCAGTCACTGAAAGTAAGCATGTAGGTACAGCAAGCAGTGAAGTGAGCGAATGGCATGTTGGCTGGCCTTCATAATAAAAGGAGTTGAGTAGAGGAGCAAAGAGGTCCTCCTGCAGTTATACAGGGCCCTAGTGAGACCACACCTGGAGAATTGTTTGCAGTTTTGGTCTTGCTATTGAGGGATTCTTGCTATTGACGGAGTGCAGCGTAGTTTCACAAGGTTAATTCCCGGGATGGCGGGACTGTCATATGTTGATAGATTGGAGCGTTTGGGCTTGTATACTCTGGAATTTAGGATGAGAGGGGAGCTTATTGAAACATATAAGATTATTAAGAGTTTGGACACGCTAGAGGCATGAAACATGTTCCCAATGTTGGGGGTGTCCAGAATTAGGGGCCATAGTTTAAGAATAAGTGGTAAGCCCAGAGCCGGATTTACCACTAGGCTTCATAGGCTGAAGCCTAGGGCCTCGAAATCTAGGGGGCCTCCAGCCAAGGCAGGAATCCTGCTGTTTAACTATGAGCGGGGCCCTCCTCTCTATCTCTCTGTCACTCTCCGTCTCCACCCACCATTTGTATCCGTGTCCGGGCCGCCGATTGTCCGCTCTCCGCTCGCTCCTCATCCGCCAGCACGGCAGGCCGCCCTGCACATACGCACTGCTATGGCCAGCGTATCCTCTCCCTGCACAACCATGGCCAGCACATCATCCACGGCCTGCACATCATTGGCCGCCCTGCACATGCGCACTGCCACGGCAACTGGTCGACGCAGGGCACTTTATCCCTCACTTTGAATTGTGGGAGTACTCGGCCGCCATTGCCGTCGTGACTGCTGAAGACCAACGCACAATCACTCCCTGGAGCTGGAGTAACTTCCTGGTGTAACTCTTGCTTCTGGTTTCCTGGTCCTCCAAAAATATTCTAAATGGAATTTAAACTGGGGGTGGTAGATGGTCCATCACCAAACTCCAAACTCTGAACAATAACAGCCTATTGCATTTTATCTGTTTATTTATTGTGTATATATATGGTCTATGGTATATAAGCACACTGAACTTATATCCCCTGTTCTGTATAATGTTTACATATTCTGTTGTGCTGCAGCAAGCAAGAATTTCATTGTCCTATCTTGACTCTTGACTTGGACTTAAGCAAAAAAGGGTTCTTGGGGAAAAAAGAGCTACCTTAAATTTAGTTGCGTCTGGTTGGGTAACTATGGTAGGGTGAAGACTATTCCATGCTTTAATTGTGCAAGGGAACTCCATGAAGCAGCCAGCAACTCTGGATAGAAGAAATTGGGTGATGTTTCGGGTAGAGACCCTTCTTCAGACTCCGTCTGGTTTTAGTGTTTTTAGTTTAATTTAAAGATACAGCGCGGAAACAGACCCTTCGGCCCACCGAGTCCATGCCGACCACCAATCACCCGTACACTAGTTCTATCCCACACGTTAGCGACGTGAGTCAAGAGTGTTTTATTCTCTCACGTCCCAGTTAGAACAAAGAAATCCTTACTTGCAGCAGCACAACAGAATATGTAAACATAGTACTCTGTAAACAATGTTATAAACAAAAAAAACTGTGTATATTTGTATATGAATATATAACTATATAAATATATGTATGTGTGATGTTTGTGTGTGTGTGTATATAAATCACACACACACAGAGACACACGTACATGCACCCGCACACACACACACACACACACACACACACACACACACACACACACACACACACACACACACACACACACGCGCACACACACCCGCACACACGCACGCACGCGCACTATCCCTCCTGGGATTAATAAAGTTCTATCGTATAGTATCGTGTGTGTGTGTAGGAAGGAACTGCCGATGCTGGTTTAGACACAAGATAGACACAAAAAGCTGGAGTAAGTCAACAGGTCAGACAGAATCTCTGGACAAAAGGAAAATATTACGTTTTGGGTTGGGTCTCAAATAGGTTCCTGCACACCTTTGGAATGTGGAAGGAAACAGGGAAAAGGAGAAACGCCATGCAGCTAGCACCCATATTCAGGATCAATTCTGGGTCTCTGGCACTTTTAGGAAGCAACTTTATGGCCAATGTACTGCCCCATTTGAACTGAATTAAAACATACAGTAGCTGTAAAGGGGAACATAGCATCATTTGGAGTTTTAAGACTGAAAATGGATATTTTCATTTTTTTAGTAACTAAAGTTATCAACGTATAATTTTTTGTGTGTTGGAAAACAAAATATAGTGGCACAGCTGGTAGCTTGCTGCCTCACATGCCAGAGATCTGTGTTCGATCCTGTCCTCGGGCACTGTGTGTGTTAAATTTGCACATTCTCCCTGCAAGCATGTGGGTTTCCTCCCACATCCCAAAAGCGCATTGGCTTTGTAGGTTAATTTGTCTCTGTAAAATTGTCCCTAATGTGTAGGGAGTGGGTGAGGAAAGTGGGATAACAGAACTTGTGTGAATGGGTAGACAAAAATGCTGGAGAAACTCAGCGGGTGAGGCAGCATCTATGGAGCGCAGGAAATAAGCAACGTTTCGGGTTGAGACCTTTCTTTAGATTGATGTGAGGATGGGGGGGACGGGAACAAGAAAGGGAGAGGCAAAGACAACTTAAAAAGCTGCCAAGGTTGCCCGGCTGAAAAACAATTGAGTGAGAGCCCTGCAAGTTATAATATTTTTGACACTGTCATAGGCCTTTCTTACATATGCTGTCACAATGCACTGTAGTCTCTAAACAACCGTCAGTAATTTTCCTTGCCGCCCATTTCAGAATAATAGTGTTTTAAGCTGATAACTCGACACTAGCACTGGCAATAAATAAATAGCGCAGCTTCCCAACCCCTTATCCCGTTGGCCACGCTTGGCTGCAAATCGGTGTCAATCTTGTGGACCATCTTCCTCTAGTTGTGGGGGTGGGGGATTGGGAGGGGCCTCACAAGTGGAACAGCCTAGGGCCTCTCTTCATCTAAATCCACCCCTGGATAAGCCATTTAGAACGGAGATGAGAAAAAACATTTTCACACAGAGAGTTGTGAGTGTGTGGAATTCTCTGCCTCAGAGGGCGTTGGAGGCTGGCTTTCTGGATGCTTTCAAGAGAGTTAGATAGAGCTCTTAGGGATAGCTGAGTTAAGGAATATGGAGAGAAGACAGGAATGGGGTAGTGATTGTGGATGATCACCCATGATCACATTGAATAACGGTGCTGACTCGCAGGGCCGAATGGCCTACTCCTGCACCTATTGTCTATAGTTTAATTTTGTTTTTCTCTCCCAGTTGCATCTCTAAGTTACCTTTGCTGTTGAGAGAATAATGAGGCTGATGGCCCATTTTTGCTGCCTAAAATTAAAGTTTACAAGTCCAACTGATTATCACTGTCTCTGCAGGGCAATGTAATGAGAACCTCTCTCAAAAATGCTCTTGCAGAGCCATTCAATAGTCGAAATGTAGAGTTGACAAACAAGACCTGCCCTCCAACTATTTTCTTTTTGAAATTATAACCCTTTACACTCTCAATAAAACATGTTTCTAGCATTGCATTCTGACAAACTATTGACTACATTTTAATTCTGTTTCTAAGCATGTGGATAAATGATATATTTAATTTGTAATTAGATATTAACAGACAGTCATAGAGCCATGTGCAGCATGGAAACAGGTCATTCAGCCCACCATGTCCATACTGAACAATGTACATCTATCCATATAAATCCCATTTTCCAGCTCTTGGCCTGTAGGCTTCCATGCTTAGGTGATTTACATGCTTATCAAGATAAAACTAAAATAAACTCATCGACTCTGCTTGCACCACTTTCACCAGCAGTACATTTTAGGTCCCTTCTATAACTCTTTTCTCTCCCCCGTGGCTCACCCCACCCCTTCCCTAAATCTATGCCCCCTAGTTTTGTCTATCTGATCTGTGACAAAGCTTCCTGCAATCTCCCTTATCTATACCCATTATAATTTAATACATCTCAATCGTATACCCATTTAATCTCCTTCACTTCAGGGAAATCAGACCTAGTCTCACCTCTTAACGGGAATAATCCATTGTGAAGGTTCTTCTCCATTGCTATCGCGTCTTTCCAAAAGTGGACAAGGAACGATCTGTACAGTAATTTCCAACTCAATATATTTCTCAATCATTTTGACATACAGTGTTAGGCTACTGGGCATTAATAAAGAGAGATTATTTGAATATTTTGGTAATCGGCATACTTGTATTAATACATACTAATACAAATTTAGAGTCCATTTGGATGACACAGTGGTGCTGTCCATGTACAGCTTTATTACAGCTTCAGTGACTCAAGTTTGATTCTGACCTCTGTAGAGTTTGAGATCTGTGTGGAGTTTGCACATTCTCACCAAGACTGGATATATTTACTCTGGGTGCTCTGCTTTCCACACACATGTACTGATTGGTAGGTTAATTGTTTTTTGTAAATTACCCTGGTGGTGGGAGAGTAAAGTTAATGAGCATATGAGAGAATAGTTTACAGGGAAATGGGGCAGTGGAATATTTACTCTGAAAGCTGAAAGGCCTTGCGTATCAAAAATATGAACATTTAAATAAAAACAGGCCTCTCATTATCCCGTTGTCCAGAGACTGTGACTGGTGGAAAGAAACGTGCTTAAATGTAGTGACTCCTGGAGGAGATGGCTGTAGAGATTGTGATGTATGATTAACTCGTCCCTTGCTTCCAACAAAGGGTTTACGCCAACTTTGTACAGCCTGCTCATGATTGCTGCATTCACATGACTCTAACTATGATGGTCATGATTCACGGTTTATCCAGTTCACATCAAATAAGCCATTATCATCACAATCTAGAACCAGTTAGTCACCCTGCAGTTTGTAAAGTGAGGTGTACAAAGACTGCAGCAGGTACTTTTCCAACAAGAGCTCGTCCAGGAAACTGTCAAATATCATCATGTGTGGGAGAGTATGCTACTCGGTTTTCTGACATGACTGGTAACCTTGATTTGTAGAGAAGGAAGTGATGGGCATGTCCACAGGAGGCCCTCTAAACAAACTCCAATAGCAGTGTATTCTAATCGCTACGGTAACAATTGCTGGGAGTTAATCCTAAGGATCTGGAGGTTGTGCTGAAAGATATTGAGTGTACAGGGCGTTATTTGCGCGTCATTGACGTGTCATCATTTACGTATCACGATGCACGACGCACACATGGTGACACGTGGTGGCGTAGGCAGTGATGTGCGGTCGTGTGCATGCCCCAAGATTTTGGGATTCTCAAAATCCTCGCGCGCCACCTGCGTAACGCGCAAATGACGCCCAAGTGGGACCAGCCCTTCCATAAGCAAAGTTACTAATGCATCTTTAAATACCATCAGTACTATCTTCTGAACATAATGCCCCGTGCACCCATTGTTTACCCACCAATAATCTTTCTGTTATAATGTTGATCTGATATTCAGAAGATGCAAGGCTGTGATTCTCAGACTTGCTTGTCATAGCTCACACATGGTGCATGTTACTCATCTGGTAGTGAAACCGTGGTAGTGTTCACTATCATTGAAGCTATTAATGTTGGAACACTAACCAATGACAGGGTTGAGACAATTGAAGTTGACTGGATTATCATAAAATACCCTCAGTTTCTTCCCCTATTCTCTAACTCTTTTGATTTATAAACTGTGCTTTACAAGAGGTTGTAGCTGGCACCAAATCAAGAGAATATGCTGCTGTCCTGAAAATGTGTAAATTCTTTGTGCTTCTGCCAAATGTTAGCTGTGGTCATCCGAACCTTAGTTTGTGATCCTACACAACTGAATGCATCTAATGTTAGATGAGGAAAGAACACATAGTGCTAAATCCTGCTTGGTAATGTCCCAAGCCTTGATGCTTCTAGCTTTTAAATCTAAGGGCCCTTCGATATTCAGTTACAAATGCTTTTTCTGTTTATTCACTACACTTTCCACAAGGTTGTAACTTTCTATTCTTATGTTCAATGCATTTATTTGGTTTTAATGTTTCAGATGTATGAAGTCCTAAACTTTTGTTTCATTTTGTTCTGTTTTCCAGTTTTACCATTGTATGCGATGTTAGTCAATACTATTTGATTAGGTTTCAATCCAGTAGCTGTCAGTTTCTTAGTATAACATTATTTGAATAGATTTGGTCTTACAAAGGACAAGGTAACTGGGTTAAGTAATTCCTTTTAAGAAAGTTGTTGGTGTGCAATCTGATGGTGTGGGTTCAACATGAAATTATATGAAAAGCATGGGACAGATTTTCTTTGTTTGCACTGAGTGCCAACAAGGTGTTATTTCCTTCTTACCATCTAAACCCAGGCTCATTTCCTAGGACAAAGGTATTTTTTGGATGGTTAACTGACAAAGGGGGATCTCATCAAATGGCAAAGAAAATCTTGTCAGGACCACAGTGAGAGAGAAGAGAGAAAAACATATTTGGCTCTGATCTCAAAATATCTTTTTTTTTTTAGTTTGTTTCTTCTGTGCAGTCTCCTTCTGGAATTGTGCTAGCAGTCTTGTCCAGCAAATAAGGTTTTAGAAATTTGGTGTGGGAACATTTTGCTGGAGTGAAAAGAAACCTCAAATAATAATTCTAAATGCAGGCATCAATGACCATTCCCATCCTTATGCCAGGCTCCCCATAAAGACTGGTGGAGTAGGGGCAGGTAGTGAGGGCCTGTACACAGTGGCTGGTAAAGGAGCAGTGACAAGAAATTATCTTTTTTTATACTGCTTGTCTAATAATCTTGACACAGAAATTATTGGCTGATATTTTTGCCCATTTGGAAGCCATATAAATTGCTCTGAAATCGGAGAAATTGCAGATGCTGGAAATCTGAAATAAAAACACAATGCTGGAAACACTTAGCAGGTCAATCAACATGCATGGGCAGAGGAGTTAGTGGATCAGGTCCAAGAGAGGTACATGCCCTACTTGAGCTGAAGAGTGTGTGTAGCATTTGTTTGTTTTTTTATGAAATACTCTGGTTGCTATCATGAAATCAGAGTCCTAGAAATGAACATGTTTGATGGTTATATAAACATTTTTTAAAGTTTATTCTTTGCTGAATTAATTTTTGACTTTACTGATCATTTATGTCCAATTATATTTTTATTTACTTAATTTTTAATGGGCTGAAATTTCCCAAATAAATAGCTATGGATTTGAACTCCCATCTCCCTGTAATTAAACAAGTGATGCGTTTATTGCATAAGCTAGAAAATACAACCAAGTCACTGCTGTATTTATGAATTATTTCACATACATTAATATAACTGCTTGTAATACAGTGTAGCCAGGGCAGGATATTCACGGTGAATGGTAGGGTCATGGGGAGTGCTGTTTTGTAAGAGTGCAGGTGCACAGTCCTCTGAAAACAGTATCACAAGTAGATAGGGTGATAGAGAAGGCCTTTGTTATATTGGCCTTCATCAGTCAGGGTATTGAGTATAGACGTTGGGATGTTCTGTTACAGCTGTACAAGATGTTGGTGTGACTGTATTTAGAGTATTATATTCAGTTTTGGTCAGCCTGATGTAGGAAGGATGTAATTAAACTGGAAAGTCATAGAAGGCTGTGGAAGCCAAGTCCATGGATATTTTTAAAGCAGAGATAGATATATTATGGATTAGTATGGGTGTGTCGAAGGCTTAGGGTGATCTTATAGAGTTCTCTCTCCCATTAGATCCTGTCATCACAAGGGCAGATTGTGGGGCAAGTTACCATTTCCTTCATATATTATATAATTGTACCATGAATGAATCAAGGAATGTTGTTTCACTGAAAGATTATTCTGAATAATTTTCATTCTTCGTGTGAAGAAGTTGACATCCACCTTGCATTGGCCAGACTGTGATTCTCATTTTCTTATTGTTAGCCTAACTTGAAGTCATGCTTTCAAGCACTTTTGTTTAGACGATAACATTTGAATATCCTACTTTTAAATGGAAAGAATTTGTCACTATTCTCCAATCATTATCCAAAATGTAAATCTTTGAAAGCAAGTTTTAGACTCCTGCTACTTCCTAATCACCTCTTTGGCATGAAAAATTGTGTTGGAGTTATAGAAATTAACATTTGAACAGTAAAGTATTCAAAACATCTTCAATTGATTTATTCTGTTGCTTTAATAATATTCTGTTTGATGTTCATTTGCTGCAATCTGACATGCTACTTATTGAATCCTGTATTAAAGCCAAAACCTTTTCATGGTACTTGCATGAAACGGTAAATAATATCTCTCATTTGTGGAGATTAAATTTAATATTTGTATAGAATTTTATAATTCAGAGATCCCTGGCTACTATCTCGGAGTTGGTTGCTCTCTCTAACCTATTATGAGCCATAAGTTTATTTGGATTGAATTTCTCCATTCAGGAGAGAATTGCTTCTGTTAATTATAAATAACAAAATTTTAAATGGCTATCATTATTTTCAGTTTTCCAATAAATAGTAATATTGCCTCAGAACCATTTTGATGTAGAATTTGTGATTGAAGTTCTCCTCTTAAGTTTTAGTACTTCAAGGATGCTCTTTAGATCGTGTTCTATTTAAGTTGCTGGTTGATTAGGGTTAGTAGCAAGATTGAATCGGATTGTTTGAGATGGAATCAAAGATAAGGCAGTCATTGAAGAATTGAAGTGTGCTGTCCAGCATTTACTCTCTCAATTCTTGGTAAATTCACTTTCATTCTTAATTCTCAGTGGAATGAACCAGTGGGTTTTTGAGTCATCTGCACAAATCATGCATATCAGTACGTTGCTGGATTTGGTACTCGTTTTATCTATCATTTGTTGTTTAGGTCACATATTTTCCATTGGAACTTGGCCTTCAAGGGTCTGTAGAATTGTTTCCATGAAACAATTGGAAGGATCTTTAACCTGAAACAAGAACTGCATCTCTTTCTTTAGTTATTGCCGGACTTGCTGACCTTTACAGCATTTTTCCATGTTTCAGATGGGGAATTGGGGATAAATACTTGGAAGTGCCTGGTTCCCTATATATCTGAAACGGATGAGGCTTTCCACAGTGATATTAGGTCTACTCGATATACTGACCAAGTAGTCATTGTTTGTATAGCTATAGACAAGATATGGTTTGAAGCTATGGGTACATCACAGCTGTATTTAATTTTGTCCACATTCAATAGTTATAATTGTGATAATACCAGATCTATTCCCTATTAGTCCTTTAAGATACTTTTAGCTGTGATTATAGCCAATTAAATGCTTATCAAAGCTTTCTAGTTATTATTGACACAGGAAAGTGGAGATGCCGATGACACTGCAGATGCTGGAATCTTGAGCAAATCATAAAGTGCTGGAGGAACTTGGCGAGTCAGGCAGCATCTATGAAGAAAATCTTTGGTTGACCTTAGTCATGATACAAAAGCAAATCTGTCCCTCTAGGTCCTTACTAGCTCTCAACAGGGCAATCTCATATATCTGAAGCACACCTTTTTCCCTCAAGGTTATTTTCTTTTCTCCCTCTTATGTTCATCAACTTTCCTTTTATTTTATTTTGTGTCAGTTATTGATACTAAGGTGTAGCTTACAATATCTAATTATTTAGAACATCGCAAAGAACTGAGAAGAAACTAGACCCATCGGCAAAAGCCCACCTGATTATGGGGAGAATGTGAAAAGCTATTGATATCAGGGTCAAACCTGAGTGCTCGGTTCCCTGGAACAGAGAGACACCTTATTCCTTACCTTAGTATTAAGATGGTGATCTTAATAGCAAATCTTTGGAACACTGTTGCGGGTTATGACCTCATCATAATTGTTAAAATATTGACAACCTGGGTGACCTCATCATAATCCTTTAACAAATGGGCAAAATACGCTTCAAAGCTAAATTAAATCTATCTGGTGAAAGACATAAATATTGAGATGTGAGAAATTGAGATTTTGCTAGAGCTTGCTTTTATTTTGGCAGCTTGAATACTCTATGAGCTTCAAAATAGAATCTGTGAAACTGAGCACATTATTGGATGCATTGCACTGGATATCACATTGATATGCGGGTTAGCAGGTGCATGACCATCTGCAGAAATATGTAGATTAGTCAGATCATGACATCAATCAGCATGCAACGTTCATTTTGCATCAGAGCTTCTCTCTTGGAGTTCAAACTTGCAGCCCTGACCCTGTCCTCACTCAGGCTCACTGAAGACGAGCAGACACAAGAGACTTCAGATGCTGGAATCTTGAGGGGAAAAAACATTGCTGGGGGAACTCGACGGGCCAGGCAGCATCTGTTGAGGGAAATGGACTGACGTCATCATGGGTCAGGACTCTTCTGATCTCCAGAGGTTTGTTTATTTTACTGAAAGCACGTCTTAGTAGCATGTTAAATGCAGAGAGCTCACCAACTACTTACAAGGTTATTTACCAATTACTTTATTTTACAATTATTGTTTCATTTGCAGTAATCTACTGGAAATGATGTTGCCTAACCTGAAAGTTTTTTGAAAACCAGTTGCTCCCAGAAATAGATAGGCATTTATATTTGGAATACATTTTAAATGGGGCACTAAACACAAGACTTAGAACTGTCAGGCTGCTGGACTCTAAGCATGAGGCCTCATTTTCCAAAGCTTTACAAAGATCAATATTTTTGTTTGAGACTCATTTTTCAGACTTCTACATTTCAGAGAGACATCCTCACTAAAACCTATCACCGGCTCAGCAACAACTAGGATCTCCAAGCAGCGAAAGGATCTCTGTATGATTGGTCATAATTTCATCAGCACCACCAAGCCTATGGCTAACGCTTCCAGTTTGGAGCTGTTGGTTTTAAGAACAAATCAGTTGGTCAATCACCATCATTTGAGACTTTTTCAAAGTGATAGGTTTATCAGTTGATTTTAGTTTATCTTGATGCAGAGCTGGAGGCAGGGCAAGCACATTTGAGGTTGCTGGTTTTCTGAAAGTACAAGTAGGAATTATCTATGTACACATTTCTTTGGGGACACTAATGGGCCTGTCCCACTTAGGGTACTTTTTAGGCGACTGCAGGACACTACGCGGTCGCCACATGTTCGCGGGTGGTTGCCGGGGAGTCGCCTTCGTGGTCGTGAGGAGTTCCCATATCATGGGAACTAGTCACGGCCTCATTATGGTCACCGTGAATTTTTCAACATGGTGAAAAATTAGTGGCGACTAGAATGAAGCCGCCATGGAGAGTAGCCAGAATTCTCGTGCCATAGGTGGGTCGCCAGGAGGTTGCCAGGAGGCCGAAGGTTCTCGTAGTTTGTAGCCAGTGCTGACCGGTGAATTTCATTGGCTCATTGAGAAAAAAAACGCAAGCAGTAGTTTTCAGAACCAAAGATAACCGACTGGTAATGTTACATGTCCGCCGAGCTTCACAGCCATGTAACTCTGGCTTCTTAAAAGTTGTCCCCACTCTTTCTCCCTCCCTCTCTCCCCCCACTCCCCCCCTCTTTTAAAGGACTTACCATACACTGTGCTTTTTAGCTTCTTAATTACAGCGCCAACCTTCCTGTTCATCGTGGTGTGTGTCTGAATCACATTGGATTTGCACCGTGTGAATTGCATTCCGACAGCGTTCCCCCCCCCCCCCCCCCCCCCCCCCCCCACCTGTTTGCCCTGTCCCCCGTCTGCATAACTGGCTGGTGAAGGAAGCGATGTGTTTGTGTGTGTGTTCCACTCTGGTAGTCGCCATTCCAGTTGCCGGTTTTTCAGGTCACCGGCAATCGCCTGGCAGTCGCCTGAAAAATCGCCTGAGTGGGACAGGTCCATTATAGGCCAATTCCGCCAATACCAGAACCAGAGTAGTTTTCACAATCTTGCTTATCCAGTTGGTGTGTGATTACAGTACTTGGATGAGTCAAGAGTTTTTTTATTGTCAAATATAGCTCAAATAGAATAATTAAATTCTTACTCGCAGCAACACAACAAAATAAGTAAACAAACAGAATATGTGACATTGTGGCATGGGACTTGAGAAGTTGCATTCAGAATTCACCTTCTTTATGCACCCCGATTTCCCTCTTTGCTGGAGTGGATACGTTTTGTCCAATTCCATTATTGGAATCTGACCTGGTATCTACATAAACCAGTAACTATATTTGTCCTGTAATGCTTCTGTTGAATGACCTGATTGCAATTCTAGGTACCTGAAATTAAACTGCACAAGATTAGGCTGTAATGTGGGGAATGGGGAAGACAAAAACTGTATACATGAACTGCAGATTGCAATTTCTCAAGTCATACTCTCTTCAGAATTCCAATGTTTTGAGGAAAGTTGGATATCATGGTATCTTCCGTCCCTACACTGTTTCCAGTGAAGACAACTGCACTGATCACTTTTGAACAGTTTCTGTACGTAATCAAAAAGCAAAACTCAAGAAGTTGGAGATCTAAAATAAATCCGAAAATGCTGCAGAGAGCAGCTGTGTAGAGGGAACTAGTTAAGGGTTTGATCAATGACCTTTGAATGAAAAGTCATTGGTCTGAAACATTAACTTTCTCTCTCTACAGATATTACATGACCTGCTCTTATATTTCTAGCACACTTTTTCATTTTATGCATTTCAACAAGTGAATATTGTAGCATTCCATTGGGAATGGTGTCTGTAATGTTGTCATGGCACAACTGTTAGTATACCGCCTGAAAGTTAAAATGTCACCTGTTTATGCAAAGGTACATAACTTAGTTAATTATATACTGTAGTACTGAGTATTGAGTACATTGAGTATTGCAATGTCAGGGAAAAGGTTATTTTATTATTAATGATTTTGGTGTTTTTTGTTACTTTTCCGACATTCACATCAATCAGGTTCATCCTATAGTCAATTGGAAGGAGGCGCGAAGAAATTGAACTATATTGGTATAGGTTTATTATTATCTCCTGCACTACAGCACAGTGAAGAACATTGTGTGCTATCCAGGCAGATCATACTACATGAGCACAACAGGTAATACAAATGAGAAAATAAACAGAGCACAGATTATAGTGTTACGGCCTCAGAAAGTGCAGAATAAAATGTGAAAGGGCTGCAAAATGATAAATCGGAAGATCAGGAAGACATGTCGGATCCAATGCAATGTCAAATGTGGATCAATCTAGGATGGGGGGGGGGGGGGAATACAAGCAAGAAACGAGGCAGAAAATACAAGTGTATTGAATGAAACAGCCATTATGTCCAAACCACTCAAATTGTGTACCCGGTATTTGCCTTCCCTGACGTCCCAGTGTTCCTTTATTTTGAGCTATTTGTGAGTTTCACGTGAATAAATCTCGACATCTACCTTGCTAAACCCTTTAAGATCTTGTATGTTTGAATAAGGTCACTCCTCATTCTTGTAAACACCAAGGAACACTCAAACTGTCCTGCCTCTCTTGATCGTACGATCTCATAGAACAAAACAGAACCGTACAGTTCAGGAACAGGTCCTATCGCCACCAAGTCTGCATTGCCAAACGAATTAATCCCATATGCCTAAACATTGTCCGCATCCCTTCATCCCCTACCTGTGGATGTGTCTGCCTAAATACCTTTTAAACATTGCTATTATATCTGCTTCTACCACCATCCCACCAGTGTTTTCAAACACCTACCTCTCTGTTTTGAAACAGCCCTCCATTACTACCCTCAGCCTTTTATGTCCATGCTAATTTTTCTCCAACTTACCAACTCACTCGATCCCATGTATCCTTAACTTTGTGTCCCAAGAATCTCATACAAGTTGCCTCCAATACTATTATATTTTTTAAAGTAAGGGGGCCAAGGCTTTACACAATATCTCTGGTATAGACTCATTAACACCCTGTACAACTGTAACAAAATTCCCCTATGCTTAAATTCCACTCCCTTTGCAACAAGGCCAAAATGTGGTTTGCCTTCCTAACTACTTGTTGGACCTTCTGTTGAGTTTTTGTGATTTGTGCACAGGAACACCAAGGTTCCACTTATTTGTAGATTCGCTCCATTTGGCTAAAGTCAATCTTTCACAGAATCTCTCTACACCCTATTTGCGATACACAATGTCCTCATCACAGCATGATGTTCTACCTAATTTTGGCCAAATTTAAAACTTTGCATTTTGTACCTTCTTCCAAAATGTAAATAATTCAGGAACACGAACTGATCCCTGGAGTACTTCACTGGTTACATCCCCCCTAGCCTGAAAAGGGCCCATTTATTCCATCCAAAGACATAAATTGCTGGAGTAATTCAATGAGACAGGCAGCATCTCTGGAGAAAGTGGATGTGATGCTTTGGGTCGGGACCCTTCTTCAGACAACAACCAAAACATCACCTATCCATGTTCTTCAGGAATTATGCCAGACCCGCTGAGTTCCTTGAGCACTCTGTCTTTTTTTCAGTAAACCAACATCTGCAATTCCATGTTTCGTTATGTCTTCCAACTGTTTGTTTTATATGTGACACAGTTTTCAATCCACATTATTCTGTTAATAACTTCTCCAAAGGGCAGAATTAATAGTAATTACATTAACTTTTCATGCGTACCTGAAACAACTTCCACTCCATTAATGCATCTTCGCCCCATGTAAATCAAACAATTCATCTCCAGTCCACTTTCCTTAAGTCATTTTAAATCTTAAAACCTATCGTATTGTGTTATGGTGTTGTACCTGGGCTTTAATTTGTGCCTAACTATTGACAAAAATCCAAATGTATCTCCCTGGGATATATGCAAGATAATGCATGTGACAATAATCTGATGTTCAATATGTGATGTTAACAGCACTATCACAAGTGTCCTATCCGTTAGTGGGCTAGTACAAATACTTTCATTCTCCCAGCCTTAAGCAGAAAGGTTCCAATGTCAATTATTGTTAACTTGTAAGGGCATTAGGTTTTACCTTAATCAAGTAAGTATAGTATCACTGATTTGTGCATTGAAGTGGGTCCTGTAAATTCAAATGAGGCCCCAGTCATTTGGTAGCAGGGAAGCCAGGTGGAATAAACTGTGCAGCTTGATTGTAAAATGAAGATAGATTTTCAATACCAGGCCAATACTTTCCAACCCGTCTCTATGAATTAAATCTTTTACCATTATTGCAACGTGAGTCAAGCAATTTACTGCTTTGGCTCTGCCTTTTGCCATATGTGAACACACTAATCAACACACTCAATTACTTAAATGACTGCACACACATTGGATTGATCATGTTAAATTGACAAGGTCCTTTCTTCTGGCCACCTGATGCATCACAAAAGCAGAACACGCCAAGGACCCAATGATTCATTAAGGACATAACAAAAAAAAAATTGATTAAATGTAACCTTATTTATATTTTATCAGATTAGCCCTGACATGCAAATAGCTCAGAATATATTGAGTTATTACAGTTGCAATTTATTTAAAGAGTAATCTCTGTAAAATAATTGATACCAGTTAATTGAATAACTTAAATAACATTGATGTAAATTTTGTATGGCTTTAAACTTAAATTTGTGATCAATTTGCTGCTTGATATGATAGAACTTTATTTATAATATAGGGAAATTGATCACCCAATAGTCATAAAAAAAACACAAAATACATGAAACACAAAATTAAAATGATGAGTGGAAAAGGCTTGCGGGATGTGCAAAGATTGGGGGTGGGGGGGAGGGGAGGAGGGGAATCAGTCTCCGTCTACCCCATGACGGATGGGGGGAGGGGAGATGTAAAATTTGCTAGCCCGAGGGAAGAAGGATCTCCTGTGGTGTTCTGTACTGCATATTGGTGGAACCAGTCTGTTGCTGAAGGTACTCCTCAGGTTGACCAGTGTGGCATGGAGGGGGTGAGCTGTATTGTCCAGGATTCTCTGTAGTTTGTGGAGCGTTCTCCCCTCCAAGACCACTTCCCATGAATCAACTCCACCCACAGGACAGAGCCAGCGTTCCTGATGAGTTTGTTGATCCTATTGGTGTCTGCGGCCTTTACCCTGCTGCCTCAGCACACGGCACTGACTACCACCGATTGGTAGAACATCTGCAGCATCTTACTGCAGACATTGAAGGAGCGGAGCCTTCTCAAAAAGTACAGGCGGCTCTGCCTCTTCTTTGGCAGGTTCTCAGCGTTCCTGTACCGTTCCAGTTTACTCTCCAGGTACACTCCAAGGTATTTGTACTCCCTCGTAAACTGCACATCCATTGGTGGAGACCGTGGACTGGGGTGTTCCTCTCCCTCTAAAGTCCACCACCAACTACTTAGTCTTGCCAGTGTTGAGCTGCAGGTGATTCAGCCCACACCACTCCACACCACTAATCAATTAGGGAAATTTGGTAGATTTCTTATTTTGATCCGACTTGATTGTAGGACACTGATGCTGCTTTGTATAACTTAAAATATAGCCGCAACATTTCAAAGGTACCTCAATGGCAATGAAATGCATTGGGGTTGTCTTAGTCATGTAAATAATGTTCCAAAATGAGCATTATGGTGTAATCTATATGCCCTGACACCGAAGTCCTGTTGGGTCTCAATATGTGACTTACTCCTAAAGCATTGTGTCATGTAATCATGGCATTGATGCAAGGCTTTTTTATATAGAAAAGGTGTATAATCTTGCATCGAATTAGAATTTTGCTGACATTACTTACAGAATTGTTTAAATTAATTAAAATGATGTATAGGGACCATGTTAATTTTAGTTTAATATGATAAATTTAGTTCAACATGATAAATGAAGCCATAGTAATGGCTAATTATTTGAGTGCTGTTTAGAGTGAGCTCAATCATCTCTGAGAGTAACTCAATCAGCTGCATATATGGATTGAAACTTAACGAGATATCTGGATAGTTATTTGTGATAGAAATTATCAAAGCGTTTTATGGATTATGGTGCGGGTCTTTTTAGATGCACTACATTATCCTCATTACAGAAATTATTTGGAGCTGTTACTTTCCTTAAACATTAGATAAACTAAGACATTCAATTGTATAGCAGTGCAATGAAGTTCAAAATATTTTACAAGGGTAAATCTCAAAAAGGAATATTTCTGAGTTTTGTGTCTCGGAATATTTGACTGGGAACTGTTGGAGTGAGTCACACATCAGATCCAACACGACTTCTATGTCAGGGCATCCAAGATTACATCATGATGCTTATTTTAAAATCTTGTAGTGGAGTTGTCCCAGGAGTGACTCACCAATTTTCCTTGGTACAAAGCTAAATTGGACATCAGACTTGCAAGATACTGACTAACATCTTTCTGGCCATCTTCCCTCATAGTGTACCACCTTTGCCCCTATCATCTCCCTACTGATCTTTGAGGCCCAGGCTAATTTCTGGCTCTGTGTTTCTCATGTCCCTGGCTAGGACATTAACCTCTGTGATTTTTGTATTACAATACACCTCCATCCCTGCTCACATATCAATTTGCCATCACTATCCCTGACTGAACACCCAGTCCATTGGCAAGATCCTGTCTGTAGCCACCCCATCCCCAACCACAACAGCGCAATTTATTCTCCATGCGTCACCCAAGGTCCACTCATACTTAAAGCTCAAACTATGCTTCAGATCCAATTTGGCCTAAGGTAGCTGACCAAATGACATCCCAAGGTGGAAGGGGTAAAGTTTAAAAGATGTGCGGGGCATTTTTTTTACACAGTGTAGGTGCCTGCAATTTGCTGCCAGAGATAGTGACGGTGACGGCAGAAACAATAGTGGCATTTAAGAGGATTATGGATAGACACATGGATAAGCAGGGATTGAAGCAATATGGATCACATGCAGGTAGAGGAGATTAGTTTAACGGCATCATATTCGGCACATTGTGGGTCAAGCAGCCTGTTCCTTTACTGTACTATTCTATCTTCTTAGTTCTATGGATCAGGAGTGTGGTGTTAGGAAATTGCTGTGAAATCTTACTGTGATAACAGTTGGGCTGGTGTACTCACCAGTGAAATAATGTTTACTGGCATGGCTATGTCCATTTAGCAATCTGTTAATGTTCAGTGTGCAGAGGTGTGTGACTTCGAGGTATAAAGTCAGGACTAGAGAGAAGAAGACACCAAGTGCTAGAGTAACTCAATTGATCAGGCAGTATCTCTGGAGAACATGGATAAGTGATGTTTTGGATTGGGACCCTTCTTCTGACTTGGACATTGGGTCTGAAGAAGGGCCCCAACCTGTAACATCACCTATTCATGATCTCCAGAGATGCTACCTGACCCACTGAGTTACTCCAGCACTTTGTATGTTTTTTTGTGGTAAAACCAGCATTTGCAGTTCCTCGTTCCTACTGAATTCCATTATTCCATTATTCAGAGTGAAAGTGGTACGAGATCCACCACCCGAGCAGCGTCAAAAGGCAATTGTAGTATCCCCTTCTGCAGAACATCTTTTGCTCAAACTGCCTTTTCAGTAAAAGGGACAAAATTATGGAACTCACTGCCAGACCACTTGAAATGTATCCCTACATATGTCACATTCAAAAGAAACACAAAATTGTGGCTAATTCAACAACAATCTTGTTCTCATATTTAGTTTTTATACTGTGCTCTCTCTGTATGTCTTTTTCTCTTTTCCATTTTTTATCTCATTTCCATTTCAATTTTCCTATTTTTAATAATGTTAATCTGTATTATCATTTTTAACCAAAAGCCCTACTAGGGACAAGTGTTGCGAATTAGCTTTGGCTAGAAACACTATGATGCATACATCAGATGACTGTTTCAAGTGTATCTATGTTTTTGTATCTGTTCCTATTTAAATAAACCTTAATCAATCAATCAATCAATCAATCAAAGGCTTTGACACCAAGGCAGCATTTGACTAAGTGTAGCAGCATGACTCCTGGTAGATTTGAAATCAACAGACTTCAGTGGTAAAACACTCCCGTGGTCTGAGTCACACCTTGCTGGAGATCAATCAATGCTGCTCCACGACATTGTTATAGGAGTTCCTCAGGACAGTGATCTATAACTCAACGATTTGCAGGTGAAAATATACCACAGTACTTTCAGCATTACAAGGTCTACATCCCAGAATGTCTATCATCCTCAATATGTTGTGGGACTACCTTTCATCAGAAGGACTGAGGAAAGCCACCATTGTCTACTTGAGCAAGAAGTCATGTGTAATAAATGCTGTTCTTGTAACACGCACATTCTGAAAATGAATGAAAAATCTCTGATCTTGAAATAAGCTGAAAGTAATTCATCACAGCAAGACACTAAATTTGAGATATATATTGGCAATGGTTTAATCATATTGCAGCAGATGATTCTATTTGCAAATTATCATTCAACAAGGATTGCCTGAATTATCTGAATGTCTTCACCCATACTTTGCTTTTCAAGCTTAATTAACTGTAGACAGAAATGTAATGTTCAAAGGACAACTCAAGGTGCCACCTGTGCTAGATAAAAAGCTTAACATCAGATACCCATTTAATATGCTTTGACATAAAAGGGGGCATTTGTGGGGTCTGAACTAGTTTCCCTGGGATGGATGGGCTCTAAGGTTAAACAATACATGTTAATTGGTTTCTCTAACTTTAGGTAGCCCTTGCTTTCCCTCTCACTCCATCTCTCCCCCACCCTAGTTCTCCGACTAGTTTCAGTTCTCCTGTTTAATTTTACTGATTGTATGCCTCATTGTAACCTTCTCCTCAGCTAACAATGGACCATTCTTCATATCCTTGATCATCATCTGCTTTAACCTGTTGTTTTCACAGCTTACCCGTCTACATCTTTAGTCTCCCTCTCCTGACTCTGTTTGAAGAAGGGTCTCAACCCTCCAGAGATGCTCCTTGTCCCGCTGAGTTACTCTGGCAGTTTGTGTCTATCTTCGGTGTAAACCAGCATCTGCAGTTCCTTCCTACATATTTCAAATTAGATATTTGCTTTGGCTCATTGAAGCTTTTCAAATAGAGAGCCATTACTTCTGTACTACTTTGTGTCCAGGCCATGGGTGAAGGTTGTTTCTTCCCTTTGTAAATTTCGTGGCAGTATTTGTGTAAGAATAGTTTGGTAACTTTATCAAAGCTGCTAGACATTTACAGTTAGCATCAAACGTTCAGTAGATTTGGGACAATTAGAGCCCGCTTGAGCAAATGAGCAAATAGCCCAGCACAGAGATTCGTGCGTTTCAGGAACAAGACAGTATAGCCTTCCAATTCTATTGAGGGAGACACTAGTGCACTGATGAACAGAAGGGCTGGTTACCATAACATGAATGCTAAACCTCTTCAGGAAATCCAACATGATGATGTTGTAAGAATGAGTCTCTTTGAGCAGAGTACTTGGAATGCAGAAGCTGTAAAGAAATACAACAACGATTCTACAAGAGGATCTCAGCAGGTTGAGCAGCATCTGTAGTGCTAAAGGAATTGTTGACGTTTTCCTGCCTGCCACCCCCACCCCTCCATCTCCCATCCCACAGATGCTGTCAACCCACTGAGTTCCTCCAGCAGATTGTTTGTTGCATTAGACTTCAGCATTTGCAGTCTCTTGTTTCTCCTACTATAGGAGGAGGATGGGTCCATGAAGCTATGATGTACAAGTTAGAAACTCCACAGCAACATTGTTAGTTGACTTCTGCTGATGAGCCAACAATGATGGAAATGTCTGAGATTGGAGATGCACTGAATGATAGTGAGCAGTTCGGAGAACTGATTTGAATCTATCTCTAAAGCAAGATGGAACGCAGCAAACAAGTGTTGATGTCTCATTGATTTCTCTTTGCACTAAAACTTCAGCTTTGCTTATATCTGGAGAGGAATTGATACACAACTCAAATTTTGTGTGGGGATCTTTCTTTTATTTCAACACCGAAGACCTGGTTGCCTTTACTTGCAAACACCAGTACAAAAGCAAAGACGGGCAAATCCAGGATGACTTTATCAACCATCAATCTTTCTCCAAATTAGAATCCCTCTAGAATAGCTCTAGGGGCTAGTGGAGTCAAGGGATATGGGGAGAAGGCAGGCACGGGTTATTGATAGCAGACGATCAGCCATGATCATAATGAATGGCGGTGCTGGCTCGAAGGGCCGAATGGCCTCCTCCTGCACATATTTTCTATGTTTCTATGTAATCCCATTTTATATCATTCCCATTGTTCTTTAAACCCCTGTCTCACGGTGCGAGTTGGCCCACAAGTGACCCCGAGTTTTCACTCGTGGTGATCACGTACAACCAATGTAGCGGGAACGTCGGAAATCGCACGATCAACTTGTCCACTCGTGGCGCTAACGGCAGGTACCCGTGAAACTTGTGAACTCGTGAAAAAAGTCAAACATGTTTGATTTTTTCCACAAGTCAAATTTAGTGTTCAAGTTTAAAATTGAAACATTTAAACTCGTTATAATAACGTAGTGGCCCGTGCGTTAACCTTTGTGATTCGTGAGTTTTACCGTGGGAACTCTTTATCTCAGCGGGACTAGCAGCATCTCTGAAGAGAAGGAATGGGTGATGGGATGACGTTTCGAAATTTCTGCTGCGTCCTAGTGCTCCATCTATGATGGTAAAGCTGCAACTTTAAAGTGGCATATGACAATCTTAACTCTTCACATTTTACAGGATTGGATGCGAAATCAGTGATATTCTCGGCCATTCTCCGTCACACATTGAGAGAGGGACGGGGAGCGTCCCACACTCCAAAGATGTTCAGGTTTGCAGGTTAATTGGCTTGTAAAAGTTGTCCCTAGTGTGGGTAGGATGGTGCTAATGTGCAAGGGTTGTTGGTCGGCACAGCCCCGGTGGGCTAAAGGCCATGTTTCTGCGCAGTATTCTATAAAGTATTTAAATAGACAAGGCAGGGAAAGGATAAGGACCTAATTTGAGCAAATGCGATTAGTGCGGATGGGTAAAAAGGATGTGAAGGGATGGTTCTGTGCTGTTTGACTCTGTAATTCTATTATCAGGCAATGACCATCTCCAACAAAAGAAATTGGTAACACTTTTCGAACAACATTCACTGACAGTCCCGGGTTCAATGATATGGGCTCCACCACGGTTGCGAGTCTCTCCCTGCTGCAGCCTTCTTCCACCTTCTCAGCCGCCGGCCAAACACCATCCTCGGCCTGTTCCACCGAGGTCATCTTCTTGGACCGCACTTTGTCAGGAACCTCCCCCTCCACCTTCCTGCCATGAGGCCAGCTTACAGGATCTAAGGCACACGAATATGTCTCCACTATAAGGTGGCGACCCTCAGAGAAGTCCCAGCCTCAGAAACAACTAAACACAATAAATAATGTAAAGCAGCCTGGGGCGAGATGGTTTGCCCATGATTTAAATTTGAAACATCATCCCGTTACCCATTCCTTCTCTCCAGAGATGCTGCCTGCCCGCTGAGTGACCATACTGAGGGAATTCCCACGTATATGAAGCAGAGAGAAATGTGAGATCTACATGGCTCTGCCCGACGTTTGAGAATGGACTCGATGGTTTGTACCCACTCCTCCCTGCTCACCCACCCACCACCAAGCCAGCCAGCCGGACCCCTCCTCGTTACAGCAGCGGAAGCGACATTTCCAAGAGAATGGGGCAGAGAGCTGGGGCAGCGCTGGGATGGGAGCAGGGCAGATGAGACGCACTAAAGGAACAAACAAGTTGATGGCTGCAAGGGGCAGGCGGCAGTGGTCTTGTGCCCCAGCGAGGTAGACCGCTCTTCCCCCTGCTAATGCACACACAGAAAGAGAGAGATGAAAGCAGAGAATGATCCCAGCCTAGCTCTGGCACTGGGTGGTGCGCATTTCCCCTTTGTAGGTCACATCAATAGACGCGGCCGCGCTGAATTCTATTTTTAACTCAAAGCCGCAGGATGGAGTTGTCTTCTTTTTACATTGTTGCTTTGCCGCCACCTCCTCCTTGCTGCACAATGGCAGCGAGTGCAGGGCCGAGATCATGCCTAGTTTTTTTAAGTTCTGAAATTGAATAATATACTCTGTCCAGCTCCTCTATTTGATACTTTTAAAACAGGCTTTCATTCACGGTTGACTCAAGAGTACCCATGAGAGGAACTTGGTAACTCGGGAGGGGAACTTGGAACATCACATAAACGGCAAACTTAGTCATACCCGTGGGAACTCGGTTAAACTCTTGTTTATATACTTGGAGTCTCGTACACAACCACAAGTCTTTCACACGGGGTACCTCGTGGGTCAACTCGCACCATGAGACAGGCCCTTTATCATTTGATATTTTGCAAAATTACTAAGAACAATAACATTGGTCATCTAAGTTTTGCTGCCACTGTACGAATATGAGGTGATTCTTTTCTATAGATTTGCATGTAAGAAGCAATGGTAATTGTTGAAGGTGATTTAGAGGGTGGGAGATAATTGGACCAGGATGTGAAGGTGTAATTTAGTTTCCATTTCAAAGCAATACATTTGTTTAACAGCAAGGCATGTTTGGGGTTTGGTATAGTCCATTCTTGTTGTTCCATCATGTTCCACCTAAGGCCCTGCTGCTGGACAGGCCTTTCCTACATGGCCCAGGGCCAACAAAACTCCTGAAGGAAGCATGCTTGGTGAAGGGGGAAATTGGGCCATGAGCCACAGTCACAAAAATATGGCTATTGTTTGAAGTCATTTTATAGCATGAAGGTTACACAAAAAGCTGGAGAAACTCAGCGGGTGCAGCAGCATCTAAGGAGCGAAGGAGATAGGCGACGTTTCGGGCCGAGACCCTTCTTCAGACTGGTCAGGGATCAGGGAAACGAGAGATATAAACAGTGATGTGGAGAGATAAGGAACAATGAGTGAAAGATATGCAAAAAGGTATTGGTGATAAAGGAAGCAGGCCATTGTAAGCTGTTTGTGGTGTGAAAATGAGAAGCTAGTGCGACTGGGGGGGGGGAGATGGAGAAGGAATGTCAGGGCCAGAGGGCTGAGGGAGAGGTGGGGGGGAGGCAGTCTGGGTTAACAGAATTGAGAAAATTCAATGTTTAAGCCCAGAGGATGCAGACTCCCCAAGCGGAATATGAGGTGCTGTTCCTCCAACTTGCGGTGTTGATCACTCTGGCCGTGGAGGAGGCCCAGGACCGAGAGGTCGGATACGGAGTGGGAGGGGGAGTTGAAGTGCTGAGCCACCGGGAGGTCGGGTTGGTTATTGCGGACCGAGCGGAGGTGTTCGGCGAAACGATCGCCCAGCCTCCGCTTGGTCTCACCGATGTAGATCAGCTGGCATCTGGAGCAACGGATGCAGTAGATGAGGTTGGAGGAGGTGCAGGTGAACCTCTGTCGGACTTGGAATGACTGCTTGGGTCCCTGAAAGGAGTGGATGGGGGAGGTGAAGGGACAAGTGTAGCATCTCTTGCGGTTGCAAGGGAAAGTGCCCGGGGAAGGAGTGGAGCGGGAGGGAAGGGAAGAATTGACGAGGGAGTTGCGGAGGGAGCGGTCTTTGCGGAAGGCAGACAGGGGGGGAGATGGGAAGATGTGGCGAGTGGAGGGGTCACGTTGGAGGTGACGAAACTGGCGGAGGACTATCTGTTGTATGCGCTGGCTGGTGGGGTGAAAGGTGAGGACAAGGGGGACTCGGCCCTTGTTGTGAGTGGGGGAATGGGGAGAGAGGGCAGTGTTGCGGGGTATGGAGGAGACCCTGGTGCGAACCTCATCTATAGTGGGGGAGGGGAAACCCCGTTCTCTGAAGAACGAGGACATTTGTGATGACCTGGTGTGGAACACGTCATCCTGGGAGCAGATGCGGCGTAGACGGAGGAATTGGGAATAGGGGATGGAGTCCTTACAGGAAGCAGGGTGGGAGGAAGAGTAGTCCAGGTAGCTGTGGGAGTCAGTTGGTTTGTAGTGGATGTCAGTCAGGAGTGTATCACCTGCAATAGAGATGGTGAGGTCAAGGAATGGTAGGGAAATGTCGGAAATGGTCCAAGTATATTTGAGTGCCGGATGGAAGTTGGTGGTGAAATGGATGAAGTCAGTCAGTTCTGCGTGGGTGCAGGAGGTGACACCAAAGCAGTCGTCAATGTAACGGACGTAAAGGTCGGGGGTGGGGCCCTGGTACGCCGAGAACAAAGATTGTTCGACGTGCCCGACAAAGAGGCAGGCGTAGCTAGGGCCCATGCGTGTGCCCATAGCTACGCCTTGTGTTTGGAGGAAATGGGAGGAGTCAAAAGAGAAGTTGTTGAGGGTAAGGACCAACTCCGCTAGGCGGAGGAGGGTGTCAGTGGATGGGTATGGGTTGCTCCTCTGGTCGAGGAAGTACCGGAGGGCTTTGAGACCATCCTGGTGGGGGATGCAGGTGTATAGTGACTGGACGTCCATGGTGAAGATGAGAGGATGGGGGCCTGGACAGCGGAATGTGCGGAGCCGACGGAGAGTGTCTGAGGTGTCTTGAACATAGGTGGGGAGGGATTTAACAAAGGGGGATAGGATGGAGTCAAGGTATGTGGAAATGTGTTCGGTGGGGCACGAACAGGCAGAGACAATGGGTCTGCCGGGGCAGTCGGGTTTGTGGATTTTGGGGAGAAGGTAAAATCGGGCTGTGCGGGGCTGGGGAACGATGAGGTTGGAGGCTCGGGGGGGGGTAGGGAGCCGGAGTTGATGAAGCCGGTTATGGTGCTCGAGATGGTGGCCTGGTGCCTGTCAGTGGGGTCATGGTCCAGGGGTAAGTAGGAGGAGGTGTCCGAGAGTTGGCACGTGGCCTCTGCTTTGTAGAGATCGACGCGCCAGACTACCACAGCACCTCCCTTGTCGGCGGGTTTGATAACCCAGTCTGGGTTGTTGCGGAGTGAGTCGATGGCAATACGTTCGGAGGGGGAGAGATTGGAGTGAGACAGGGGAGTGGAGAAGTCGAGGCGGTTGATGTCCCGACGGCAGTTCTGAATAAAGAGTTCTAAAGCTGGAGGGCCACGAGGGGGGGTCCACGAGGAGGGGGTACGTGGGAGACAGGAAAAGGGATCATCAGTGGGGGGCGAGGACTTGTTCCCGTGGAAAAACGCTGTGAGGCGGAGGCGACGGTAGAAGAGCTCCAAGTCGTGGTGGGCGCGAAACTCATTGAGGTGGGGACGGAGGGGGGACAAAGGTAAGACCTCTGCTGAGGACCGACCTTTCGGTGTCGGAGAGGGGGAGGTCCGGGGGGATGGTGAACACGCGGCAGGGATGGGGGTTGTGGCTGGAGGAAGGCAGGTGAGTGGACTGAGGGCGGAGCGTTGTGTGGTGGGGGGGTGGAGGGTGGTCAGGGGTGTGGGGGGTATGGGGGCTGTGGTGTGGGTGGGAAAGAGCAGGGGTTACATGGTAGGAGGGGGATGGGGAAGACCCAGTGGAATAGCCACTGAGGTCACCGGGGCTGGGGAGACGGGCACTAGGACCCAGTTCCGTTAACAACAGAGTGGTGGGAGGAGTGAGCAACGTGGAGGCTTCAGGCCCGCTGCACAGTCCAGTCTGTAGGTGAGGCGACAGCTGAGGGCTGCTGGAGGGCGGTGGAGTGGCGTGGGTCGGCGGGCCCGAAGGTAGGAGTCCGCAGGCAGTGGAGTCGGGGTCGGCGGGCGATGCGTGGGTGGTCCCGGTGGGCGAGTGGTCGGTGTGGCGGCAAGGTTCAACCCGCCCGGTGAGGCGGCGAGAAGAGTGGGGTGCGGTGCGGTGGCCATGTTCGGGGGGACCCCGGTCCGGCGCCGATGCAAGGTGAGGCGGGTGCGGCTCTGGTCTTCGGCGGGCCCAGTACAACGGCGATGCTGGATGGGCCCGGTGCGGCGATGAGGGTAGGTGGTCTCGGCGGACGGCGAGGTTTGGCGGTCGCGTTGTGCTGGTGATGGGCGGTGGAATCGGGGAGGGTGAGATAAACAGAGTTACCGGGCAGGCAGCGGGGCTGGGCGGCATCGGTAGGCAGGTGGAGGTCGGCGGCAGCATCGGCGTGGAGGTCGGTGAAGGCGGCGTCCTGGTGAGTCCTGGAGGTGCTCCTGGTGGCCATGATGGCGTCGGGGGACTCAGGCCGGAGGCTCGGGCCAGAGTTGGGGCCCGCGGCCTGCGGGCGGTCGAGTCGGGGATTGTCGTTAGCTGGAGCGGCCTGGAGGCGGGCTAATTTCAGGTCCTTGGTGGAGGTAAGATGGGACAGGAATTGCTGATTGAAGCGGTGGATCTTCCGGAGGATGTAGTGTAGTTGGGGTCCGTTGCAGGTCTGGGTGAGTGAGGCCCGAAGATTCGGGAGAGCCAATGCGAGGTCCTGCTGGTGCCGGCGCATTGCAACCAGGGTGGATCTTAATGCCCGGTTGGAGAATTGTACAGTTTGGCGGCGGATGGCCAGTCGGTACCGATAGTCTGGCTGGGGTCCGAACTGGGAGGCAGGGAATTGGAGCTGGAATCCACGAGGTATGAGGTGGAGGCGCAGGCAGGCCCCGAGGAAGCAGATGTGGCTGTGGTATCGAGTCTGGGTGAGGATGTGGTCGTAGAGTTGGAGGGAAGGGGGTATCACAGAGGGGGAGCAGTTAGAGAGGAGGTTGTGAATGTCTTCGTAGGGAGGAGGAGAACATCTTCAAAGTAGGCATACCTTGAGGAGATATCGCAGTGGAGTAGACAAAGTGTTAAAGCGAAGGAGATAGGCGACGTTTCGGGTCGAGACCCTTCTTCAGACTGGTCAGGGATCAGGGAAACGAGAGATATAAACAGTGATGTGGAGAGATAAGGAACAATGAGTGAAAGATATGCAAAAAAGTATTGGTGATAAAGGAAGCAGGCCATTGTAAGCTGTTTGTGGTGTGAAAATGAGAAGCTAGTGCGACTGGGGGGGGGGGGGGGGGAGATGGAGAAGGAATGTCAGGGCCAGAGGGCTGAGGGAGAGGTGGGGGGGAGGCAGTCTGGGTTAACAGAATTGAGAAAATTCAAGCATGAACATGTTTAGGTGGGGAAATATTCGAGTTTGCACCTTTGTTGGGTTAAGATGGTAGCTGTTGCTGGGCAAAGCAAGAGTCCATAGATACCTACACAGATTACATCTCAGCTGGGAAAAGGTGGTGAGTGGATTTATGAAAATACAGAAGAGAACATATGCTGACTCTTTTGCAGTTTAATTTTTTTCCCTCCTATATATGATGAAGATAAAAATAAAATATATTATGGTATTTCTGGGATTAGACAGCTTTATTGGTTGAAATCTCTTTAATTTATAGAATGTTAGCAATATTATCTGGGCACGATAGATAAGTGGCTTAAGATTCAATTTGGAATTAAGTAGATCAACTTCTTTATATCCTCAATTGCTTAAAATTTATGGATATAATTTTATTAATATTGAATGTACAAGAATTGCTTCTGACTATCTCCTGTGTTTGTTATAATGTGGGTGAAAATAATCTATACAGATCATGGATGCATAATTTGTTTAAATATAGTGGCCCAGAATTTGCACTAGTAATGACATCATAACCGTCAGTGTCTGCTGCGGTTACTTTGAAACGTGGTCAGAAACTTTGGGTGTCTGCAGAGGCTAGTTAAACATGGAAATTTCATCACTGCCAGTAATATTTTGCTCCTACATAATGTTGCAGCTATTAAGCAATACAGATAGCACTGACTCAATGAGAATTTCAGACCTTTATGCGCTATTCCTACTTTTAAATACATTTTAAAGGTGGATGAAATACCTTTTAAAGCTGCTGGTGAGCATTTTAAGCATAGGATTTGAGGTGGGGGTTTTAAAGTTAGATGTGGTGGAGGGACCTCCAATCATTTATTTTGTTTATCATAAAACTTTACAAAGTCACATGCTTCTGGCCCCAAACTAGAGATCGTTATCCTTGTTTCCACCAATCTGGAAAAGGATGGAAGTGTTAAATGTAATGGTAATCCATTCACTGGTTTCCTGGATCTGGCATTACTTCTGGCATCTTTCATTAGATGTAACGCAGGTCTGTAAATACATCTGCTTGTGTAAATCATTGGGGTTTTTTTGCATGCCAAATGCATTACATTTTCATTACTAATGTAGCATTGGACTTGTTTGAATAGAAAGCAGTTGGAAACTGAGCTCTGCAGCTCATGGTTTATCCACCTATCTGTTGGTGCAGCACTAAGACATATATGCAGGCTGTCATGACCAGTCTGGGACATTGTCTAATAGTTTTAATTCTGTCAGTATGACCTTAATAACTTGGCCATGGGATGCTGAATTTAGAATTAGTCAATGAATGACAGAGAAAAACACGTGGAGTCTTTATTTTTTATGGAAGGCATGATTTCCAAGTATTTGCGACTTTTGACTGCGATCTGCTCCATCTTTCAATAAAATTTTTCTCCATACTATATTCCTGCTTTCTACTAATATCCCTCACTGTTTTTTGTGCCATAAAATCAATCTATCTTCTTAAATATTGTCAGTCACTTGGCCTCAATCACCTTCTGGGGTAGAGATTTGCACAGATGCATTATCTTTTTTGAATGAATAAATGTCTCATAGAAACATAGAAACATAGAAATTAGGTGCAGGAGTAGGCCATTCAGCCCTTCGAGCCTGCACCGCCATTCAATATGATCATGGCTGATCATCCAACTCAGTATCCTGTACCTGCCTTCTCTCCATACCCTCTGATCCCCTTAGCCACAAGGGCCACATCTAACTCCCTCTTAAATATAGCCAATGAACTGGCCTCAACTACACTCTGTGGCAGAGAGTTCCAGAGACCCACCACTCTCTGTGAGAAAAAAGTCCTTCTCATCTCGGTCCTAAAGGATTTCCCCCTTATCCTTAAGCTGTGACCCCTTGTCCTGGACCTCCCCACCCAAATCATCTCCTTACCCAAATCATGAATGTATCCTGAGGCTGTAACCCCACAACATTCCAGACCCTGTGGCTAGAGGAAACATTCTCTCTCTATCCAGTCTGTCTAGCCCTGCAAGAACCTTTTACATTTCAATACAATCCCCATGCTTTCTTCCAGGCTCTACAATTAACTGTCAATCCAATATCTCATCCTTTGAAGGTCCTGCCATCTTAGGAATTAGCCTGGTGAACCTTTGCTGCATTTCTATGGCAAATGTATCATTTTCTTCAGAATACTTGTGAGAATATCAAACTTGCAGAAAAAGTTCGGGTGTAGCCTCCCCAACACCCTACATGATTGTAGCAAGGCATTCTTGCTCCTCCACTGTAACCATCTTGCAATGAACACTAATGAACTATTTGCCTTCATATCATCTTGCTTCATGTGCATACTTGCCTCCAAAGTTTTGTTTTTATTGAATGGCTAATTTAGAATTGTAGCATCATTGTTGTATTGAAAGAGGCCATTTGATCTATTGAACATGCAACAGAAATCCGGTCAATGCCAGCTCTTTTTTCAGATCACTTCATTTTTTTCCTCCCTCATATCAATCCAACTCCATTGCTTGGATCTGCAAATTTCAAATGGCAAATTCCAAATTATAACTGTGTGTCGAATTAGAAGTTTTATTTCCCCGTTACTGTAGTTTCTTTAATTCAGTAGGATATCAACCATATTAGTGGTGAAATAATCGATCTCTCTGTGTTGTTAACCTGGTAGCATTACCATCAGCCAGTGCTAATGGATAAATACTGCTTGTGTCACGGTTGATTTCATGCTGAAAGAAAAATAAACGAGAATGTGGGGAGAAAGGAATAACTGCTTAATAGTGCAGGACATCATATCATAACATATCTATCTATATACTTTTAAAACTGTGTGTTTGTGTCTGTCAGATTTTTGGCCTTTGTCAGATTTTTGGACTTTGATTCCATGGTCCGCCAAAAACAAAAGCTCAAACTCCGAGAATTTTTCCATTTCGTTAGACATTACACTTTTACATTCACTAATGCATTCCTCATTACATTTCGACATTTTTATGTACAAATTTTAAAATAAAATCCTCCCACCCCCCCCCCCCCACACTCACTCATTTTAAATCTAAACGGGACCTCACGAGCTGCTGACGTCGCAATCCACATCCCCTGCACACGTCCCCTGCACACTCCAGAGAGGCACAAGCCCACCCCCCCCCCCCATAATATGCAACATAACATAACCTTAGAAATTAAATGGTTTAGAACCGGGTGACGGATGGGCAAAAATATGAAATAGGTAGATCTCTCCTAATCTCTCTTTTCTTCACTTTCTTCTTCTCTTTCAATCCTTTTAGCTTCTCATCTCTGTCCTTTATTTCTTTTGCTATCTGTTTCTACTTGCTTGTCTATCTATTCCGGCACTCTTTATTTATTTTCTCTCTCACTGTTCTTTTATTATTAAATCAAAAGTACGAAGTTGTACAAGAATGGAAATATGTATGTATGTATGTATGTATTAGATACTCAAGTACCACACTATTGTACTTACTTCTAACAAAAATAAACTAAATACATAAATAAATAAATAAATTTTTTAAAAAAGTTCTACAACCCAAGATTTTTAATCTGCTGCATTGTGGATTTGCATTATGATCAAAATTAGTCATCTTGCCCAGCGTTTTTCCTTCAACAAGTATCTTTGCCTATGGATTATCGCTGATTTTTTCAAAAGACAGACAAAATTACATTTATTTAGCACTTATTTCAGCCCGAGTGTTTTACACCTAATGAAATGCTTTTGACGTTTAGTCACTGTTGTTGAGCGAGAATTGTTACAGTGACTTATCGAGCAGTTCTCAAGATTTTGGTTGAGGATGAATATCGACCAGGGCATGAGTTAACTTGCCTGGCTCTTCATTGAAATGAATCAATGGGGTATTTTGTATTAACCTTGGGAGTTTAGTAAGGGTTGATTAGTAAGGGTGTCAGTGATTATGGGGAGAAGGCAAGAGAATGCTCTGCCGATCGGGAGAGGAGATAAGGCGACGGGCGGGCGGGGTAAATGCTGAACTCACAGCTGGCACAGCTCGCGAAGCCCCACCCGCCTGTGTGCCCATCCCATCCCATCCCCTGCGGGCTCCAGAGAATCAGAAGCCCACAGCTCCCACACCGGCCCGCCGACTCCAAACCCCCCCCCCACCATTCTCCAAATGCTCTGCCGATCGGGAGGAGAGATAAGGCGACGGGCGGGTGGGGTCATTCACCCCGCCTGCCCGCTCCACCCTTCCCCCCCCCCCTCCCCGTAATCGGGGTCTGAAGCGCCGATGTTGCGAGGCCTCAGTCTCTCATGGGGCCGCTTTCACAGACTTAACCGTGAGCGGCCCCCGTGTTTAACCATGGCTCTGGGAACTCGGCATCAGATGGGGACGAGGCTTCCAGAGGGAAGGCAGGGATAACTTCGAATCCAGCAGCAGTGGCTCCGTTAATGGATCATTCCACAGTGAGTTCAGTTTGGTAACACCCCCCTCTCTCCTTCCCCTCCCTTCATTCCACCCCCCTTCTCCCCCCCACTACTTCGCTCCTCCAATCCATACCCCCCTCTCACACTCTCACCCTCCCTTCCCCCCACCTCTCCACTTCCCTGCCCCCCCTCTGCTCCCCTACTCTCTGCCCCCCCTCTCTGCTCCCCCTCTCTCCCCTCCATCTCCTCCCCTCCCCCCCGCCCCCTTCCCCCCCTCGCCCCCTTCCCCCCCCTCGCCCCCTTCCCCCCCCTCGCCCCCTTCCCCCCTCGCCCCTTCCCCCCCTCGCCCCCTTCCCCCCTCGCCCCCTTCCCCCCCCTCGCCCCCTTCCCCCCCCTTCCCCCCCTCCCTCTCCCCTCCCCCCCCCCTCCCTCTCCCTAGAATTTAGAAGATTGAGGGGGATCTTATAGAAACTTACAAAATTCTTAAGGGGTTGGACAGGCTAGTTGCAGGAAGATTGTTCCCGATGTTGGGAAGTCCAGAACAAGGGCCACAGTTTAAGGATAAGGGGGAAATCTTTAGGATCGAGATGAGAAAAACATTTTTCACACAGAGAGTGGTGAGTCTCTGGAATTCTCTGCCACAGAAGTTGAGGCCAGTTGATTGACTATATTTAAGAGGAAGTTAGATGTGGCCCTTGTGGTTAGAGGAATCTGGGGTATGGAGAGAAGGCAGATACGGGGTGCTGAGTTGGATGATCAGCCATGATCATATTAAATGGTGGTGCAGGCCCGAAGGGCCGTATGGCATACTCCTGCACTATTTTCCATGTTTCGCGCCTCCCCCCTCCCCCTCCCCCTCCTCCCTCCCCCCTCCCCCTCCCTCCCCCCCCCCTCCCTCCCCTCCCCCTCCCTCCCTCCCCCCCCCCTCCCTCCCCCCCCCCCCCCTCTCTCCCCCTCCCCCCCCCCCTCTCTCCCCCTCCCCCCCCCCCTCTCTCCCCTCCCCCCCCCCTCAACCGCACGTTCGGGGAACAGACCCAACGGGTCTGCACTTGGTCTAGTATACTTTTAAAACTGTGTGTGTGTGTGTTTATTTGTGTCAGATTTTTGCCTTTGATTTCATGGTTTGCCAAAACCACACGCTCAAACTCCGAGAATGTTTCCATTTTGCTTGACATTACACTTTTACATTCACGGATCCACTCCTCATACATTAGACATTTTTACGTACACCTCTTTTTACCTACACCATTTTTACCTACCCCTCTGTCCCTCTTCCACCACTCACCCTACCCCTCTCCCCCTCCCTCTCCCATTTCCACCATTCCCCCTACCCCTCTCCCCCTCCCTCCCCACTCTTCCATTTCTCTCCCCCTTCCCCCACCCCTCTACCTCCCCACCTCTTTCCTCCCCCACCCTCTCACTCCCCTCCCCCCACTCTCCCCCACCCCTTTCCCCACCCCTCTCTCCCTTCCACCACACCCCCTACCCTCCCCCTCCTTGTCTCCCACTTCCACCACTGCCCCTACACCTCTCCCCCTACACCTCTCCCCCTCCCTCCCCACTTTCTCCCCACCCTCTTCCCCCCCTCGCCTTCTCTCACCCCAACCCCACCCCTCTCTCCTCCCTTTTCCCCCTTCTCCCTCTCCATCTCCCTCTCTCCTCACCCCTCTCCTCCCCTCCCACCCCCAACCCCACCCCTCTCTCCCCCCTCCCCCTACCGCTCTCGCCCCCCTCCCGCTCTCCCCCCTCCCCTCCCGCTCTCCCCGCTCTCCCCCTCCCGCTCTCCCCCCTCCCCCTCCCGCTCTCCCCCCTCCCCCTCCCGCTCTCCCCCCCTCCCCCTCCCGCTCTCCCCCCCTCCCCCTCCCGCTCTCCCCCCTCCCCCTCCCGCTCTCCCCCCTCCCCCTCCCGCTCTTCCCCCCTCCCCTCCCGCTCTCCCCCTCCCCCTATCCCCCCTCCCCCTCCCCCTATCCCCCTCCCCCTACCCCTCTCCCCCCCTCCCTACCCCTCTCCCCCCCTCCCCTACCCCTCTCCCCCCTCCCCCTACCCCTTCCCCCCCTACCCCTTCCCCTACCCCTTCCCCCCCTCCCCTACCCTCTCTCCCTCTTCCACCACTCCCCTTCCCCCTCTCCCCCCTTCCCCCCTTCCCCCCCTCCCCCCTCCCCCCTCCCCCCTCCCCCTCCCCCTACCCCCTCTCCTCTCCCTCCCCAATCTCTCCCTTTCCTCCTCCTCTCTCCCCACATTTTAAAATAAAATCCTTCCCCCCCACCACCCCAATTTCAAAATGTTAAAAAAATCAAACAGCTCTCACCCATAGA